>CM055883.1:6540000-7740000 GCA_029582165.1 Portulaca oleracea | reverse complement strand
GTCGAGGAATCGAACCAGCCGTATCACTTAGGTCCCTTGGACCTAATCATGCTGTCAGCCCCCTACGTCCAGCGAGGCCTCCTGTTTTCGAAGCCTGACATCTCAATTGACAACTTCCTAGACACTCTTAAGGAGTCTCTTTCGCATACTCTCGTCGCTTTCTACCCCTTGGCTGGCCAGTTTGTGACCCAGGTGGATGAAGACTAACATCAATGCTTGGTGTACATCGACCCCAACAAGGGTCCCGGAGCTCGCTTCATTCACGCCACGTTGCATCAGACAGTGTCAGACATTCTGTCACCAACTGATCCGCCGCTTGTGGTGAAGTCATTTTTTGATCATGACAGGGGAGTGAAACACAAAGAGGATGGTATACATAAACCTTTGCTGTCTGTTCAGGTTACTGAACTAATCGATGGGATCTTCATCGGACTTTCTTTCAATCATGTTGTTGTCGATGGAACCTCGATTTGGAATTTCTGGAACACCTGGTCCGGGATACATACAAGTATAATTGCAGGGAAGGAGGTTTCTATTTCCAACCCACCTGTTCATAAACGCTGGTTTCCAGAAGGGTACGGTCCAACAATCCCCCTTCCGTATACCCATCCGGACGAATTCATGACCCCCTACGAAGCACCTCCTCTTAGAGAAAGAATCTTCCATTTTTTGTCGGATTCCATGGCAAGACTCAAGGCTAAAGCTAACCAACAAAGACACACCAATACCGACAAAATTTCCTCCTTCCATGCCTTGGCAGGTCATGTATGGAGATCCATCGTCAGAGCGCACCGTGTACCTGACAATGAAGTTAGTAACTGCAGATTAGCAGCTGATCACAGGCACAGAATGGACCCACCTCTGCATCCACACTGCTTTGGCAACGCCTTCCATCCCATGAAGACGTCGACCACAGCAGGGGAGCTGCTCGGACATGACTTAGGATGGGCAGCGTCGATGCTGAATGACATGTCAGTTGCCAACTCAGGGGACAGGAACATACGCGAGTTTGTCAGGGGGTGGATGGAGTCACCGTATGTTTACCAGCTAGGGAAGCTGTTCGACCCCTACAGTGTGATGATCGGGTGGTTGGAGTCGCCATATGGAATTGAGTTTGGATTAGTAGGGAAACCAGTGGCGGCTTGAAGCGGGTTTGTCAACAAGTTTGTTGGGAAAGTGACGGTTTATCCGGGACGGGAAGGGGGAGGAAGTGTGGATGTTGAGATATGTCTGCCACCGGAGTCGATGAGAGGTCTTGAATCAGATGAGGAGTTCATGGGTGCTGTCAGTGAAACTGAGTATGAGTGTTGATGTCCAAGTTGAATTGCAATCTTTGTTACATTTGTAGAGACATATATGATATAAGGGTATGAAATAAGCTGTAATTTTAATGAAGTCATGGCTTGATATATAAAGATTGCACTGTTTGTGAAGACATCCATAGATGTTATGATTATGAATAAGTGGTGCTGTTTTTGAGTCCTGGATGCGGAAAGATCGGAACGAATGTACAAGTCCATACTCATGGGAACCTAGCAGCTAAACTGAATTGATTAGCACATAAAAAACGTGTGAAAGTCAAATGCGTTGAAGCATATATACTGATAGAGAAATAAAGCAAATAGCAGTGTAGAGCTGGCAAAATGTTGTTTGACCCTAATAATCTGAATTGTCGGACTTGCAAAAATCGGGTCCGTACGATAGTTTTTTCGTTTGAATTTTGATATTGACCGAATATTATAACATAATATTTCTTTTTTTTCTATTGTCCAAACCCAATTTTGACCTGAGTATATATAGTTCCATCCGAATTATCCGACCCGATAAACCATGGATAAAAAGGAGGATAAACAAAGATATCAATTTGGGTAATTTGACAAAGATCTCAATTTGGGTAATTTGACACTTTCTTAACTAGTCAAAGTAAACGATTCCTCCCACTTAAATAACATATTGGAAATAGATTGGGAGGCGCATCCTGATTGGATTTCACTAGCTAGTTAACTAATCTTAACTTCTCCAAGTGTATAAGGGGTAGGTCGTAGTTTTTCCACCAACCCAATAGTAAGAACATGTCAACTCTAATCCACAATCAACCCTCGTCCACTATACGGAGTATAATTTATCTGATCTATAGCTTACACTTGATTGCTTACGTACCTATAGGCTATAGTTCCATCCACAAAGTTACTGTTAATATATACCTGCAACCAAACCCAAAAACTTTACCCAGAAACAACAACACCAAAGATCATCAAACCAATCAAGATGAACGGTTCTTCTGCTGCCGTTGAGCTTATTTCCGACTGTTTCATCAGGCCAAAGCACCAAGTCGAGGAATCGAACCGTCCGTACCACATGGGTCCCTGGGACCTAGCCATGCTGTCAGTTCACTACATCCAGAAAGGCCTCCTGTTCGCCAAGCCATCAAATCCAGACTTCTCAATGGACAACTTCCTAGACACTCTTAAGGAGTCTCTTTCTCATACTCTCGTCCCTTTCTACCCCTTGGCAGGCCGGTTCGTGACCCAGGTGGATGAAGATCGACGTCAATGCTTGGTCTACATCGACCCCAACAAGGGTCCTGGCGCTCGATTCATTCATGCTGCTTCAAGTATGACAATGTCAGACATTTTGTCACCGACGTACGTGCCTGCTGTGGTGCAGTCCATATTCGACCACGACAGGTCGGTCAACCATGACGGGCATACTAGTCCTCTGTTGTCGGTCCAGGTTACTGAATTAATCGATGGGATCTTCATCGGAGTGTCTGTCAACCATGCTGTTGTGGATGGAACCTCGTGTTGGAACTTCTGGAACACGTGGTCTGAGATACATACAAGTATAATCTCCGGGAAGGAAATCTCTGTTTCGAATCCACCTGTTCATAAACGATGGATTCCGGAAGGTTACGGTCCCACAGTCCCCCTTCCGTACGCCCATCCGGATGAATTCATAGCCCCCTACGAAGCACCTCCTCTTAGAGAAAGAATCTTCCATTTTTCGTCGGATTCCATAGCGAAACTCAAGACTAAAGCTAACCAACAAAGCAATAACATTACCCACAAAATCTCCTCCTTCCAGGCCCTGTCAGCTCTTGTATGGCGATCCATCATCAAAGCGAACCGCATACCTCAGGACGAAGTCACAAACTGCAGATTAGCAGCCAACAACCGGCACAGATTGGACCCGCCTCTGCCCAAGTACTACTTCGGCATCTTCGTCAGTCCTATTAAGACGTAGACCACAGTGGGGGAGTTGCTAGGAAATGACTTAGGATGGGCGGCGTCGATGCTGAACAAGTCAGTAGTGAACCATGACAATGCCAGCATACGTGAGATTGTGAATGGGTGGATGAAGTCTCCGAGCGTGTACCAGCTGGGGACGTTGTTCGATTCCAACAGCGTGATGATGGGGAGTTCGCCGAGGTTTGATCTGTACGGGAATGAGTTCGGGTTGGGGAAAGCAGTGGCGGTTAGAAGCGGGTATGCCAATAAGTTTGTTGGGAAAGTGACGGGTTATCCGGGACGCGAAGGGGGTGGAAGTGTGGATCTTGAGGTGTGTCTGCCACCGGAGTCCATGAGAGAACTTGAGTCGGATGAGGAGTTTATGGCCGCTGTCTCTTAGCAGGAGAAGATTGTCTGGTTGTCTGAGTTCGTTTTTGTCATTTACCGGTAATCTTTTATTGATAACTTTTTGTATGATACTCGATTTTGAACCATAATAATCATTTTGGCTCAAGATGATTCTTAACCATCTTGAATTGTTCATATTTTATATTTTTGTAATTTTTATTAATATTTTTTTTAATAATTATATATATTTATCAATTATAATAATATAATACTTATTAGTTAGGTGAAAAAATATAATTATAGCCTAATTTTATCAATCATAGTAGAAAATCCACATTTTATACATAGTTTTATATTTATGAAAATATAAATAAATAATTATTTTTAAATTGTTTATAAGTTGTAATAAACCTAAAAATAATGAAACGTACCTTTAGAATGATTTAAATACACTTACATTTCATTTTATTAGTGATTTAGAAGAAATGCAAGATGGTTAAGAGTCGTCTTGTGTCAAAATGTTTATTATTTTCAATTTTATTAATAATCACAATATTAGGCGCATATACCAAACCATTTATGATGCTCTGATACTATTTACTAGGGACAAGTGTTCTAGAGTCAAAATTTGTGTAAAAATTAGGGACACCGGGCTCTGATTGTGTACATTATATCCAACGAGAAATGATAAATGTCATGTCGAAGACACATAATTTGTGTCTTGTCACTATAGAAAATCTATATATTTGTAACTTAAGTTGGGAAAAAGTTACATGATTGACTTCTATAACTATAATAATATATATATAAATTGTATAAAATCACACTTTGATCTATATTTTTTAAAATTTACAAAAAGACGTCTAAAATATGCTCATCTGATGGGGTTCATTCGTTAGGGTGTCAATTTTAATTGTTGGCGTAACAACACATTTCAAGCTTCTTATAATTGATAATTAATAGTATTTTTCAAAAAAATTGGGTTAAAAACGATAATAAGTATTGATTTCATAAGGGAGAAGACATTTAAACAGCGTCTTGGGGCAACACACTTGTCCCAAATATTACTCCCTCTGTCCCAAATAAATTATCCACGTTGACTAATTAAGTCAAAAAAATTTTAATTTTAATCATTAATTTATCAAATTATATGTTGAGTTATTACAAAACTACCACTATTAGATTTGTGATGAAAAATATTTGTACCTGAATCTTGGTAAGATAAAACCTGAAAAATTAACGGTCAAAGTATTGTATATATCGAAGATCGTGAAAAATTACACTGGATAAATTAATTGGGACGTAGGGAGTACCAATTTATTTTTTTATAAAAAAGTGTAAGTCAATGAGAATTTAATAATTGGGTATCAATATAAGTTTAAGAAACAAATATCTATTTAATGTGAAATTTCAATTTATTTGGTGGACATATTTATATGTTGATGTGAAATTTTGTTAATCTTGTGAATATATCATTCAATATTTGTTTTTATTTTTATTGTTATTTATTTAAATTTTATTATTCCATTTTTCAAAAACCCTTATGTAATAACAAATATATTGGACACCCCTAAAATAATGGTCTGGATCCGTCACTGTGTAATAATCACCATAAATGGAGGAGGTGAAGAAACTATAAATAGGATATAAGACTACTTATGTATACATCCAAGAAAGATGTGAGGCATACACACCCAAGAGAGCTAGAGAGGTGTTTAGGAGAGTTAGAAAGATCTCCCATCTAATTAAGTGTGTGTGTGTGTTAAGTGTTGTGTAATTTTTATTTTTATTTTTAATCGGGGTAAAGGAAGAGTATAGAGGAACTTAGGAGACCCTTTTTCGGAAGGTGTCTTCCTAAATTATCATGAACCAAAATAAAAGAAAACTCGGACGATGGGCTAATACTCCAAACAACTAGGTTTTGAGTGGAGTGTCCTTTGTTAGCTAACCAGTCTACAGCCACATTGGCTTCCCTAAAAATATGTTTAACCGAGACATCCTCATACATTTGTAAGTATATCTTGATATCTCTAACAGTCATATCAATCTGTCACGTCACTTTAAACACACCTTTAATTGCCTGAATAAGAATCAAGTTGTCGCTTTCAACCTGGACCCTCTTGCACCCTACTTGTAATGCATGCTCTAAACCTACTTTGAGAGATAGGGCTTCCGCAAGTAGAATAGGCTCCGAGTGGATTTTGAAGGCCCCCACTCGTAGGAGACTACCATGAAAGTCTCGAATGACGAACCCAGCTGCTGCCCAATGCTGATTAACTGAGCCATCACAATTGAGTTTAACCAACCCAAGGTCAGGACGATCCCAACCAACATGCATCATATTTTGGTATCTAGAGGTAGTAGCTCGCCGAATTTGAGAATAAGAAGGAGATGCGTTGAAGGATCTTCTGGCTTGCCACTCCGCATAATTATTCTTCGCTCGAATAATAACTTTAATTTTGTTGAAGATGAAATTGTTGTAGGCGCAGTCATTTCGTTCCTTCCAAATGCTCTAGAGAAGGTAGGTGGCTCTTTTGAGCTCACTCGAAGAGAGAGTTGCGTGAAGATTTAAAAGGATATCCTCGCCACTAGAATCAAGTGGCCAATCGATTGAGGAGTTTAACCAGCTTTGATCCTTAACAGTTTCCCACACTTTTCTAGTAAAATGGCAATGATGGATCAAATGTTGATCAGTTTCAATGTGTTCCAAACACATAGCACAAGTGGGGTCCATGTTGACACCTCGTCGGGCTAAGTTACTTTTAAGAGGAAGGCCAACATGGAAAGTTTGCCAGAGAAATGTTTTGAGCTTAGGATGGACATCCAGTTTCCAAATCCACCTGCCCTCCCATTTGTTACTATTATTAATACCATGGCAAAGTCAAGTGGTTGTCTTAACAGAAAAAGAACCATCACTTGAAAGACCCCAAGACAATTCATCCTCTTGAACAAAAGAGGGGATAGGAAAAAAAAAACAAGATTAGCAATTTCAGGATCCAAGACATCCTTAACTTTAGGGACGTCCCATTTCTTATCCAAAATGAAGTCACTAATGAGAAGAGCATCTTCAATATCTTCCCTATTCAACTTACAAATGTCCATTAAGGGATCTTGATGACACCAATTATCAGTCCAGAATTTGATCCTGGTACCATTCACAAGTTTCCATCGAATGCCTAACTTATAAAACTTAAAAGCTTTATGTAAATTTCTCCAAACCCAAGAGTTAGAAGACTTAGGTTGGTTACTAAAAGGGTTTATATCCTTAGCATATTTAAGTCTCATTTGCTCTACTCACAAGCTACTATCATCATGAAAAAGTTCCCAAGTTAACTTACATTGAAAAGTTAGGTTAACTGCATGAGTTTTCCTAAGGCCAAGGCCCCCCTGACCTTTTGGTTTACAAATTTTTTCCCAAGCAATCATTGGCATCCCCCCTTACCAAAATTTTTCCAGAAAAAGTTCATATTTATGCCATCTAATTGTTCTGCCGTTTTTAGAGGCATTAGGAAACATTGCATAGTGTGTGCAGAGGTAATGATTCTAAATTAGTCTGAATGAGAATTGTTCTTCCAGTTTTTGACAAAGCATTTGCTTTCCAATTAGAAAGTTTTCTGTTTGCATTCTCTATAATTGGAGAGAACAATTCAACTTTCTTTTGCCCGCTAACTCAAGGACAACAAAGATATTTGTCCAACGATTGTCTGATAGGAATGTTGAAGATTCATTGAGCTATATATTTTTTCCTACTAGTTGTCTTAGTAGAAAAGATCATTACTGACTTATGAAAATTAATAAGTTGGCCTGAGGATTTACACAAATTGTCAAGAGTTTTTTTAAGCAATTTGCATGCACTTTCTTTACCCTTACAAAATAAAAAATTATCGTCAGCAAAAAATAGACTGGGAGTGGTTGTGGCCTCTTTACAAATTTTAATTCTTATTTCATTCTTTTTAATCTTGCTAAGGTCATGCAGTTGTCTGGAAAGCACTTCCATACAAAGGAGGAACAAATATGGGGACAACGGGTCTCCTTGTCAAAGCCCTCTGGAGGGTTTTATCAAGCCTTACGGCTGGTCATTGACCAAAACAGAATAAGAGACCGTAGAGATACATTCATAAACCCAATTAATCCACTTAATGGGGAATCCCATTAATTCGAGAACATCTGTTAGAAAACTCCATTCAATTCTATCATAAGCTTTTTCCATATCGAGTTTTAGTGCTATCCATGGGGTCTTGTTATTTGATTTGCCAAATTTATGCATAATTTCATGCGCCAAAAGGAAATGATCATGAATGTGTCTATTTAGAAAAAAAGGCACTCTGAGTTGGACTAATTAAGGAATCTAGAAGTGGTCTCAGTCTATTTACCATGACCTTAGCTATAATTTTATAAACAGTATTACAAAAACTTATTGGTCTAAACTGATTAGGCAAAGTTGGGTCTTCCACCTTTGGAATAAGGGCTATAAAGGTGTGATTTATTTCTTTCAAAAGTTTACCATTTCAGAAAAAATCTTGGATGGTCGTAACCAACTCTTCAGCAACGAGGTCCCAATAATTTTGGAAGAACACAGCTTCAAAACCATCCGACCCTGGAGCTTTAGCTGAGTCCATTTGAAATAGAGCTGCTTTAATTTCTTCCTTAGTAACATTAACTATGAGCAAATTGGCTTGTTCCTTAGTCAATTTAGGTAGATTAACTCCTTTCGAACAAGGTTTGCCTTTACTAGAAGTAAATCTAGTTTCAAAATCATGAATAAATTGCTCCTGTATATCCTTTTCATTTTCTATCCATACCCCTGACGGATCTTCAAGTCTTAAGATTGTAGATTTTCGCTTACGATAAGTAACTACTCTATGAAAGAAGGAAGAATTTCTTTCTCCTTCAGCTAACCATTTTTTCCTTGAGTACTTCGCCCAATATTTTTTATTGAACAACATCTTTTCTCTTTGGAAATTAGTCTATTGTGCCATTGGTTGAGACGAATACTATTATGATCATTTATCAGGTTCTCCTCCACCATTTGTAATTTTGAAGCATTTTGCTCTACTTTTTCATTGAAATTTCGGAAGAAACTTCTACTCCAAGCCTTAAGCTCAATTTTTATTTGCTTGAGACGTCTACTAATTCTAAACATAGGGTAACCTTGAAAGTTGCCTCTCCAACCAATCTTAACAATATTATTTACTTAGAGAAACCGAAATTGGTTGAAACGAAAATGTCTATTCTTTTTATCCCTCACATCTGGGTTAAAGTCAAGAAGAACATAACTATGATCCGAGCAAGAACAAGGCCCATGAGTGACAGTAGCTTTAGGATACAAGTTGCACCAATCCTTTCTAGCAATTAGCCTATCTAACCTTTCATAAATAGTAGGGAAATTTGATTCTAATAATACGAACTTTGGGTCATATAAGACTTAATAATACGAACCTTCGATTTGATTCTTAATAATACGAACTTTGACCCCTTGTTGCCCACAGTAACAAGCCACCGAGTTAGGCTTTTTCTGACTCGTTGGTAAAATGACATGGCAGTCGCGACATGTGCTCCTTGCTGTTTGACGTTGCCACCTCAGGCATTGACTACCCTTGACTTTAAAAAAACACATGGCATGGAGGAAAAGTGACGGAGGAGGGAAAATTAATGCTGACATGGCGTTTTTTTAATAATACAAACTTTGAACCTCAGCTGTGAAGAGTAAAGATGAAGATGAATGAGAGAGATGGAGGAAAAGTGACGGGAGTTACTTTTAGGGAAAATTGGTTATTAATGAAATAATATGAGCATGAGAGTAAGGAAGGAGGGAAAAGTAATGCTGACATGGCATTTTTTTAAAGTCAAGGGCAGTCAATGGCTAAGGTGGCAACGTCAAACAGCAAGGAGCACATGCCGCGGCTGCCATGTCATTTTACCGACGAGTCAGAAAAACCCTAACTCGGTGGTGTGTTACTGTGGGCAACAGGGGGTCAAAGTTCGTATTATTAAGAATCAAATCGAAACGAAAGTTCGTATTATTAAGTCTTATATGACCCAAAGTTCGTATTATTAGAATCCAATTTTCCTAAATAGTATGCCCATGAATCCTCTTTTTTTCATGTAAAGATCCTCCCCAATAGGGACGATATCTGACGCATTAATATCTTGAAAGAACTTAGTCAAACGGACTGTTCTTAAATGATGTACCATAACGCCTCCTTTTTTATTAGTAGGATAGAGTAGTTCATTACAATCGCCAATAATACACCAAGGTAAATGAAAGACTTCATTTAAATGCTTTAAATGATTCCAAAAACTGGTTTTATCTCTCTCTTGAGTGGGGGCATAAATCCCCGAGACTATAGACTCAATATTCGACTTTTTCTCTTTCACGTAAACATGGATTGCATGGGAGTCCTTTTGAAGAACATGTACATCCAGAGTAGTAGTGTTCCAGAGGACTTAGATTCCCCCCGAGTGATTTACAGTGGGGACCCATTCCGAACAATCACATCTAAGATTTTTCATAATTCTATTTGTATTACTAAGATTAACCAGAGTTTCACTTAAAAATGTAATATCTGGTCGTAAGCTATTCAAAAGGTGGTTAATTTAAGCTATTTTACCATTGCTTTTAGCTTCTTGAAAGAGGGGAGAGGGAGGTGTTGCCATATTGTTGAGTAATAAAAGAAGTATATTTTCTAATGTACCACTTGCTCCCAAACTTCTCTACACTATAGTCTCCCTTCCGTACACTCACCCGGACGAATTCATAGCCCCCTACGAAGCACCTCCTCTTAGAGAAAGAATCTTCCATTTTTCGTCGGATTCCATAGCAAGATTAAAGGCTAAAGCTAACGAAGAAAGCAATACCAAGACCAACAAAATCTCCTCCTTTCATGCCTTGGCAACACACGTATGGAGATCCATTGATAAAGCGCACCGCATACCTTGTTAGAATTGAAGGTGGTAGCTGATTGTAGGGCTGTTCATCGGTCCGAACCGGACCGAACTGGACTGGACCGAATTGGATCGAAGACCGAACTAGAGGACTAAGCTGGACCGAGGACTGGACCGAACTTTTTTCGGTCCGGGACTGGACCGACCGAACTTTATTCGGTCCAGTCTTCGGTCCAGTCCTCGGTCCAGTCCGGGCTGGACTATCCATAAGGAAACACTATAATTTTAGTAACTTCAGTCCTTCAGTTCGGTCCATGGATTAGACCGAGGACCGAAAATCAAATTTTTGGGCCAGGATGGACCGAACTTCCTCGGTCGATCCGATCGATCGATCCTCTCCTCGGTCCAGTCCGGTCTAGTCTCTTTTTCGGTCCGGACTGGAATATGAACAGCCCTAGTTGATTGTCTTATTGTGTGGGTAGTTAGCTGTTTCTTTTGTTCCTCTTTCTTTTCTTTATTTCTAGGATCGGTTGAATGAGTTCAGAAGGGTATAAATATTCAGTCTTGGCCCTTTTCCTTTCCTCAGATTTTGTATGTTCTATTTTCCCTCCTAATAAAATTCAAATATCTTCTATTACTCTTTGGTTCTCTGTTTCACTGTAAATGAAACTTTACATGGCTTCAGAGCCTTTATAAGCTAAGATCCATTTCTCCCTCCTCCTTCCTTCATCGCCATGTCTGAAACATCAAAACCTTCTTTTGTTTTGGATCTTTAGGGCCCGCGGCCCGTAGGGCACGGTCCCCCACGGAGTGTCTAGTCGACGTGAGGCGACTTATTTTTCTTAGGGTGCATTTAGGATTGTTTTATGCACGAAAATTATTATTTTGTAAATATTATTTCATGTAGTCAACAACTAAAACACAATCGAACTTTTATCCTTAAAATTTTGACAACGTTAACCCGTCCAAGAATGGACCGAACCTTGGGACCAAAGAATCCTAGCGGATTTTATGGGTCAACCAAGGTTCGATCCCATTCGTGACAAGGGTACTGGTCACAAGCGGATCAAATGACATCCCAACCATGACTACCAACCAAGAATCCGCTAGGATTCCTGAGCCGTAGCACAAGGTTAATTTGTTATCAAACCGCGGGGACCATTTTATGACCAAAATGACCACCCGACCCAATCCACTGACCAAGAATCCGCAAGGATTCCTGGATAGTGCACTGCGTCGATATGTCATCCTAATCAATGTTATCTCGATTTCAAGGACAAAAAGTTAATCATATCGAAGGTGTCAACTTGCATGAAATAAAAAAAAAAACATATTGTTGTAATGTGGTTTGTGAGACCTCGGTTTTGTCGTTCTTCCACAGGGAGCTAGGGGCCTTAACCAAAACTATTTGACTCTAGGTGGGGTTTAGGATCAAGAAAGGGTGATAGATTTTTGGGGTAAAAACAGCACAAACACACTAGGTTCGGTCAGAAAGGTGAGACAATGGGTGTCGGGAGACTTTCGGGATGCAAACGAGGATAAGGAAGTGAGTTTTGCAGCAAGAGAGTAACAAGAAGGGGAAATCAATTGGTAACTTCGTTGGAAAAATACCCACCGGGCTTCCTCTTTCAAGGATAGTCCGGATTAACTTCCCCAAAGTCCATAGACAAACCCGGGGAAATTGATGAAACAGAATTTCCTAGTTAGTTTCTATTCGCTTTCGCGAACTAGAACACTAACTTTCCCAATTCCTACCTTCCAACAAGCATTGGATGTATTCGGGATGCTTTCGCACCCAAATACATCCTACTTGAGGGAAGGATGGGGTTGGGAAGTTGATTTCCTAACTAGTTACTCACTAATATTGCTAACCCAAACCTAATCACCCATTCACACCCTTAATATCTCCCGAACCCATTAGGGTTCTAGCCACTAAACATCCTAACTATCATGATACTAACATCAACAACTTTAATCATGCTTAAAAGGATAAACAAGAACAATAAACAATCAACAAAGCCAATAATAACAACAAAAGTAAATACAGGGATTAAGAAATAAGCTATGAAGTAAAAGAGAGAAAGGTTAAGAAATGCTCATTAATGGTCATGACAAAGAAGAAAAACTTCTGAATAAATAAGCTCCAATGCTCCAAATATGATAACAATCTTCAATCTTGAAATAAATTTGAGAGAATCCAATACAAGAATCAATAAACTCAGCAGAAATCTTCACTAATCCCTCTAATCCAAAGCTTAAAATGTGATAAAAGAAGGCTAAAAGTATGTTAAAAGGTAGCTAAAGACTGATTAAAGATGCTCCTCTCAGCTAAAATGACTTAAAACAATATATAGTAACTCAGGTTGTTACTCAAAACTCATCATTTAACGCTACAGACAAAACGTGTCCCAGTGTGGGACCGCAGTCAGTGGCCGTGGCGCGGTCTGCGTAAAGGCAAAACTCAACTTCGCCGCAATACCATGGGCACGGTGTAGGCGATAAGGGTTGACATCTTTCGCTCGCCGCTTGCGTAGCTACGGCCATTGGAGACCGTGACCGCGATCTTGTTCGCCACCGCTTCTGAGGCGGGGCGGTGATCTCACCGTGGCTACGGTCAGGTTGACCATGACCACGGTCCATCTCGGGTTGCAACTCTCCTTCCTTAGGCATTTAGCTCCATCTTACCGTGGCTACGGTCAAGGTGACCGTGGCCACGGTCTATCTCGGCCACAGTTTATCTTCAGGGCTTCCGTTTCCACTGCCTTTGACACGACCAGGGCTCGGGAAATCTTAGGGAATCTCGGGATTCCCAAGATTGGTGTAAAATTAGCCCATTTAGCATAGTTTTGAGTAAAACCTTCGGAAACTACAAAAATAACCAAAACGCATTAAAAGTTATTAAAACGAGCTACGAGACAAGTCAAAAGCCTAAGGATTTAGGCGATGTTTAGACGCGAAATCTGGTCTAAGCACCCCCCCACACTTAAACCTTTTCTCGTCCCGAGCAAAACAAAACAAAAACTAATTAGCTAACACTAACTCCTCTGTCGTGGGAGAGAAACGAGTGCATTTAGCGTATGCACCAAGCCCTTTGAACCCCCCGGCAGCCCGAGTGGACGAGATGGACTCGTGAGGGTTTGTAGCGGCTGTACCCACAAAAGCCAAAGAAAAAGGAGAGAGGGAAAGTGAAAACAAAACCGAAGAAAACAAAAAAGAAGGAAAAACAGAGGCTTTGATTCACAAGATCTCGCAATCCAAACAAAGAAAACGTGCTTAAACCTCCCAAAGTAACCGTTAGGAGCACCTCACAACACCAAACTCAGATAAAGGTCGATCTTGAAGATTTTTCAACTCCCTTCACCTTGTACCAAGCGAAACCCCACATGAAAAGGTTTTAATGGGAACCAAAAGACTCTAAAAACTCGCGTCCGAATTTGAAAACAACGAAACAACTAAGAGAAGCGTTTCCCTCCCTCGCATTTGGTCGCCCTTGGCTTGGTGAGGGCCGTAGGTGATGCAAGGGGAGGCCCCACTCTTTTAAGAAGCAAAAACTTTTTCTTTTCTTTCTTTTTGAGTTGGAAATACCAACGAAATTTGCCTTTTCTTTTTCTCTTTTTTTTTTCTTTTTGGTTTTTAAACGTCGGTATTAGCCTTACTTTCGGGAATTGGACGGCCCATATAAGGGGTATACCCTCCCAACACGGTCTTTTCCATTCGCCTCTCCGTCGCAAAGCGATATGGGAGGAGAGTTAAGGGGTATCCATGCCGTACCACGAATACCGGGCCCATGTAGGTTGGCTAA
This sequence comes from Portulaca oleracea, assembly GCA_029582165.1. Lineage (NCBI taxonomy): Eukaryota > Viridiplantae > Streptophyta > Magnoliopsida > Caryophyllales > Portulacaceae > Portulaca > Portulaca oleracea. Next base: position 7,725,738 of record CM055883.1, on the reverse strand, counting down.
GTGTGGGTGGTTAATGTCTTCAGCGACACACTCCACTTATTCAGGTTATTGTATCTTATGAAAGCTTTTCTTTCTTTTCTTTTCTTTTTGCACTTTTTTGCTTTTGCTAAACGAGAAACAAAACAAACCCGAACACAAGCTCCTAGAACCTCCCGGTTTCAACAAAAAGAGAAAGGAACAGGGGTCTCGCTAGACACTTAATGAAAGGGGTTTATTAAGGGTAAGTCTCGACTAGAACCCGAATTAGGGTCGAAAATGCTCCAACCGGTTACTTTTAAAGAAGTTTAAGAACGGCTTCTCAACTCCGAAAACGAGATCCAGGAAACAAAACAAAACAAAGAGAAAACGAAAAGAAAAACTGAAAAGGTTTTCACTCCCTTTTTTCACACAAAAACAAATTTTAAAATTTTAGCAAAAACTAGGAAAACAAAGAACAAAACGACTAGGTGATCTACCCTTGAAGCAGAATATCTCCCTCCCCCCCCCCCCCCACACACACTTAAAGCTCCACAATGTCCTCATTGTGGGAAGGTGTCACATGAAAAGGGTAGAGAACCTACAAAACACAAACAAAAATAACTAGCAAGTAGAAATGGTGGCGACCCGAGCCCACACGGCTCCAACAACAAGATATCCCAACACAAACACTCAAAGGGGTTCGCCACCCAAAAGAAAACCAAGCATGCGATGGATCATGATAAGAATTCACATAAAAAGAGTAGGGTGGAAAGATATTACCTCAAACTCTTCATAAGCGTTAAAACAGCGATCCAGAGTCGTCGTTCAAGTGAATCAAAACAATGTTAGAGTAAAAGACGACTTACAAACAATAGAATTCGCATGCGAGACCAAAAACAAAAGAAAGGAAAAACTAACTTAAAAGACTATGAAAAGAAACTAAAAAGATGAAAAACAAAACTATTAACAATATATACATTGGCAATGACTTACCTTATCCCCGAATCTCACTCATTGAGGCGGGAAATAAGGGTGAAACTCCATGCAAACCAACCGAAATAAACAATTCATTGCATTCATCACAAACAATATTCGATTACAAACCATCAATGATCAAAATACATCGAGACAAGCTTGAACACACTTCCAGCCCACAAAAAACAACCATCAAGCAACCAAAAGATAACCCGGCAACCTCAAAAGACATACAAGACAAACGAACCCGAGCATCCTAATCACACAACCCCACAATCATGCCAAAACATGCCAAATGAAACCGGGAGGCCAACACACCAAAACCATCAGACATCGCATCCAAAACCCTGAAGAAGCACCCCCCCCCACACTTATACTTCACAAAATAAAGTAAATAAAAGCGATGATAAAGGTCGGGTGGGGGTGAATGCTTACAAACGGTCCTCAAGCGGACCCTTCCGGAGGATGACGGGGTTGGAGTTGCGATTGGATGCTAGCAAGCATCTCCTGTTGGGTCTCGATCAACCCTTGCAAGTTTTCAATCAACGTCTGCTAGTTTTGGATGAGGTCCCGTTGCTCTTGAAACTCATCATGAAGTTCTTGGAGTTGCTCGCTGATACGTTCAAGAGCGGCGTCCTGCACTTGACTCGACTCGGCTTCGTCCCCTTGCACTTGTCCACCCTCTTCTTTTTCTTCTTCATCTTCGTCTTCTTCACCCTCCTCCTCTTCGTGATCCCCAGGACCACCCACCGCAAAACGATCCCCATATGTTTGGCCACACGACCAATTGCGTTGGTCGGTGACATCTAGACGTTTCACGACATTGTCGTCACCTAAATGAACTATGACGCTATAGGGCTCGTTTCCGTGACGGTAGAATGTTCGCGTCTTGTTTTTCTCCAAGAATTCCATCTTCCGAAGGCGAACACCGTCGATAGGATCTAGGAAAAATCGGGGAGTCCACTTGTCGAGGTAAGACTCGAACCCTTGTTTCCGTAGAAGATGGGTGATGATGTGACCCATTCCAATGGTCATGTTTCGGGTTTCGAGGCTTATTTCCTGGAGACAATGGAGGATGCAGGAGCCGGTGTTGACTCGACGACCATTAATGGCATTGTAGAGGGCGAAGAGGTCGTCTTTCCGGACGCTTGATTGCCCGACATCACGGCCGAAAACAGAGTTTGAGATGATGCGGTGGAAGATACGGACGCTGAGGTTACAAAAATCCCGGTCCTTGGAGTTGCTTGGGCAATAAAACTGCGCTCATTGGGTTCAAACCTTGGGATAACGCCTACTCCAGCAAGTGAGGTGATAGGCCGCAAGTGCACGGGTGTTCGTGTAGCTAGTATCAAGGTCGATTTCCACAGGGACTTTTCCTTTCAACGCACTGAACTAGCCTCCTAGTTGATTGCTAAGTCGATCGGGTTTCTTGTTTGGAACAATCTAATTCTATTTCTATTCACTATTAAAGATTAGCAAATAAGTATACACACAATTTACTTGGATTTATCAATAAGAAAAAGACGTTCAGGGGATAAAACCTAAGTAACTCTATGAATCAAACAAGTGGATTGAACATGTATGTCACTAATTTGGTACATTTTAGGGTCGATAATTGCATAAATTAATCCGTAGCGAGCTTTTGGCACTGAAACGGATCGTTAGCAAAATTGATCACCTACTGTCGTGGTTATTTCAATTTTAACTAAGTTAAAGATCAAATTATCCAATGACCCCTAATTACAAAGTCTTCTATGTCTAGTTCACTTCATAACTAGTTTAATCCTAAGGGTTCCGATTATCGAATTTCTCCTTTCAGTACTTCACTCAACAATCTAATTCCATATTCTTGATGGTCAATCAAAAACAATGACATACATAATCAAAGGTTAAATAAAATGTATTCAAACTAGATTAACAAACTTGTTCAATCCAACAAAACTCAATCCATAAGAGAAACTAATAAGGGTTTATCCCCTAAACTAAAGGGAAACTACTCACTACTCATGTTCAAAACACAAAACATATCAAAATCTATTCTAGTAAGCATATAAAAATCTATGAGAGAATGAGAAATAAACCAAATGCAGAACAATCTTGCAAGGAATGAACTATGAAGGACTTTTGCTCCTCCAAACTTCAATCTTTGCTTCAACCTTCTTTCTTGATCTCCAAATCCTCTCCACTTAATTGATGGATGCATTGATCATTATAAAGGGGATCAATAATGGTTAGGTGACAGCATGGAGGATGGTGGAGTGATTATTGCTCCCAAAGACAGCCGAAAGACACCATGATAGAAAGCAAAAACCCACTTGCAAGCGCCGAAAGTGAAGCATAAAGCAACACGGATCGTTCCAGGTCAACACGGGTCGTGTCAAGGTCAACACGGGTCGTGTTGACTTGACACGGACCGTGTTGCTCACTGGAGTTGGATTTCAGCCTTTCTGGAAGCTGAAACGGATCGTTTTGGGTCTGAAGGCACCCGTGTTGATGCCAGTCGGGCTCCAATGTCTTCTTGGGCCAATATTTGGGCCTTGGGGTGGATTTATTCTTCAATTTGTGATCCTCTTGGATTCCATACACTTGATTTTAAGCTTGATTTCTTCAATTCAACACCAATTTCCTACAAAACTATACCAAACTCTAACCAAGCATAAAATAGAGAATTCGAGTATAAAAATAATACATTCATATCAATATTCACTCAAATTAACTCTAAATAACCCAAGATCACATATATATAAAATACACTTATCAAATCCCCCCATGCTTACACCTTGCTTGTCCCTAAGCAAGGTTAAACTCACAAATAAAATAGAAATCAATAAAATAACGAAAAGGGAAAATAAACGGGACAAAATGATTCAAGTCATAAAGGAAAAAGTTTCAAAGTGAAATTGAAAAATTTATTTACAAACTTCCTCAGGAAAGCATCGATAAGACTTTCAACTAATCCCATTTAATCAAGCATAGTCTAAGTATGAATGAAAATTTATATACAAGAGAAAATGAAATCATAAAAAGAATTACAAAAACCATACCTATCAAGATGAAACTAATCACCCTCCTAATCATAAATGAAACAAGCAAGCACACAATAATGGACGAAACTAGGTAATTGAGAGCAACCTCACTTTAGGGAATGTGGAAACACTCCTCTCATGTGTTTGAAAAAATAATATTCAATGAAGGTGCACTCAATACTCAATCACAAAGCAACATTCTACCATAAGCTTGCAAATAATCTCAATTCTCTACCGCTAAGATGCAATGCACAATGATAATCAAGAGGACTTTCAAAAGGGTTGTAATGGGGCTAAGGTTAAGGGTAAGGAGTGGAGATATATTTGGGAAAGTGGAGCTAAAAGCCAATATTAGGAGCATAAACCTCACCAAATTATTCAAATAAGAACACTCACACCTTATAAACATATCAATGCGTCCCATAATCTTGTGGAAATTGCCTCAACTCAAAGAAAAATAAACTATCAAAATACTTTTCTTTTTTCCATTTCTCTGATTTTTTTTTCATTTTTTTTCTCTTTTTGCTATATTTTTCTGAAATTCAAATATTTCAATTCAAAGATATATACATCAATAAGGCAATTTCAACTCAACCCATATCAAGCTACAATGGGGAGCAATCTAAAAATATTTAAACTTTACAACATCCCCAACAAGACCAAACCACAAATACACCAAAAATCAACCCAACTTTTACACTCTAGCACTCCAAGCAATGGCTTAAAGGTAGGAAATTATATATACGACCATGGCTAAAAATGTAGGTAATCAAAAGAAAGAGTGATACAAGGCTAAAAGTGGGTTAAAAGCGGTTAATTCACATGTAAAGGGTGGCTATTTGGCTTTGTAGCTAAAATATGTACAAGAATGCCTCTATCATATTACCAATGCACAAGCAAAAATGCAGTTTCAAAGAGATGCATCGCAAGTTCTAGAGAATGCAACTAAGGATGAGCCATACATGGAAATGAGACTAATAAAAATGATTAGTCATTTAAGGCCTTTGTGGTCTCACGGGTAAAAAGCTCTCAAATAAACCTAGCTCATATAGACGTATACGTGCTAGCTCATATAGACGTATACGTGCTAAACTCATTCCAAAAGATCTAAAAAGGGCAATCAATCATCACTATCAAAGTACAATTCTAAACTCTCTATGATTCACAAATCTTTTCAAAATTTTAATTCACAAAAAGGACTATACGAGACTAAATCAAATCAAAAGAAAACTTATCTAGCTTTACCTTTTTCTTTTTTTTTCTTCTTTTTCAAATTTTTTTTTAAAATTTCTAAAATTTTCTGATTTTTTTTTTATTTTTTATTTTTCAAAATCTAAAATCAAATGAAAAACTAGAAAATAGGAAACTAAAAACTAAGAAAAAGAAAGGAAATTAAAATCTAATATGATACTTAACTAATGCAATAATTCATAAATGAAAGAAAATAGAAAACTAAGAAAAATCAAAAAGAAAAACTAAACTAAACTAAAGAAAAACTAAAAGAAACAAAACTAAAACTAAAATCAACAAACTAAAAGAAAAACAGAAAATGAAATCATATTCACAAAGGTGAAAACACAAATTTTTTTTTTTTTATTTTGTCAAATTAATCCCCCCATGCTTGGACAAAGCATTGTCCTCAATGCATAAAACTAGAAGAAACGAGCACAAAAGGAGCAAAATAGGACAATTACTGCGGTGGTGGAGGAGGAGGTGGGTAAGGGTATTGGTTAGGGTAGTTCAACTGCCAATCGCGCATCGCTTGCATCATCTCGAGCATGCGCGCTTGTTCGGCAGCCTGGGTGGCATTGGCTTGGTCTAGAAGGTCTAGCCTCTCAAAAATACGAGTTTGGTTGTGTAAAATTTGGTTTGAAGTGGTTCGAAAATAACCAAATTCGTTTTCGCAATAGGTTCGGAGGGAGGCTCGGTCCGCACCCAAAGAATTAAAACTATCTTGGAAATCAAATGCGGCGGCGGGACCTTGTTCATCATCCCCGCCACCCTCGTGATGAGGAGGCGAAGGAACTTGGTCAGGAATAGGGTTAGGTTGTGGAAATGGTGCGTTAGGAAGGAATAGAATATTTGGTAGTTCCTGGATGGTAAGGTTAGGATGAGGAAGCCTCATCAACTCATTGTTGGGGTACACCCACCAAACTTCTTCCCCTCTTAACTTTCACATTTTCATATCTCTAATCGCCCTACCATCTAAGGTCATTGGGCCCTCTACCCTATCTCGCTCGTGACGAGCCGGATCCCAACCAAAGTGCCTAGCCAAAACCGTGAGCAACCCACCAATAACGATATCACCTTTAGTGTGAGATGTTATGCATGCTAAATGTGTGGCAAAAAGGGCTGCGGGGTTTACTTCGGGTCGTGCGTGATACATACCCCACAACGTATAAAATTCAGCTTGCGCCGCAACATTCATACTATTCCCCCTCCCAAATAACCCACAAGCTAGGATGCGCTGCGTGTAACGGAACACGGGGTTCCTTATGTGCGTGCACTTAGACCTACTCGGGTGGTAGTCATTCCTAGTTATGGTAAATTGCCAAAATTCATTGGCGTTCCATTCAGCCAAAGGGGGCACATCTCTTGTGGCGACACCCGGGACAACTGGTAAACGAAAAATTTGTGCAAATTGGGCGAGAGTCAAATGATATTCTTCTTCGTCTATCCTAAAGGTAATCCTACCCTCTTGTGTCCTAAGGTTCACATCAAAGGTGCTAAGCACCTCTAGGGTAAGGTTCCGATAGGTTGGCTCTCTCATCCTTGCAAAGTCTAACATCCCTTTTCTATTCAAAAGCCATTCTACATCGTCTAGCATGCCAGTTGTTTGTAAGAATGGCTCATTCATATAACGAGTAGGGAGTATATTGCGCTGAGATAAGGCAAGGTAACGCTCACATTGAACACCTTCTAAATTAAAAGGGTTGTTACCTCACGTTTGCCTAGAGGATGAGCCCGCTTTGCCTTTACCTTTGTCACCATTGTCCCCTTTTCGCTTCTTAGATGCTTGCTCCTCACCACGGATAGTCCTAACCATCTTTTATACAATATATACAAGCTAAAATGTTAGTGATTTACAAATGATTACAAAGAAAACTACTTAAATCTAAACAAGGGAATTAAACTATCCTACCTAAAACTCTAATAAACTGAAAATTTACTTAAGACTCCTATACTTTATATTACTTGAAATGAAAACTAAACTAGATTAAGTTTAACTCAAATGCTAATAGATAAAAGACTCTAACTAAAATAATAAAACTTTACTTAACATATATATAAACAACAATTATTCCAATGTTAGCTAATATAACCTTTGTACCTAAACAACATTTAAATAACACCAAAGTACACAATTAAAGACTAAAGCAAGGTAAACTAACTAAACTAAGTTAAGTCTCTAATAACTAAAATGAACTCAAAACAGAAAATAAAAGCTAAATTAAACAAAAAATAATTAAACAACTAATTTAAGTTAAGAAAATAACTAAATTAAACACTAAACAAAACTAAAACAGAAAATTAAAACTAAAAGAAGCAAAATTAACAAACTAAATCAAACGAAATAACCTAAAATGATGAAACAACTATTATACAAGAAATTCACACTTCAAAAAGCTTGAAACATAACAATGGTGGACAACAATGGAGATTCACATATTATACACAAAAATGTAAACTAAAAACGAAACTATAAAACGAAAATAAACTAAATAAAACAAAGAAATTAGAAAAATCAAACCTTGTTACTCTTGAAGATGAAGAAAAGAACTTGAATGTGGGTGAAAATGGAGGTTTTTGGGAATGTGGTGAAAAATGAAGTGAAAGGAATGAGGATGAAATTGATAGGATCTGAAAGAGGAAGGAAAAATAGGAAGAATGGAAGAAAAGTGGAGTGATTTGGGTGAGAATTGAGGGAGTTAGAGTAAAAAGAGTGAAGAGGGAGATGGGTTAGCTATGGAGTTTGAGGGAGATGGAGGAGTGTTGAGGAAGAAGAAGAATAGAATGAATGAGAGGATGGAGTGAGAAATGAAGGTTAAAACGGACGAAATATGAAAAATAAAAGAAAGGGCGTGAAAACGGGTGAAATACCCGTGTTACCTGGACGCGGGGTCCAACACGGATCGTGTTGGTTCAACACGTTCCGTGTTGAACCCTGTAATCCTTACCTGACTCTCTGGAAGGCAACACGGATCGTGCTAGGGTCAGCACGGTCCGTGTTGGCCTTGTTCTTCGCCTTTTGCTCGCGTGTTCGAATCCTCTCAACTCCTTAACTTATTTTTTTCTTTCTTCTTTTATTTCTTTCATTTTTATACTCTCAAACATTTATTCTCTAAAAATTTATTTTTTTTCACTCTCATTTTTTTTTTCTAAACTTTTAAACTCTTAATTTCTCGCTTCTTTTTTTTCATATTTTTTTTCAAAAATTTTCTTCCTTTTTTTTTCAGATTTTTAGTTTCTCTTTTTTTTCTTTTCAAAAGGAAAATAAAATAAAATCCCAAAAAAAATTCTGATGAAAGAAAATAAAAAGGAGAAAAATTAAAATAAATCAAAGAAAAATTCTAAAAATTTAGAAAAATTTAGATGAAAAGAAGAAAAATAAGGAAAATTTCTAGAAAATTCTAATAATTGAAAATAAAACCGAAAAAGCTTGGGTTGCCTCCCAAGAAGCGCTCGTTTAATGTCCTAAGCTAGACATAGTACCTCTCAACTTGGTGAATAGTCCATTACTCCATAGCCAAGGGCTTTTGGAGTTTCAGACTGCATGGTACCTCCAAACATTTTCAAATTGACCCTACAGCTTGGGTCAAACTCTTCACCTCCTTCAGAAATGGAGGGATCTCCGTCATCAAACCTGAAAATCTCATCAGATGCACCCTTGTTAATAGCATAAGGCATGTTCTTGTTGATGTTAGGTGGGGGCAAAATTTCTTTTATTCCCACTCTTGCATCGGCAAGGTCATGTCCTTTATCAAATAATAAGCCACAAGGATTTTCAACGGAATAATCATGAGACTTATCAAGGCTTTCACCTTTAACATCACGCACACAATTATCATGTTTTTCACAAATCACACCTTCATCATGTTTATCTTTCTCATATAGCACATCAACACCTAAGCTAGGGGAAACTTCCCGTAGCAAAACATCACGGAATAAGTCAAATTCTAGTTCATGTTCCCCTATCCTAAACTTCATCTTTCCACATTGTACATCAATGATACACCCTACGGTAGCAAGGAAAGGTCTCCCCAAAATGATTTGGGTATGGGAATCCTCGGGCATGTCAAGGATGACAAAATCAATCGGCACATAGCAATCACCCACCTTAAGGGGAAAGTCCTCCAAAATACCCTTAGGGCACTTGATGGAACGATCCGCCATTTGCAATGACATGGTAGTTGGTCTCAACTCTCCTAGGTTCAACCGTTTATACAAAGAATAGGGCATTAAGCTTACACTAGAACCCACATCACACAAAGCTCGGTCAACGGTTAAACTACCTAGGCCACATGGGATATTAAGGCTTCCCGGGACCTTAAGCTTAGGAGTAAGCTTGTTAAGAACCACGGAACTACACTCTTCAATCAAAGCAACTTCCTCATTTTCATCAATTTTCCTCTTTTTAGAGAGGATTTCTTTCAAAAACTTTGCATACAAAGGCATTTGAGATACAACATCCGAAAATGGCACATTCAGATTCAATTTCTTTAACATATTAAAGAACTTGCCAAATTTTGCATCTAATATAGCCTTAGCATATCGTTGAGGAAAAGGTATTGGTGGTATGTAAACTCTAGAGGTAGATGAAGGTCGGGTCTCGGTGTTCTCTTTTGAATGCTCATTCTCAAGGTCTTTCTCTCTAGGCTTCTCAATTTTCTTCTCAACCTCAACCCCCTCATGCTTATCATGAGGCATGCTAGATCCCTCACACTGTGTCCTACTCCTCAAAATAATGGCATTGCATTGTTCCTTCGGGTTAGGTACGGGCTTTCCGGGAAGCATTCCCGGAGGGATAGTGGAGGTACTAGCTTGCCTAGCAATTTGATTCTCAAGCATTTGACTGTGGGTGCTTATGAGGTCAAATTTAGTAGCTAAAGCTTTAATTACCGCATCTTGTCTTTGTTGATGCTCGAGTTGCTGTTGTTGGTATTGTTGTTAAGACAACATTAAAGCTTGTATCATGGTTTCTACATTAGGATTTTGGGGTGCTTGTGGTGGAGGTGCTTGAGGTTGTCTTTGCCCTTGGGGTTGACCCATTTGGTTATTGTTCCGGTAAGAAAAGTCCGGGTGGAACCTAAGACCGGGGTTGTAAGTATTGGAGAAAGGGTCAAAGTTTTGCCTATTGGAAGGGTTACCAACATAGTTAACCACTTCGGTCGATTCATTACTAACAAACCCACTAGGACAATTCAAGGTCTCATGCTCATATGATTGACACGATGCACATGGTTGGGAAGGGTGAGCATTTACATTCAGCATATCCATCTTTTTGGTCATGGCATCCAATTTAGCATTTAACATAGAAATAGCATCAACATCATACTTACCTCCCGTCCTCTTGGAACGGGGCCTTGACCACTGGTAGCTATTGATCGCCATTTCCTCAATCAAAGTTTGGAGTTCCGCCACTGTTTTGGACATGATGTTGCCTCCCGCAGCCGCCAAGATGTTGGCCCTCAAGTTGTCATCTACCCCGTTGTAGAAAGCTTGTATCGGGACCCATGGTTCGAAACCATGGTGGGGGCATTGACGTAAGAGGTCCTTGAACCTCTCTCATGCTTCATAGAGGGACTCATCCGGTTCTTGAACAAATGTTGAAATTTGATTCCGGAGGCTCGTCAACTTGCTAGGAGGAAAGTACTTCGTCAAGAATACGCTAGCAAGTTGGTCAAAAGTGGTGATGGCGGAGCTTGATGGAAGAGAGTCCAACCACTCCCAAGCCTTCCCTTCAAGTGAGAAGGGGAACAATCGCAGCTTGATTGCATCGGGTGATGCACCATTCGCCTTAAAAGTCTCACATGCTTGGTTGAATAGGCGAAGGTGTCGGTTGGGATCTTCATTGGGAAGGCCATGGAATGGGTTGGCCTTCACCAAATTGATGATTGAACTCCTTAGCTCGAAGTCGTTCGCGGACACATTTGGTGGATTTATGGCGGAGGGTTGATTTGTGACATTGGGCATCACATAAGAGCCAAGCGTGATTCTAGGCTCACCGCTGTGCCATAAGACATGGTGTTTATTTGTTTGGGGTTTTCTTCTTGTCTTTTTCGGGCTTGCTCTAACTTTTGCTTCTTTCGCCGGGAGCGAAAGGTTCTTTCAATTTCAGGATCAAACCCAAACAGTGGATCTTTTTGCATACACTTAGAGTAAACCTGGAAAGACAAAACTAAAACACCAAGGAAGATCAAAACAGAAAATAAATGATAAATGACTTAGGCAACCTTAGGGTATTCGTTCAATGGCTGGCTAGGGACAAAGTCCCCGGCAACGGCGCCAAAATTCTTGATAGGCCGCAAGTGCACGGGTGTTCGTGTAGCTAGTATCAAGGTCGATTTCCACAGGGACTTTTCCTTTCAACGCACTGAACTAGCCTCCTAGTTGATTGCTAAGTCGATCGGGTTTCTTGTTTGGAACAATCTAATTCTATTTCTATTCACTATTAAAGATTAGCAAATAAGTATACACACAATTTACTTGGATTTATCAATAAGAAAAAGACGTTCAGGGGATAAAACCTAAGTAACTCTATGAATCAAACAAGTGGATTGAACATGTATGTCACTAATTTGGTACATTTTAGGGTCGATAATTGCATAAATTAATCCGTAGCGAGCTTTTGGCACTGAAACGGATCGTTAGCAAAATTGATCACCTACTGTCGTGGTTATTTCAATTTTAACTAAGTTAAAGATCAAATTATCCAATGACCCCTAATTACAAAGTCTTCTATGTCTAGTTCACTTCATAACTAGTTTAATCCTAAGGGTTCCGATTATCGAATTTCTCCTTTCAGTACTTCACTCAACAATCTAATTCCATATTCTTGATGGTCAATCAAAATTAATGACATACATAATCAAAGGTTAAATAAAATGTATTCAAACTAGATTAACAAACTTGTTCAATCCAACAAAACTCAATCCATAAGAGAAACTAATAAGGGTTTATCCCCTAAACTAAAGGGAAACTACTCACTACTCATGTTCAAAACACAAAACATATCAAAATCTATTCTAGTAAGCATATAAAAATCTATGAGAGAATGAGAAATAAACCAAATGCAGAACAATCTTGCAAGGAATGAACTATGAAGGACTTTTGCTCCTCCAAACTTCAATCTTTGCTTCAACCTTCTTTCTTGATCTCCAAATCCTCTCCACTTAATTGATGGATGCATTGATCATTATAAAGGGGATCAATAATGGTTAGGTGACAGCATGGAGGATGGTGGAGTGATTATTGCTCCCAAAGACAGCCGAAAGACACCATGATAGAAAGCAAAACCCACTGGCGTAGAAAGTGAAGCATAAAGCAACACGGATCGTTCCAGGTCAACACGGGTCGTGTCAAGGTCAACACGGGTCGTGTTGACTTGACACGGACCGTGTTGCTCACTGGAGTTGGATTTCAGCCTTTCTGGAAGCTGAAACGGATCGTTTTGGGTCTGAAGGCACCCGTGTTGATGCCAGTCGGGCTCCAATGTGATCCTCTTGGATTCCATACACTTGATTTTAAGCTTGATTTCTTCAATTCAACACCAATTTCCTACAAAACTATACCAAACTCTAACCAAGCATAAAATAGAGAATTCGAGTATAAAAATAATACATTCATATCAATAATCACTCAAGTTAACTCTAAATAACCCAAGATCACATATATATAAAATACACTTATCATGAGGTCTCGCATAGCCTTTTGTTCATCAAAATTGACACTCTCGCCATAGAAGATTTCGTCCTCGGGTAGGCCTAACGCATTGCAAAGATCCTTAACCGTGCATTGGACCTCCTTTTTGTTCAGGATGTACGAGAAAGGGGCGCTGGATGTACCGTCTTCCTCTACTATCAAAGAACTAAGGAACTCGAGCACCGGTTGTTTGATGATTGGCTCGTTGATGGTGGCGAAGACCTCCCAACCCATGGTTTTGATGAAGAAATCCATGCTCGGTTTACAATAAACGTCCTTTGCCGTCTCTTCATGATAGAGGTCTGGAGTACAAATCTTCCGCTTCTTGAGCCTCTCATACCTTGCCTTGTTCAAATCGTCCCGGAAGTTAACCTTAACCTTCGGGTCGCATTGAATGATCGAGGTTGGTTGACCCTTGTACCGGGTTTTATCGGGCTCGGCAGAGGTTGATGGGACGGGGGTTGGTTCCGGCTCGGTCCGGGCACGTTTTGCTCGACCCATTGATAGCAACTGAGAAAACAACCACCACAACAAAGAAACACACAAGAACACCACCGAAAAATTCTCGAGCAACACGAATTCACAATCAACCACAAAATCCAACCTAACAATTCACCAAACTACTCCCAAACTCAGCAATATCGACCAAAAATTCAACCCTAATTCAACCGACTCGTCCAACCAAACCCAGCAAGCAATTTGCACAATATTCAACCCAAATAACAAGGAAATCGAGTATTTAAGCACCAATAAATCAAGGGATACCTGGATTGAAGTGTTGGGGAAGGATGGATGATGATTTTCGAACCCCACAAGTGCAAAAACCCAGAATTTTGCTTGAAGGAGCCCCGAAAATGGTGAAAAATTCACGAGATGCACAACTAGGGTTAGAATCGCAGGGGAAAATGGAGAAGAATGGAGTAATTTGTGATGGATTTGTCAAATCTTGGCAAGGAATCTGTGTTTTAGGGTTTTAGGTGGGTTTTCGAAGGTGAGGGAATGAAGGGAATTGAAAAAGAAATGAGGAAAAAATGATATTGAACCCCCGACATATCCACAATTTTCGACTCACCGTGGCCACGGTCGAGGTGACCGTGGGCACGGTGTGGCTCGGGTTGGGGAAAAAAGAGGAAAAATTGCAGGGTAGTCACCGTGGCTACGGTAACATCCACCGTGGTCACGGTGATCTTCGGGAAGAGATTTTTCCAAGGAACAGCTGCGGTGAGATCGTGGCTGCGGTGAAACCCACCGTGGTCACGGTAACCTTCAGCCTGAGGAAACTAGGGACGCTTTGTGCATCCTGACCGTGGACACGGTCCAGCTGATCGTGGGCACGGTCCTTTTCGGCCCAGCTACTGTACCTACAAGGCTCAAAACTTGGAAAAAAACGTTAAGTCCTAAAATCTACCCTCTTATCATCCACTCGCTTTTCTTCCTCACTCAATTTATCATTCAAGGGTACTTTCCCGTCACTCAAAAATCACATTCAAATCTCAACCCTCAAAGAACCTCTCTTTATTTTCTTTTACGCTCTCGAATTTTTTTCTTTTTTTCAATCTTTTCTATTTTCAGTTTTTCTAATTTTTCTCTTTTCTCTTTCTTTTTCTCAAATTTTTTCAATAAACACTAAGGAAAATGAAAATGCTAAAACAAGGGAAACAAAATGGAAGAAAATGAAAGAAAACACTAAAAGAAGGGGAAGTAAGTCATACCTCTCCCGGGTGCTTGTTTTGTAGGTCCTAGCTCGACCTTTCCCGATGCTTTTCAATCCTCAAAATTCGCGAGATACACCACAACTGTCCCCGCATAATCCTCGCCCATGATATACGGTTTAAGCTTCGATGAGTTTGCTTTGAAACACTTTCCTTGTGTATCCTTCAATTCTACGACTCCGGCGGGGAGAATTTTAACAATTTCAAACAGACCGGACCATCATGATCTCAATTTCCCGGAGAATAACTTTAGCCTCGAGTTGAAGATGAGAACCCTATCGCCTACCACAAACTCACGTCGGTTCAACATCTTGTCGTGCCATGCTTTGGTTCTTTCTTTGTAGATCTTGTTGTTCTCATATGCATGACGCCTCAACTCCTCAAGTTCTTCTAGTTGAAATAACCGACTACTTCCGGCCGCCTTAAGATCGAAGTTCAACTTCTTGATTGCCTACATGGTTTTATGCTCAAGCTCCACGGGAAAGTGACACGCCTTCCCGTAGACAAGACGGTAGGGAGTAGTACCGATTGGAGTCTTATAGGCGGTGCGGTATGCCCACAAAACTTCATCCAATTTTTCTGCCCAATCTTTCCTTGAAGAGTTGACCGTCTTCTCTAAGATTTCCTTGATGGCTCGGTTTGAGATTTCCACTTGACCTTGTGTTTGTGGATGATAAGGTAGTCCCTTCTTATGATTGATGTCGTACTTTGCCAAAAGAGACTCGAACTTCTTCTCAATGAAATGGGAACCGTTGTCACTAATGATGACCCTTGGAATGCCGAATCTTGGAAATAGGGTCTCTTTCAAGAATCTCGAAACGGACTTCCCATCGCACCTCGCGCATGGTATGGCTTCGACCCACTTTGAGACATAATCCACCGCCACTAGGATGTATTGAAAACCCCTTGATGACGGGAAAGGTCCCATGAAGTCCAACCCCCACACATCGAAGACTTCAACTTCAAGAATATAATTCAACGGTGCTTCATTTTTACGGGAGATGTTTCCGGATCTTTGACATCTATCACATTGCTTGACATGCAAATGGGCGTCACGAAAAAGAGTTGGCCACCAATAGCCGGCTTGTAGAACCCTCGTCGCCGTCTTTTGGGAGCCACCGTGACCTCCCACCGGAAACTCGTGGCAATGAGTCAAAACGGATTGCACTTCACTCTCGGGAATACATCTCTGGTACATCCCGTCATTGCAAAGCCGGAAAAGGAAGGGATCATCCCAATAATAATGCTTCATATCCTGGAGAAATTTCTTCTTTTGAAGATGGTTCAAGTGTTGGGGAATCACTTCGCTTACCAAATAATTCACAATATCCGCATACCAAGGATGAGAGTTGATCGCCAAAAGTCGCTCGTCCGGGAAAGCATCTACAATCGGTTGGGTGTCTTCCAAGTCGACAAGAATCCTCGAGAGATGATCGGCCACGACATTGTTCGTGCCCGCCTTGTCGCGGATTTCCAAATCAAATTCTTGCATGAGCAAGACCCACCGTATTATTAGCCTCGACATTGTCTCCTTCTTTCCTATCAAGTATTTGATAGCGGCATGATCTGTGTAGACTATTACCTTCGAGAGCATAAGGTACTGCCGGAATTCGTTGAGCGCAAAAGCGATCGCCAAAAGTTCCTTTTCCGTGGTGGTGTAGTTTCTTTGGGTACTATCAAGCGCATGGCTTGCGTAATAGATAACCCTTGGCTTCTTGTCCACTGTTTGGGTCAAACATGCCCCCACGGCAAAGTCACTTGCGTCGGCCATGATCTCAAATGGTAGTGTCTAGTCCGAAGGTTGGACCACCGGGGCGGAAATCAAAGCCTGCTTCAATCTGTAAAACGACTCAAGACACTCATCAGTAAAAATGAAAGGAGCATCTTTGCATAAGAGGTCGGTTAGAGGTCGAGCGATTTTCGAAAAATCCTTGACGAACCAGCGATAGAAGCTGGCATGCCAAGGAAGCTACGCACCCCCTTAACAGAAACTGGGGGTGGTAGGCGCTCTATGACCTCAACCTTCGCCTTATCCACCTCGATGCCCTTTGAAGAGATTAAGTGACCCAAATTAATACCTTGTTCCACCATAAAGTGACATTTCTCCCAGTTGAGTACTAGATCCACTTCTTCACAACGAGTTAATACTTTTTCCAGGTTTATCAAACAGTCATCAAAAGAATTACCGTACACAGAAAAGTCATCCATAAAAACCTCCATGCATTTCTCAATGAAATCGCTAAAAATAGCCGTCATACAACGTTGAAAAGTCCCAGGGGCATTACATAAACCAAATGGCATGCGACGGTAAGCAAATGTCCCGTATGGGCAAGTGAAGGTGGATTTTTCTTGGTGTGAGGGGTGGATTGGGATTTGAAAGAACCCGGAATACCCATCTAAGAAACAAAAATGTGAGTGACCCGCCAACCGTTCTAACATCTGGTCAATAAAAGGAAGGGGAAAATGGTCCTTCTTCGTTACTTTGTTAAGCTAACGGTAATCAATGCACATTCTCCAACCAGTCACAGTTCAGATACTTACCAATTCTTTCTTATCATTTTCAATTACGGTCATTCCACACTTTTTTGGCACACACTGAACCGGGCTTACCCATTCGCTATTTGCGATGGGGAAGATGATCCCAGCAGCGAGCAACTTCACTACCTCCTTTTTTACCACTTCTTGCATGTTAGGATTTAATCTACGTTGTGGTTGCCTAGTAGGCTTGGCATCTTCTAGCAAATCAATCGAATGCATGCAAATGGACGGGGATAAACCTTTTAAATATTCTATCCTATAACCTAATGCACCTCTATGCTTCCTAAGCAGATCAAGCAACTTAGACAATTCAAAATCATTCAAATTTGCATTCACAATCACAGGATAAGATTTTTCATCATCCAAGTAAGCATATTGGAGGGAAGGGGGCAAAGGTTTAAGATCTAAAGGAATAGAAGATTGAACTTGGGAGGAAGACATACCTTTGAAGATCACATCTTGAATCTCCATGCACTCCATAATAGGCTCATCAATAATAATTTCCTCGTGCATAGGTGAAGAGTCAAGAAGGTTGGTGAAGAAAGTGATGTCGGTGCCATCGGTCTCAAACTGAAAGGACTCCAATAAGCATGCACCCAAGGGGTCGTCACAAGTGGACTCAAGTAGATGGGACTCCTCTATATACTCATCAACGAGAAATTCCATCATGTCAATCACGTAGCATGAGTCCCCATATGAAGGACCTTTCAAAGACCCCTCAAGTTGAAAAATAATACTTTCATTCCCAACATTCAACGACATACTTCCATTCTTCACATCAATAATTGTTTCCGCCGTAGCAAGGAACGACCTTCCCAAAATAATGGGGATGTTGTTGTCCTCCTCCATCTCCAAGATAACAAAATCACAAGGGATCAAAAATCGCCCTACTTGCACCGGAATGTCTTCTAATATCCTCAAGGGTCTTCGTACGGAACGGCCGGCCAATTGAAGGTTAATAGTGGTGGGAGCTAGATCATCAAGATTCAACTTCTTGCAAATTGAGTAAGGCGTGACACTCACACTTGCTCCTAGATCACATAAGACACGGCCAATTCTCATATCACCGATGGTGCATGGAATAGAAAAACTCCCAGGGTCGGTTAGTTTCTCCGGTGATTTGTTGTCGATAATGGCACTACAATCTGCCGTCAAATGAATTGTAGCTTCCTCTTGGATTCTCCTCTTGCTCGTAAGAAGCTCCTTCAAATGTTTCTTGAAGGATGGGACTTCAGAAATGACATCAAGAAATGGGATGTTAACTTGAAGCTTCTTAAGCATCTCAATGAACCTTGAAAATTTTGCATCGGACTTTGGTTCTGTTAACCGCTCGGGAAAAGGCACCGGTGGTAACTTTGGTTTCTCCATGGTTGGGATTGGTTCTTCTTCTGCTATCTTTCCCTTCCCTTTTCTCACTCTCTCCATCTCTTCTCTCTCTTTGCTTGATTCTCCCAATTCTTCCTCTTGTACTCCATCAACTCCCTCGCCCAAGACTAACTCACGCTCCCTTTCTTCAATCAAATCCTCCTCTTCCTCAACATCCACCACATCTCCCTCCTTATCACCCAAGACATCTTCCACCACCATCCTAGGGCCATCGATCTCCTTACCGCTCCTCAATGTGATAGCATTGATGTGCCCCTTAGGATTTTGTTGGGGTTGGCTAGGTAGACCCTTGGAAGAAAAGAAGATTGAGATTGGAAGTTGGAGACTTGTTGGGCAAGTTGAGCCAATTGGGTCTCAAGCATCCTTTGGCTAGCATGAATAACCTCATTCTGTTTCAACTGGGCGGCATTGAAAGCCTCTTGATTCTTGAGATATCTTTGCATGAAGTCCATCTCTTGGCTCATTTGTGGAGCGGGTTGTTATTGGTAGGATTGAGGGGCTTGATGGTAGGCTTGATTTTGGTATTGGGGGGCTTGTTGATGGGGGCGGTTTTGGTTTTGATGTGGATGGTCTTGGGCTTGGTTAGGGTAGGGAAAACCCGGAGGGACATAGGATGGGTTTCCTTGAGGGCGAACGGGATCATTGTTGCGGTAAGAGAGGTTTTGCCGATATAGAGCATTCGCTTGCTCATTGGAAACCAACTCCGTTTGGCACTCGAAATTTGCATGTCCTCCCCCACATACCTCACAACGCAACACCGAGGTGGACGAAGGTGAAGGGATGGAAGATTGAACCTTCATAATCGGCTTGAGTTGTTGGGTTGTCTTCATCTCGACCATGTCCTGAGAAAGTTGTTGCATTGACTTTTGCATGTCCTTGATAAGATACCCCAAGTTCTCTCTATCACCACATCTTGTCACCTCCCTTGAATTTCTTCCCCAGTTGCAAGCATTCTCCGCCATTTGAGCTAAAAGAGCATCGACTTGGACGGGGGTCTTACTTAGAAAAAGGTCGCCGGAGGCGTTATCGATCGATTGCTTCGTATTCATCGAGAGACCCTCGTAGAAAGTATGTAGAATAAGAGCGGCCAGGAGATTATGGTGCGTGCATGCTCGTTGAAGCCCTTTATATCTCTCCCAAGCTTCGAACAAAGACTCGCCTGGTTGTTGTCGAAAGTTCATGATCTCCGTTCGTAGGGGAGCGGTCTCCATCGGCGGGAAAAACCTCCTCAAAAATGCTTGACTCAGGGCGTCCCAAGTCCGGAAAGTGTTCGGGTTACAAATATCAAGCCACCCTCGAGCTTTCCCCGCGAGAGAAAACGGGAAGAACTTAAGATGGATGTATTCTTCCGAAATTCCTTGCATTCTGATCTTGCCGCATCTCTCCAAGAAGTTGGAAATATTGTTGATGGGGTTCTCCGAGTCAAACCCATAGAACTTAGATTGCTCGATGAGGTGAAGGAAATTCGGCTTGACCTCGAAAACAGTCCCCTCGGGGAGATCGGGCAAAGCAATAGGAGAGCCTCCCATACCCGTCGAAGGTGATGCGAACGACAGAAGGGTACGAGGTTCTGCCATAGCCTCTCACTGTTGTCGCTCGAGAAGACGCCGATGGGCGTTTGCGACGTTGTTGTGCCGTGCAGTCGCTTTGATTTCAAGATCAAAAGGTACAAGAGGTATTACGTCTCTCCTGCGCATGCACTAAATAAACAAACGTTGTAAGTAGCCCTAGGGACTCTAGACTAGACTCAGCAAGGTAAAAAAAAACTCCTAAACCAAACACACGTAGAGTAAGTTAAGACTAGAAGAAGCGCTTGCTCCCCAGCGACGGTGCCATTTTGTTGTAACGTGGTTTGTGAGACCTCGATTTCGTCGTTCTTCCACAGGGAGCTAGGGGCCTTAGCCAAAACTACTTGACTCTAGGTGGGGTTTAGGATCAAGA
The DNA here is from genome assembly GCA_029582165.1 of Portulaca oleracea. Taxonomy (NCBI): domain Eukaryota; kingdom Viridiplantae; phylum Streptophyta; class Magnoliopsida; order Caryophyllales; family Portulacaceae; genus Portulaca; species Portulaca oleracea. The sequence goes on along the minus strand of CM055883.1, from coordinate 7,705,280 downwards.
AAGGGTGATAGATTTTTGGGGTAAAAACAGCACAAACACACTAGGTTCGGTCAGAAAGGTGAGACAATGGGTGTCGGGAGACTTTCGGGATGCAAACGGGGATTAGGAAGTGGGTTTTGCAGCAAGAGAGTAACGAGAAGGGGAAATCAATTGGTAACTCCGTTTGAAAAATACCAACCGGGCTTCCTCCTTCAAGGATAGTCCGGATTAACTTCCCCAAAGTCTATAGACAGACCCGGGGAAATTGATGAAACGGAATTTCCTAGTTAGTTTCTATTCGCTTTCGCGAACTAGAACACTAACTATCCCAATTCCTACCTTCCAACAAGCATTGGATGTATTCGGGATGCTTTCGCACCCAAATACATCCTACTTGAGGGAAGGATGGGGTTGGGAAGTTGATTTCCTAACTAGTTACTCGCTAATATTGCTAACCCAAACCTAATCACCCATTCACACCCTTAATATCTCCCTAACCCATTAGGGTTCTAGCCACTAAACATCCTAACTATCATGATACTAACATCAACAACTTTAATTATGCTTAAAAGGATAAACAAGAACAATAAACAATCAACAAAGCCAATAATAACAACAAAAGTAAAAACATGGATTAATAAATAAGCTTGAAGTAAAAGAGAAAAAGGTTAAGAAGTGCTCATTAATGGTCATGACAAAGAAGAAAAACTTATGAATAAATAAGCTCCAATGCTCCAAATATGATAACAATCTTCAATCTTGAAATAAAACTTGAGAGAATCCAATACAAGAATCAATAAACTCAGCAGAAATCTTCACTAATCCCTCTAATCCAAAGCTTAAAATGTGATAAAAGAAGGCTAAAAGTATGATAAAAGGTAGCTAAAGACTGATTAAAGATGTTCCTCTCAGCTAAAATGACTTAAAACAATATATAGTAACTCAGGTTGTTACTCAAAACTCATCATTTAACGCTACAGACAAAACGTGTCCCGCTGGGGACCGTGGGCACGGTCAAGGTGACCGTGGCACGGTCCTGCGTAAGCGGCGAACTTCGCAGCAGCGATCTGGCACGGTACCGCGGTGCACCGTGGGCACCGTGTAGGCGATTAGGGTTGACATCTTTTCGCTCCTTCGCACCGCCGTGGCTACAGTCATGGGAGATAGTGGCCACGGTCTTGTTCGACCAGCTGCTTCCTGGAGCAGGACAATGATCTCACCGTGGCTACGGTCAGGTTGACCGTGACCACAGTCCATCTCGGGTTGCAACTCTCCTTCCTTAGGCATTTAGCTTCATCTTCCCGTGGCTACGATCAAGGTGACCGTGGCCACGGTCTATCTCGACCACGGTTTATCTTCAGGGCTTCCGTTTCCGCTACCTTTGACACGACCAGGGCTCGGGAAATCATAGGGAATCTCGGGATTCCGAAGATTGGTGTAAAATTAGCCCATTTAGCATAGTTTTGACTAAAACCTTCCGAAACTACAAAAATAACCAAAACGCATTAAAAGTTATTAAAACGAGCTACGAGACAAGTCAAAAGCCTAAGGATTTAGGCGGTATTTAGACGTGAAATCGGGTCTAAACACATATACGGAGTCGCCAGTTAGTTTTACCAAAACTAACAAAATAAATTAAAAATAAACTCCACGATCGTTGAACCAAAGTCGAGATCGGGGGTAAAGGTACAAATGCAAAGGGGGTGCCTTTACATCGCCCGCCAAAGCGGCCTCTACTAGGTCTGGTTTAAAAGAAAAGAACTAAAAAGAAACAAAGTTGTCACACTTCTTTTGGATTAACGAGGCATGCAAACGAAATAACAAAATGGAATCCGGAACCGCAGCTGGGATGGCGTATCAAAAATCCGCTAGGATTCTTAGGTTGAACCCGTGTGTAGAACCGGACAGAATGAACTCTGAAACTAACACTCCACTCGAAATCTGCTAGGATTTCTAGCAGAAATCCGCTAGGATTTGTGCGTTCTAAAAAAAAAGGTTTTCTCTCACGATTTGATGTGTAGAGTACTTCAATCTATACCTCACGAAAATCTCCCCCAAAACTGATAAACATTGCCCTATTTATAGCCTGCTTGGAGGCAGTTTTCCCATGAACCCTCCAGAAATCCGCTAGGACCCTTCAGTGGGGAGGGGCAGTTTTTGACTTGCAGTTTTTGCAATTGATGATTTCTGGCTGGGTACAGGGAATTCGGTAGGATTTCCTTAATGGCCACTAGCAGTTTTTTGGGAGTTTTTGAAAGCATGTCCTAGAAATCCGCTAGGACATTCTAGTGGGGTGGAGCAATTCTTTGACTTGTAGTTGCATCGGTTTTTTATGGTCACCTCTAAAAATCCGCTAGGACTTGCAGTTGAAATCAGGGCAGTTTTTTTGAGCAGCTTTAGCAGTTGTCTTTAGCGGTTACCACCAATTTGCTATTTTGACCAATAAAAATCCGCCAGGACTTTTAGCCAAAAATCTGCTATAATCTCTTTGGGCCGAAAATGAAAATTCACTGAAGCTTTAGTTTTGGGCTTGAGCTAAATTCCATTAGTGAAGAGTAAAAATCCGCTAGGATTTTCTTTGACCCAAAATTTGCCAAGGCTTACTGGGCCAGAAAGAGCTGAAAATCAATACAACTTCCCCGGGCTTGAAATGAAAATCCATTAGGACTTTTCTAGCTCAAAATTCCATGATTTTGTCTTGGATCCCTGAACTCAACCCAAAAATCCGCTAGGACCCTATTTGGTCTAAAATCATTAAAAATTTGCTAGGATTTTTGGCCCGAAACCCTCAAAAATCCGCTAGGACCTCATTTAGTCCAAAATCCTCAAAAATTCACTAGAACCCGGTTTGGTCCAAAATCTCCAAAAATCCGCTAGGATTTTTGGCCAAGACCCTCCAAAATCCTCAAAAATCCTCTAGAACCCGATTTTGGCTATAAAATCCGCTATGATCCCCAACTTGGCTCATACTTACAAAAACCACTAAAAATCCATTTTGGGCCCATGTACACAAAGTTCGCTTGGACCCCACGGATTCGTTTGACCGAGAGCTGACCTTGACTTGACCGAACAATCTTACGCCCATTAAAAATCCGCTAGGATACTTGTACTAAAAAATGTACCAAAGTTTGGCCTGAAACTTTCTTAGGAGCTCTTTTTTGGCTAAAAACTGTAGTGTCATTATTTTGTATCTACAGTTAGCCCCCACTTTGACTGAGTCTGGGTAAGACAAAAGTCAAAGTAGATCTTGAAAATATCTCGGAGGTAGTCCGAAAAATGTCTCGAGGGTAGCTCGACGGCTGAAGTACTTGCTGCTTGGATGTGGTCCGAAAAATGTCTCGAGGGTAGCTCGATTGTTAAAATGTTGCTCGGAGGTAGTCCGAAGAATGTCTCGAGGGTAGCTCAAACTCTACATTTGTTGTTCGGAGGTAGTCCGAAGAATATCTCGAGGGTAGCTCGATTGTTGAAACGCTGCTCGGAGGTAGTTCGATAAATGTTTCGAGGGTAGCTCGAACTCTGAATTGTTGTTTGGAGGTTGTCCGATAAATATTTTGAGGGTAGCTCGAACTCTGCATTTGTTGTTCGGAGGTAGTCCAAAGAATGTCTCGAGGGTAGCTCGATTGTTAAAACGGTGCTTGGAGGTAGTCCGATAAATATTTCGAGGGTAGCTTGAACTCTTAATTGTTGTTCGGAAGTAAATCGACATGATAACTTTGCTGTTAGAGGTTGTCCAAGTGCTTAGAGAATGACCAAATATAGGTCGAAGACCCTTCATGTGCTTCTTGGGTTGTTGAATCAAGCCCACTAAAACCCCATCTTGGCCCAGCGACTCACTCCATTGCTGTTGAGAGATGGGATTACCCTTTCGAGGAACCAAAACTCCAACCAGCTTATAGGTTCCAAGATTCCAACATAATCAACTTGGTCTCTGATGATGATTAAGAACATGTATAATGCTTAGACGTTTCCTAGTACGTTATTAATGCTCTCTTTTTTTCCTCTTTTTTTTTTTGAATGTTGAATGATGCATGAATGAATATGCTCTTAATGCATGATGTAAACTAGAATCTTAGTATAATATATTATTTATGAACATGCAAGACCCATGCAACGAATAAGAGAGTTGAGTTGTGGTCTATAAGGAAAGACATCGGGAATACTTTTTATTAAGTATCCATTTTGTTACACACAAAACATCATAACTTCGACAAAAATCCGTCAGGATCTTCCTTTGGCATTAATCCCTTTTTGCAAATATGTGATGAACCTTAGTCCAATCCATGAAAATCAATATCCTAAAGCACTCTAGTTGTGGACCTCAAGGCATATGCGAGAGCTTATGTCACCATGGAATCTTCCAAGACTTTGGGTCGGACTTAGGTAATTGGCCAGACGAGAGGTTCAAGTCTATACAGTTTATAAAATCCGCGAGAGTTCTTAGGAAGATTTCGCAAGGATTTTGTTTTAGCCTACTTGAGCATGGCTTGGAATTGGATAAGATCCTTGGAAATAACTCGAAAGAAGCTACTTTTGTTCGATTATTTGAGCCGGACTTCAAAAGCTTCCTACATATCCACTTTGTGGGTGGAATCAGGCCGTCGTAGTTCAAGAGGTAGTGTAAGTATTTAGTTGTTGACTTAATAAGTCAGTGGCTAATAACTTAAGGATAGTTGCTGGTTCTGATCACTAGTTGCTATAATTCACCTTGGCTTTAAGCATATAATTTCCTTAGTCGATCTAGATTTGCTGGAGTTGCATGGCTCATATATGAACCTACTAAGAGTGATAGGCCATCCAAAATCTACAAGAACTTCAAGAATGAAAATTCTGCCAGGATGTTGGGATATCAAAACCCGTATCTCCAAGACCAAATTGATATATGTGAACATACTTTCGTAAAAGTTGTTCCAGGGCTTGTAAGGCTTTTAGTGCTAGAACCAATGTTGAACATGCTTTAAAAAAAAGTAGTTATAATCTTCAAAATTGTTGGACCATGCAATCTGCCATGAAAAATATGTAAATGTTCCCAGTTGCCCCCAAAATTCATAGGGTCTTTTAGGGACTTGACTTGTGATGAACATGCTTAAGAAAGTTGTTCTTATGTAAAATGTTGCTAGCAAAATTGATGATGAACATTTGCTCTTGAAAATCTGCGAGGGTTTTTTTCATTCAGCTTCACAAAAATCTATACGGACTTTTCAACAATTTATCGCCACTGGATAGTAGAGCTTGATCTGGCTGTCCAAATGAACGTGAAGGAAAGTGACCAGGCCAATGTGTCATTTCCACCGAGAAGAGATGACAACGAAATGCCCACTTCTAGGTACCCTGAACTAACCTCTAAGGGTCAGCAAAAAGGAAGAAAATATCCATAAGTGCAACCTCTAGTGATTAGGAAATCTAATCCAAAATAAGTTGAATCTTAACAGCCCCCCGATTGGAATATAAGACAAAGGGCAAGAGAAATCCCCCGTTCGGAAAGAAAGACAAAGGGGAAGAAAAAGCCCCCAGTGTCTATAAGGATAAGCTTATGAAGAAAAGAAATTGTGAGACTTCACAAGCAAGATTATTCAATAGTGAAAACAACCTTATATCACATTACAATAAGGCCAACGAGAGTAGTGATGACGCATAATAGTGACTCAATAAGGTCCAAATAATTTCAAAGCAAACTCTATTTCAATACTATGAGCGTAAGACCAAGACACAGAACCAACCACCCTATATTGTACCTCTAAACAATCATGTATCACCTTAGCAATTGATGAGCTAGTGAAGCTAGTAGATCCTCATTTTAGGTAAAGTGGAACACTCCTCTCAATGTGTTTAGAAATGTGCAAGGGTTCATTCAAACTCATTCCAAAATATGCAACTACCATAAGCTTGACAAGACTCTCAATTCTCCATCACTGACAACGACATGCAAAAATGCTAATCATGAGGACTTTCAAAAGGTTGTAATGTGGTTTAGGCTAGGGTAAGAAGGGAAATAATTTAGGAATTGTGGAGCTAATTAGCCAAGTACCTAAAGAGCAACAACATTCAACATTTCCACTACATGCAAAGCAACACCTCCACATTGAACCTTAAACGAGCACAAAACATCCCCAACAAATGAAACTTGGGATAAAGTACCAAATACAAACAATTCTTTTTTTTTCTATTTTTTTTCTATTTCTTTTTCTTTTCTTCTTTTTTTTCTTTTTTTCTTTTTTTCCTTTTTTTGGTCTTTTTTTGGTCTTTTTTTTTTGTTTTTTTAAAAAAATTAATGACAAGTATGAATAAATAACAAACATTATGTAACGCCCCGGAAATTCAATTATAGAAAAGTCTAAGTCAAACTAACGTTAACAGACAAAACTTAGCGGAGGACTTCAAATTTAGTTCGGGCGTCACTGCCGTATCCCCGAAGGAACACAAGGCGAGAAAGGAAAACACAACTGTTTGCTAACGGTAACTACTAACAACTCAAAACAAAACTTTAAGATTTCATAATGAAAACAATATAAAAAGATTCAAGGACTTCTAGACTCGTCGTCCTCACTTCTAATTCCCGTCCCCAGCATTTAGATCTTCACCTGAAAAAACAAAACATTTCAAAAATGAGGGGGAAATCTCAATAATGTCTACCCCTAACGTTTAAAACAGTTTAAGTTCATTTCAATTCATTTTGGGGAGAGGGATCGAATCAAACGTTTTACAAACCTTTAATCTCATACTGTTCCTCAACCCATCCAATCCATATTTTAATTTGCAGGCGGGATATCAAATCCCATAAAGAACATCGCCTACCAAAGGCATCAAACAATTATCCTATATCAGGGATGAAACCCTGATCTCCTGGCACATAACCCATACAGGCATCGAATCCTGGTCTCAGGGTTATCACCCGCATAAACATTAGCCTCTCAAAGGCATCAAACAGTCGCCCACCAAAGGCTTCATAACATCTATCCTATATCAGGGATGAAACCCTAATCTCCTGGCACATAACCCATAAAGGCATCGAATCCTAGTCTCGGGGTTATCACCCGCAAAACATTAGCCTGTATGGGTTATGTGCCAGGAGATCAGGGTTTTATCCCTGATATAGGATAGATGTTATGAAGCCTTTGGTGGGCGACTGTTTGATGCCTTTGAGAGGCTAATGTTTAGAGTAATGTTATTATTATTTCATGCATGTTTTAGGGTAAGAGAAAGTATTAAAGTTGATTTCATATTTTACAATTTGGTTTTGGTGGTAGGAAGTTTGATGTTTGGACCTTAGTTGGATTAGACTAAATACCTTGAACCCTAGCTACTGTTTTAAGCCCAAATTAGAACCCCGAGACCGATTGGTGAAAGTTAGAACCGAAATTACAAATTTATTAAAAACCGGTAACGGGACAGTTTTGTTAGTGTCTAAAGCTCGGGTTGCCACGATTAGTATAGTTAGTCTTTGACAGAACCCTTTTAACTGGAGGTTCCCTTAGATGTTAGGAACCATAGGAATTTTACGGATCGAGCGTTTGATTTGTATAACCCGAGTTATAATCTTTTTACCAGAACCTGTCAGATCTGGACAAATTGGGAAGATGGGTGTTTTTAGAGTCTTTCGAGACTGATTTGGGCTTAGTCATCAACATATAAGTTTTAGTAGACATCCCGAGGTTTCCGAAAAGTCTAGAACCAGACCCATAGGATGTCAGGAAGTCGAGTTGTGACCCGTTTTATGTGAACGTTAAAATCTGTCCTCTGTTTGCTTTTATTTATAAAGAATTGTTGAGTGAAAATAATGTGTGATCCTGTTATGTGTTTTCTTGGAGGTGTTAAGTGTAATTTCATAAATGATAGGAACCTAAGTGTTCCTAGGGATGGGTTAGGTAGTTAATAGTTGATACTAACTTCGTTAGAACGCGTATTGATTAGATAATTATCCTTATTCTAGGCCCGAGTTAGTGCGTGACGATAGTGAGCTCAAGTGTGTTCTCCTTGTTGCTGTACTGTGACGTTATTCAGGTAATTGTCTATGCTCTAATCCCCACCGGGATGCTCTTTAAATGTGTTTTAATGTTTTCTAATATGTTTTGATAATTGCATCCCGAAAGGGGACTTTCGTGGAAAGACGACCATCTGTTTTGATAATCTTTTTGATTCGATTGTGATCTTAGTTTATTTGAGTTGAGAAATTGAGATGGTCTTTTATAATTGGTTTTATTATTGATTTTGATAATCTGGGTTGGGTTTGACTTGAGAGTGTGAGATGAGTTTGATTAATGAATTAATAATTCAAAGTGGAAACATTAAGCGGGTTGTTGATTTGATGCCTTTGACAGGCTAATGTTTTGCGGGTGATAACCCTGAGACCAGGATTCGATGCCTATATGGGTTATGTGCCAGGAGATCAGGGTTTCATCACTGATATAGGATAGATGTTATGATGCCTTTGGTGGGCGACTGTTTGATGCCTTTGAGAGGATAATGTTTATGCGGGTGATAACCCTGAGACCAGGATTCGATGCCTGTATGGGTTATGTGCCAGGAGATCAAGGTTTCATCCCTGATATAGGATAGTTGTTTGATGCCTTTGGTAGGAGATGTTCTTTATGGGATTTGATATCCCGCCCGCAAACTAAAATATGGATTGGATGGGTTGAGGAAACAGTATGGGATTAAAGGTTTGTAAAACGTTTGGTTCGATTCCTCTCCCCAAAATGAATTGAAAAGAACTTAAACTGTTTTAAACGTTAGGGGTAGACATTATTGAGATTTCCCCCTCATTTTTGAAATGTTTTGTTTTCAGGTGAAGATCTAAATGCTGGGGATGAGAATTAGAAGTGAGGACGACGAGTCTAGAAGTCCTTGAATCTTTTTATATTGTTTTCGTTATGAAATCTTAAAGTTTTGTTTTGAGTTGTTAGTAGTTACCGTTAGCAGACAGTTGTGTTTTCCTTTATCGCTTTGTATTCCTTCGGGGATACGTCAGTGACGCCCAAACTAAATTTGAAGTCTTCCGCTAAATTTTGTCTGTTAACGTTAGTTTGACTTTGACTTTTCTATAATTGAATTTCCGGGGCGTTACACATTATCTCAGCAATCACAAAATTAATATCTTTGATCATAAGAGGGGAGAAAGAATCATCAATAATGCATTCCCCTTACAACAACCAATCATCATAAATGAAACCTAAAAAAAACCACACAACTGAAATATTGCTCATTCTATCTTGGCTAACGGTAAAATATTATGAATAGGCTAAGGGCATATTGATGGGGTAAACAACAAGACAGGAAAAAAAGGGTTGCAAAGGCTTGCAGAAAGAGGACAAGTTGTCAGGTGACTTTTTGGCTATGTAGCTAACAAAAGGATGTCTCAATCATATTAACACAATGCATATGCCAAATGTGATTTTAAGGAATGTCAAGCCAAGTTCTAGAGATGCACACAAGGAAGAGTTACACACAAAAAAGAATATGAGACTATATATATAATGAATAGTCTATGAAGGCTCAAAATCTCACGGGTTATTCTACTAACTCTTCAACTAGCTCAAAAAGATGATCGATCACTAAGACTCAATAATTTTACAAGAAGTACTCAATAATAAAAGGCTTGTACAAGGTAATACAACTCAAAGCATTTCCGCTGGATAATTGCTTCGACCTAAACATTTCCTTCGTTTTGTTTAATGTAATGTCCTCGAACTCTGTGGTACTTGTAGAATTCACCAGCCTCTCTCCCTCGTTGGCTCATCCCTTTTCTTAGGAATTGTTCTAGTGCTTCAGCACATGGAGTGTTCTAAGGCATTCACCTCGTTTCCCTTGCTAGGCCTGGAGTATGCTTATTAGTATAAGTGTTCTTCCAGCCCCCAGTTAGCTAGTTCTCTTTCGATTCTAATTCTAGCCAACCTTAGTGATACAAAGTCCTTAATAGGTTGGAACCTTAAGTGGGTGTTGTACAAGGGTTGTAAGCCTTGCACAAGCATATCTACTTGATGTTCCTCAGAAGGTCGGTCTACCATTTGAGCTGCTTTTACCCTCCATCGAGCAAAGTAATTAGAGAAAGTCTCTTTCTCTCCTTGCTTCATCAACTCCACGTCCCTTAAAGTGACGGGCATGTCAACACTGTAGGAGTACTGATGTAGGAACTCCTTGCAAAGCAAGCTCCATTGGGAGGACTTGGTAGGACTAAGGGTGTTAAACCACTTCATAACGTCCGGGCCAAAAGTCCAAGGAAAGATAATGTGGTAGATATCCTCTTCCACTCCTTTTAAAGTCATAGCCGCCATGAAATTCCTCACATGTTGATGTGGGTTCTCCGTACCATGAAATTTGATGTCAGGCATGTTGAACTTAGGGGGAAGTCTACCCCTTGGGATGGGCGTGAAACCAATGTCATCCATAAATTGGTTATTACAAAGAGTAGATTCTTTCAGCATTTGTTCAATTCGGTCAAGTCTCAAGTTTGAAATCCCGTGGACTGACCCATTTTTCTCCTTCCCTGATTGTTGCTCAACCTCACTTGAAGTGCGATTCTTCAGATTTGAATTCTTCGCTTCCTCCATAGCATGAATGACAGCATCAATCCTATGATTCTGCGCCTCTAGCTGTGCATTCATGGTGACTTGCATATTCAAGATTATGTTGGTGAGTTGTTCCATTTCAGTACGTGGAGGAGGTGAGGGAGGAGGCAACTGCTCCTCCTCAGAATCATTATGTGGATGACCTTCACCGTTAGGGTCCGACATTGTCTCAGATGGATCAATTACCAAAGACACGACTCCTTCGTCTAACGCTTCTTCGCCGGTCGCTTCTTTGTCGGTCGCTTCTTCGTCAATCACTTCAGATGATGGTGACCCACGATCCTCGTTACTGTCGTACTAAATGTCAAAAGTCTCCAACTGGCCTGTCTCGTCCCTTTGATATACCCGAAACCAACCTATTGTGCCAGAAATTTGGAAGGGGTTCAAGACTCAGCTCAACACCGACTCCTAAGACTCTATGCATGTCATGAATGAAGAAACTTATTCGAACCCCGAACAATTGAGGTAAGACTCTAAATCATATACAAGTTCCGAATAGGTCCCTTATGCAAAAATGCAGACTCCTGCCCACAGGATCCATTTAGACGTTATCGGGGCCGAGCTTAGTTGAATTCTCCAAGCTCAGGCCTCACATAAGGGCTAAATATATCCTTTGGGGATGACCGACATGACCAAGGACTCGATTTGGGCCATTCAAGAACAGGGCTGCCAAGAAATCCGCTAGGACCCCTAGGGCCCGAATCACTTGAAAAGACCACATAAAGCCCCCTTGGACACACTAACCATGTACCATGCACTATTTGGCCTAACTTAAACACCTATTTAATCATCCTAGGGCCGAGCGCTCCAAAAGTCCTTGCGGATTCTTTTGGGCTCAGGTTACCTAAGAGGTCTAAACAGGAGTTTTGGGCCGAAATAGAAGTTTAGTTTGGGCCATACAAACTTCGGCCCACCAAGAAAGCCGCTAGGACTCCTAGAGCCAAACCGCTTATATAGACCAAGCTAAGCTTGACTCACTATGCAAAATGCAGACTTTTTTTTTTGTCTACGCATTAAGGCATGTTTGGCTTAAGGGTTCAAGGGTCACATAGCACACAAGAAGAAAAGAAATGTGTTCCAACCTAACCATGGATCTATGTTAAGAATTCAACGGTTGGGTAAACCTAACATCTAACTCGTGTCCTGAGCATTTCATCTTCCATGGGTTGCATGGCAAGACTAATGTGTTGGGGTTCCTCCCTTTGCCATAAAGACTAAAGAGTGGTGCACGAGGAGGAAAATGACCACCTGCTTGGTGAAGGTTTAAGTGGACCCACCAAGTTGAATGGTTCACATTTTCCCAAAATGGTAAAAATTAGGGACGATAACTTAAACGGTGCCTTGTGTGCCCAACTAAGGGGAAGGCCCGAGAATGCAAGAATGCCTAAAGAGAGGAAAAAAAGGTGAAAACTTTGTTTTTTTTTTCGAAAAAAAAAACCAAACTTTTCAAGTCTTACCAACTTTTATAAATAAGTCCCCAGTGGAGTCGCCACTGTAGGGCCCGCGGCCCGAAGGGCACGGTCCCCCACGGAGTCTCTAGTCGACGTGAGGCGACTTATTTTTCCTAGGGTGCATTTAGGATTGTTTTATGCACGAAAATTATTATTTTGTAAATATTATTTCATGTAGTCAACAACTAAAACACAATCGAACTTTTATCCTTAAAATTTTGACAACGTTTACCCGTCCAAAAATGGACCGAACCTTGGGACCAAAGAATCCTAGCGGATTTTACGGGTCAACCAAGGTCCGAGCCCATTCTGGACAAGGGTACTGGTCACAAGTGGGTCAAATGACATCCCAACCATGACTACCGACCAAGAATCCGCTAGGATTCTCGACCCGTAGCATAAGGTTAATTTGTTATCAGACCACGGGGACCATTTTATGACCAAAATGACCACCCGACCCAATCCACTAACGAAGAATCCGCTAGGATTCCTGGATAGTGCACTGCGTCGGTATGTCATCCTAATCAATGTTATCTCGATTTCAAGGACAAAAAGTTAATCATATCGAAGGTGTCAACTTGCATGAAATAAAAAAAAAAACATATACGGAGTCGCCGGTTAGTTTTACCAAAACTAACAAAATAAATTAAAAATAAACTCCACGATCGTCGAACTAAAGTCAGGATCGGGGGTAAAGGTACAAATACAAAGGGGGTGCCTTTACATCGCCCACCAAAGCGGCCTCTACTAGGTTAGGTTTAAAAGAAAAGAACTAAAAAGAAACAAAGGTGTCACACTTCTTTTGGATTAACGAGGCATGCAAACGAAATAACAAAAGTTTGCAAAATAAAGTAAAAAAGTTACAGCGGGCGGGGTGTATACGACTACATTTTTACATATGGGACCAAACAAATCAAATGAACAATTACCAAAATGGAATCCGGAACCGCAGCTGGGATGGAGTATCAAAAATCCGCTAGGATTCTTAGGTCGAACCCGTGTGTAGAACCGGACAGAATGAACTCTGAAACTAACACTCCACTCGAAATTTGCTAGGATTTCTAGTAGAAATCCGCTAGGATTTGTGTGTTATAAAAAAAAGGTTTTCTCTCACAATTTGATGTGTAGAGTACTCCAATCTATATCTCACAAAAATCTCCCCCAAAACTAATAAATATTGACCTATTTATAGCCTGCTTGGAGGCAGTTTTCCCATGCACCGTCCATAAATCCGCTAGGACCCTTTAGTGGGGAGGGGCAGTTTTTGACTTGCAGTTTTTGCCACTGATAATTTATGGCTGGGTACAAGGAATCCGCTAGGATTTTCTTAATGGCCACTGGCAGTTTTTTGCCAGTTTTTGAAAGCATGTCCTAGAAATCCGCTAGGACACTCTAGTGGGGTGGAGCAGTTCTTTGACTTGTAGGTGCATCAGTTTTTGATGGTCACCTCTAAAAATCCGCTAGGACTTGCAGTTGAAATCACGACAGTTTTTTGAGTAGCTTCAGCAATTGTCTTCAGCGGTTACCACCAATTTGCTATTTTGACCAATAAAAATCCGCCATGACTTTTAGCCAAAAATTCGCTATGATCTCTTTAGGCCGAAAATGAAAATTCACTGAAGCTTCAGTTTTGAGCTTGAGCTAAAGTCCATTAGTGAAGAGTAAAAATCTGCTAGGATTTTCTTTGGCCCAAAATCTGCCAAGGCTTACTGGGCCGGAAAGAGCTAAAAATCAATACAACTTCCCCGGGCTTGAAATGAAAATCCGCTAGGACTTTTCTGGCTCAAAATTTTATGATTTTGTCTTGGATCCCTGAACTCAACCCAAAAATCCGCTAGGACCCCATTTGGTCTAAAATCATTAAAAATCCGCTAGGATTTTTGGCCCGAAACCGTCAAAAATCCGGTAGGACCCCATTTAGTCCAAAATCCTTAAAAATTCACCAGAACCCGATTTGGTCCAAAATCTCTAAAAAACCGCTAGGAATTTTGGCCAAGACCCTCAAAAATCCGCTAGGACCCCATTTGGTCCAAAATCCTCAAAAATCCGCTAGAACCCGTTTTTGGCTCAAAAATCCGCTACGACCCCCAACTTGGCTCATACTTACAAAAACCACTAAAAATCCATTTTGGGCCCATGTACACAAAGTTCGCTAGGACCCCAAGGATTCATTTGACCGAGAGCTGACCTTGACTTAACCGAACAGTCTTACGCCCATTAAAAATCCGCTAGGATACTTGTACTAAAAAATGTACCGAAGTTTGGCCCGAAACTCCATTAGGAGCTCTCTTTTTTGGCCAAAAACTGTAGTGGCATTATTTTGTGTCTACATGATCCTTGTGATCCCCTTTACATACATCCCTCCAACCAACCGTGGATGTCTTTGGTGGCTGAACATTTTTCAGGCGACGACTTCGACACTTGGAGGAGGTCAGTAACCATTGCACTCTCTGCCAAAAATAAGGTTGCATTTGTCGATGGATCGAAGTCTTCCAAAGCCAGGAGCTGATGATCCCCATCTCCCTTATTTGAAAAGGGGAAATGATATGGTTCTTTCCTAGATTCTCAATTCGTTACAAAAGAATATTTGAGACAACGTTTTATACTCTGCAATCGCACAGGACCTGTGGAAGGAACTAATAGAAAGGTTCGGTCAAGCAAAAAAAAAAAACAAAACTATATTCAATTCAACAGAAGGTATCAAGATTATCACAAGATTCTATGGATATAGCGACCTATTATGCAAAGGCAATGAAATTATGGGAGGAAGTAGGAGCTATCACCAATTTTCCATCTTGTCAATGTGGAAAATGTACTTACAAACCTCAAATCAACAAGCAATTTGAGATACACTTCGAGGAACAAAAGCTCTTGCAATTCTTGATGGGCCTTAACTACAGTTATACAAACATAAGAGGAAACATTTTGATGATGAGCCCTCTACCTTATTTAAGTCAGGTCTACGCTATTTTATTTCAAGAAGAGAAACAAAGGCATGTAAAAGATCATGTTGGTTTTCTAAATGATTTAGCTTCCTTCTATGCTAACAAGAGTTCACAGAGAAATCAATCCGATGTTAGACCTACTGAGAAGAATCAAGAAGTCAAGAAATCAACTTTGTTTTTGATCACAGCAAGAGACCTGGTCATACAATAGATAGATGCCATAAGATCTATTCTTATCCTTCCAAGAATCAAAACAAGTCACAATATAGGCCTTCTAATCAGCAGAACACCAGGAAACAAGTTAATGTTGCTTGGCAAGAAATAGACAAATCCACACCGGAGAAAATGGGACTGCTTCTTCACCTCCTTTTACACTAAATAAAGATCAAGCAAAACAACTTTTGCATCAGCTTCTACACACCCTTACCAGTGAATCATCTTCTTCCAATCTCATGACAGAAACTGACACAGTGTCAGGTAAGATCCAAACTCCTTTCTTGAATCATATGTCGAATGTTGTTGCTTGTTTTTGCAATTTGACCGAAAGTGATTGAATATTGGACTCTGGGGCTACTGATCACATGTGTGGGAATAAGAATGCTATGCATTCTGTGAGAAACCTGGACAAACCTGTTAATATAATCCTACCTGATGGAAATGAGGTCCTCGTTAAACAATTTGGGAAGTTGACTCTCACAAAGAACATGGTATTGAATAATGTTTTATATGTTCCCCATTTCAAGTTCAATTTGATATCAGTCAAGAGTTTATGTAAATAGCTGCATTGTACTATTACTTTTAGTGAAAATGAATGTGTAATGCAGGCCCCTTCATTGAGGAGGCCAATGGCTCTTGGTAAAGAAGCAGGAGGCCTATACTTCTTGGACAGAAGATTATTGCTAAATCACTTTAATACTTCAAAAGACTTTAGCAATAATGGAATTGTAAACTATGATGAGGTAGTTGCATCAGTTAAGAGTGATTTTTGGCATGAACGTTTAGGACACATATCAAGAGCTAAGATGAAAATGTTGCCTATATGTACTTCTGCTTCCCATGTTGACAATTGTGATGTTTGTCATAGAGCAAAACAAAAATGTTTACCTTTCTAGACTAGCACTATTTCTACTACTAAATGTTTTGAGTTGATAGATGTTGATACTTGGGGTCCCTTTTATACTACAAGCCATTCTAGGCATAAATATTTTTTGACCATTGTAGATGATTTTTCAAGGTGTACATGGACTCACCATATGGCCACAAAGCATGAAGCCTTTAGCTTATTACAATCTTTTGTGACTATGGTAAAGAATCAGTTTGGTGCAAATATTAAAAGAATTAAATATGATAATTCCTTATAAACAGGGAAGAGTAATCAAGCTATTGATTACTTTGTTGAAAAAAGAATTCTTCATGAAATTAGTTGCACACAAAGGCCTCAACAGAATGGAGTTGTTGAAAGAAAACATAGACATTTATTAGAAGTAGCTAGGGCTCTTATGTTTCAGTCTGAAATGCCTTTGAAATTTTGGGGAGAAAGTATTCTAATTGCTACCTATCTTATAAATAGGATGCTCACTCCCTTGTTGGGAAATAAATCACTTTTTGAAAGATTGTTTGGAAAGAAACCTCCCCATGATCACTTAAGAGTCTTTGGTTGTCAATGTTATGCCAGTACCCTCAAACATGGGAGAGATAAATTTCAAGAAAGGGCAGAAATGTGTGTGTTTGTTGGATATCCTCAAGGGAGAAAAGCTAACAAACTTTACTCTTTAACATCTAATAAGTTTATCATTTCTAGGGATGTTGTTTTTCACGAATATGTTTTTCCTTTAAAAAATCAAGACCCTTTCAAACAACATCTTGTCACAGACTA
The DNA here is from genome assembly GCA_029582165.1 of Portulaca oleracea. Taxonomy (NCBI): domain Eukaryota; kingdom Viridiplantae; phylum Streptophyta; class Magnoliopsida; order Caryophyllales; family Portulacaceae; genus Portulaca; species Portulaca oleracea. Next base: position 7,688,467 of record CM055883.1, on the reverse strand, counting down.
TGATATCTTTGGCAATTATACCACTAATGTCACTATTGATTCTGAAAATCTTGAGAATACTACTTCCCAACAGGAAGTTGTTGGGGAATATGATTCTAATGTAGTTATTACTTCTCAGCCTCTTAGGAGGTCTGAGAGAATCCATAAAACTCCTGATTATTTGAATGATTATGAGACTTGCTTATCTTGCATTACTAACCTTCATTATACTCCAAGAACTGTCTCTTTTTGTGGTATTACTAATAGTGATGCAGATTTGAGTATCTATTTGGATACACATGAGCCAAATTCTTATGAAGAAGCAAGCCAACATCATGGGTGGATGCAAGCCATGAAACAAGAATTAAAGGCTTTGCAAGACACCAATACCTGGGAAATGGTTAGGCCTTCCCTGGAACAAAGCACCACCAAAACTTGAGCAATTGGGTTGTTCACCACCCACCAATTTGAGGGGGGGTGTTAGAATCGAAGGTGGTAGCTGATTGTTTTATTGTGTGGGTAGTTAGTTGTTTCTTTTGTTCCTCTTTCTTTTCATTATTTCTTGGACCGGTTGGATGGGTTTAGAAGGCTATAAATATTCAGCCTTTGCCCTTTTCCTTTCCCTCATATTTTGTATGTTCTATTTTCCCTCCTAATAAAATTCAAATCTCTTTTATTACTCTTTGGTTCTCTGTTTCACCATAAGTGAAACTTTACATACATGACCATGAAGTTACAAACTGCAAATTAGCGGCTGATCACAGGCACAGAATGGACCCACCTTTGTCACCAAACTACTTTGGCAACGCCTTCCATCCGATGAAGACGTCGACAACAGTAAGGGAGTTGCTCGGACATGACTTAGGATGGGCAGTGTCGATGTTGAATGACATGTCAGTGACAAACTCAGGGTACAGGAGCATACATGAGTTTGTCAAGGGGTGGATGGAGTCGTCGTATGTTTACCAGCTGGGGAAGTTGTTCGATCCCAACAGTGTGATGATCGGGTGATTGGAGTCGCCATATGGGATTGAGTTTGGGTTAGTAGGGAAACCAGTGGCTGCTCGAAGCGGGTTTGTTAACAAGTTTGTGGGGAAAGTGACGGTTTATCCTGGACTCGAAGGGGGAGGAAGTGTGGATGTTGAGATATGTCTGCCACCGAAGTCGATGAGAGGTCTTGAATCGGATGAGGAGTTCATGGGTATTGTCAGTAAAAATTGAATATGGTTGTTGATCTACATGTTGAATTGTATGTAATCTTTGCATTTGTAGAGACAAATAAGGTTATGAAATAATAAGTTGTTGGATTTTATGGCCCAAAATCTCCTTGATTGAAGAATTGGACGCAACAAAAACGCTACCCCTCTCTTCTAGCGCTACCAGCGGCATCAACAGACAGTTTCTTATACAAAATGTTGCCAGCGTTTCTGCCTAGGGTTCTCGTCCGCGACGGTTTCTTCTGTTTTGCTTAGGTTTTGTAATATTTAACCTAGTTTCCCTTTCCTTCATTATACTATAGATAGAGGTCTTTATTCTCCTTATAAAATGCGCCAAGCAACCAATGTAGTCGATTTGAGAGCCTTCAAATCTCCCTATGAGGGAGGTACGGTGTTATTTCCACATCTTCACCCTACTCATCCCTAGGTTATGAGAGTCTACGAGAGTTCACACATATACTTTACCTCTTGTAATATCTTCTTTTTTTTACTAGTGGATATTGGTTGTCGCCCATGGGTTTTTCTCCGAGTTCTTCGGTTTCCCACGTAAAATTACTGTCTCACCTATTTATCATTGCCTCTCTTTCTATTATTATCCTTAATTTTCATAATCATCCTAAATTTCCTTCCGCTGCATATATTGCTCTATTTTACACTCTAACAATTGTGTTGGGTTTATGGCCCAAAATCAGCCTCTTGATCCCACAATTATTTGTTTCCTAATTGTATTAGGATATTATTTAGATTTCCTTATTATGTTAGGTTTCTTAATTGTATTAGATTCCAAATTTAATTGGAGTGGGAGTCAAGTTAGGTTTATAGGGAGTTTTTCCTATAAATATAGGTTGTTATCAACCTATACACTCATGGCAATGTAACACACACATTGAGAGCATTCTTCACCTCTACCCCATCCCTAGGTTGTGAGAGTCCTTTAGAGAGTATGTTTGTCTTCAGTATATTCCCGCTGTGCTATTAACCCCTTGTGATCTTACCATCGATCCCCTTGCGTTATATAGCCTGTGCTATTAACCCCTTGTGATCTGGCCGTCGATCCCCTTGACGTTATATAGCCCCTTGGGATCTCTCTTGTATATCTCCCCTTATACTAGTGGATTATTGCTCCGTTGCCGTTCGTGGTTTTTTCCCGATTTGGGTTTCCATGTAAATCGTGTATCTTTATACTCTCTATCTTTTAATTACTGATCTTGTTATATTTCTTCTCAATTTATACATCCTGATAATTATCTCTTCCGCTGCAAATATTAGGTTATATTTTACCTCGATCCTAACAAATTCACTAACCACTGCCAACAAATCTGAATCCGATCCCTAACATAAGCTATAATCCAAATAAAGTCATGGCCTAATAAAGATTTGCACCATTTGTGGAGACCTCCATAGATATTATGATTATGAACCAGTGATGCTGTTTTTGAGTCCTGGATGTAGAAAGATAGGAACAAGTGTGTAAGTCCATACTAATGGGAACCTTGCAGCTAAACTGAATTGATCAGCGCAAATAAAAAGGTGTTAAAATCAAATGCATTGAAGCAGACAACTGAGAAATAAAGCAAATTGCAGTTTTGAAAAATGTTGTCCTGACCTGAATAATCCAAATGGAATTGTTGAATTCGGAAAAATCGGGTCTGTACAAGTATTTTTCGTTCGAATTTTGATATTGACCGAATATTCAGACATAATAAATCTCATTTTTTTATTGTCCGACCCGAAATTAACTCCATTCGAATTGTCCGATCCGGTCCGATCGGATAAAAATCGAGTATTGACATAGATTTCTCGTCCAAATTTTGACATTGACCGAATTTAATCGATCAGAATTTACCTGGACCTGAACTTTTCGCCGAGACTATAATAGCAATGATACAAAAAAAAAAGCCATGTAGTTTTCTTAAACAACCAAAAACAATGAAAAGAAAAAGAAAAAAGCAAGGATAAGAATGTTAGTTTCCCAAGTTTACAGGCATGGCGGCTTATTTTATTTCCATATCTGCTAAAGTTGGTGTGGTGGAGACCAATTCCTATTTGGTAGTCCTTTGAGTCCATAGCTCAAGAAGTTAAATTTTTTAAAAAATTTATCAAAATTTTTTAAAAAATTTATCAACATTTATTACAAATTTCATTAAAAAATTATCAATATTATTATGAAGTTAATACATATATTTTTTTATATATATATATACTATATATAGTCCATCTTGATATTTGTTAGGAATTGATTTAGTGCTAATACCACTCTTTAGGAAGATATAAATGGATCACATTATAATGCAAGTACGCTATAATAAAAGGAGAGATATATACTATATTACTATTTAATTTAATGTGGAAAACTAAAATTTGGAAAAATCAAATTGATATGGATGGCATGAGTACACCATAATCGACAATTAATAACGAATATGTAACATAAAATGCAACAGGACATCAAATAAAAGAGAGAAAAGATCTCTGAAAAATAAACTATATGAATAGTAGATTTATTAAATAGTAATATATTAATACTAATAAATCCGGCCCTGTTCTTTGGATATGTTTAACCAACCTATTCAAACTTATCTTGATTTATCCAAATCTTTCACAATTCCAAAAGGATCATCCACTCTAAAAACATAATTATCCAAAAAAGCATCATAACTTATTTCAACTTATCCATCCAAACTTGAAAATAACCCAACCAAAGAACAGGGCCTTCATCTACGATTCTCTACTATACCAAGCTTTCCATTGCACAATTGTTACATTCGAAAGAAAATACTCCCTCCGTCCCAAATTAATTGACGGAATTGAAATTTTCACAAATACCAATATATAATTATAATAATTATCAAACCTCAATTGTATTTTGTTTCTCTCTCTAATAAAGAATATAAAATAATTAAATTAGGTGTTGAAAATAGGAAAATGACGATTATTTTGAGAAAAAAAATTAGTTAAAGTGTCCATTAATATAGGACGGAGGGATAAACAGATGCCATCAGAAGATCCCAATTTGGGTAATTTGACACTTTGTTACCTAGTCAAAGTAAACGATTCCCCCTACTTAAATAAACATATCGGAAATGTACAGGAAGGCGCATCCTGAGTGACTGGATTTCACTAGATAGTATTTAAGCCTCCAACCATGACTTCTCCAAGTGCATGTGGGGTAGGTGGTTTTTCCACCAACCCTCAACCACATATATAATTTATCTAATAATCTAGCTTAGTCTTACAGTTCATTGCTTACATTACATACCAATTTATTCATCCCCACAAAGTTACAGTTGATATGTAGATATACCTGCAACCAAACCCAGAAACAAGAACCCCAAACATCAGACCAACCAAGATGAACGGTTCTTCTGCGGCCGCTGAGCTTATTTCCGACTGTTTCATCAGGCCAAAGCACGACGTCGAGGAATCGAACAGTCCGTACCACTTGGGTCCATGGGATTTGGTCATGCTGTCAGTTCATTACATTCAGAAAGGCCTCCTGTTTGCCAAGCCATCAGATCCAGAATTCTCAATGGAGAAGTTCCTAGACACTCTTAAGGAGTCTCTTTCCCATACTCTCGTTCCTTTTTACCCCTTGGCGGGCCGGTTCGTGACCCAGGTGGATGAAGATCGACATCAATGCTTGGTCTACATCGACCCCAACAAGGGTCCTGGCGCTCGATTCATTCATGCTGTTTTACATCAGACAATGTCAGACATTCTGACACCGACGTATGTCCCTGCTGTGATGCAGTCTTTCTTTGATCACGACAGGGCGGTTGACTACGACGGCCATACTCGTCCTCTGTTGTCGGTCCAGGTTACTGAATTAATCGATGGGATCTTCATCGGAGTGTCTGTCAACCACGCTGTCGTGGATGGAACCTCGTGTTGGAACTTCTGGAACACATGGTCCGAGATACATATGAGTATAATCTCCGGGAAGGAAATCTCTGTTTCGAATCCACCTGTTCATAAAAAATGGTTTCCCGAAGGGTACGGTCCGACAATCCCCCTTCCATACACTCATCCGGATGAATTCATAGCCCCCTACGAATCACCTCCTCTAAGAGAAAGAATCTTCCATTTTTCGTCGGATTCCATAGCAAAACTAAAAGCCAAAGCGAACCAACAAAGCAACAACAACACCCACAAAATCTCCTCCTTTCAGGCTCTTTCAGCTTTAGTATGGAGATCTATCATCAAAGCGAACCGCATACCTCAGAACGAAGTCACAAACTGCAGATTAGCAGCCAACAACCGGCACAGATTGGACCCGCCTCTGCCCAAGTACTACTTCGGCAACTCCATCAACCCCATGAAGACGTCGACCACAGTGGGGGAGTTGCTCGGACATGACTTAGGATGGGCAGCGTCGAAGCTGAATAAGGCAGTGGCATGCCATGACAATGCCAGCATACGTGAGTTTGTGAACGGGTGGATGGAGTCTCGGAATGTCTACCAGCTGGGGACGTTGTTCGATTCGAACAGCGTGATGATGGGGAGTTCGCCGAGGTTTGATCTGTATGGGAATGAGTTCGGGTTGGGGAAAGCTGTGGCGGTTAGAAGCGGGTATGCGAATAAGTTTGTGGGAAAAGTGACGGGTTATCCGGGACGCGAAGGGGGAGGAAGTGTGGATCTTGAGGTGTGTCTGCCACCGGAGTCGATGAGAGAACTCGAATCGGATGACGAGTTCATGGCTGCTGTCAGTAAAAATGAATATGGTTGTTGATGTATGAAATAAGGTGTAATCCCAATTGAAACAAATGCTGAAGTAAATACTGAAGGAAGAACTTGCAGCTTGAATCAGACAATAGTACACGCAGACTTCAGAAAAATTGTCTAATTTTGGAAGTACTCCCTACCAAAGTCCAAAGTGTCCATTATCCCTCTTTGATTGATAATTATCTGTATAATGTTTTATTATTAATTACAATATTATGTGTTCAGGATAATATTTTTTGTTATAAATCTAGTTATAGTAATTTTTTATTACAAATCAAATGTCAAGAAGAAAGAAAGAAATAGATCAGGCCTTGCATTTGTCAGGAAATTCAAATTCAGGAGGCGAATTAAAAGGAAGAGGAGTGCATAGAGTTCTAATGATCTGATGACCACAATCGAGGAGTGCATAGAGTTCTAATGATCTGATGACCACAATCGCCACGGTTGTCCATCAGTTCATGAGATTTAGTGTATCAAGTAGGATATTTCCTGTTTTGTTTTGATTTCGTGCATTATATCTAACACGGCCTCTCCTCATAGATTCTTCCAATTTTTTGTCGGTCCATAATATCCTCCTTTCACAAAATATCCTCCTTTCACAATCAGCTCACAACATGTCAGCAATCAATACATTTACCCTTCTTATGAGACTTGTGGCCCCAAAAGTTTAAACCAAAAGAAAAAATCAGTACTAACAAGAATGTCACATTCCCAAGTTCTCATGTATCATGTATGGCTGCTTAAAAACTTCCACAATACCACATCTGCCAAAGTTGAACCCAGAGTTGTAACAAGATGGATAACCCTGCAGTAGTTGAGCAGATATCAGAGAGCTTCATCAAACCCAAGTACCAAGTTGAAGAATCGAAGCGTCCTTATTACTTGGCTCCATGGGATCTACTCATTCTCTCTGGGAACTACATCCAAAAGGGTCTCCTCTTCTCCAAACCAAATCCTGTTTCCGAATTCAAAATCAATCAACTTCTTACAAGTCTTAAGGAGTCTCTTTCTGAAACCCTTGTTCATTTCTACCCTCTTGCAGGCCAACTCGCCACACAGGTAGATGAAGTCTAACATAAGAGCTTGGTGTTCATAGATCCCAACAAAGGCCCCGGAGTCAGGTTCATCCACGCCGACTTACAAATGACAATGTCAGATCTTCTTTCACCAACCGATATTCCTGCTGTGGTTGGGTCACTTTTTGATCATGACAAGGCTGTGAACTATGATGGACACACCAGGCCTTTGTTATCAGTGCAGGTAACCGAGCTGCTCGATGGAGTCTTTATTGGGGTCTCCTTCAACCATGCAGTGGGCGACGGAACCTCATACTGGCATTTCTGGAAGACTTGGTCTGACATACACAAAATTGCAAACAGTACTACTGAACCACCTCTGCACTGACGTTGGTTTCCTCAAGGGTACGGTCCAGAGATCACCCTTCCGTACACCCACCCGGATGAATTCATAAGCAGGTACGAATCTCCTCCACTCATGAGAGAAAGGTTCTTCCATTTTTCATCAGAGTCAATTGCAAAGCTAAAAGCACAGGCTAACGACGAAACAACCAGCAACAACACCCACAAAACCATATCCTCCTTTCAGGCTCTGTCAGCGCTCGTATGGAGGTCAATCATTCGAGCCAACCATCTTCCTCTAGATCAGACAACAAGCTGCAGATTGGCCATAAACAACAGACACAGATTAGACCCACCCCTGGATCAAAACTACTTTGGTAACTCCATGGGTGCTCTGGCAACAACCATGACTGTCGGGGAGTTGCTTGGACATGGTCTAGGGTGGGCTGCATTAAGGCTGAACCAATCTGTGGGAAGCTATAGTGATGGTACCGTGCGTGGTTTGGTCAATGGATGGCTTCAGGACCCGTTTGTGTACCGGTATGGAGCGATAGTCAGTCCCAGCAATGTGTTGATTGGAAGCTCGCCGAGGTTTGATATGTATGGGAATGAGTTTGGGATGGGGAAAGCAGTGGCGGTTCGTAGTGGGTCTGCAAACAAGTTTCCGGGGAAGGTGAGCGCTTATCCTGGACGCCAAGGAGGGGGAAGTGTGGACCTTGAAATATGCTTGCTACCGGACTCGATGAGAGCTCTTGAAGCAGATGAGGAGTTCATGGCTGCTGTTTCTTTTCAATCATAAAGAATACTAAATCAGACTTGTAAACTACTTGTTTTGTGTCAAATAACACCCTGTGTAAGATGAATTATTTCCTGTATCTTTGAGATCAGTTGAGACCCAATAGCTAATTCAAATGTCTTTTGACATTTTGTTTCTCCATGGTTTGGTCCTGTGATCCATGATGCATATCATTAACATACAGTACTGGGATCATAGTTATGTCACTAACAAGTCAGTTTATCAGTTGATTCAATTTTTGCAACAAATTGATATCCTTAAACAAAGTAAAGATGACAAATTATGCCATTTTCTCGGATCAAGAACATACATCAACAACCATATTCATTTTTACTGACAGCAGCCATGAACTCCTCATCTGATTCGAGAGCTCTCATCGATTCAGGTGGCAGACATATCTCAAGATCAATACTTCCTCCCCCTTCACGTCCCCGATAAGAAGTCACCTTCCCCACAAACTTATTAGCATACCCACTTCGAGCCGCCACTGGTTTCCCTAACCCAAACTCATTCCCATACAGATCAAACCTCGGCGAACTTCCCATCATCACACTGTTAGGATCGAACAACTTCCCCAGCTGGTAAACATACGGAAACTCCACCCACCCCATCACAAACTCGCGTATGCTCCTATCCCCAAACTTTGCTACTGACTGGTTCAGCATCAACGCGGCCCATCCCAAGTTATGTCCAAGCAACTCCCCCACTGTGGTCGACGTCTTCATAGGATGGAAGGCGTTGCCAAAGTAGTATGGATGCAAAGGTGGGTCCATTCTGTGCCTGTGGTTAGCTGCTAATCTGCAGTTAGTAACTTCATTAGGAGGTATGCGGCGTGCTCTAACAATCGATCTCCATACATGAGCTGACAGGGCCTGGAAAGAGGAGATTTTGTGGGTATTGGTGCTGCTTTGTTCGTTAGCTTTAGCCTTTAGTCTTGCTATGGAATCCGACGAAAAATGGAAGATTCTTTCTCTAAGGGGAGGTGCTTCGTAGGGGGTTATGAATTCATCCGGATGGGTGTACGGAAGAGGGAATGTTGGACCATACCCTTCTGGAATCCAACGTTTATGAATTACAGGAGGGTTCGAAATAGAAACTTCCTTCCCCGCGATTATACTTGTATGTATCTCAGACCAGGTGTTCCAGAAATTCCAAACCGAGATTCCATCAACAACAACATGGCTGAGAGAAATTCCGATGAAGATCCCATCGATCAACTCAGTGACCTGAACCGACAACAGAGGTCTAGTATGCCCTTCGTAGTTCACAGCCCTGTCATGGTCAAAAAATGACTTCACCACAACAGGCACATCAGTTGGCAACAGAATGTCAGACATTGTCATATGCAGAGTGGCATGAATGAACCGAACCCCAGGACCCTTGTTGGGAACGATGTAGACCAGGCATTGATGTCGTTCTTCATCCACCTGGGTCGCAAACCGGCCTGCCAGGGGGTAGAAAGCGACGAGAGTACGAGAAAGAGACTCCTTAAGATTGCCTAGGAACTTCTCCATTGAGAAATCTTGATCATGGGAAGGCTTGGCAAACAGGAGGCCTTTCTGGATGTAGTGTGCAGACAGCATGATTAGGTCCAAGGGACCTAAATGATACGGCTGGTTCGATTCCTCGACAACATGCTTTGGCCTGATGAAACAGTCAGATACATGCTGCACAACTACAGAAGAATGATTCATTTTTTGGGTGCTTGTTTTCTGGTCAAGTTTGGGATTTGGTTAACTATATCTGTGTTATATATTATACTGTATGTTCTATGTTTGATCAGTGTAAATAAGTTCGTAAGCAATGAAGTGTAAACTTGGTCAATTGGGAATTAGTCATTGAGGTCTGATTGTATATTAATTAGAATTGTCATGTTCTCAGTGGTGAGAAACCCACCTACCCCAACATGTAACTGCAGAAGTCATGCTTGGAAGCTTGACTAGGCCATAGTTATAAAAAAATACAAAATTAATATTGTTAGATTCGTTGTAAAAAATGCTATTAGAAAAGTATAATATTGTAAATCTTTATAAAAGTATTATGGGTGAAATTGTTGATTAAAGATAGATCTCAAAAAGCGTGGAAGACAATTAAAAAAACGGAGGAAATACTATTCAAAAAATGTAATATAATATTATATTATATTATGTATAAAAGTATTGTATTAAAAATTATTGATTAAAAATGGACAAAAAAAATAGATGACGGATAAAAATAACCAGAGTGAGTAGTCGCTAGGCACCTGCTAAAGGTATGCAACCTTATTCAACGATAAAAAGACAGACAATGTGTCAATCTCTGTTTGGCAATACAATAGAATAACAGCAGAGGCCTATAGATTGGCTGTACATCAAACATTGGTTTTTGCTTTATAAACATTGGAATCTCGATCCCTTACTTTTACTCACCTGAATAACTGGCCAACGATTGAAAAGCTCTCATTTCACAAATCAAAATTATTCCAAAAGAAGATGCCCACCTTCACCTTGGTTTGCAGTACTAGTACTACACTCACTCACTTCTACTACTACACCCTCCAAAGCAAAGCTTAAGTAGTGACATACAGAAAGAATTTGATCAGCAATGCTGTAGGAAAGGAATCTCTTCACCCCCATAATTCCTTCCTCCTATTCTCTCTCTAGGTATTCATCTTTCTCTCTCTATCTCATGCCATGTTGATGGTCTCTATCATAGTTACCGAGAACGCTACATACCCTGTGACCCGCGTTAAAAGGACAAGTGTTTATAAGTCAACATTAGACTAAATTTGTGTAAAAGTTAGCGACCCATGTCTGGGGACTAACGACCTGGGAAGTGTTCCTGGTAACTATGGTCTCTCTGCATGCTCTTGGAATTATATCATAATGGTTTTTGCACAATTGCACAAATTATAGCCTTGTTTACATGCTTGCAATTTTCTTGCCCTTTCTTCATTCCCTGTGGTGTAGATGAAAGAATAAGCATCTTTCTCAACTGGGTCAATTTTGCATTTCAATTTCTCATCTGTTTTTTTTTTTTTTTAAGAATATCTTGCTTTTGGTGGTGGAGAAAAGTAATCACAGACAGAATATTTTGATTGTGGTTGGTTGGACGAAAGTGAGGGCTTTAATTGTCTTTGGGTATTCTACTTTTGTGAGAATTGTTAAGAAAGTTGCGTTTTTTTTCAGTTCATGAATCTAATTCTCTTCAATTTAGCTACAATCATGCACTTCAAAAATGAAATGATGTGTTCTCTCCTGTATTTCTCATGACAACCCAGGTTCTGTTTTATCTTTGTCATTAAATTTCTACATTTAAGTTTGGGTTTGCTTGATGTTTGTCATTTCTTTTTTGCTGGCTAACTTTGAGTAATATGATCCTATGGTTGGTTTGTAGAACAATTGCATTAGCATCCAAAGTTTCATGAAATTGTTGCTAGACTGTAAATTCACAGTGATAATTCCATTTTAGAACGACTACATAAAGCTATTTTCATTGAGAGTTTGTAGTTCAAAAGAAGAATTCTTCTGCTGTATGACCTTATGTAGGGTAAAAAACAATCAGTTTAGTGACAACCAGGTTACATTTTCTTTTGAATCAACAGGAGGAAATTGTCAAACATGGTATCAAGGTCTTATTCTAACTTGCTAGACCTTGCTTCTGGTGATTTCCCGAGTTTAGGCCGAGGAGAAAGGATGTTCCCAAGGGTAAAAACAATCGCCGGAATATTATCCGAGCTAGACGATGAGACTAGCAACAGTGTATGTTCAGACACTCCTTCCTCGATCATCCAAGAGCGCGTAATTATAGTAGGAAACCAGCTTCCAATCAGAGCACATCGTGCCAAGGACGGAGATTGGCACTTCAGTTGGGATGAAGACTCCCTTCTTTTGCAACTCAAAGATGGCATTGAAGAAGACAAAGAAGTCTTATATATAGGGTGTCTTAGACAAGAGATTGATCCATCCGAACAGGACCGTGTTGCGCAAGCTTTGCTTGAGAACTTCAAATGTGTCCCGGCATTCCTTCCTCGCGAGCTTTTCAGCAAATTCTACCATGGGTTTTGTAAGCAGCATCTGTGGCCTTTGTTTCATTACATGCTGCCTCATTCTCCTGCACTTGGAGGCCGGTTTGACCGGTCTTTCTGGCAGGCGTATGTGTCTGTTAACAAGATCTTTGCTGATAAAGTCATGGAGGTTCTAAGCCCGGATGATGATTACATTTGGATCCACGATTATCATTTGATGGTGCTCCCGACATTCCTTAGAAAGCGATGCAACAGAGTGAAGCTTGGGTTTTTCCTTCATAGCCCTTTCCCTTCATCCGAAATCTATAGGAGCCTTCCTGTAAGAGACGAACTTCTAAAAGCCCTTTTGAACTCCGATCTCATTGGTTTCCATACATTTGATTACGCTAGGCACTTCCTCTCTTGTTGTAGTAGGATGCTAGGAGTTTCGTATCAGTCAAAACGGGGGTACATTGGCGTTGAATATTATGGTCGAACTGTCACCATTAAGATCCTTCCGGTTGGGACCCACATGGGTCAGCTAAGATCCGTGATGAACCTGCCCGAGACTGAGGTCAGGGTTGCAGAATTACGAGACCAATTCAGAGATTGGACCGTCATGCTTGGGGTTGACGACATGGACATCTTTAAAGGCATCAGCTTGAAGCTTTTGGCTATGGAGCAACTCCTCACTCAACACCCTAGTTTGAGAGGAAGAGTTGTTCTGGTTCAGATTGCTAATCCAGCTCGAGGGCGTGGGAAAGATGTAGAGGAAGCTCAAGCTGAAACCGACGTTACAGTCAAGAGAATCAACGAGAGGTTTGGAGGAAATGACTACAAACCCGTGGTCCTAATCGATACTCCCCTCCAGTTCTATGAGCGAATTGCGTATTATGTGATTGCAGAATGTTGTCTTCTCACAGCAGTCAGAGACGGAATGAATCTTATCCCGTATGAGTATGTGATATGTCGAGAAGGAAATGAAAAGCTAGATCGAGTCTTGGGGCTGAATCCATCATCCCTAAAGAAGAGCATGCTGGTTGTCTCTGAATTTGTCGGGTGCTCGCCTTCACTTAGTGGGGCCATCAGGGTTAACCCATGGAACGTCGATTGTGTTACTGAAGCAATGTATACTGCGGTGACTCTTCGTGATTCTGAGAAACAGTTGAGGCATGAGAAGCACTATAGATATGTGAGCACCCACGACGTTGCATTTTGGGCGCGAAGCTTTTTGCAGGATCTTGACAGGGCATGTAGGGAACATGCTACAAGGAGGTGTTGGGGGATCGGGTTTGGGTTGGGGTTTCGAGTTGTAGCATTGGATCCGAGTTTTAGGAAGCTCTCTGTTGACCATATTGTTTCTGCATATAAGAGGACTAAGAGTCGCGCAATTCTTTTGGATTGTGATGGTACGATGATGAAGCAAAAGACAATCAGTGTGTATCCTAATGTGGAGGCTGTTCAGGTGTTGAAAAACCTATGTAGAGATCCCAAGAATGTTGTTTTTGTGGTTAGCGGAAAGGACAAGGCGAAGCTAACTGAATGGTTTTCGGACGTTGAGAACCTCGGCGTGGCAGCTGAGCATGGATTCTTCGTGAGGTACGTATCAATATTTTGATTATCAGTTAGTTTTGCTTGAAACTTTAGAACTATAAGCCAAAATGCCAAAATTGAAGCATCTAATGGAAGTGTAGAACCTTACAGAACATATGAAAGGAAAATGATGTTGAAGTTGTGTATGTCTTTATTCCCGCATGGTATCAGAGTCAGGTCGAATGAGACAGTATTTAATAGAAGTGAAGTCTTAATTGTGGACTTGTTTCTTACAGGGAAAATAAAGATGTTGAGTGGGAAACTTGCGGACCGATAACAGACTTTCGTTGGAAGCAGATGGTAGAGCCAGTGATGCAATTGTATTGCGGTACAACAGACGGTTCATACATAGAGGCTACAGAGACTTCACTTGTCTGGAATTATAAACTCGCAGATCGAGACTTTGGTTCATGTCAGGCAAAAGAGCTACATGATCACCTCGAGAGTGTGCTCGCTAATGAGGCTGTTTCTGTCAAGAGTGGCCAGTATGTTGTTGAAGTTAAACCTCAGGTTTGTCATAGTGTGCAACTCTACATTCTTCGTATAGACCAGCCAAAATTGACCTGGCCCAAATGACCAACTTGAACATAATCTGACCTAGACCCGAAAATGACAAAACTAACTAACCCGATATTGATGAGACTCGACCCTGCCTTACCCGAATTTATCTTTTACCAAAGTTGTTCATTTTTTAACGATGATTTTACCTGACAAAAATTATAAATCTACCCAAAATCAATTTGACGCAAAATGACTCAACTTGAACCTTGTTGACTCAAATTGACCCAACCCTAAAAGGTCTAACCCAAACCGGACCCAAATGACTAAGTTGTTAGTCTACTAGCTAGGTTAGCATTTGAATATATATGGCCCAACTACTTTGTCATGCCCCAACATAAACATTCTTAGGAACTTTGTTATGCGTGCCCCCATGCAAACATTTTTATGAATAAGATGTTATCAAAGTTATTCATCTTGTCTGAAAAAATATGTCTACCAAATGACCCCACCCGAATTTATCTTTTACCAAAGTTATTCATTTTTCAACGATAATCTTATCTGAAAAAATATGTCCACCCGTAGTCAAGTCGACTCGAAATGACCCAACCTGAATCTTGTTGATCCAAATTGACCCAACCCACATGGGTCCTATCCAAACCTGACCCGAATGACAAAATCACTAGGTCTACTTGTTAGGTTTTGCATTTTATGTGCATTTGAATATGGTGCAACTACTTTGTCATGCCCCAACATAAGCATTCTAAGGAACTTTGTTATGCCCCCGGACAAACATTCTTATGAATCATTTGTCTTAACTTTGAAGATAGTTCTTCAATGTGACCTTAAATCGGTTAGTTTGTTTGATTGACAGGGCGTTGACAAGGGTTTGGTGGCGGCACGACTCCTGCGAATAATGCAACAAAAGGGGATGCTCCCGGATTTTGTGCTGTGCATCGGCGATGACAGGTCAGATGAGGACATGTTTGAGGTGATAATGAATGCAACAACAACCCCATCGTTGTCTCCGGTTGCTGAAGTGTTTGCCTGCACAATCGGGCAGAAGCCCAGCAAGGCCAAGTACTATGTGGAGAACACGACCGAGATTCTCAGGATATTGGAGGGACTTGCTGCTGCTTCTGACCAGGACGCAGCGAGGAGGACATACCAGCTACCTCCTAGGGCAGGCGTCTCCGGATAAGGATTTGTGAACAAACTAAAATCATGTCAAAATGAAAAAAAAATGACTATTGTATGATAGTAGGATTAGATTGTAGTTATGCTATAGGGGGGAGAGATCATAGTAATGTTGTCTGTTTATGGCTTGAAGTTGCTTGCTATTTACTATACCTGTAAGTTATGAGAGTACCCATTCTAATTGAGTAATTTCTAACCATGAGTTAGTAGAATCTAGTTGGTACAGCTAGCAAATTTCAAAGATATCGACACGGTCCTGTGTGGATATTGTATGTAACATGTGGACATAGCGTATAGGACCATGTCCACATCTTTAAAATCCTCGTATCTAAAATATAATTTTTAGCATTTTCACAAAAAGATTATTTCTCACATGATCTATGAGAATTTGGAGCAAATTAGTCAAATGCAAAGTTGAATATGAGCAATGGTTATGCTTCAAGTTGGTGGGCTTCGTTGATTGGGCCGTCAGAGGCAAGATTGAGCATGGTACATTAATTGATGGTAGTGTCCCATTTTAACTCGGGTTGATTGTATTCGGGTTTTCTTTTTTTTTTTCACCGAAATGTTCTGATCTCTTTTCATCAAGTTAGTTTAGTATAAATAAATAAATAAAAACAATAGAAACTCTATAATTTTATTATTCATAACTAAACGAACTAGATAAAATAAGGGGAGAAAAGACGCAATTTTTTGATGTTAACAAATATCCTCACATCTAGTGGTGGCAAAAATTCGGGTCCGGGTAAATCCGGGTCGGACAAATTCGGACAATGTCAAAATTCGGACGAGAAATTCATGTCCGGACCCGTTTTATTTCGGGTCAAATCGGGTCGGACAATTCGGACGAAGCTAAAATCGGGTTCAGACAATAGAAAAAAGAAAAATTTTATGTCCATATATTCGATCAATTCGGACAATATAAAAATTCGGACGAAAAATTTATGTCCAGACCCGGTTTTTTCCGGGTCGGACAATTCGGGTAATCCGGGTCGAACAAAATTTTGCCAGCTCTACTCACATCTAGGTTTTGCTTGTCCTCGAGTATAATACTCTAAACCAAGGAGCTTCCTAGCTTAAGTCACGACCGTGACCCACAAGGGCGACGCTCGTGACCACATGGGTCATGCCTGTGATCCTGTTGGGTCATGTCCATGAGCCCTCCCTAACTTGAGTTTGGCTCATAAAAAATCAATAGGGTCATACCTGTGCCCACCTGTGTCACGCTCGCGACTCCCATGGGACACGACCGTGGCCCTTGGATGTCCATGGTGTTTGCCCTAGAAAACTAGGTCATGATTGTGACCCCATAGGATTACGCACGTGACCTATTTTGGATCAAGGTTTTCTTCGATGTACCCCCTTTTGTTTTCCCCTTTTTTATAATTTTTCCCTTTTGCCCCTCCCTTATTTTGTTGTAAACCTTTCCAAGAGGGTATTAGACATATTGTTTAGGAATCTTTTTGTAAGTTTACCCCCTGAGAACCTCTTCCAACATTGTGAAACCCTAGCCTCCTCCTCTCTTTTTCTCTCTAAAAAATCCTAGCCTCCACTTTCTTGAAGGGGCTGCCATCGATTCTTTTGTCGATGGTAAGCCCTAATTTGATTGATTTCTACTTCAATTATTAATTTGGTTTTACGTTTACGCAAAGAAAGTTAGTCTCTTCTTTTGTAAGAGTTTTTATTGTACCCTTCTTTAGGGTTTTTAGTCTCTTTCTAGAGTTTTATTGTACCGTTATTTAGGGTTTTAGTCTCTTTCTAGAGTTTTTGTTCAGTTGGTGTGGTTTAATACGTTGGATGAAGATCTACTTTCAAATCGCTATAGCACGAGTTGCGAGGTTCTCCGTCAATGGTAAAGATGCAGAGTCATCGAGGAAAGATGCAGAGTCATCGAAGAAATCGGAGCCGAACGTCAGTAAGATTAGTATTAGTTATTTGGAAGTTGAATTTCATATCTATGTTTTAGATCTATAATTGTTTCAATCACGTTTTTCATTGTAAGTGTCGTATGACTTGCTATTAATGAAATATGTTTGATTTCAAAAAAAAAAAAGAACCTCTTCCAACATTATGCCCACATATATAAGACATTTGGGAGGAAGAGAGAACTTGGTGATTTATGAATGAAAAAGAAGAAGCACTGGCTTTCTCCCTTTACTTTATAGAATTTTTTGTGGGTTTGCTTTATCAAATTCTTAGTGGCTTGCAGTTCTTGATGGTAGTCTAACCTTTATCCCAAGTCCAATATCGTGTGTCAAGTTTATTTCCGGGTGTGAAATCGATCACCTCCATCTTCTCCAACTCAAGCAACATCGAATGTTACTGTGTCACGCTCCAGTTCTTCTCCAATTTCAAATAATTGTTCTTCTCCATCATAACCCGATAGGGATTAGTGCTTCACAAACTTGTTCCTGCAACAAATTTACACACTTTCATACATAATAATATAAGTAGACCAATTTTTCAACCTATTTAATTAAATTTAACATAGTAAACTCATTTAAATAATTGGGGTACGTCTAGGTTGGTACAGTCACCAAAAAAGACATTTACCATTTACTATTGGGGGATTCTACCATAGTTGAATTTATTTTCAACTATGGTAGTTGAAATGTATAATTTCCCTTAATCTTGTCATTAAAAATTAAAATTAATATATAAATTCACCATAGGACTTGTTAGAATAAGTAAATTTATATGTTAAGTTATAATTTTTTACAAAATAGAATATTTTAAAGGAAATTTTACTATAGTTGACTTTTTTTTCAACTATCGTAGTTGAAAAGTGAAAAGACCATTAATTTTCCATAAAAATTCAAAATCAATGTAGGTTAATCAAAGTAAGTTGATACAATAATTAACCATGTTAATTAGGAGGATATAAATTTTAAAAAAAAATATGATTTATTTTTAATAAATGAATGATATAAAATTTTCAACTACCATAGTTGAAAATAAATTCAACTATGGTAGAATTTTCATTTACTATTTGAGTAAGGTGAAAAAAAAAAACAAAAGTTTGTGTTTTGTGGTGTTAACGGAAATGAGTATTTGATGAAAACTGAATAGCAGAAAATTAGTTGCATTTTTTTCATCTCAAGTTGCACATTTCCATGTAATAAGAGGTTAAGCAGTGAATGAATAACCCAAACCTGATCCGTCAGAATCCATTCAATTAAATAGATTAGGTTTATATCGACTCTTTTTTTAATAAACACTACATCCAGAGATCTCCAACAAAACCTATTACTCGCCTCTAGTCAGGGGCAGATCTAGGGCTTGCTCTGGGTGTTCATGAGCACCTCTAACCAATAATAATAATAATAATAATAATAATAATAATAATAATAATAAGTCTATATTGATGTGAAGAAAATTGAGTGGTTGTTGCACTGTGAAATCATAATTGTTATTATTGTTAAGTGTACACTCCTAACTTCGAAGTTTAGATCCGCCACTACCTCTAATCACTGGTGAACAACATCCACAGTAGTTTTGTTGGATGTCACACAATTAATGGAGGGATTTCATAACCCACAACAAACTATACTTCCAAATAACATCACGTAATTAATATGAAAAGGACAAGATGATTAATCATATGAAAAGGATCATCTACAATAAATGAGAGTGGACCTCTGCCTTTGAGTTTGTGTGTCGAGTTCTACCAAATGGAATAAGATTCGGGAAAAAATTGTACAAACTTTTGGCGTGCCATTGTTCTTCTTATTATGGGTTGGGTCCAAAACTATTATTAACAATAAAATCAACGCCTTTAATTTGCACACTTTGTTGTTGGGATGTCTATTTCATCTCAAAGTCATCATATGGTAGCTAGGAGTTCCTAATATTTACAAGAAAATTCTTCGTAATGCCCTGGCCCTTTCCCCGGTCGCAGACAACATCGATAGTTGTTTCAAGGATCGCTGACTGATTCCACAAACCTTCATGAGTCTTTTCAGCATGTTTTGTTCTCGCGCAGGGAAAACTTTTCAGAAGTTCCCCCTTCCTGAAACTACTCCCAACCAAACACATTTAACTGAGTAGTCATTTCAATCTTTTTAAGACACATTTAGCCATATATACGGGGGTTACATTCTTTATTCTTACTATTATTTTTCGACAAAAAAAATAAGTTTAAAATATGTCCTTATTGATGGATTCTTTTTTCATTAACCTACCTATGTAGGCTCAGTTGTAGTGGCCTATGGGCTATGGCCTTATGGCCCAATGCTTAACTTGAGAATATAAACGTTTTCTTTTCGGTGGTTTTTGTATCATTATTGTTTATGAATTATGATGTGATAGTAACTGTAACGATTACAATGAGAATAAATACAGTAGATGGACCCCGGTTTACATGATTGAAAATTGACAAATTACTAATCTAAATTTGCTTGTAAATTAATGGCTGACATTTTAGATGACATCGGAGTCGTTGGAGCAAGCACTCTAGCTAAAATGTAGTGCTGGCAAAAATTCCGGTTCGGGTAAATTTGGGTTGGACAAATTTGGACAATGTCAAAATTCGGACGATAAATTCATGTCCGGATCCGGTTTTATTTCGGCCGAACCGGGTCGGACAATTTGGACGAAGCAAAATTCGGGTTCGGACAATAGAAAAAAGAGAAATTTTATGTCCGAATATTCGGTCAATATCAATACTCGGACGAAAAATCTATGTCCAGACCCGGTTTTTCCCGGGTCAACAATTCGGGTAATTCGGGCCGGTCGAAAATTTTGTCAGCACTACTAAAATGTAGCCCTAATGAAAAAGCATAGATTTTGTACTATTTTTTTTTTTTATTTTGATGTGGTCTTATTTTTAAATTTCACTCTATAAATTTTTTGTTTGAAAAGTCTTGGTATAACAGTTGAATTGTTGCGTGTTAAGGTTTGCCTATATTATACCTTTGTGGTGAAATTTTTGTTTGAGACGATCTTGTTTTTTTGTCATGTTAAACCTAACTATTCTAACATATCCTAACTTATTTTAACCTAACACAATTCTTCAAAAACATCCATTCTAAAAATACAATTTCCTAAAAAAGTATCCTAACTATCCTAACTTGAAAAAGGACGGAAATAGTACTAAAAATGTGTTATTATAATTTGTTTGGTATCACTGACCCTAACCAGTAACCATATCACTTTCGCTCTTGGATCTTAGTTTGGGATCTGATAAAGTAACCCAAACTATAGTACTCGTAGTCCTCTCTCTATAAATGTTTAAGATGATGGTTTAAGCTAAAGGAATAGCTAGGTATAACATATCATCTCACGTAAATGTACTACAAGTTGAGGCATGAATGCAATAAAGACCATTCCCTATCTTGCATAAAAGTTCAATGTATCAAGAATGAGAGCAAGTTGTTGAAATCTGAATCTAAAACTGCTTGCTTAAGGAAAATGCTACTTTAATATCATATTCCAAGACTATTACAACTAGATATTTGAACGGGTAATTAAACCCTCATAAATATGATACATATTCTAAAAATTTTTTAAAAAAAAAAAGGAAAAGGAAAACTATCCCGAGTCAAAATAACACAAGGAAAGTGGAAAGGCTTTTCACAACAATATTAATTGGAAACTTTTGTAAATGTTAGGTGTGTTGTTTGACAAAGAACTTCACTTAATTTTAAAGGTGAGGTTTACTATAGAGTATTTAGACCAGGGAAATTATATGGCATGGAATGTTGGATGATCAAAAAGTTATATTGTCAGATGTTGAAGGTAACAAAGATGATGATATTTCGATAAATTTGCGGTTATATTAGGTTGGATAGGATTAGAAATATCATATGCGAGCTAAACTAGAGATGGCGTTGATCGCTGATAAATTGAGAGAGATTAGACTAAGATTGTTTGGGCATGTCCTTAAAAGTAAGGATGCCTCTATTAGAAGGTGAGAAGAGACTAGGAGATACTCCTTGGGCATCAGAGATGTGAGAGACCTTGAAAATCTATATTTGAGATTATAAGAGACGATTTGAAGGAGCTGGGTTTAGCGGAGAACATGACACCGGAGACGGGAGTTTGGAGGACTAGCACTAACATAATAAGGTGAGGGTTGCCGATAGGGTAATGTGTTGTGTCTTCTATTTTAGTGAGTTGTCAGGACACATTTACATCTTCCTCAACTATATGGAACAAACAGGTGTCCATCGCTTTAATTGTGCAAGTTTCTTTGTGTTTCGAATGGTTTCCAAAGGGTTTTCTAATAAGTTTTCTTTTAGTGATTAAAATATTTTTTTAAAGTGGTTTCTTTGAAAGACTTTTTGTGGGTCGGTGGGATTAACTTTTACATGAACATCTAATTCATGATGAAAAGTTACCTATATCTAAATCCTCAAAGTCGCGTTCAAAAGTATTTGTTTGAAAGTTTTTTTGTTATCATTGTACACACACATACAATATATATGTTATTAAAAAAACTACTTCATTCTTCCCATTTTGTTTGTCTTTTAATAAATGTCAAATGGTCTCTGATGTGTCCTTCTTTGACTAATAATTTCTATAATATTTTATTAAAAATTAAAATATTATTTTATAATAGTATTTTTCGCTATGAACATAATGAGAGCATTTAACCTTAGTATAATAGAACATTATCTATATCAAAAAAAATCAACTGTTAAAGTTCTTAAAGTTTAACTGACGTGCATAGATCTAGGTGACAAATTAAAATGTAATGAGGGAGTATTCAATAACACATGAATATATTGCACTCGAGATATATCATATATCAAACCAGGTGATGCCAATCACCGCTTGCCTAAGTGGCAAGAGGGTCACCTTCTACCCCATACCCTCCAGGGTCCGAATCCTTGAGGAGGGGGGAGGGAAGCATTTGTATCTCACCTTTTCGGAGAATGTTGTGGGTAGGAGTGGAGCCCAACTTTGGGCCATTGGCACCCCCATTTCCCATCCACTTCAGGCCTGTTGGGTTATTCTTTTGAAATAGGGGTCCGACGAGTTGAACTACCTGTAAATAAATAAATAAAATATATACCAAACCAGGTGATTGGTGGGACTACCAACCAAGCCATGCAAGATGCCTGTGATTAACTCAAGAAAGTCATGCTATGTCAAAGATGTCCACAAATAGGGTAGTCAACCACTTCTGAGATGGCATTGGTTAGAATGGAAAATACTCCATCGACTTTGGTTATACTTGGGAGCTTAACTGCACAGAGAGTCCATCTTGGACTATGCTTTTTCTGAAACGGATACATTATATTCATCCCGAGCATTCTTTTACCTTCAGCTACTTGTTAAAGCCCTGGTTAGGTGGGGAGAAACTGAAAAATCTTACCTGCTCTTTTTGCAACAGTAGTGAGGAAACTTTAGGTCACCTTTTCACGTGTTGTACTTAGGCCCGGCCTGTTCTTTTTGATGGCAGGAAAACTTGTAGGTATGATAAGGCAAGGTAAATAAAATAGTGGAGTAATGTAAATATTATATCATATATTTCTTTTTTATTTTTGAATAAATTTGATGAATTGAATAAATAATTTTTAACATAAATTACCTAAAATTTAAGTATTTAGTCTCTTTTTCTTCAGGGTCCTAATCCTTTTTCCTGTACAATACCTTGGATTTTGATGATATACAAATCCGCACTTTTTGCATGTATATGTACGTGTGTGTTTGCTCGTGTGTTTGTTTATATATATATATATATATATATATATATATATATATATATATATGGGATAATTAGATTCTAATAATCCCTACTTTCACTAATTAGACAATGGTGGACCGTACTTTTACTTTGTATTCTGGTGGATAAAAAAATAAAATTGGATTTGAGTGGGACGCCGGCGAGTTGACTGGCGGTGACTCGGTGGTTTGTTGACATGGCACATTAAAGTCAACCCGGTCAAACACATGGTCAACGTGCCATGTCAGCAAACCACCGAGTCACCGCCAGTCAACTCGCCGGCGTCCCACTCAAATCAAATTTTATTTTTTTTTGGTCCACCAGAATATAAAGTGAAAGTACGGTCTATCATTGTCCAATTGGTGAAAGTAGGGATTATTAGAATCCAATTATCCTATATATATGCGCGCGCAAGTGTATATTTTCTTACAAATATGTAATTTGTTAAATTTGTTTGGAACAAATTGATTTAGACGTTGGCTAGTCCTAGCTAGCAATGCACATGCGATGCATGACATGGTCATAAATGCTTTTTTAGTTTTCTCAAAATGTAACAGTTGGTTGAAGAAAAATACGAACATACATTTTGCAAAACCTTTATTTAATTTGTGGATAAAACTTTGAATGTAGATGAGTCATCAAATTAATTAATTCCCTTTGACATCAAATTAATTCAATAAATAAGTTGGGTAGAACAGTACTTATGTATCAAACTACTTTTGGGTAACAGTTGCTTAAAACTAAAACTTCCTTATTTCCAACCAAATTTCTGTCTAGCATACTGTAGTATATTGTAGGCTAGTATTATTCATATCCAATAGCGATTGATGCCGTATATTCTCAACTTTCAACGCCATTGATCAAGATTATGATCTAGGTGTCAACTATCATTTTCAGCTTGTTGGTAAAAAGTTTGTTGGTTTCCCTGTCGAAGCTGAGGATGCAATTCATTTCAATTGTCTTAATGGTTTTTGGCCATTAAAAAAGAAATATAAGATTAAACCAATCAAGTTTCTTGGACAATATTAAACATGGAATGACTCATCCAGCAGTGAAAATTGAGGATTTTTTTAGCGTTAAAGAGTTAACTAATTAAGAAAGTGCGGATCAAACTTATTGAAAAAATGGTGTGGAACGAAAATAATTAGGCGCAAAGCAAGAATGTCCCAACAGTAATTGCCTTATTTGATTAATGTTATTCAATTTTTCCATGTTAGCAATAGCAATTTAGTAGCTGAGCCATTGTATTGTCGCTTGACATTTTGAGCTTTTACCGAATAGTAATTGTGTTAAAATATAAATCTATCATTGAGTCTTTAACTATTAGTCTAATTAAACTTTTGGTTGAAATGGTTCCACATGATACCATAATAAGTGATTTTAAGTTTGAATCTCATCGACTAAGAAAGAGGTCTCTGGTTCGAATCTCAACAAACCACGTATATATATTTGCGCAAAGTTAAGGTCAACCTGTGGAGGATATGTATGGTGCTTAGGGGTGTCCACGGACATCCCTAATCAAAGAAAAATTTGTGATTCTCTAATAATATTTGGAAGAAATTTTCTTAATTTATGTAAGACTACGACTATTAGATTTGTGATGAAAAATATTTTTATATGAATACAATATTATTAGTCTTGCTAAGATAAAATGTGAAATGTTAGTGGTCAAAGTGTTGCATCTAAGATCATGAATAGTAAACTGGATAAATTAATTGGAACGAAGAGAATACAAATTACTTTTATAAACAAAAAGTGTAAGTCAATGAATTGGGTAATGGGTATGAGTGTAATTTAAGATATAAATATCTAATTAATGTGAAATTTCAATTTATTTGGTTGACATATATTATATGATGATGTGAAATTTTGTTAAGCTTGCGAATATGTCATATAATATTTATTTTTATTTTTATTGTTATTTATTTAAATTTTATTTTTTTTAAAAGCACTTATGTAATAACAAATATATATTGGACACCCATAAGATGAATGTCTGGATTCGTCACTGAGATCAACATTTGTAGCATCCACATTTCAATCCTAAAAGACTTTCGCTTGAGAGTGCATGATCGTTCCATAAATTAGATTAATTAAGGGCCTACTTGGGAGAGGGGTAAAGGGGGGTTAGGAGGGGTAAATGAGGGTCCTTACTCCTCCTTACCCCCGCTTGGGAAGAGAGTGAGAGAGGGTAAGTGAGGGTAAGGGGGAGTGAGGTTTATACCCCTTTACCTTTCTTAACCCTTATTTTCTTAACACCCCAATTTGGAGTGTAAGCAAGTGTTCAATTAAGTTATAATATAGTTACAATGGGAAATGACCATAATACCCTTGACCCTAATTAAATTACATATAATATGAAAGGGTAAATATGTCAATTAACATTTTACTTTTATGAAATCTCCAAATTGTTCTCCCAAGCAGGAGTAAATAGTTTACCCTTATGAACCCTCGCATACTCTCACCCTCCTTTACTCTTATGAACTCATACTTTCCATTTTAAACTCCCCTTCCAAGCATAGCCTAACACCTCCAACAACTTGTCACTGTGCGCTTGAAGTCATAGCACAAATCCTAACGTATATAATCTAACACTTTTTTGCTAATAATGCGCGCTGAAAACAGTAAAGAAATTGTGAAGCACTTTGAACAGATATATAGGGATAAAAGAGCATAACAACAACACAATGCAGCCTCCTAGTTAGATGTTTGTAAATTGGAATGATGACTATATTTTGATTCTCCACATATTTATTTTGAGCTGCTTTTTGTTTTAACTGGATGATAATCGGAAAAAAAAAAAATGCTACAGAACACTTGCAAAATTGTATATAACTCAACAAGTATGACCAACTTAACTTTGTTTCTAATTCCTGAATAACAGAAAGTAAAAACGGGTTTTAGTTAATAGCAAATTAATTTCTTATAGTGAATAATTTGCTAGCCAATAAGTATTAGTAATTCAATTATTTGTAAATAGCATTAAATCTAAGTCTCGTTATACATGATACATCTCATATGTCTGCCCTGAAAGACAAAGAGAGAAACTAGTTTGATTAGAACATAAAAAGAAGGAAAAAGGAGTTGTGCATTATATATACCTACCAGACCATGCAATATATGCAATAAAGCCAATGGAGGTGCCAATAATGCCATTTAAGATAGTTAGGCAATTTAAAATGGTTAGATGTCATTTTCATCAACACATAGAACCCTCCTTACTTTCTCTTTGGGAGTTTTTATATTTATTATTTACTTTGAAGCTTGTGATACCTAATTTTTTATTTTTTTTTGGTCGCTATAGTTTTTGAAAGTTTATATTTATTGGTTCATGTAATTTGTTTAAAATGGTGGAGTTCAAATAATAAATCTCAATATTTTGAAGCTTTTTAATGGAAATTACCAGAAAAATCCTACTTTTTTTGTTTTTTAGCAGGCAAAGGTATTCAGTTTCCATGCAAATCTTCGTCACATGAAGCATGGGTGCAGTCTAGAATCTCTAGATTGTCATCGTCATGTGATTTTTAGTGCTCCTATCTTTAATTTTGTTTATTTGCTATATTTCAAACATTTCAAACATTTTCGGAAAAAGTTAGTCAATTTTTTCAAATTTAGTGGACTTTCATATATTTGGTTGTAAAAGGAGGGAAAAGTTTTCAAGTGAATATATTTCACCAGTTTTTAAGGTAGGTGAAAAAAAAAAAAACTTTCTTATAAGGAGTTGGGCAAGTTTTCTTCCTAGAAAACTATTTTATAAGTTAATATAAGGGTAGTTTCGATATTTTAAATCAACTTTCTTATAAACATTTTCATATTTTCAAATGTAATCCAAACATTGTAAATTATTCTTTCCTAAAGAAAATCCTCCTAGAAAAAAGATTTCCCATAAAATATTTACCCTGGAATTAATCTTAATATGCCTTGTTTAGTGTGGATTGGTTGTTGCATTATCATATGCTCCTTTGACACTGCCTTTCTTTTTTCTTAATATTTGTCACTTCACTTTCATTGGTCGTCAGTACAAGCTTTTGGTCATCATTTGCTAACAATATTCATCGGTTTTGCTAAATGTCGCCCTAGGGGCGATGGATAAGATATATATGAATTTATTTTAATGTTTATTTTGGATGTGAATCTAAATTTATTTTATGTCAATATACTACTTTCCTATTTAGACAAATAAAATATTCCCTAATTAAACTTTTTATATTGTGATTCTCATCATTTCTTGAATTTAGTCCGATTTTATTTTCCAACATGATTTATTCCACATGAAAATCGTAATTTCCTATCCTAGGGGTTTTTTAAAAAATATTTTGGAAGCAAAATACAGTAATTGCACATTCTAATTGAGTAGGTGTATTCATGGTGAAGTTTTTGGATGGAATTGAAATTAGGTTTGATACATATTGGACTTGAGAAAATGAAAAAAAAATCTTCACATATTTTATCATGAAGTGTTTTTAATTTTAGATCGTATCATTACTTAAATTTAACATGACAAGAGTTTATTTGTCCAAGTAGGAAAGAAGTATACAATAAATGTAGGAAAGAAGTATACAATAAATGTAGTCATATAAAAGAAAAGATTTAGATTCACGTTCAAAATAAATCATAAAACAAATTTAGATATTTCTTATCCTAGGCCGACATTTAGCAAAACCGAATAATTAAATATTTATAAGAAATATTAAATTTCATTCTAGATGTTCGAATTTGATGCGTATCAAATAGGTCAGGTTTGACATTTAGACTAGAAATTACGGACGTATAAATAAAGTCAACTCTATAAATCTATCCAATTAAACGAAGGCTCAATAAAACTCGTACGGCCACAGTTTGTTGTATAGGTGGGAGGTGAGTAGAATGGAGTTGACAATTTTGTTTTCATTTATAAAATGAATGCCATAGACATAGTGCAAATGACTTTTCTTTTCCCGGCAAAAGGAGTAAAGTTGGCAATTTTGCTAGGTGGCTAAGCTTATAATTTAATTTTTTTGAGTTTTTAGGACTGTTTCATAGAATAATTACAAAAAATATGTATATAAGGTATGTTGTGTATGATATTCTCCATATAAATAAATATGTTATGATGGTACGTGTTTTCTCCCTTTATTATCATATTGAGGCCCTATTCTTTTTTGCGGTATGGTGTGGTGAGGTGAGGTGGGGTGAGGTTGAATTGTGGCGGGTGTGGTGGAATTGTGGTAGGTTATTGGTATGTGGGGTAGGTGAGGAGAGAGAATGTAAAATGTAGAGAAGAAAAGTGAGGAAAGAGAAAAGTAATGATTTATGGTAAAATGTGGTGAGTTGTAATTGTGGTATCTTTGTAGTCTGTGAATTTAAATATGAAAAAACAAGGCCTGAGCTTTTAGGACTGTTTCATAGAATAATTACAAAAAATTATATATAATTGGTCCCATATTTCTCGATTGTTCATGTTATGTTTGATATTCTCCAAATAAATAAATATGTTATGAAGGTATTTTCTCAACTTATTATCGTATTTGCTGGGTTTGTGTGGCCTACTGGATCCGCGAAGTCCAATTTGTGGGAGAAAGCGAGGTGTCACTTGCGCCAGGGGAGACGTGAGGCGTGCCTCGGTCAGAGAGAAGAAAGGAGCATGCGACCCGCGCCTGGGGGCGCGGCTCACTCCAGTAGAAGACGCCAATTGCGTCTCACGCGGACGAACGAAGGCATTGGTTTTTTGGAGATGCAACCCGCGCCTCAACTCTCCAAATCATGTCTGCGACGGGATCTTCTTCTAGTGTCGTGGGTTTATGTTATTTAACCTAATTGCTTCTCCCTAGCCGTCATATATATATATATATATATTGTATCAGTTTCTCTACTTTATTTATCAATTAGATCAGAGAGAAAAATATTGAGAGAGATATAGTTTCACTAATATTTTTCCCAGTGTTATTCCGAGATATTGTGAGTTGAGAGTTTGAGAGATTTTTATTGTAATCTCCATTGTTGATCGTATCACACCCTGTGATAGTAATCGAGTTGTACTCATCCCTTCTCATAGTGGATTATTTTCTGGGTGTCGTCGTCTATGGGTTTTCCTCCGAATTCTTCGATTTCCCACGTATATCTGGTGTTCTTCTTATCGCTTCGTTCCTGAATTTTGTCGTAATTTTTGTCATCTCGTTTTCGCTTCCGCTGTAGCCTTGCACTTATTTTCCTAACAGTATTGAGATATATTTTCACTTTTAAGGGTACTAATTTTGTTTATATATCTACTCTCGGGTTTGGCGTTGGAAGAGGCAGCAAGGAGGGGGTCTGTCAGTTGTATGATTTGGACAGATTCGACAGCAGCAGTTGATTGTTTCACAAAACCTAATGGAGCTCCGATTGAGTGCCGAGCTCTAGCTCTCGATTGCATCAATGCAATGAAAATATTCCAAGCAGGGAGAATTCAGAAAGTTCCGAGGCACCTTGTTCATCCGTCGCATCGTATGGCCAAGAGGGCTAGTCGTTCACTCGGATCTATTGTGTAGTTTGGTGTTTTGTTTGTGTGCTTGCTTTGTTTTGTTTGTTGTTTGTTTGTTGTTGGTCTCCTTTGAAAAAAAAAAAAAAAAAGAAGAAGGTGGATCATCAAGACTACGTGGAAGACTGACATGTTGTGAGCTTGTACATGGAGATGTTGTCCTTAGTTGGCATTTCACAAACGAGTGTTAGAAAAATAGTAGATCAAAGCTGTGGGAAACCGAACTTTCATTAGAACTCCAAATTTATTTCCAATCTAATACTAGGAAAAGTTACCTATCTCATAATATTCGTTGGCAAATATATTTTCATTGTTCCAAAATCAATTTTTTCTCAACCTTGAACAACATGGTTCTAAACTTGTACTTAAAGACACAATTCCTAACTTCCTACTATCCATTTAGTTGTTCACACTTTTGGGTATATCATATCAAAGTTTGCCTTAATTCGAGCTTTTGAATCTAGATCACAATACACAATAAGACTCTTTCTTTACACACTGCACCGCCAAACTTATAGTAGATCAAACATCTTCAGAGGGTGGTTGTTGAAGAGTCTTCAAGAACTTTAGTCTTTAAGCTTCACTTCTTCAATTGCCAGAACCCGCATCTTTTAGATGTTCGGAACTTCTGATATGAAGTGATTGCTCTTCTTTTAGTTTCTCTTCTTCAATCACCTGCAGGAACTTCACAAAACAACTTCTAGCTTTCTTCTATTCAGTTGCTCTAAACTTGGTAATTAACTAGGGTTAGAGTAGTATGTTGATGGCAATAGCTAGGTTGAACATATATGAAATGTAGGGATGACAATAATACTCATCCCGTGGGTACGTACCTACTCTTACCCTACCCCCAAAAAAGGGTATGGGTACAATTTTTTTTTAAAAAAAATCAAGTACATGTCGGGTAATAGAAAAATGGGTGCGGATACGAGTAGGGTACATGTATAATGTCTACTCAATCTGTACCGAGGGCCCGACCGACCCGTATACTAATTAAGAAAACAACTAGCAATAAAAATTGATATCTCTAAACCCTAAATCCCTAATCTGCGAGGCCCTTAATCCCTCATACATACATTTACATTTAATATCTGACATATATTCATAATCTCTACATAATTTTTTGACAGTCTCTTTGGAATGCCTTACCTCTTCGATATTGTTAAAATTTGGGATGGTGCAATGCTTCATAATTGACTCTACTCCTCTTATATTCCTCATACTTCGGAAGATTTTAAAAGATTTTGTACTCGTCTGAAAGGTACTATAACAGTTTGATTGAATTCTTGCTCTTTTGTGGAGTATATGGAAATCCCAAAATGCAATTGTTTTGAAACAAACCACCACTCCCTCACCCTCTACTTTGATTTGTGCTAAAAGAGCCTCAACAGAATGGTGGATGAGGCTTCATGTTGGGGATTCTCTTTTAGATTTAGGAAGGAGTTCATCCTCATCTTCGGGGGGTGATTTGGTGTGGGTTGCTTGAGTCCACCTCCGCAAGATTCCTTCAATCTCAACTTTGACGGTTCCAAATTTTCAGGTGGCAGCGCATGAGGATTCCTTATTTGTGATTCCATAGGGTATCTGTTGACAGCTTCTTCATTCCCGTTGGCTTCTTTTTCAATTTTAGTGGTTGAAGCTACGACGCTTCGTAATGGTCTTTGCTATGCAATTCAATATAAGTTTTCTTCATTATATGTTGAAGCCTTGAAGGAGACAATTTGTGTATTATTAAGGCTTTACGTGGTGTATTCCAGACGCCTAGGGAGGTTGATGCCTTAGTCCAAGATATTCGTATGATGCTTTCCTTTTGTAATTGTATTTAATTTCTCATGTGTATAGGAAATGTAATAGAGCTGCTGACTGGTTGGTTAAGTTTAGTGTTCTCTCTAGTCAGCAAAGTATTGGAGTTCTAGTCCTTCGAGCTCTTTGTCCTCTAGTTTGTGGGAGGATAAACTGGGTAGATCCCTTGAGAGAAGGGTTACCTAGGGTTATAATTTTTTACCTTTTTCTATAAAACAAAATACGTTATTACATTTACACTTACATTAACATTTAGTACCTAATATGCAAGTTTCTCTAAAATACATTAGTAAATCAATTAACAACATATATTCATAATCTTTGACATATTATCGCCAGACATTTACATTTAGTTTCATCTTTAATTACATAGCAGGTCTGCTGCCCAAACACTACTAAAATACTAGCTAAATTAAAATGCTCGAATAGGACTTGTTAATTTGTGGATATGTGTATAAAATGGGTGATATAGTTTAACCGTTAATACCCGAATAATATTTGTTATACCCGCATACCCGGTGGGTATAAGTAAGAAGACTCATATTTATTATCCACTAAATATTGATAAGGGTAAAGCTAATCGTAATGATTTTAAAAATGGGTGACCGTAAGGGTATAACTCTAGGGTAATGCTATTTGCCGCCCCCCTTTTTACTAATGTCGCCCCCCAAAAAGACGATTTTGCCCTTTATATAATTCAACTCACCTTCTCTCTAAAACTCTCTCTCTCTCTCTCTCTCTCCTCTCTTTCTCTCTCTAAAATTTTGATTTAATTTAGAAATTCAACCTAAAATGTCAATAGAAGGTGGTAATTCAAGTGAAGAACAAGAGGTTAGTTTGTAAAATTTAAATTCAAAAAAAAAAATAAAACGAAATTTTTTTCCGGAAATGCACGGTTGTCGCGCCCAGATCCGCGGCGTGTAGCGCGTGCGGATTACGGTTGGCAACAGCAGCCGCGCCGTACGACGGCAGTTACGGCGCGCACCGTGTTTTTCCGGGACAAAATTTTCGTTTATTTTTTTAAATTTTTATAAAATGTTAATATTATTGTTTATGTAAAAAATATTATTTTTTTTAATTATGCTAATTTTTATTGTTAATATTGTTATTTAAATGAAATTTTTGTTAATATTTAATGTTATTAATTATAATTATTATGTCTAAATTATGTTAATTAATATTATTAAAACAAGTTGTTTATAAGTGTTGTTGATATTATTAACAATATTAGTAAATGTTGTTAAAAGTATTATTTATTTAGTTAAAATAATGTCATTATGGTAAATAATGTTGTTAATTGTTATTATTATGTTAATTATGTTACAATGTTTTTTTTTAATAATATTATTATTATGATAATTAATATTAGAATTGTTTGTTATTTATTAATGTTGAAGCTACTAAAATTATTATTACTTAATTAGTATACGATTATTATTAGTATATTAATAATAATTGTTTTTATTGTTTGTAGGTTTTTGGAGGACTTTGGCGGACGGCGTTGATTACTCCTCACATTTTGTAACGCAAAATGTGTTCGAGAGTATTGAAGCGTTGCAAGGTTGGGCCAATGGAGTAGCTGCGACAATCGGTTTTAGGTTTGTACGGGCTTCGTACAAGAGAAAAGATGCCGGTAGTCCGTTAAGGTGTTATTTGAAGTGCTGGAGGTACGGAAAGTATCGTGGCAAATTGAACGATCTAGATGATGCGGCTCGTCGGAGGACGTCAACGAAGGCGTGCCAATGTAAATTCACCATTGTTGCGTGGACTCACAACGAAACGGAATGGCGAGTTAGAGTGTGCGACGGTGACCGGGGGAAGCACAATCATGCCTTCATTGTGTACGAGGAAGGGCATCGTCACGGACATCCATTAACCTCTGAAATGAAAGAACATGTCCGGGATATGACCAACACGGGGTGCACACCGGCGACGATACAAACGTCGTTGAAGATTAGGTTCCCCGCATCTGCGATAAACGTGAAGCAAGTTTACAACGAGCGGGCAAAGATGCGCACTGAGGAATTGGATGATAGGGCGGTCTGCGGGACAATGCTTGCGCATGGCGAAACTTGGCGGTACGTCTCTTTGTCGATTATGATGACGGCGAGCTTCACAGTGTTTTATGCCATCCTTACTCGTTGAAGTTGCTAAGCACGCACCCAAATGTCATTCTCATTGACACAACGCACAAGACAAACAAGGCAAAGTGGCCTTTATGTGAGCTCGAGGCATGACACCGACGAACCGCAACTTCCAGATAGCTTACTCGTTCATGCGACGAGAAGATGGAATCTTATGAGTGGCTATTGTGAGAGTGTATGAATTGTTGGGTACCGATGTAATTCCATCCGTGTTTGTGACAAGCAGGATGCTTTGTTGGGGTCGTCGCTGTGGTTTACCCAAATGTGCATCATCTTTTGTGCGTGTGGCATATTGCGAATGATGTGGAGAACAAAGTGAACGCCCCATCGGGGCAAGAAGCTCGGACTCGGGCTTCATTTCGACATCATTTACGCGGCATTATGCGTGCAAGACTGTTGAGATTTCAATGTCAAGTGGAAAGAGGTTGTTAACGCGTGGATCGGAAAAACAAACCGATAGTTGATTATCTTACGAACGTGGATGAGTCATAAGGAAAATTTGTTTGTGCTTGGACCGACAATGTACCATATGGGGAACACGACCACTTCAAGAGTTGAGAGCCGGATTCATCACTAAAGTATTATATCGGCCTTCGAGGCACCTTCGATCGTGTGTTTGCGAAGATTCACTTTCACTGGAGAATCAACATACGGAGATTAAGAGGGAGCGAATCAAGGAGCGCACGAGGAATTAGGTCGATCTCATTTCTTTAAGAATTTGCACGGAAGAGTATCTCATCATGCGTTGGACCTTATGTCGTATGAGCTCAATAAGATCTTTGGCGATGAGGTATGAAAATGAATGCTACCTATGCGATCACCGTGTCGAGGACCCACCTTCTCCCGCGTGTTCTATGATGGAAGTTTACGATCCGGAGAGCCAATTCACCGACACGGATAAATGTGTTTTGGAGACAAGCCGGTGATTGGCGATGGTGAAGTGCATGCTCAAATGATATTCCACGGTGCACTTAGAACATTTTGAGGAATCAAGCAACTGTGTTCGGAGAGTGACCAGAGCTTGTAATGACACGTAACAGTGTCCTCAATGGAAAGTTGAATCCGACGGTGAGTATATTCACGATCGAAGACAAGCCCCCACGGCCCGCAGATCGAAGACATCAAAATCAACGCGACGCAATCCCGGCGTTTGAGTACGGACGATCATCGGACGGGTAGCAAGACAACGAATTAAATCGAGGAAAAAGGGAACGATTCTTCATCAGTTAGGATGGGGTCAACAGGTTTGCGTATATTTATAGTACTTGTTTGGTTTCAATAGTGACCATATATTGTTGTTTATAACTTAAGTTAATATGATTCGCAGTATCAACCGGATGCGTCAAGAACTGCTCCTGCTCGAGGACGCTTTGCCACATTTCATTCGCCATACGTTGGATGGACGGATGTGGAAGCCGATGGCAACGTGGGTTCGGATGCGTGGCCGAGGCAGTTACGGGATCGGGAAAAGTGGTCAATCGCTAGGGTCTCAATGAGCACCGAGTTGCGCGAGTGAAAATGCATATGTTCTGCGTTTTCTAACAGCAGGAGATTTTCCTTGAGACACACACGGATTTACGCCACTGGCCGGGCCACGTTCGAACATTGGATGTCGGCTCCAAATGACTTATTTCCGGTGCGACAACGATGAATATGATGTGGTCTTCTTGTCAACACCTCCGGTCCACGATCGCAGCATATTTGAACTATGCATATCAATATTACCCATAAGAGGAGGGCCTAGACTTACGGACTCGGAAAGTTCAGGAATTGTGCGATACAATAACCACTTCATGCTTATACATTTACTGGATGATCGCCTCTACCGCCGATTCATATTGGATGGCGAGCAATAGGCTAGACATAATCGTCAGGGTTGGGATGAGCCTTTCCAGTGCTCGTATTGATAGATGGCAGCTATTAGGGCCGCTCAACGCCAATGATTGTTGTAGTTGTACCGTTGTATACATATACCCATTAAAAACAATAAAAACACAAATTTGAAAATCGACCGCATAATCGTAGTTAGTTCAACACAAAGCCACACTTAGTTTAGGTACAATAAAAACAATGAAATTAAACAACACCATCTACTCCTCATCATCATCTTCCTCCGGGGACTTCAATGTGCATCCGATGGCACCAACGCCGCGCAAATCGACCATCTCATCGCATCAAGCACGGTTAATTGTCGCCGTCTCATCGTCCGCTTGAACCGATGCCTCCCGTTGAACTAATGAAGCCCATGTATATGCCCACTTTTATAAAAAAATTACAAAAAAATCGGTCGATCAATAAAAATAAAACAAAAATAAAACACAAAATAATTAATTATGATGAGTGTTTAAGTGTACTGTCGTGTGTCAAGGTCATCCATCGTCGATTGGCTTGCGGAGGCATTGTTGTTCAAAATTTATGTGAATGTGCCGCATACTAGTCGTTATGGCGACATCCGATTCCCACGGCACTTGTTTCGTGCGGGAACATCACGCATCGACATTTTGTTGTTAATTGGAAACCCCCGATCGTGGCGTTAGCCTCCACGAATTCGGTTGTAAGGGGCCCTCACGGTCGTTCAGCGCTATTTGGGGTGATAATCGCCGTGGGATATGTTGTAGGTGCCCTAGCCGAACGACACGATCGGGCGTATGCGGCTCGATGATGTCGTATGCACGAATGCCTCCATTGTACAACGTCTGCATACGCATGACTTAGGCGGGACCGTGACGGGCCCAACTCACACGATCCGCGTCAACGCATCCCACGAGGCCCTCAATCGCCGCAGCGCCGTCCCGAACTTGGTGGCGGATGGGGACCACCGCCGCCGAGGCCCATTAACGCCGCTCCGCGTGGCCTAAAATCGGAAAGTACTCGTAGATCCAGGGCTGCGCAGCAGGTCAAACACCCGGCCATCTTGGCCGACCGCCGCCATCCCTAATCGGCGATAAAGGCGCCAAGGTCACCGCCCCCAAGCAATGCGATCAACGATAACATCGGTGCTAGGCCACGATGCGCCTAATTCTATCCTCGATTTGTCCACAAGGATAGTGTTACCGAGCATGCTCAACAACCACGCCGTATCCTATGGGAATGGAAAGCTGGTCGTTAAACCGATCGTCCTCAAATGGGAGTCACTATGCCACCCTTATCATAAGTGCTATCACCTTGACTCCGCCATTGCTTTTTCAAAATCACGCACGCGTCTTGGTTAACGACTTCCGAGGAAGTCCTTCGCATCAAGCCATCAACGCAAGACCCAATATATGTGCATCATGCAACATGATCGTCATTTCACCAAAGGGAAGGTGAAATGTGTTTGTGTCGGTTGCCACCTCTCAACGAACGAGATCAACGCCGAGTCGATGTGATCGACATCGCCCGCAAGTAGTTGGTTATTTGGATTCTTCCTGCGCACCGGCATTGAGTTCCAGCGCGTGTCGCGACCACAACTCCCTCAACGCATTCTTCTTCGTCAGGCAATCAAGGACAACACGAGGCGAACGCTTGCGACCCTCCCATATTACCCGAGCAATGTGACCTCCAAAGCTCGGTATCAATGAGGGAATTGCAGGTCCCCCGGGAACGTTACCACCAATCTTCCAGGAATTGTCGGCGCTACGCTTCCTCTTACGATATCTCGCATCGGACCCCGTACCGCGAGCGTAATCGCTTCCTGCCCACCCTTTCGAATTGGGGCAAACTTCCCGGATGCATCCCTCATCGGCATGAAACCTGATGGCCTGTAACCTGGCGCAGTAGTCGAAAAATTGGCGATGGAGGTCGGGATCATCTGCATCTCGGGTTCCCCTGTCTCATCGTCCCCCGACTCCGATGTTGTAGAGCCGCTAGACTCACCCATGGCCTGGTAGAGATGATCAACGAAATCCATGGCTCGACTACCCGTCCTCGGCCGGTCCCCATTGCATCACTGCATCCGCACGACCAAAGACGGCGAGTTGACTGATCACATTGCGTCTGTGGGGTCCCGGACTCACCCCTCCAACCACTCACAAGTCGATTCGCCGGTCGAAACCCGCCCTTCCCTACCATTTTAGATCACTGAAAATGAAGACATACATAACAACCAAAATCATTTAAGTCGCAAGAATATGCGCAAATGGGTTAGCGTGTGTTGGTTACCTAAGTCGTCACGAGGCAAGAGGATCATGTTATTGTCCAAGGAGAGTGTGTTGTTTAGCTAATATATGGTTGAAAAGACTTTGCCACCGCATCGACTTCTCGTTAATTGTTTGGTTCCCAAAAAAGATAATCGCCGCCAGTTGAATATGCGAGGTCTAGTTGCTCGGGAGTTAGAGCATATCGATTCGATACAATGTAATGTTTCTTGTTGTCCCACCAGTCGCATAGAAACATTGCATTGTACCAATCGATACGCTTCTAACTCCTGCACCACCGCAGACTCGCCAATTTCATCCGACGATGGGCTACTTTTGGGGACCAAACAGATAAACAAGAGTTGATGCGGGGCATTGATTAACCTTCTCAACCATACATTATCAGGTTACAACACACACTCTCCTTGGACACTAATATGACCCAAAACTCAACCTCTTTCTTTCACGTATACAACTAACATACAATAACTATACATTAACATAATTATTATCCTAACGTACCATCACAAAATAACCTATATATCCACTTACGTATCAACTGGTTGTTGAGTACCTAAGTTATTAAATGGATGTGACATAACTATTATGTCATCATTTGGAGTTAAAATTACCCATACCAACTATATACGCCAACTTACTTACAAATAACAACCAAAATCATCCAAACTCAACATTCTTCTAACACAACTACATATAAACTATTCGGAATATACACTAACCCGTAAACTTAGCCCTACATCACAATTACCATTTTTTTCTAAGCCAATTAATCACTAACATTAACACATGCTTAATCACTAAATAATATTAACGCATCAAATATTAACAACGAATCAATATCACTGATATTAATCACTACTAATTGTCATATTAACACATGCATAACATTAATATTGATATTAACAATATTAATTTTCATAACACAATATTAATAAAAACAATACAATTAATCACTAATAATTATCAAATTAACACATAATTAACTATAATATTCATAATAACAATATTAATAATTTTCATATTTAATAATAACAATATTAATAATTTTCATATTTAATAATAACAATATTAACTTTAATAATAAATATAATATTTAATTTTTATTTATTATTTAACAATAATCTAATAACAATTATTAACAATAATAATATTAATAGCAATTATTATCAACAACACTATTAATAAAAATAACAATAACAATATTAATAAACATAACAATAACAATATTAATAAATATAACAATAATAACAATTAATATTAATAAATAAAACAAAAAAACGAAAAAATTAAAGCGACGCGTTAGACGCACGGCAAGCCGCCACGATGCCGTGCCCAGATCCGGCATGGCGCGCCGCCGGGATCTGGGCACGCATCGGCGGCGCTTGCCGTCGCGCAAGCCGCCCGCACCGTTTTTTTATTTTTTTTTTTGCTTTTTCGTTCGAAATTAATATTTACAAACCATAAAACCATAAATTCAAATAACAATTCGAAACATACCTCAAATTCGTCGATTGAATCCCTGTATGAGGTGGTTTGTGGTGGTTGATGGTTGAGAGCGTTTTTAGAGAGATAAACCAGAGATAGTGGAGAGTGAAGTTATGAGGTTGGCGTGGGTTGGAAATATTATGCGAAAGCGCGACAATAAGAAAAGGTGCGACGTAAAAGTTGCAGAACTCTATTCAACTCAGACCACTTTATTCAACTCCTACCTGATCCATCGCCATCCCTAATTAAACAAAACATTTGTCACGTTCCTTCTCTTCAATAATGCCTATTTGCTTCCAAGATAGCGCAATCATACAACTCATCACAACAATATCCTCATCCTCAATTCCTAACTAACTTGGCAAATTTCAAACATTCAAGCCCCGTTGTTTTATACGGCCGGCAGGCTGCGGTGCTACATTGTACCTTAATTTTTCATATTCCATCACGATCTAAGACAACCCACCACAATTTACTTTTTCGATTTTAATTTTATCTTTTTATTAAAAGTTAAACTTTTCCCAACCCACCTCAATCCACCACAACTTTCCCCAACCCATCACAATCCACCACATTTCCTCCACACCGCACCGCAACTAGCCGTATAAAAGAACGGGGCTTCAAGCTCAACTCTCATTATTAAATAACAATGGGAGTCATCATTAAAATCCCAAATTATAACACTCATCCAAAGATATTCCAACAATTAGGCCATGTTCTTTTATGCGATATTTTGCGGAAAGGTGTGGTGAGGTGTGGTGGAATTGTGGTAGGTTATTGGTACGTGGAGTAGGTGGGGAGAGAGAATGTAAAAAGTAGATGAGAAAAGTGAGGAGAGAGAAAAGTAATGATTCGCGGTAAAATGTGGTGGGTTGTGCAAATCATGCAGATCGCGTAGTACAATGCAGCGAAAAAGATAGGCCTATATCTCCTAATGGATTGGTAAATAGGAGAAAGAAAAAAAAAGGTAGTAGTAAAAAAATTCAAATGCTAAAATTTTGGAGGGATAAAAACGAAGACAAAGTTACCAGTTTACTACGTAGGTACACTAGGAAGAAGTAAAGACAGTGCAGTTTTGAGTGGTGAGAAGCAACAGCAAGAAGAACACAATAAGAGCAGAAGAAGGACAGAGTCAACCATGCAGTTGCATTCTCTCTTTAATGAGTAATGACTCTCTCTCCCAACTACTACTTACTCTCTAACTTCCTCTTCTTCATCTACATCACCACCACTCACATTCTAACTAAAAACTCTCTCTTTCTTCTTCTTCATTCTCTTCTTCTCCATGCTTCTTCCTCCATGACTTGTATTTTTTAATACCCATTTTTAATTCTCTACCCAAATTATTATATTTTTTTGGCCATTGAATATATATCTGGGTATAAAACATGAGCATTGAATTGCAAGAAGCAGAGATGGAGGGCAGCAGTTTCAAGGAGGGGGATAAGAAAATGAAGGAAGAGAAGAAGAATAATAATGAGAATAATAAAGTGGCATTTTCAAGATTGTTTTCATATGCTGATTCATATGATTATTTGCTTATGATACTTGGCTCCATTGGTGCCATTGTTCATGGAGCTTCTGTCCCTGTTTTCTTCATTTTCTTTGGTAAACTCATTAATCTCATTGGTCTTGCTTACCTTTTCCCAAGAGAAACTTCTCATCAAGTTGCCAAGGTATAGTATATATCCCTTTTTCATCTCCTTTCTTCTTCTTTTTCTTTTGGTTGCTGTGAGTGTGTCTGCGAAAATCCTTATTATGTTATTTATGTTTAGTTGTTTGGTTGTAATCTTATTTTTTGGAGGTGGTTGTTTGCTATTTTATATGTAATTTGCTGTATTCTATAAAATTTTAAACCTTCTGGCTCTCGATAATTGAAAAAAATTATTAAGGATAAATATAGTAATACTCTCCATCCGTACAATTTACGGACGCACAAAGATCTATGTACGTTAGTACGTATGTCAATTAGGATTTGTCTATGTCTCTTATACTAATTCATACAAAAATACTTTAATTTATAAAGTGTTTTAGATTACAGCATTATGTGTTAATTGTACCAAAAATTGTGTATGTTATCTAATTTTCTTTATATCTATGAAGTAAATGGTTGTTTTGGCTTGTTTGGTTGTTTTATTTTTAGCATTTTCATATGGATTTTTTCAGTATATGGTACTAGACATTTTTCTATTGTATGGGTCTATGTCTTATCAATGCTCATTGACACTTTTTCTTTCGGATTAATAAAATGGATTAAACTCGCTAATTATAAAAAAGAAGAAGTAAATGGTTGGTTGGTTAATTAAGTTTAACATGCAATTTGATGGTTTTGTTTGATGCCCATTTTGCAGTATTCATTGGATTTTGTTTACCTCAGTGTGGTTATATTGTTCTCTTCATGGGTTGGTAAGTTCATTTATATTGGAAATAATTTACTCTTTTTTTTTTTTGACAATTTTCATATAATTTTTCATGGTAATTTTTTCTAAAATGTTGCATAGAGGTGGCATGTTGGATGCACACTGGAGAAAGGCAAGCAGCAAAAATAAGGATGGCATATTTGAGATCAATGTTGAACCAAGACATCACTCTATTTGATACTGAAGCTTCAACTGGGGAGGTCATTAATGCAATAACTAGTGAAATTCTTGTTGTTCAAGATGCAATTTCTGAGAAGGTAATTATTCTATCCAATTTTCTTTAATTATCCAGTAATAAGTAATCTACTAATAAGTGAAAGTCATACGATCCAAACTGCTAAATCTTGATACTATAGGAATAAAATTCTCTACTGGTAATTTAATCAAATCTCGCGGACCACAAATTACCGATGAAATCGAAGTTCCAAATTATATGCCCAACCACCAGTCCATCTATATACGTTTGATTGGTGAAAAACTCTGTAAAATGGTCAATTTACCCATGTTAACTTATATTTCCGATATTTGGATGTTACGTTGAACTTGAAAAAAAACTTTACAGGGCCCCTACCATTTCCCACATTTTCCTAGAGAAATTTTTCATGGAAAAATCTTTTTTTTTTTAATGGAAAATTTCCCCTTAAACATTTTTATTTTTTAAGAATTTTAATACGACAATGTAATTCAACCATTATATTCTATTGATATATATATCTACTAAAATTATAGGATTAGTTTTGTTAAAAATAATTTAAATTGGGAATTTATCACAATAATTTATATTAATAGATCATTACATACTCATAATGTTTTTATTAATATATACTTCTTAAATTTATAGGATTACTTTGTTAAAATAATTCTAATTGGAAATTTATCGCAATAATTTTATATAATAGATCATTATATACCATAAAAAATCACCTGTTAAGGCCTATGAAATTGGTTGGTAGATTTAACTTACCAAAATTTTTCAGTTTTTACTTAAATTTATCAAAATTTACTAAAATTTACCAAAAATTATCAAAGTTAAAAAAAAAATTTAATTTTGATATATTAGCATAAATTTGTCAAAAATTACCAAAAGTTACCAAAAATTAATAAAAGTTACTAAAATTTAACTTTTATCCAACTGTTTTTTACCCATAAATTTTACACTTTTTGAAATTTGAAAGCATGCAATATTAATTGACAACTGGACAATTGGAAAAAAGAGGGAGTTAAAAGTTGTATTTTGATTTTTTTTTGGGAACAGTTGTATTTTGAATTTATTACATGGTCCAAAGGTGTAAATGAAATTTTGACTTGGCAGAAAGAGATTACAAAAATGTAATTTTTACAGTTTTCCCATCTGCATTTGCTTCCAATAGTGAGGCATTTTGAAATCTTTAGGGTTTAGACATGGCCAAATTTACTGGATATTTTGTTCTTTTTTGTCAACCTCTTTTTTACTTTTAGTTCTGCCTATGAGTAACTAGCAATTACTGAATCGCAATATCTGAGAAATGCAGCTTTTTAGGGTAAATAGAGTTTAATTTTTGAACTACCTACCTACCTATTAATTGTCAGCTAATTCAGACGGTGAAACCCATGTTTAAAATTATTACAGTTGAAATTTGGGTTTAGCATGTGTCATTATCAATTTAAATTACTCCGTAGAGTAGTACTACTTTTTTTCCCTTTTTCTTTTAAGCACAAGAGATATTTTATGGACAATAATTAGAAGCAAAGTCTTGCACATTAATTTGGTTGAAAATCAGAGTACAAATCTCTAATTATGCTACTCCGTTTAATTACATAAAGACATATATATATATATACTCATTGGCGGACCTAAGGATATGTCGAGGGTGGCTACATTCACCATTAACCCCCTCCAAAAATACTCCATAATTTAGTATAATTTGGAATAAATATTAAAGATTTTATGTTTATTATATAAATAATAGTGCATTGTTCCCATTTAATTAGAAGGTCGAGATCCGTCACTGAATATAGTACTACATAGTCTTAAATTTTAAATTTGATATGCCCCATACTCTAGGTTTATTATATTTTAAATTTGAAAAATTGGATCGTTTCGGATCGTGTTCGCTTTTATCAGGACTAAATATACTCGCTCCCATCATGTCGAAATTCATCAAAGGTTTAAAATTTATGTTTTGAAAATAGATAATATGCGAAGGGGAAATAGGCATTAATTGAAGTAAAGTTGGATGGTTGGGAAAATTATAAATGTATAGCCAACAACACATTATTTTGAAGGAAGGCAATAAATATTAGGGTTGTAGGCTGTCAACTTTTTCTCCTTTGGGACAATTGCATGTGTAGACATTTAGATGGGAATCAATGCACAAATTTATTGAGATTTTCGTGGCATCCAAACTTTGGCTACAAATTATTATTGCATTTTCGATTGCGGTGGGGGTTGGCAACTCACATCATCATCATGAACTTCTTTGGAATAACATCAACAACAATACTCACGTAAATCACTTGAAAAATGTAACATCAAAACTTATTAATCATAGGGGAAGGTTTCTTTTGGTTGATGTAAGCAGGAAAGTCCTTAGTCCTTATAGTATTATTTATATTTAACTGTTCGGTTGTAACTTTATCTTTTAAAGGTGAATGTTTACTGTTTTGTATGCGGTTTGCTGTTTTCTATGAA
This sequence comes from Portulaca oleracea, assembly GCA_029582165.1. Lineage (NCBI taxonomy): Eukaryota > Viridiplantae > Streptophyta > Magnoliopsida > Caryophyllales > Portulacaceae > Portulaca > Portulaca oleracea. The sequence goes on along the minus strand of CM055883.1, from coordinate 7,644,298 downwards.
CTTTTAAATGTTTTGACTATTAATAATCGAAAAGAATTAGCCGCATACAATTTTTTTTTGAAAAGACTCATACTTTACTTTTATCTAATCTTTTAAATAATTTTTCTTATTTCATATTATCTGTGATTTTTATAATTTTTATATCATATTGATTATTAATTTTGATTGATAATATAACCTCATACTCCCTCCGTTCCATATTAATTGACACTTAAACTAACTTTTTTTGTTCCAAAATAATTGTCACTTTTCATTTCCCGATACTTAATTTAATTATTTAACTTTAATAATTATGTTAACTTTTTACTTTTCCAAACAATAATAACTACTCCTACTCATATTCTCTCACTACCTACACCTTGATATCCGAAAAAAACAACTTGGAAAATAGTATCATTTAATTATGAAGGTAGTTTTTTTAGTTAAACCTTGGTATGTGAAATTTTTTTAAATGTGTCAATTAATATGGAACGGAGGGAGTAATTTTTAAATTTTTTCACCATTTTTGAAAGCGAGATATATATATAAAAAATAGTAATAATAGTTCTTATTTAACTGTAATTAATATGAGAAAGTCTTAATGTGAAATGCATTTATTTTCAAACCCAATAAATCTCTTTTAGGTGGCTGGTGAAGATTTTTCTTAAAGGAGTGTTTGATAAGAATTTCAGGGGAAAAATTTCCCTTACCCTTCCTTAAGGGAAATTTTCTATAGGAACATCTTAAAAATGGTAAACCTCTTGTAAACTCTTTTCTCAAAATTAATGCACAATTAAATATGAAAAAAATAAGTCAACTTTTAAAAATTGACAATTTTCACAGAATTTTTCACCATCCAAATGAACTCTAAATCTTTTTTATTGTGAAACTAATGCAGGGAAAACATTTCTTAAGTCCTGTCAAATTCATGGGTAAAAAACAGTTAGGTAAAAGTTAAATTTTGGTAACTTTTAGTAAATTTTGGTAATTTTTAGCAAATTGATGCCCATATGTCAAAATTAAATTTTTTTATTTTTTTAAGTTTGATAATTTTTGGTAAGTTTTGATAAATTTAGGTAAATTTAGGAAAAAACTGGTAAATTTGGGTAAATTGCATTTACCCATTAATTTGAAAGAGCCTTACTAGTAAAAAATGTAAGAAAATTGAAAAGAAAAGTTATTAGTATATTTGATTAAGGGAGCGATATGAGAGAAATTTTTCAATGAAAAGGCTTTCACGGTAAAGATCTTCCCAGGAATAATTTCCCTTAACCTCTTAAGAAAAAATTTCCCTAGAAAAATAGAGAAAATGATGAACCTATCGTGAAAATTTTCCAAGATCAACTCACATCCAAACATGAGGAAAATAAGTCAAATTGGAAAAATGGACCATTTCACCTTGGAAAGAAAAAGGCGCGGAGTACTACTGCGAATATCGTGATATTGCGATATGAATTCGCCAAATTTCTTCTTCGCCCTGCAAATTCTTGAGAAAGCCTTGACTTGATTTTTACTGAGTGAAAGAACGCAATTGACTATTACGAATTAGGGTTTTGCACATTGCAATTTTCTGAAAAGATGGCAAATTGGGGTTTATTTTGGCCTACAGGTTGGGAAAATTTTGCACTATTTGAGCAGATTTCTGGCAGGATTCGCAATTGGGTTCGCAAGAGTATGGCAAATAAGTCTCGTCACGCTTTCGATTGTCCCTGCAATTGCTCTTGCTGGCGGCATCTACGCTTATGTCGCCACTGGTCTCATTGCCAGAGTTCGCAAATCATACATCAAAGCTGGGGAAATTGCCGAAGAGGTTTCAATCCTTCTCTGCCTTATTAATTATACATCTAATTGCGATCATGTTTCAATTTCAACTGTTTTATGTACTTTCCGTTCGCATTAACTACACTTTGCTGGTGTTGGGTATTTTGTAGTAGTATGAGTATGCCATGATTGACATCAATGACATGTAATTCTAGATTGTAGTGGAAAGTCTTAGCATATAGGCCAAGTTGAGTAGACCTATGTAGTGATATGTTTGACATTTGGATTGGTTTTAGATCGGAAATCATGAAGATATTATAAAATAGGTTAAGTTTAGTAGACCCATGTAGGACTGAAGAGGTGCTAGTCAAGCTGGGTTTCACTCTCATCTTACAAAACTTCTACATATGTGATCTAAGTAAAAAAAATACTCTCATTTCTATAAATTGTAGGGTTGATGGATCGTGCTTGTCCTAAGCTGCTTGGTACTTATTGCGGATCCCTTACTTGTAATGTTTGCTGGTGGTTACCCTTATGGTTGGCACCTATTGAAAAAATGTAGGAACCATGCTGAGTCCTTGAACCTTCCACAATGAATCCTGTCATTAGTCAAGGAGTGCTTTAGTATGGTTACACCTTTTTAAAAATAAAATTATATTTTGGTGGAGGTGATTTGGTGGAAAGCTGACGTGTACTAGCAGGAGTGTGTTTGACACATTAGCTTTCCGTCGAGTCACCGCGACTTGATTCGATGGTGTTCTACCATAATACAATTTTATTTCTTTTAGGACCACCATAATCTAAAAATAAAGTAGGGATTATTGGCATACCAAAGCTGAAAGTAGGGATTATTCGCATCCAATATTCCTTTTTTTTTTTTACTCAAGTCTCATTGTTCCACATACCTACATTGTACCATTTCGTACCCGATTCACTCTAGGTTGCATCCCTCGTCGTAATTCCCGTTCCACGTATCGGATCCCGTCCTCGGTAATTATTTCGGACTTGTGTTTCTCAAAATCTAATGCTTACCTTGCTATGCACTGACATATGGGATCAAGTTCAAAAAATTTGGATGAGGATGTCTATGGCTGTGTTCTTTGGGTCATCCAATATGATTTTTTATTTTATTTTATTTTTTGTTGCAAAGGAGACGCCACCACTATGATTTCATTATGGCACGTAGAACCTGAACTGTTAGGTACTTGGTTATTCGTTTGGTAGCCATATTTTTGCAGATTCTCATATTCCAATTACAGGTGGTCGGGAATGTGAGGACTGTCCAAGCCTTTGTTGGCGAAGAGCGAGCACTGAACTCATACAAGACTGCTCTTATGAAAACTTACAAATATGGGGTCAAAGGAGGTATAGCCAAGGGCTTAGGCTTGGGATCCCTGCACTCAGTGCTGTTTCTTTCTTGGGCTTTGCTTGTGTGGTTCACTAGTATCGTTGTTCACAAGGGTATTGCTAATGGAGGAGAGTCTTTCACCACTATGCTCAATGTTGTCATTGCTGGCCTGTAAGTCACCACCTTTTCTGTAAGAATGAACTTGATATTGATGTTTAGGATGTCTGCAAATTTGTCTTGCACTTTGCTTTAGATTTTTACTGCTTTGGGGGGGACTGCACATTTACCTAAGCAGCTTTCTCACCTGTACGCAGCTATGTGTAGAGTTGATTGTTTATCAGATAGTACCAAACTACCAATGTGCTCAAAATGAGCTTCAAATATTTTGATATATTATTTGTGCCATTGTGGTGAGATTATTTTTTGTTTCGTCATCGTGCATAGGATTGTGGCTGTGACTGTGTTATACTGATATATGTCCATTTCATGACTTAGGTCACTAGGGCAGGCAGCTCCAGATATATCTGCATTTCTCCGAGCTAGGGTGGCTGCTTATCCGATATTTGCTATGATAGAGAGAGCCAAATCGAGCAAAATGAACTCTAAAACTGGGCGTAAACTGCGCAAAGTGGATGGGCATATTGAGTTCAAAGATGTATATTTTAGCTACCCATCTCGTCCTGAAGCTAAAATCTTTGACAAGCTCTGCTTGGATATCCCTGCAGGGAAAATTGTTGCCCTTGTTGGTGGAAGTGGATCTGGTAAGAGTACTGTTATATCTTTGATCGAGCGCTTCTACGAGCCACTTGCTGGGCAGATACTTTTGGATGGGATTGATATTAGAGAGCTGGATATAAAATGGCTAAGGCAGCAAATTGGTGTTGTCAATCAAGAACCTGCACTCTTTGCAACGACAATTAGAGAGAATATTTTGTATGGCAAAGATGATGCTACTCTTGATGAGATTACTCGTGCCACCAAACTTTCAGAGGCATACTCTTTCATCAACAACCTCCCAGAGAGATTTGAGACTCAGGTATTTTACATTATACACAAATAATAAAACTTTGCCAGTAAAATTACCATGTGAACATGGAATATTTAGAATATGTGTGTGTTTGTGTGTGTGTGTGTGTAGTTATATACCTTAATACCTTGATCTGTTTCTGCAGATATATATGCCTTTTTTTTTATTTTATTTTATATTTTTTTTAGGTTAACAAGAGCATAGTTTTCTAATGGTATGGGAGTTGGAAGTTTATCCTCTCCATTAAGGTTCTCAGTGGCCATGATTTCCGATTGAATATTGTGGTGCTTTTGGGCGCCCTCATGGGCCTACTTTTAGGGTTAGGCCTATGTTAGGTCTACTCTGGTGTTTGTGTTACCCTTTCCCCTATTTGTTAGCCCACTGAGTTTACCCCTGTAGACAGAGTCAGTAGAAGTAATGCTAGCCCTTGTAAAAAAAATGGAACGTTTTCATTTTCTTTTCTTTTCTTTTATTTTTTCCCGCGGGCATGGGGAATGTGTGCTGTTATTTATTTTATTGCGAGCAAGGGTATTATCAGGCGAAACTGAAAGTTGAATTGCAGGTTGGCGAGAGAGGAGTACAATTGTCCGGAGGCCAAAAGCAAAGGATAGCTATAGCACGTGCGATTGTCAAGAACCCATCTATCCTACTGCTGGATGAAGCTACCAGCGCACTTGATGCAGAGTCTGAGAAGAGTGTGCAGGAGGCTCTTGATCGTGTCATGGTCGGTCGAACAACTGTGGTTGTGGCTCACCGGCTTTCAACAATAAGAAATGCAGACATTATCGTTGTCATGCAAGGAGGACGGGTCGTTGAAACTGGAAGCCATGATGAGCTAATTTCTAATCCATCGAGTGCTTATTCATCACTTGTTCAACTCCAAGAAGCTGCTTCCTTAACACATTCTCATTCTCAGAGATCGAGCATGGGACGCCCTATGAGGTGGTGGTTCAAGCTTTGAAACAGCATTTCATAGTAGAAAGGACGTAATTTTTAGTTGATGAATCTTCTGATATAGCTGCCTTTTCTTCAATTTATTGCAGCTCAAAATTTTCGCACGAACTATCTCGTAGCGCAAGCATTGGTGCTAGCTTCCGTTCTGAAAAGGAGTCCACCAGAGCAGATGGGGCAGATCCTTCTAAAAAAGGGAAAAATGTTTCTTGGGGAAGGCTTTTTTCTATGGTCGGGCCAGATTGGATGTATGGGGCCTTTGGTACTGTGTGTTGTTTCATGGCTGGAGCAGAGATGCCTCTTTTTGCTCTTGGAGTTACACAAGCGCTCGTGTCATTTTACATGGGGTGGGATGTCACACAGAAGGAAGTTCGGAAGATTGCTCTCCTATTTTGTGGAGGTGCCATTATAAGCATCTTTAACCATGGTCTTGCTCACACTTGCTTTGGAATCATGGGAGAACGACTTACACTGCGCGTGAGACAAAAAATGTTCTCTGGTAAAGCCCGCAATTATTCCTTCAGATTGATGCAATCTCTCTTAGAATTGAACAGCTATTTTGCTGCTGATTTATCTAAGACTGGAAATTCACTAACACTATATCAGCATATGTTATGAAATCACTTGGAAATGTTTGCACAAAATGTTTCCTTTGACAATGATCATATTAATATACTTGCCTAATGTTAGAACAATGGACACAAACCCAAAACACGGGGTCTCTTACTTGGCATTTGATTTTGGAAGATTTGCATTTACTTGTGCAGCTATGCTGAGCAACGAAATAGGATGGTTTGATGATCCAAGAAACTCAAGTTCAACTCTTTCATCACGTCTAGAGAGTGATGCAACTTTATTGAGAACCATAATTGTTGATCGCACAACCATTCTTCTCCTTAACTGTGGATTCGTTGTCACTGCCTTCATTATTGCGTTTATGTTGAACTGGAGGTTAACTCTAGTTGTGCTGTCAATGTATCCGTTGATCATCAGTGGTCACATCAGTGAGGTATCTTCACTAAATGTTTTGGTGGACGCAATGCAACAAACAGTGGGTGGCATTACTTTTTTACTGACAAATTCCTGTTCTGTTCTTATTATAGAAACTCTTCATGCAAGGTTATGGTGGCAACTTAAGTAAAACGTACCTCAATGCCAATATGCTTGCCGGTGAAGCTATCAGTAATATTCGCACAGTTGCTGCATTCTGTGCAGAGGAAAAAGTTCTTGACTTGTACTCTCAGGAGCTTGTTGAGCCTGCAAAACGTTCATTTACACGCGGTCAGATAGCTGGGATCTTCTATGGTGTCTCCCAGTTCTTCATCTTTTCTTCTTACGGACTTGCTTTGTGGTACATGCTTCTTGACCTTATTAATTAGTTGTCTAAATGTACACAAAATGGTGAAACTTGCATCTAAATGTTCACCCCATCTTAACTTCTCAACAGGTACGGGTCTGTTTTGATGGAAAGGGGGGTTGCTGGGTTCAAATCAGTCATGAAATCTTTCATGGTTTTGATTGTGACTGCACTAGCAATGGGTGAAACTCTGGCCATGGCTCCCGATCTGCTCAAAGGAAACCAAATGGTGGAATCGGTGTTTGAGGTGATTGACCGAAAGACAGAGGTGAAGGGAGAGTCGGGGGAAGAATTAACCAAGGTCCGTGGGACGATTGAGCTGCGTGCGGTCGAATTTAGCTACCCATCAAGGCCAGACGTGCTGGTTTTCACAGATCTCAACCTAAAAGTTTCTGCAGGAGAAAGCATGGCTCTAGTCGGTCAAAGTGGCTCAGGCAAGAGTTCAGTCATTGCTCTGATACTCCGGTTCTACGATCCCAGTGGTGGGAAAGTCATGGTTGATGGTAAGCTGCCTAGTCTTCCTTGCATGTTCCCTTTGGACTGTCAGATGCGTATTTTTCGTAAATACACATTTTAACTAGTCTTTTTGTGGCCTAAACTCTTCTTTTCTCGGGGAAGGCCAACTAGGACAGTTATTTTGAGTAAAGATGGACCCAAAACCTAAACCAGTATTGCGAAATCCCCCCTAGGCGAGGAAGAAAGGGGGGGAGGGTGTGGGGGGGTGGATATAACAACCTTACCCCTAGTTTGCAATTTAGAAAGACCGGTTCCAATTGCCCTAAATTTAGAAAACGTTTGGGACCTACTACTCTATAGACAAGAAACATAAGAGGTTTAATAAGGCATTCTAGTTTAGTAAATATGGACTCGAAAATCTGAATTTGTCCAACCTGAAAAAATTAGGCACTATTATGGATTTTTAGTCCGAAGTTCAACATATACCAAATCGACTGAAACTTCAGATAATATTTCTCTAATTTTGTTTGTCCGAACCTAATTTTGACCTATTAGACACGAAATTTCGGACAATGTTTCTCTTATTTCTATTGTCCGAACCTGAGTTTGACCTGACAGACACGAAAAATGCAGGGTTTAGTCACCAATTTCTCATCCTAATTTTGATATTGACCTAATTTGACCCGGAGTTAACCCCATACTTGAATTCTTGCTCGCACTAAATTTTGGAGGCTTGGATTATAAACTTCGAGGTCTAACATTTGCAGGGAAAGACATCAAGAGGGTGAAGCTGAAATCCCTCAGAAAGCACATCGGCCTCGTCCAGCAGGAGCCGGCCCTGTTCGCGACCACCATCTACGAAAACATTATGTATGGCAAAGAGGATGCCACGGAGTCCGAGGTCCTGGAGGCCTCCAAGCTCGCGAATGCGCACACCTTCATAAGCGCCCTCCCCGAGGGATACAAAACCAAGGTCGGGGAGCGCGGGGTCCAGCTATCCGGTGGCCAGAAGCAACGGGTCGCCATAGCACGGGCCATCCTCAAAAACCCAGCCATCCTGCTGCTGGATGAAGCCACGAGCGCCCTGGACGTGGAGTCCGAGCGCGTGGTCCAGCAGGCCCTGGACCGGCTCATGAAGAACCGGACCACAATCATGGTGGCCCATCGCCTGTCCACGATCAAGAACGCGGACCGGATATCGGTCATCCAGGAAGGGAGGATCATCGAGCAGGGGACCCACGCGAGCCTCGTGGAGAACAAGGGCGGCGCGTATTATAAGCTAATCAAGTTACAACAGCAACAGCAACACTGATTAATATTATGACTGAAAGAAACAAAGGGGCATGTGTTACAAAATGCCTGAATGTGGTACAAGAATTTGATTAACTCGTATACCTTTTTTTTTTTTTTTGGAGTATTGTTTATTGTTTCTGATTATATATTGTATAGAGTAGAGAAAGCAAAACAAGTGGAGAAAGAAAAATATGATTGAGCCTAGTGAGTCCCAAGTGGAGATAAGAAGTGTACTATTTATAAGGTTACAATTAGTGAGATTGAAAGGGAAACTTGGTGCAAATCTTGCTCAGCCCAACTTTCTTTCTTTGTTTTTTTTTTTTTTGATAATTAAAAGCCGAAAAAAGGCCAAGAGACCGCAACAAGTTGCACTAAAGCAACAAAGAATGGTACAAACAGCTTCACAACTTAAGCAATACATGCAACACATATCACGGAAAAAGAACTGCTATAAAACAAAATTTTTCTTTCTTTTCAGCAAATCATCAATGAAAGATTTAGCCACAGTTTCTTGATCATTACAAATCATTTTTAAAGCACTTAAAACTTTTGTTGCCCTACATACCTGCTCATCCAATCTATCAATGAAAATATCTACAACTTCCTTCAAACTTTTGGGTCAGCAAGTACCTCCTTTAGGCTTTGGGTTCTTATTTCTCAAAAAAGGAAAGGATGCATAGTGCTGCTGGTTAGTAGGTTAGGTGCAGCACTGAAGCTTCTCCTCAAGTCTTTACTTCTTTTTTTTCAATTGTTTAAAGTCAAATTCAGGCTGAAAGTTGAAGTGCACATAGAAGATATAATACATTAGCTTACGACACTGCCCCTTCATTCCTCAAAAATTATCACTTTGAGAAAAAAAAAAAGGAATATCTATCAACACACAGTAACTAAAATGAATGGGCCAACTTTTTCTTTAATCAGTGAAAAGTAATTTGAAATGGCAAAAGTAACAATGATAAAAATATGGTTCGTATTATATTGGGGTTATAGTGTAGAAAACATGAAATTAGTTATGTGAGAAAAATTGTGAGGGTAATTATTGTTTGGACGATTTATCACTCTCGGTTGCCTTCTATTTCAGTCCCTCAATCCGTCCTATATTAATCTTCACTTAATGGATTGTTACGGTCTTAACTCTACTCTACTAGATGATTAATAATTTATTATATAATTTTCTATTAATAATTATAATTATATATTTTTAGGATAATATTTTTCCTTACGAATTTAATAAAAGTAATTTTATATGATAACCTCATTGTAAATATTGAAACTTTTGTCAAAACTTTTAAAATTTGAAATCTACAAAGACGACAATTAATTAGGAATGGAGGGGCCCTGCTATAAAATTTTAAGTCCCTTAGTAGTTAGTTCTAAGGGAGTATTACAATTACAGGGGTTTTTATGAAAAAAAAGCTTAATTAAAAACCTTATCTGCAGAGTATATGCGCATGCACTTATCTAATTTTAACTTTTTTAATGAAAAGTTTTCTAATTTCAATAAGTACAATGCGCGTCTTGAATCAAGATGATTGATAACCCTCTTGAATTATCGATAATTAGTTCATATGTTCATAACTTTTACTAATGTTTTCTAGTAATTATATCTAGCTATCAACTACAAAAGTATAACACTTATTACTTAGGTCAACAAGTATAAATGATAGCCTAATTTTATCAAACATATATAGTACTAGAGAATACACATTTTATGCATAATTTTGTTTTTGTGAAAGAATATTAATAAATAATTATTTCTATATAGTTTATAAATCATAATAGCCCTCAAAGTTATTGAAATAACCCTAGAAGGGGGGGGGGGGTTGATTATGGTTATATAAATATTCTGCACTTCAATCAACACAACTAGGTTAATAGCACTTTTATATAATGAAAAATACTTCTTTATTATTAAACAAAAGTGATTAGAATAGAAGAGGTTACAACTCAACTGATAAGAAGACTGTGAGGTCCTCAAAACAGCTTACTGGGACAGAAGACCTTGCAGATGTCTTCTGTTCTTGAGGCCTTACAGAGGAGGCAGTTACAGACAGAAAAGTGTTGCAATGTGAGGTTTCTTCCTCACTTCAATTTCTCGACCCTAGAGGTCTTCACCAGTGCCCTCACTGGTTACACACAAACTCACCACTTACAAAGAATGGCTACACTCAGAATATCAACAAGATATTCCTACACTCAAAACTTTCTTACAAAGTTCCTACTCCGATTTTCTTGCTTGGAAATCGATACATGTAAAGAGAATCAATTCTCTTATTTATATTGAACTCCTCAACGACTTCCTCTAGTTGCCTTGTTTGCTTCTTGATTCTTTCCAGTTTGTGTTGGTTCTGATTTGGCAAGTATCTTCATTGAGTTGAACGTTTCAATGGAGATTTGTTTCCTTTTTCTGACTTGATCTTCATGAGTTGTCTTGCCATGCTTTTCCTTCCTTTTCGTTTGACGCCTAATAAGGAAATGAGAATGATTACAATCATATCTTTAAAATTGAGGAAAGATATAGGATAAGGATATGTTTGATACTTCCCTTAAGTGGCTGGATGATCTTTCAAACAAAACAATATGGTGCTGATGGTTGAGGTCCTCACAGATGTTTGCGTTGAGGTCCTCATGGTCAGTTGAGTTTCTTCAATCTCCCCCTTTTTGTTTGAAAGACAAAACTCCTAGGGAATTCTATACAGAGCTGATAGCAGTAGTGGCATATGCATATAGTAGTAGGATAGTAGCAATCATATAGCATAACAGCAGTGTAGAGGTTTGCTGCAATTACAGACCAAAAGAGTTCTCCCCCTTTTTGTCTTTCAGACAATAAGGAAACAGGAGAATACAAAAGTACTAAAATGTGTAGCAAAAAAAAAAAAAACAGAGGAAGAGAAAGAAGAAGAAGGAGGGATAGGAGGAAAGAGATGATGAGGGCACCTTGACCTGGCCCTGATTAAGTTTTGAGGTACCCGAGAGGCCATGCTGATGAGGACATCAGAAGTCCAGGCATGCAGTGAGTTGACGAACCTGGGAGGAGGAGAGAGACCACATGTAGGAAGGATGGATGATAGGACTCCCCCTCAATTTGACAGCTTGTGCATATGTTGAGGTCCTCATAGTAGACGACTCCCCCGCAAAAGGTGCGGGTGGTGTTATTTCATGACCTTCCCAATGTCTAGGATCTAGTCTTGAATTTTGTCTCCAAAGGTCACTCTTGCATTCTTGTTGATTTTCAGTTTGAAGAGCTTGGTTGGATCTCCATGTTTGAGGCATACCTGTAAAAGAAGACACTATACCTTTCTTGGTCTCTGACTAAGGATGAGATCGTTGCAATGAGGTCTTTGGGACCCAGATTTTAGTAATGCACGGAGGTCTAGTTCCTTTAGACAGGGGATTTGATGAGGTCCTTATTTTATTTTCTGTAGGAGGTCCTCTATGATGATTTTCTTTGAGAGGCGGAATGTTTGGGATAGGAAGGAGAGGTCCTTTGTTGGCATGGAAAGGAGGACTTTTGGACCGATAGTTTTTGAGATGTGGGGTATTGGGTGTTGGAATGAGAGGTCCTCTGGGAGGGTGATTTGTAGGAATTTTGGTCTGAGGTTGAGAAGAGGGGGTTGTGGAGACTGGTTTGCTTTGGTAAGGATGTGAAATGTTGACTGCCTCATTGGATAATTGAGTGATGGTTTTATAGCAGTCTTTGACCTCAAGAGATAGTCTATTGCTTTCTGTGAACAGGAGGTCATTTTGAGAGTTCAGGCTTTCTATGGCCTCACAGAGACTTTGAACATGGTTGGTAAGGTGCTTGATTCTTTCTATCAAGGACTTAGAGTATTTAAAAAGATGTATACACTTATGAGCAAGATGTAATGGTGAAAGATTAAGGAGGTCATCAATGTTTACCTCGTCATGGGATGAGGTTGGATCTTGATCCTCACTTGTGTTTGCCATCAGACAAACATTTGTTATTTCTTCTACCTCACTGTGGCCTTCACTGGAATCACTATCACTCCATGTTTCCATCATTGCCTCATGGTTATGCCGTTGAGGTCGATTGTTACTCTTGTCTTTGTTTCTTCGCGTGAGGATCCTTCATAAGGTGTTTTGAGCAGCCACAAACAAAACAAGTAAATGGGTCAGCATCTTTTCTTGATGAGGACTTACCTTTTGAGGTTGCTTTTCTGTTTTGTCCATCCTTGATGTATCCTCGAAAGGTTTGATTTTCTTGTATAATCTTAGAACCCTCTTGCCATCATTGCCATTGTATCTTCCTCCTCATCATCATCGACTCATCACGATTTACATCTTGCCTTGAGGCAATTTCCTTGGGTTACGAGAGGTCATTCAATTGGATCTCATAGGCGATAGTTTTCGATGAGTTCCTCGGTTTGAGGGCCTTGAGATCTTGAGCTTCTTCAATTGTGACTTTTGGACCCCATTTTCTTCTAGCGAGCATCGGAGGACCTTTCTAACTTGTTCCTCATTTGGGTAGGTTTTCCCCAGAGATATGAGGTGGTTGGTGATGCTGCTGAATCTTTTGAACATCTCTTCAATAGTCTCATTTTCCTTCATTATGAAGGCCTCATACTTTGGACAAGGATATCTACTTTGGTGTCCTTGACTTGACTTGTGCCTTCATATGAGGTTATCAAGTAATCCCAAACTGCTTGTGATTTCAAAATTAGATATCGTTCAAAATCATTCGAATTTAAAGCTATGATAAATCAAGTTTAGGGCATGAGTATTTTTCTCAATTGCTCCAACTCTTTCTTGGTCATTTGGATCTTTTCTTTGGTCCATCTTGACCAACACTGTTCTTCTTTGTGGGAGTGGGATAATCTCCTCGGAATAACTGATCCAGGTCCTCATCTTGGTCCTTGAGGAAGACCTCCATTTGTCTTTTCCACGACCTGTAGTTTTCTCGAGTAAGTAGTGGAGCTATTGTCCATGAGCGTCCTTGAGGAGCTTCGGTTGTGTTGAGGCCGGCCATGATCTTTACCAAGAGTTGTTAGACTCTTCAAATCTGTGGACCTGCTCTGATACCAATTGAAATAACCCTAGAGGGGAGTGATTAGGGTTATGTAAATATTCTGCACTTCAATCAACACAACTAGGTTAATAGCACTTTTATATAATGAAAAATACTTCTTTATTATTAAACAAAAGTGATTAGAATAGAAGAGGTTACAACTCAACTGATAAGAAGACTGTGAGGTCCTCAAAACAGCTTACTGGGACAGAAGACCTTGCAGATGTCTTCTGTTCTTGAGGCCTCACGGAGGAGGCAGTTACAGACAGAAAAGTGTTGCAACGTGAGGCTTCTTCCTCACTTCAATTTCTCGACCCTAGAGGTCCTCACCAGTGCCCTCACTGGTTACACACAAACTCACCACTTACAAAGAATGGCTACACTCAGAATATCAACAAGATATTCCTACACTCAAAACTTTCTTACAAAGTTCCTACTCCGATTTTCTTGCTTGGAAATCGATACATGTAAAGAGAATCAATTCTCTTATTTATATTGAACTCCTCAACGACTTCCTCTAGTTGCTTTGTTTGCTTCTTGATTCTTTCCAGTTTGTGTTGGTTCTGATTTGGCAAGTATCTTCATTGAGTTGAACATTTCAATGGAGATTTGTTTCCTTTTTCTGACTTGATCTTCATGAGTTGTCTTGCCATTCTTTTCCTTCCTTTTCGTTTGACGCGTAATAAGGAAATGAGAATGATTACAATCATATCTTTAAAATTGAGGAAAGATATAGGATAAGGATATGTTTGATACTTCCCTTAAGTGGCTGGATGATCTTTCAAACAAAACAATATGGTGCTGATGGTTGAGGTCCTCACAGATGTTTACGTTGAGGTCCTCATGGTCAGTTGAGTTTCTTTAGTTATGAAACTTTATAATCATTTAAATATATTTATATTTAACTGTTTGAGTGATTTAGTTGAAATTCAATATGATTATTAATCATCTTGAATCAAAAAGTTTATCATTTTGCTTAAATAAAATACATTTATTTTATACCTAATTAATTTTGATAAACAACTCTTATCTATAACTATAAGTCTTCAATGGAGACAAATGTGGGATATTAAGGTTTTTGATAATGGCTACAATGTAGTGGTTTTCTCTTATTTTCTATCTTTCCTTGTCCGGCCACATAGGAAGAAAAGGGAGTTGAGAGTGGGTTTATATATTACACTCTCTCTCCTAGTATTGTATTGAGTTGAAAGTGGGTTTTATGGAGAATGGTTTGGTTTGGGCCTCCACACGCGCGCGCGCACCGCCGCCGCCGCCAGTCTGGGCGTGGGTCGGGTGGTTTTGAACACGGTTTATTTTAATTGCATTTTAAATGTGTTCAACTAGCCGTTTGAATCGATTTCATTGGATTCTTTTATCCGTATTTAATCCAGTCAAAGTTTTCAATTTCCCTCATTATTCTCTTCATTATTTCCAGATCTTCTACTTTCTTTTAATGGCTCCTTGATCTCGTCCTTGTTAATGATCTTGTTCCCTCAGTTTCTCCTATAAATTGGAGCTTCTAGTGGACTGTGTTGATTATCACATACAATTCTCTTCTCCTCTCCTCTTCTTTTCTGGGCACACAGTTTTGCATGCTCCATATCCTTGGCCACGAGTGCACGTGTCTAGGGATAATCTGAGTTAACCTTGGGGAGCGACCGACAATTTCGATTGGCACCAAGGTTGGGTCGTAATCACTTTCAAGGCAGTGGTTCTTCCACGACTCAGTTTCTTTGTGTTCACTACAGCCTTGATTCGTTTTTCCCCAGCAGCCTTGATTCTTTTTCCAACAACAAATACAATTAACATATTTGTAAAAGTTCAACGCACCCAAGTACAACTACTTAATTGAATAATCATAAAGTTTAAGACATTTTAATTTTAATTCAACATTTTCTCAAAAAAAATAATTTAATTCAACATAATTTAATTTATATATGTTTATACAATTATACCTAATCAATTTTGATAAACAACTTGTATCTAAGCTCTAAAAGGGATTGGATCCATCATCCATGCAATATACGTATATATTGAATCTCAGGTGCCAAAAATGGATTTAATTAATTTATATAAATTTATACCTAATCAATTTTGATAAACAACTTATATGTAAGCTCTAAAAGGGGTTGGATCCATCAACCATGTTCATTTACACCGTGTGGTACCACAACTCACTATACTACTCAATATTCTTCTACACTTCACTACATTTTACTACAATCATTACCAATATATTTTCTCAATTTTCTTTCTCCTCATTTTTTACTTTCTTTCTCTTCACCTACCACATCAACCACAATTTCCACAAATTTCACCATATTATTATGATCCGCACTTTACCACACTTTCTACAATTTCATCACACCGCAGTATTTCTACATTTTACCAACCGTACAAAAGAACAAAGCCGCAGTATACATATTGCATCTCAGGTGCCAAAAATGGACGAGATATTTTCTCTCATATTTGACTAGAAAATAGTCCACAAGCAACAAAAATAATCCAAATGCAAAATGCCAAATGCTTAAAACAACAAAAGGAACCCTCCTGGCTTCTGTGAAGTTTCTTCCAAGACACAAATCCTACTGAACAAGCAAACATTACGAAACCCATTGAAAATATTATGCCTGCCTTAACCACAATCAAAGTTTGATAAGTAAACTCTTTTTCAATTGATTATTTCTGAAGCCTTTGAATGAGAATATCGTAATCCAACTGATTTCACATTCAATAACGTGATGTTGCACCTATGATCGATTGTGTTGTGGAGTTTTCCTCTTTAGGAAATTAAAAGAAAAAAATATGATGCAAAGGTAAAAGAATGAGGCAAGACCACAAGATATAATGGAGTAGTTCAAATTCAAATACAAATATGAAATATGCCTTTCGAGAAAATATGCTAGATACTGAAAAATTTGCATACATCCATTTTAATTAGATTTATTACGTTTATCAATTCAATCCTAATGTTTTTGAGTTAATATTTACCCATCCTAAATTTTTGAACCAATTTATTTCGTTGAGTATACTATTCTGATAAATTTAGTAATTTTTTCGATGAATGTGTGATATGTGATGAAATTTTGGCAAACAAATTTCATCACATGTCACACATTCACCATAATAGTTGTTAATTTACAGGAAAAGTAGGTACATGACATCGCTTCAAAATCTTGGAGTGGGTAAATATTAACTCAAAAGCATCAGGACTGAGTTTATGAACGTCATAACCTAAAGGAGGGTATATGTAATTTTTCCTTGATTTTCCCTAGTATATTAATTTTAGAATTGTAAAAATTTTGAATTTTCTTGAGAGTTGGTACAAAAATTATATAAATACAAAAATAAATTAATGAACTCGGCATTTGAAAATTTATAGCTGAAGTATCATAATTGTTTTTTGGGGTATTAATTATCACTTAGCCATGTTCTTTTATACGGTTGGCTGCGATATAGCGTGGTGCGGTGGAATTGTGGTGGATTGTGGTGGAATTGTGGTAAGTTGTAGTGGGTTTTATTTTTAATAATTGTAAATTGTGTTGGTAAATGTGAAAAAGTAATTTGAAAAAGTAGGATGAAAAATTGGAAAAATGTGAAAAAGTAATTGGAAAAAGTTGATTATGGTGGATTGTGGTGGATTAGTATATTGTGGTGGGTTGTGATAAAATGCGGTATGTTATGGCACCGCAGCCAGCCACATAAAATAACAGGGCCAAATACAATATATACTTAATTCTATCTATATTGTACAGATGAAAATGTCTTTTAATTAGTTTTAGTTTATTGGATAAAAATAAGAAATCAATATCTACATACATTATCCTTCCTGTAATCCTGTTATAAATAAACAGTAATAAGAACAGGCACGTAAAATAAGAAATGACCATTTGTTAAAACAGTTAACAAGCAACCCAACTTTTACAGTAATAGTATTTATACAAATTATATTCAATAGAAGATTTTTAATTAGCTAGTGGTGTTTTAAAATGTTTAGGCTGAAAATTTAATTATGCTATATATACATCATGATAGGTATTTTATTTATTTTTAGTTATCACTGCTGCTCTTTTTGAATGGGACCTGAGATCAGGATGAGCTCAATCATATATACTTAGCTTTATGTGTTTTAAACTTTTAATTAAATTGTTTTGGTCAGTATTGATTGTCAGGCTTTCAATGGTGACTTTGCCTAATTTTTATTTGTTTGGAAAAAGTAAAATCATACAATATTGCTGTGACATTGTTTTTTTTTTCTTTTTGTGGTTCCAAAAAATGTGACATCATGTTTAGATTGAATAATATCCACTTGATTCTCCATAATCTCTTCTAATCAGATTTTCTACCTGCTAAATGGAGACTAGAGAGCACTTCATAACAAAACACTTGTTATATACTTTAGAGTTAAATGTTGGTAAGATTGGGGGTTGATAATCTTATGTTAATTAGTTGAAGCATTTGTAGAATAGTACAACAGAAAATTAATTTGATTGTTAAGGTTGTTTTGTAACTTTTAAGGTAAATATCTTTCTTCACGTCTTTTTAAAATTTTCATGATTTTTAAAAATTTAACCCAATAATTGTCTTTGTGGCTAAGTCGGGACTTAGATGAGTTTATATATGGTCTCGTAATCACTCCTCTTATTTTCCTATTATTTTTGGCGATGATGCATTTGGACCGATGTCTTGAAAGAGGGGTACCTAGTGATCAATTTATATTACTTTAAGCTTTATCAATTTTAAGAAAAATAATTATAAACTATTCACTAAATCTTTTACATATAAAGTGGTAGACTTTGTGATATTAGAGAAATAAACTTGAAGTAATATTAGCATAAAGTAAATGTGGTATTTATCTTTTGCTCGTGATATGTAAAGTTTATTATGATTACCCTTTAAATTAGATATTTGGTAAATGATTCTCTTATCATTCCATTGAAAATATATGTTTGTTCTTATAACTTGACACATCTAGTGCACGATGGTATCATTGTAGCATGTCAATGTTGATCCCACAGAGACTCAATCTATCAATGCAATGAATTAGTATACTTGATTGCTATGTAATCCGGTTTTGAGCGGTAGTTTATCAAGCTGATTCTAACTATCAAAAGTGATAAATTAAGGGAAATATCGATTGAATAAAAGCGTTTAGAGGATGAACTTAAGTTGCATAACAAATCAAATCAAGTGGATTCAACATGGACTTCACCAATTTAGTCAACTTGTAAGGATCAATAACCATATACAAAACTAACAACATTCTTTTGGATTCAAACCAAATTGCGTAGCAAAAGTTAATCACCTACTATCATAGATATTTCAACTTTAACTTAGTTAATTAATAATAAGATTATCAAATAATCTCTAACTCAAAACATCTATTTTATAGCCTATTTTAAGTTACTCTAGCCTAGGTTTTTCAATTCTCTAACATCTCCTTTTGGTACTTCATTCAAAAGTCTAATCCCATGCATTTGATAATCAAGAAAAAATGGCATATCAATTCCATAGATTGAATAAAATGCATCCAAATCAGTTCCAAACTTGTTCAATCCAACAATAACTCAATTCATTAACAACTATGCAAGTTTATCCCCCAAACTAAGGGAAATCTACTCACTACTCATAACTAAAACTACGAAGCAATAAAGTTCTAGAAAGCATATAAAAACCTTAAGAGAACGAGAAATAACCTAAAGATTGCATAAACTCTTGAAAGAACACTAGAAGTTGTGAACTTTTGCTCCTCTAACGGCAATCCGATCTTGAGAAATCCTCAACCTTCAAGTCATTCTTAAACCAAATTATTGTGTGAAAATGATGGAGATGAAAGATGGTAGAAGATGATTAGAGGGCATGGAAGTCGGGGATGATCTTTAACAGCAATCGATATCCCAATCTTATAGCCAAAAGAAAGAGGAAATGGCTGAATATGTGGAGACCGGCCAACACGGGCCATGTCAAGTTAACACCGATCGTGTTTCCTCTCAACACAACCCGTGTCAAGTTGGCACAGTTCGTGTTGCATCTCTTTTGGCTTTTTGTTCTATTATGTTGCATGACCCATGTGGTGATAATGTCCGTCCTTGTTGTGCACTTCTGAGCCTATAACTGTCTTACGAAGGAGCTTCTTTATTCCTTTTATGTCATAAAATTGGATATTTTTGGGTATTTTGTCTATGATTTCTTACATTTCCAACAAAATTTCAACACCCAAGTCCAATATAGGAAAATAGGAAGAAAATAACATATTCACAATATATACTTTTCAAATTCACATCAAATTATCCAAATTTAAATACTCAAATTTACCACTTATCATAACCAAAATATAGTCAAGCAATGGCATGATATGATACTTTACAATAAAAGAATTGATTGTTTAGGAACCTTTTTTTTTTAAAAAACTTACTACGGCTTAAAAACTAAATTTAAAAAAAAAACTCAAAATCTTTTCTAAATACAATGGTTAAAAAATAATAATGGTATACGCATGGGCGTATCTACATTGATGTTTGAGGGTGGTCATGACCATCCTCAACCTAAAAAAAGTTCTAATTTGAGATAAAAATTATGAGTTGTACGTTTACCAAATGAATATGATAAGATAATGGACACCCCTAATTTTAAGGCCTAAATCTGCTTACTAAATATATACTTCAAAGCTTGCATAATGAGAAGATTAACAAGCATAGATTTTTTAACAAAAAAGAGAAATAGATGAAATATTAGGTAAAAAAAGAAAAGGATAGCATGTAGATGCATGAGATGAGATAGTTGGAAAATGAGAAAGCATATATATCTTACTAGTTTACTATACCATTTAACACCCCCTTTGACAAAGGAAGAGGGAATGATGTCAACACCTTATAAATGTTATTAATTTGGTTACTTGGACCAACAATCCTTGAGCCAACCAAACTTGCATACAATTTTTCAAATTAAACAAATAAATTATTACCCAAAGTCAAAACTAACTTGTTGCTCATTTTTATGCTCCACTTAACCTTTTTCCCTTTTTCCCTTTTGATTATATGTTTCTGTTAAAAAAATATTTCCTCCATTTTATTTATCCGTTGTCTAGAAAATTGTTTTAAAAACTTTGACTGTTAATATCATAATATATATAATGATTCATCATATAAAATTGATGTCATTAAATTCATAGTGACAAATACTATTAAAAAATTATAATTTATATTTTTTATAAAAATTTTATATTAGAAATTATTGATTAAAAATTGACACTGAAAATCATAAATGATAGATAAAAAGTAACGAAGGGAGTAATAATGAAGAAATTAAAATAGGAGTACACAAATTGTCAACTATTTCTATACTCCAACAAAGTAACACATAAGCTAAATTGGAAGTCATGATTTCTTCTCCTTCATTTGCCTTGTCCAAGATTGAGAGGCAGGTAGTTCTATTTCACAAAAAGGATGTTTTGTTATTAGAGAATTCAATTTTTAGAAAAAAAAAATGGGTAGTTTAATTAAGGAGCATTTTCTCCTAGGTGGCATAATATTTGAAAATCAAAATATAAATATCTTGAATTAAAATATTTATAATCATCTTGAATTACATTTAAGTTGTTCTAAAAGTTAGTGTATATATCCATGCATATATAAATTATTAAAAAAATATTTCATTAATTTGAGGGTTATAAATTTCCATCTGTAAATTATATAAAAATTAATTTTATTTATATTTTTTCTTAAATTTACATAACTATTTATAAAATTTACATTTTCTAATATGGTTGATATGATTATATTATCATTTATATTTCTCAACATATTCAATGAATGTTATGCGCTTATAATTGATACATTCATATAATTACTAAAACACTATTATTTAAAATCATGAATAAAATAAAATATGAACAATTTAATGTGAGAAATTTAAGAGAAAATAACTGCCGGTTGTAGTTATAGTGAAAGCAAACGAGATGACGAAGATTACAACAAAAATTTAGGAACGAAAATTAAGCGATAAAACAGACATCAGATATACGTGGGAAACCAAAGAATTTGAACTTAGAGAAAAACTCACGAACGACGACAAACAAAAAATAATCAACTATGAGAAAAGAGAGGAGTACAACTCGATCACTATCACATGATGTAATACGATCAACAATGGAAATTGCAATACAATCTCTCAACTTACAATTTCTCTCGAGATATCAATGGGAAAATATTGGTGAAACTATATCTCCAAAAAATTGCACGAAGGTACCCCAATATTTAGGGAAACTATTTTTCGGTAGCCCAACTTTTCAAAACTTATTTTGAGGTACCTTTAATTTTTGGGTTAATAATTATTAGTTGCTTTTCCGGTCATCAATTTTATTAAGTGACTGAAATACCCTGGTTTTTTCATTCTTGAAGAAATACCCTTAAAGAAGAAGAATAAGGGTATTCCGGTCACTTAATAAAACTGACGGCCGGAGAAGTATCAAATAATTACTAACCCAAAAATTAAGGGTACCTCAAAATGCTTTTTGAAAAGTTGGGGTACCGAAAAATAATTTCCCCAAATATTGGGGTACCTCAGAGTAATTTTTTACTATATCTCTCTCAATATTTTATCTCTAATCTAATTGATGGATAAAGTGGAGAAAATTGTATTCTATCTCTATATATAGCTAGGACAACTAGGAGAATTAGAGTTAGATTAAAACTCAAATAAGAACAAGTAGTATCCGACTTGAAGAGGACCGAAAGGCGCGAGGTGTGTTCCTCTTGGTGTGGGTGGCGTTTTTATCCAACGCGGGTAGCGCCAGGGTAGACATAGGTACGTAGTGCCCTTGTACGTGTCTTCATTGTTTGAAGCGCGAGTAGCGTCTCACGGGATGCAGCCCGCGTCTCTTCTTTCCTTGTCGTCTGTCTGGGGCGCGCCTAGTGCCTCACTATTCTCAGTCATTTTGGACCTTAGCGGATCCAATGAGCCACTAAAAAACCCAACAATCTCTACCTTGTACATAATTTGACTCATCGGTCCAAATAATCACCTCGACTGTTGCCATCAATACGCCCCTCCGTAAGGCGTTGCCCCGAATTAAGGGCTCTCACTTGCTCAAAATATCAGCTATGTCCAAACAATGTTCGAACTTAGCTATAGATAAAGGCTTGGTCAACATATCTTAGGGTTTTCAGAAGTATCCACCTTCTTCACCAAATCTCACCTGCAGTAACTGTATCTCTGATGAAATGATACCTGATGCTTATGTGTTTGGTCTTCGAATGGTAAGTGTCATTCTTGGTCAGATGAATAGCACTCTAACTGTCTAAATAAACCATAGTCTCACCCTATGGTACGCCAAGCTCCATGACCAAAACTCTCAACTAAATAGCCTTCTCCACCCCTTTTGTAGCAGCAACATACTTAGCCTCAGTAGTAGAAAGGGCTGCTATAAACTGGAGTGAGGCCTTCCAGGACACTACTCCACCACACATAGTGAACACATACCCTGAAATTGAGTGTCTCCTATCTAAATCTCCACCATAATCAGCATCCACATAACCTGCAACATCAGACGTTGCAACACTGCCTCTATCATGCAAGATGTCCTTCTCCAAAGTGCCCTTCACATACCGAAGGATCCATTTTACTCCTTCATAACGCTACTTCCCTGGATTTTGCATATATCTACTCACCACGCTAACTGCATGGGACAGGTCATGAGGTCTAGTGCACACCATAGCATACATCAAATTGTCACCAGACAACCTGACATGTGCAGCTAAGGGTATGTGCATTCAATTCCCTATATACCTCTTCTGAGACATCTTCCTCACCTCCAATTTAGATTTAGGGCAACACTCACCAAACAACTTAAAATGTGCAGCTAAGGGTGTTGAAACTGTCTTACAGTTTCTCATGTTGAATATGTCCAACACCTTCTCCAGATACCTCTTATAAGACAGAAACAACTTCCCTGCCTTTCTATCTCTCTAGATCTCCATTCCTAAAATCTTCTTCACCACTCTGAGATCTTTCATCTCAAACTCCTGGTTGAGTAGAGATTTCAACTTCTTGATTAGTGACAAGTCCTTGGAGGCAATCAACATGCCATCAACATACAACAGTAAACAAATGAAAGACCCATTGTCAAATTGCCTGAAGTACACACATTTGTCATAATGAGTCCTTGTGTATCGTTACCCTATCATAAAGTTATCAAACCTTTTATACCACTATTTGGGTGTCTGTCTAAGTCCATAGAAGGACTTCCTCAATCTACACACATGTTACTCCTTACCAGGAACAGTGAAACCCTCAAGCTGCCTCGTATAGATCTCTTCCTCCAACTCGCCATGAAGGAACACAATCTTCACATCAAGTTGTTCTAACTCCAAATCAAATAGAGCAACAAAGGAAAACAAGGTGTGAATTGGCGTATGCCTCATAACTGGAGAGAAACTTCGTTGTAGTCAATTCCCTCTGTCTCGTTGCAATCTCTAACCACCAATCTGGCTTCCCACCTTGCACTCACTACACTATGGATACCTTATTTCTTTTTGTACACCCATTTTACAGTAAGAGCTTGTCGTCATTTAGGCAACTCACACAGCTCCCAAGTTTGGTTCTTCTGCAGACTCTCCATCTCCTTTTATATAGCTCCTATCCAGTTTGAAGCACTTGGATAGGGGATGACTTCCTGATAGGTAAAAGGTTCAGCACCTTCACGAGTCTCCTTTGCAACACTCAACGCATATGCGATCGTAGCATTATCTTCCTCTATATACCAAGTTGGTCTCCTAATCTCCCTCTAGGATGATCTCTTGTTATGCTATGTTATTCCTCCACCTAAGGAACATCAGTTTCAATCTCAAGCTCATCAACCTAAGCTGTTTTAGGGGCATTATGAGCAGTCT
This sequence comes from Portulaca oleracea, assembly GCA_029582165.1. NCBI lineage: Eukaryota > Viridiplantae > Streptophyta > Magnoliopsida > Caryophyllales > Portulacaceae > Portulaca > Portulaca oleracea. Next base: position 7,620,211 of record CM055883.1, on the reverse strand, counting down.
GCTGATGATCGCAGGTTTCAATCAGTAGCTCCACCTTGAGCCTCAACCTACTCCACCTCGAACTCAACTCTCCTTGCATCATTCTCCGGATTGTCTGCACCATCAGAAATAACGGTATATTCCACTCTAGATAACATAGCATTTTCATCAAATGTTACATCTATAGACTGTATGAATTTCTTAAGTCAGGACACCTTATTTTGTATCTTTAGACTCATACCAATAACCTAGAAACATGCATTTAACAGCCTTGGGGGAAAATTTCCCTCATTCACATAAGCATAAACAGGACATCCGAAAATTCTCAAATTTGAATAATTAACTAGATTACTTGCCCATACTTCCTTTGGAATCGGGAACTAAATGGAGGCATGAGGTGATCTATTCAGCAGATAATACGCAATAGCAATTGCCTCTGCCCAGAATTACTCTTCCAAAGCCTTGCATTTGAGAACATGTAGTGAGCTTTGTTAAACCTCAGTTTTACCACTTTTTACCTCGATTTTTATTGTCCTATTGAACATATCTAAGTTATTTAGTTTAAGTTTGATAGTATTTTCGCCCATCTTTGCTAATTGAGACTAATTTATTTAATTGTCTTATTTTTAGGCAAATTCAAGTGCAAATGATGATGGCAATAGAGGAAAAAGATTGGAAATAAGGAGCAAAAGAAGCCAATGTAAAATTGGGATTTCCAGTTCGGCACACCTAGGTGTGCCAATCAGCACGGGCACCCGTGCCAAACTGCAGTCTTTTGTTTTTAATAGTTTTATTAATTAGAAGAAAAACAGTTTTCATTCTACGTTCTTTTCATTCACAGTTTTCTCTCTAGGTTGAAGGGAGGTTTCTCCCTAAACCTCTCTAGTTCTAGGTTTAGATTTCCATTGTAGAATTTATGAATTCAAGAAGGAGATTGAATTTGGCTTTCAATTGAAGACTAAGTTCTTCTATCCCTTTCTCTCTATTTTCTTCTATGTTTATATGTTTGTCAGATTACTTTTGTTTCTCTTTAATTTTGTTGTTAGTTTGGGTTGTAATTGATGTGTTTGATGGCTAATTGATCTTGTTTAGGCCTAATCTATCCAAATTCATGCTTGTAGTTAGAGGTTTTCTCATGCCCACCATGTGTTCGATGAAGTGCTTGAGAGAGTGTTCATCTATATTCTTTAGGCAATTGATGTACGCCGAGAGGTGAGATTAATTTGCTAGTGTGGTAGAGAAAATAGTTAGGGTTTTGGACATGAGAATAGTCGAATTCTGACTAGGTCTGGGGTTGCTATTCTTGTAGTTTAATTAGACTAACTCCATGAGAGTAGGTAGTTAGAATAGTTAGACTAGCCCTTGACCCTCGAGAGAGGGCTTTGGTGAGCTTTAATGGTGCAACCGATCACTCTTAATTGCTAGTTCAGAATTGGTAGATTAGGTCATTCAAATTGATTAGTTGTTGAATACCGATTTCGTTTCCTGAACATCTTTTTATTGCTTTCGTAGTTTCTAGTTATCATCATCGTCACTTCCGTGGTTTATCTACCTAACTTGAAACACTTGAGTTCGCTCTGAGTGCTTGGAACACAACTCCCTGAGATCGATAACCGTACTCCCAAAAGTACGACAACAAGCTTTCTCCAGGAGTGACCTATTGATTATCTCAATTAATTACACCACTTTGCCTCTACCTAGAATAATCTACTCTCCCAAATTAGTATTTTTAATGATTTTTTACATCAATTTTTTTTAATAGTAAATATTAATTATCAATAATAAGAAATTTTGGCTATATTCGCTATGTCAATAAACATAAATTATACCTTAATCGAATCAACCTCATTTGTTAGGCTTATTTTAGGCATTTTTTAAAAATAAAATAATTGGTAAAAGTATGACTTTACACAACTTATATATAATATTATAATTACATAATTTAATCATATCGTTTAATATCAACTTAATATATAATAATGTAATTCTAATGATAAATAAGACACTTAAAAAATATCTTACCGCAAAATTTGTATCATTTTCAAAAAAAATAATAAAAGAGTGAAGTGGTGAGTGCACTGTGCACGCAGCTTTGTGTTCCAAAAAATACTTGTGGCCCTGTTATTTGGATATGTTACACTAACCTATCCAATTCAATCCAATCCAATCCAATCCAAACATATTCAAATTTATCCAAATCTTACACCCTTCTCCAAAAAAACATCCTCTCTAAAAACACAATTTTTTTTCCAAAAAAACATCATAACTTATCTACACTTATCCAAACTAATCCAAACCTATTCATCCAAAACTGATTTTAACCAATTCAAAAGAACAGTGATTTTTTTTTTTTATTTTTACTTTTACACCGACGCTGCAGCTAGCTCTTAGTTTTAACCCTATTTTATTTCACTTCAGACTTAGCCACTACTACATAAGATAGACATTAAAATGATCAAATCTACCTTAAATCCAATCTAAATTTTCACCCAATAAGGTACAAGGTAGAGATTCATCATATATAATTTGATATATGACCCTCATGACCAAGAATTCTCTTCCTTCACTGGTCTAAACCATGATTATCCACAGTACCTGCATTATTGGAGGACTAAAAACTCAATTATTTAAAGAGAATTTGACAATAGTGTACATATATGTAGACCCTAATATTAGTAGTCTGAGTGTCTAAGAGTCAATTCAATTCATGCATGTTGTTATTAAAAATGGCCTAAAAAAGGGGCAGTTTTGGTGAAAAGAAGATGAACCATGCAAACTAAAGTAGTTGGAGGCTGCCCTATTATTTAAATGCTTCTTAATTACAACTAAGATTAAGCCAAAAGTGATTCTTTTTAGGTCCTAATTCCTAAACAGAGAGAGAGAGAGAGAGAGAGAGAGAGAGAGAGAGAGAGAGAGAGAGAGAGAGAGAGAGAGAGAGAGAGAGAGAGAGGACAAACAAGGTGACTTATGGGGTGATCGCAATGAGAGATTAAGGGAACATATTGGATAAGTTCAGGGAACAACACTAAATGCATTGGAATTAATTACGATTAATTATGCATGGTTGATTATATTAATCCATGTTTTTATTTCCTACCTCCATCTCTAAATAATTGTTCATTTGACTAAATTTTCACAAATTACAATGAATTGCAATATAAAATTAGTATCATTGTAATTTTTAGTACAATATCTTTCAAATGGTGATAATTTCATATTATAACTTATTGTCATTTGTGAGTAATTAACGGTTAAAGTTTAGTCAAATGGACAATTATTTAGGAACGGAGGCAGTAATTGTGAAGTGTCATGTGGGTAATTGTGTCAAAATTTTTGATGATAATATTTTAATTTGTATAATGATTCACCAAACAAAATTGATGTCACTAGATTCGTAACAAAAATTACTATTGAAAAAGTATAATATCGTACCCTTTCTAAAGATATTATATGAGAAATTGTTGACTAAAGACGGATTTCAAAAAACATGAATGACAGATAAAAAAATGGAGCACTGATCCCTTCGTTCCATATTAATTGTCATAATTTTCACTTTTACGATCTTCAATAGCACTTTTTGATTGATAATTTCTTACATAATATATTATTAACAATTGCAATATTATATTTTTGTGATAGTAGTTTTCGTAATCCAATAATGATAATTTTATATAGAAACTCATCGAATATATTGAGAAATTTATAATCAAAATTTTTGAAATTCGAATGTATAATTTTAAAAGACGACAATTAATATAAAATCGAGGGAGTAGTAATTAATTAGTTCATGGTAGTTTATTGGTTAAGTGGTCTACGTACCGTGGAAGCCGCTCCGTAATTATATTGTCCAAAGGTAATAATAAATTCAAAGGCTATATATTAACCCTAAAGAAGATATACATCTGTTTTATTGGTCTGTCATCTGTATTTTTATGGGCAACTTGCTTCTTTTTGTTTTCTTATGAAAAGTGAAAACAATAGATTATTTATGAAGTAACTGTAATTTATACTGTGAGCACATGCAGAGCAAATTGAAAATATATACTTGCATGGTTTAACAATGTCATTACGTAGACTTAAACAGTCATTCATGCATGAATTGCTACTGTGTAGAAGAGGACAATTCTACTGCACAGCTGCACTAACTTGCAGGCAACGATACAATTTAATTTACCTTTAAATTTTTTTCTAAAAGAAAATATAATTAAAAGCTAATGCCTGCACAAGTGAGAGAATAAAGGAAAATTCTCATCATTGGGATTGGTCGTTCGGAAAAAAACTTTTAAATAAACTTTAATGATAAGTGAATAGTTGTTTAAAGGATTTTTGGCAATTTGGTATATCGTAATTAATTTTCTGGACCCTTGGTTTTTATTGTTAATTTTTTGGACCGTAAAGTTTAGGGTTAAAACAAAAGGACATTAAAGTTTGTGGGCTGAAAAAAAGTCCATGTATCATTTTTCTTTTTCTTTTCATATTTGAATTTTCCTTTCAATTGACGTCAAACTTCAGGACTAAGTTCAAAACTATTATTGATCGCTATGATACACATCTCTTATTTATGTCAGACCTACTTAGACTCTAGGTACTTGGGGGTTTAAGTAACTCCGACATGAATAAGATAAGTGTATTATAGTTTCAATATCAGTTTTAACTTTAATCTTGAAGTTTGGCGTCAATCGAGAAAGAAATTCAAATATGGGAAGAAAAAAAGAACGGGACACGGTTCTTCTTCTTCTTTTTTTTTTTTTTGCAACCCACAAACTTTAAGATTTTTTTTATTCAGCCTACATACTTTAGAATCCAAAAAATTTAACATTGAAACCGAAGGTTTAGAAAATTAATTATCCTATACTTCAAGGTCTAAAATGCAAACAATTAAATCAGAGCCTATAAATATCATAAAAGTGTTGAGTAGATTTAGTTATTGGGTTAATGGGTCAATGTAAATCATCATAAAAAGATATAGATAAGTTTTTGTGGTGAATGTTAAATGCTACATAGAATGATAATTGAGATCGACACTAATTTACTAAATACTAATATTTACTAATATTCAAAATGCTAAATACTATTCTAAATATTTTATTCAGAGTTGGTTCATATATATAGGAGCTCGTAGCATATGTGACTTGAAAATATTCTTTTTAATGCAGCATCACTCAGCTTGAAGCACAGTCCAGTTTAAAGATAATTATTTTTTTTCAAAAAAAGCTATTCTAGCAAACAAGTAATTAATCTAGAGAAATTATTAAAAATAAGAAAAACAATATAATTGAAAACACGAGTAAATTGAGAAAAAGGAAGGTGCTAAACAAAGGTGAACTTAATTAGAAGAAGAATATGAGTTGTCTAACATAGTTTTCCTTCTAAGAAACCTAAATTTTTTGACCATTTGGATACAATACATCACAAAATTTACTGTGGCCTCCACAATCCCTTCTTCTAGGTAAACAACCTCACCCCATTGAACTAGCAATCACCAAAGAGGTGATGGCCATTGCTTAGGTAGTTTGCTATTCATAATTTACTCCCTAATTTGTAAAGTTTATTTGTAGTTACCCATGAGAATCTAATTAAAAACCCAAATTTATCCAATTAAACATTAAGGCCATGTTTTTTGGTTAGATTGAATATAACTCTCTCAGCTTATCCAAACTTATCCGATCCAATCTTATCCAAACGAACACAATTCCCCGAAAAGGCATTCACTTTAAAACACAATTCCTCAAAAAGAACATCATAACTTATCATAACGTATCCATCATAATTTATCCTAACTTATCTATTCAAACTTGAAAATCACCTAACCAAAGAATGGGACCTAAGTTTTTTTAATTCAACTGCAAATATTTATCCAAACCCGAAAATAACCTAAGCCGATATATACTCCGAAAGCGAAGCAAAGAAGAAATGAGAATAAAGTTTTGAAATTAATCAATTGTTAATGAATTATGACAAATGACATGACATCTCAATCTACCAATGCTTGTAAGGTGTCATCTTGTATTATTATCATCCCATCCCTTCAATCACCTTTTCATTTGTTTCATATGGAGTATTTCGTGACACAGGCACTACCTAATCCTGATTATGTCAAAAAAAAAAGATAAATAAATACTCATATTGTTGCTTCCCTCTCTTTGCCTTCTTTAAGGAAACCCTCAAATATAATTACTTTCATTTTCTATTATTAATTTGCATAATAATAATTAATATGCACCTAGTTTGAATATGACATTATCATTTGAAATACTTAATCCCACTACCCCAAATCTACCCTATAAAAACACATAATACCCACAGTCCCACCAAAACTCATCAACCATTTTGCACTCCATCTCCCCTCTTCTTCTTAGCATTTCTACTTGTCAAATTACTCATCTTTTAATTTTCTCAACCCTAAAAAACCAAAAAGAAAAGGATGGGAAGGTCACCATGTTGTGATGATAATAGTGGGTTGAAGAAGGGTCCATGGACATCAGAAGAGGATGAGAAGCTCACCTCTTACATCCAAAAACATGGCCATGGAAGTTGGCGCGCTCTTCCTAAGGCCGCGGGTTTGAACAGGTGTGGAAAGAGTTGCAGGCTCAGATGGACTAATTATCTTAGGCCTGATATTAAACGAGGCCGCTTCTCGGAGGAGGAGGAGGAGTTGATCATCAAGCTTCATTCTGTTCTTGGAAACAAGTTAGTGTGCTTTGAATTACCTTTTCTTAACTAATAATGCATTCTTCTTGTTTTCTATGAATTGAAAAAGAAACCAGTACCATACATACTATGATTAGGTTAGGTGCATAATTATTTGAAAATATTTGTTGATGTTTCCTAACATCTTCTGCTTCTTTTTCATAGAATAGTAGATAGCTAATGATATCTAAATTCTGGGTTACTTAAGACCAATCTCTCTAAATTACAAAAATCAGGATTAAGATTACTACATATGACGCCTCCATAACTCATACAGATGCATGTTTGATTAGTGTTCATTACATTGAGTTTAATTCTTGTGCTTAATTTTCTTCAGGTGGTCAAGGATTGCTGCTCATCTCCCAGGAAGGACAGACAATGAGATCAAGAACTACTGGAACACCCATTTGAGAAAAAGGCTCTTACAAATGGGACTTGATCCTGTAACCCACAAACCAAGAGTCGAGCTTAATCTCCTTGCTAACCTCACCCAACTGCTCTCAAACTCAACCACCCCAAACTTGGGAGCTAATTTGATGAACCCTAATGGAACTACCATCAACAATATTGATCTTGGATTACAATCCAACATTGCAGAATTAGCCAAACTCCAAGTCTTGCAAAACATCTACCAAATCCTAAACTCAACCAACCCACCACTCTCAAATATGGATCAACCCGCCGCCCAGTTTAGTTACCCAAATGGGTTGGGAAGCTTAAACCCTAGTTACTACAACAGCATAGTAGGTTCAAGTTCTCAAGGGTTTAACCAAGTACCAAATTATGTGAACTTTAGCCAACCAATAATGTCATCATCATGGGTAAGCTTGGAGAATAATTGCAACAATAACAAGAGTTTAAGTACTACTACTACTACTACTACTAGTTCTAGTGATGATGATCAAGCCCTAGATGAAAATAGGCTACCTTCATTGGTCTCCTCTTCACCTGAGGCTAATTCCTCCTTTAACCAAATTGAAAGCACGACGACAACATCCACCAATGGTGAATCGACAACCTTGGCGCCGTCCGATGATCACTTCTTTGATGGATTGGAGAAGCTCCTTGAGGATAGAATCAGTGACTCTTTCTGGAAGGATTTTATCAAGTGAGTATAAAAATATTAGCATAAAGTATGATGTTTAGCATAAAGTATGATGATAATCGTTCATTTTTATGTTTTTTGGATAATTGGATATTATAATTAATTTTACGTTCATTTTTAATTGTTTTGTGAGGCTAATGTTAGTGAATTAATCGTTCTTTGCAGCTAAAACATTATTTGTACGTGGTCTTTGGAGATCCTCATGCATGGAGCTACGTTATGAATCGGAGGAAGACATGCAACTAAGGATATTTTATTTCTTCAATTGATTTTTTTGTAAATCAAATTAAAGGGGTGTTTGAATATATCGGTTTTGTTTATACACTTGTATAAAACGTACTCTATACCTTCATCCTTTCTATTCATTTGTTTAGAGAGAGAGAAGAATTTCTTTGAATTGTTTAGTTTGGTGTACACAGAAATAAATTCAGTATACCCAGTGTGTGTCAAATGCAGATGCATCTTTTTCTTAAAGAAATTATCATTTTAGAGAATGAAACATCAGAGGTTATTTACTCAGACTCATTCTTTTGTGTAGTTCCACATTGCAATTGCCATATTTTTTCACACTTATCACAGTCTTTCCATACCATAACAGATTATTTTACAGCTTACCACAACAATCATAACTTTCTCTCTTCTTACTTTTCTCTCTTTTCACTTTTCTCCTCTATTTTTCGCATTCTCTCACCTTAGTGACCACATCAATCATTCTTACCATGAATTTTACCCAGTTTGTCGTACAAAAAAAAACAGTGACTTAGTTTAAGCATTCTTTAAAGAAAAAAACATTTGACTTCGTGGGTACTCAACCTGCACCATTTTTCAGCATTCTAGAAACATAAAATACAGACAGTATGTTTCCAAATAAATTACTCAATCTGAATTCTTCTGGTCGTATGTTTGCTAACTTTAGAATGCGTGAGGAACATTACTTCTCTTAAAAAGTCCTATTTATAGCTACCTTTTTTTGTAGAGGTTGATAAAATTAGTTGAAATGAATTTACCTTATTATCATGATCACCTATTATATTTTGGATAGATGAAAAATAATGCATGCTTTCAACTTGTATTGTAATTAATAGACTGAAGCAAAATATCTCTTCAAACTTTTTCAACTTATTTTTCATTTAAAATTTTACATATATTGTAACTAGTCTATTGTAATTTTTCAATTTAGAAACAAAATTTTGACTGTTAAATACAGCTTGGACAATGAGGCCATTGGCGTATTTAAGTTGGACTTGGATTATCATGCTCCAGTGTAGGTTTATTCTAAAAATAGAAGAAAAAATGTAAATAAAAGATTTTTTAAATTTTTGACTTAGCCCTATTCTTTTATACGGCTGGCTGCGGTATGGTGAGGTGCGGTGTGGTAGAATTGTGATGGGCTATTGGTAAGTTGTGGTGAGTTTTGTTTTTTATAATTGTAAATTTGAAAAAGTATAGTGTGATGGATTGTGGTAAATTGTTGTGGGGATTGGTGTGTTGTGGTGGGTTTTGACAAAGTGCGGTGTGTTGTGGCACCGCAGCCAGCCAGCTGTATAAAAGAACAGAGTCTTAACTAGAAGAAACGCATATGTAAAAATTTATTAGATCCCTTTCCCACTTTGTTCCGTTTTTTATCTTGAACCATAAGAAAATCACAAGTTACACGCATGCGCGCGTGTCTATATATATATATATATATATATATATATATATATATATATATATATATATATGCACGTGTAAGTGTATATATATGTCAAAAATGATATGAGTCTTGGGCCAAGGCACCTTTTAAGTGTCTTAACCGATCATTAAAATTATATTACTATATGATACTCCCTCCGTCCCTTAATATTTGTTGTTATATGATATGTGTCATCAACTTTTATAAATTATTGAATAAATATAAATATTTTTTATTTGAAAATATAAAACCATAATTAGACCTTTCATAAAAGATATGTTTCTAAGAATACATTTATGCAATATTTTTTAGTATATTTGTGTTAAAATTAAAAGTTAAAATAATGCATTGGAGACCACTATAATCAAATGTAATAGATGATAAGGGATGAATGGGCCGGGGTAACACGGTTATAACTAGAGAGAAAAGTTTTATAATATAATACTGCTACCTCTGTTCCATATTATTTATCCTTTTGAGAATTTATGCATGTAAATTTAAAAAAATTTGACCATAAATTTTTCAATATATATAATGATTTTTTAAATAAAAGCACTACTATTAGATTTGTAATGAAAAATACTATCTTAAAAGTATAATATTATAATTGTTATTTAATAAGAATATAGAAGAAATTATTAATCAAATAATACATTAAATACCGTGATAGTTAACAAAATGATAAATTAAATAATATGGAAGTGAGGGAGTAAAACAATTGTCCCTCCGTTTCATATTATTTGTCTTTTTGTTGATTGTTACGGTCTCTAATGTCATCCTTTAATTGATAATTTCTTATATATAATATTTTATTAACAATTACAATATTATAATTTTAGGAGATTATTTTTCGTTACAGATCAAATCGTTATATATATTAAGAAATTTATGGTCAAAATTTTATAAATTTGACTGTATAATTTTAAAAAATGACAAATAATATGAAATAGAGTAAGTAACACATAATTTCTTGGTAGTATGTGAGACAAGACAATATAATCTCTAGACATGCATGTTACTTGGGAGGAGTAATCCAGGGTGATTGGTCATAGTAAAAGGGTCGCATCTTGTAGGTTGTGTTGTTACAAATTAGGTGAGGATAAAATTCTTGTCACACAAGCAATTGAAGTTGACCCATCATAATTAATTAATTAAGCTGCATATTTTATACACAAATTGGATTTTAAGTGATGACTGGAAGTTGAAAAAAGGGTAAAAACAAATATGAAGAAAGGGATAGTCGACCCAAAATTCCGACCATTAAGTTTCATTCGTGGAAGCAATATGGAATTACGGATGTATGTAATCTATGGATGCCACCTTCTTTGAAACCCGCCTAATTAGCAGCCTTCTCAGTTGAAATTATGCCCTTCTTAATCATTAATCATTTTACTAGTTATATTAATTAATCAATTATTTAATTCGTCAAATTTTACCCATCTTTTTCAAAGGGGTTTGCAAATTCAGAGGAATTTCGGCATGTGGTCATTTTAAGGTACTGTTGCCCGTATCAAAATGTCTGTTATTTGATTAAATTTTAACCATTGATTATTCACAAATTACAAGGAGTTACGATATGAAATTACCGCCATTAAAAAAATACCTTGGTAAAAGTTACAATGACAGTAATTTCATTTCGTAATTCATTATAGTTTGAGAATAATCAGCGGTCAAAATTTTGTCAAAGGATAAACATTTTGAAATGGAGGTAGTATACTTTCCATCTCTTTTTATTTGTTACTACTTTAATTTGGAAACATATTGAAGAAATCAATGCAATAAAAATTTAGCTAGAAATAAATCAAATTGACAAAAAGTACCTTCAATTATGAATAAGTTATTGGCTTTAAAGTCATTTATTATTAAGGGTTAAATTAGTAAAATTGTTATTGAAATTAAAATGTTAATGTAACAACTAACGAGAGACAAATTAGTTAAGTGGACCAATTAAGGGGGTGAGGGAATATAAGAGCAACTTATTTGTGCATGCCGTTATATATGTCTTTTCTAGTTTGTTACTCATAAATTACAATAAATTATGATATAAAATTAATATCATTGTAAGTATTTTTTTTTTAATCGGGGTAATTTCTCATATTGTAACTTATTACTGTAATTTGTGAGTAATCAATGATTAAATCTTAATAAGATTGACAAATATTTTGAAACAGAGGTAGTACATATATATACTATCTATATCCCTAATTATTTGTCATTTTACTTATATCTCCTTGTCATTTTTTATTAGTCAATTCTACTATTCTAATATTAAATTCTCGATTTAAATTATTGATTTTGCCTTTGTTAATAAAATAAATATGTTTAAGGTAATAATTATTTAGGAAGGTAGTAATAAAAAAAATCAATATCAATGGACCCACAAAAGATTACGGACAGGAAGCTCAAACAAAGATTTTGTAAGGCATTTCAAATTGCATTTTAATTTACTAATTATTCCTTTAATTAATTCCGTGAAGAACAAGGATGTTGAGTTGTCTTTGACAATTATCCACGGTAAAGACAGTGACTAGTGTTTCTTTTTAGTTTCATATTTGAGGACTACAAGTACTCGTCAATGCAAACCTCCCTTTTTCCTTTTTCAACGCTAGTATTTTAGAACTAATCAGTAATCACTCAAGTATAATACAGAGACTTGCATTTCAATTCAATTGAATAAATAGATACATAAATATAATAAATAGTTTTTCTTATATTATCTGTCACTTTAACTAATTTTCTTTTTTTTTGGCATATATGTCACTTTATAATTTCAATAACATATTAATTTCTAATTTATCAAATTAACCTTATTAATTACATCATTTTTCTTTTTCATTCACTTTTTTCCTTTTTTATTTACCATTTTATTTAAATTTTCCTAATTTTCATTGAGGTAAATTGATGTACAGCAGAGACTTTTTTTATTTTCAGTGACAAATAATTTAGGAAGGAGTAGTTATTTAGGATTTTTCAACTCTGTTTTCCACTTTATAGTTGAGAAGAAAATAACTTTTACAATATCATTTGGACAATGCCAATTAATTTCTGGGTTATTTGCATTTTGAACCTCGAAGTATAGGGGTATTTAATTTTTAGACCATTGGTTTTTATTGTTTATTTTTGAGACCCTAAAGTTTATGTTTAAATAAAAAAAGGACTTTAAAGTTTATAGTTTAATTTAAAAAAAAGGTTTGTGTACTGTTTTTCTTTTTCTTCCCATGTTTGACTAATATTGAAATAAGGTTAGACTAATATTGAAGTTATAATACACCTCTCTTATTTATGTCGGTAATTAGACCCTGAAGTACCCAGGGTCTAAGTATTTCCAGCATGAATGAGAGATGTGTATTACAGCAGGGCCTAATTAGTTCCGACATGAATAAGAAAGGTGTATTACAACTTCAATATCAGTTTTAACCTTAGTCCTGAAGTTTGACGCTAATTGGAAGATAAATTCAAACATGGGAAGAAAAAGAAAAACAGTACATGGACCTTTTTTCAAACTACAAACTTTAAGGTTCTTTTTTGATTCAACCATAAACTTTAGGGTCTCAAAAAAAACAATGAAAACCAAGAGTTCAGAAATTAAATACCCTTATACTTCGTGGTCCAAAATACAAAAAAACCCAATAATTTCTATCTCATTCTAGCAGCTCTTTAATTACATTAAAATTTTCTTTCCTATCCACGGTTTGGGGAGCTCAAATACCTAAAGAAAGCCTGTTTTTCAGATTAAGACGAATTTAGTGGACAGAAAAAAGGATTTCATTCAGGGCCTGTTTGGTGAACAAAACAGGGATGGCATTTAGTAGGAATGGGTTCTAGTTCCTGTTTTTTCTGTTTGGAGAGCAGTTTCTGAAATGGAATTGTAATCCATAGAGATTGTGTTATCCCTCCCAAATAGGGGGATTAGAAACCTCCCAAATGTGGGGGGAATAGGCTATCCTTTTTCTTTCACAACAACAGCAAAACCAATAATAATAATAATAATAATAATAACAATAATAATAATAATAATAATTATTATTATTATTATTGTTAATTATTATTATAATAATAATTATAATAATTATTATAATAAATATTAATAATCATAATAATAATAATAATAATTAATAATAATTATTATAATTAATAATTAATAATAATTATAATAATTATAATATATAATTAATAATAATTATAATATTTATAATTAATAATAATTATAATAATTATAATTATAATTATAATTATTTATAATAATTATAATAACAATAATTATTATAAATGTAAATATTAATAATTATTACTAATAATTAATTATTAAATGTTATTATTTAATAATAACTTTTAATAATTAGTAATTTTGTAATATGAAAATTAGTAATTAATAGTTAATAATTAATAATAACAATATATATTAATAATTAATTAGTAATTATTATAATTAGTTAATGATAATTGATAATTATTAATAATTAATAAATAATTATAATTATTAATAATTAATATAATAAAATTACTAATTGATACAAATGCCAACAATTAAAAATTAATTAATAATTATTTTAGTTAATTATTTTCCATTGATAATAATTATTAATTAATAAAAAATAATAATTTATAATTTATAGAAATAATATTATTAATTAATATATAATAATAACTAATTAATAATTGATAATTATTAATTATTAATTATAAAAATTTTATTATTGTCATAATAATAATAATATTAATAATAATAATAATATTAATAATAATAATAATAATAATGATTATTATTATTATTATAACAAATACTATTACTATAGCTTTGATTCCATTCCGGTGCTCACCAAACAGTTTCATTTCAGGGTTCTAATTCCATACCTGGAGCGTGGCGCGGTGGGAGAGATTGTAGACTTAGCTTGAGTTGTTGTTGTAGAAGAGATGAGAGAAATCCATAAGCAATAGAATAAGGGGAGAAAGATGAACATCTCAATCACCCATACTTGAACTTCTCAGCAATAGCCTTGAACTTGAATAATAACAAGAATAATAACCAAAATCAACCAATATCAATAACCTTGAACACCAAAGGGATTGGATATGACCTTGGATAAAGGAGATTCCACCACCAAAGCCTAATACCCCACCATGACCATCATAAAGGAAGAATCCACCAAATGATCAATAAAGGAATGACTAGAAACACCACCATTAAACAATGGATAAAGTAATCTAGATTTTGAAAGAAAACTTAGGGAAACCCTAACCAATGCATAAGCATGTTCATCTTCATCAAAAAGCTCCTGGAAACACATAACAACTAGCTATTTATACTAATCCTAAAATTAAGTCAAAACAGCGAAGAAACGGCGTCTTCGAGCGGCGGCTCTCGCGAGCGTGCCTTCACCGCTTGATCGTCAGCGATCGGCGGTCGCGTGCGCAGCATCTCCGGCAGAAGCTCGGCTCGGGCGAGCAGGAGGTCGGCTCGGGCGAGCAGGTCCTCTGCCTGCCGCCAGTCGCTGGCCTGGGTGGGTCGCGTCCGTGACAGAATGCTTGTCCGCTTGGGCAGAATGGTGGCTCGGGCGAGCCACTGGTTGGCTCGGGCGAGCCACGCTTCTGGGCAGTTTTCCCTGCCGACTTCAAATGCGCATAACTTCTTCATCCGAACTCCGTTTTAGGCCCGTAAGATATCGTTGGAAAGCTCTCGGTGTGTACTATAAGCTCCCAAAATTTGAGCCTCATCGGAGTTGTATTGAAGGAGTTATGACCCGAAACGTGAAGGTGCGTACATTCCGACAAACCCACTTTGACCCGTTTGCGCTTATTCTTGCCGAAGGACTTCGAACCATTTTAAAGGCCCGAAGTTGGTCCCGACTGGACTCGTAGCTCCACTTCCATGGTCCGGGGTCCCATTTAAAGTGGATGCCACACCCGTTGCCGATCAAACCACGCCTCCAGGGTCCCGGGTCCACCTTATAATGCACCTCACACCCGACCTTGAAGTCATGTTTCTCTTGTTTTATGAAAGGGGTACGGAAAGGCTTGGAGACCATGGATTTTAGGGATCGGGACCCATCACGATATGCTTCAATACCCAACCCCTTAGGATTATAATTACATACCCAACCCATTCCATTTTTCTCTCCAAACAAGCCCTCAAGTATTCCACTTAGGGGTATATGTAGCTCAGACATGAATAAGAGAGATGTATCATAGCTTCAATACCAGTTTTAACCTCAGTCCTAAAGTTTGGCGCATATCAGAAGAGAAATTCAAACATGAGAAGAGAAAAAAACGGGACATGGGACTTTTTTTCAGCCCACAAATTTTAAAGCCATTTTTTTATTCAATCTACAACCTTAGGATCCAAAAAATTAATATTGAAAACCAAGGATTCAGAAAATTTATCACCCTATACTTCAAGAACCAAAATGCAAACAACCCTAACAAATTAACACTTTATTAGCTATTTTGACTTGACCAATGTGAACAACTAAAGTCATGTTCTTTTATGCGGTAACTTGCGGTGCGATACTGCACCACACCGCACTATTTAATATTTTATCATACTTCACCACACTCCACCACAATCATTACTAAAATATCTTCTTAGTTTTCTTTTTCCTCACTTTTCTCCTCTACTTTTTATATTCTCTCTCCTCACCTACCTTACCTACACCGCACCATTTCCACGTCGCATCGCACAGTATAAAACAACGTAGTCTAATTGCCCTCAAAAAGCTAATCTAGCTAGTAACTCCTTAATTTTTAATGGTCATGGAGAAAAACTAATACATGCCACATTATCCATCACTTTCACTTAATAATTTTTTTTATTTCATAATTTTTTTTACTTTTACAATCTTCATATCATATCAATGTTAAGTTTACCATATTAAATTATCCTCATCCATTATTGCTTGTTACTCTATTAATTTTTAAGGGAGATATTTAACTTTTTGTTAAAATTAAAGCACTCAGCAAAAGCAAGTTCTTAAAACTTTGTCCAAAATATCTAATAGGATAACTTTGTTTTTCAATTCTTATAGCAATATATAAGATAACTATTTTGAAACAGTGGTTGTATTGTAATGTAGTGAAATCTTTTTAATTATTTAATTTACTTTATGAGTTTAACTTTTAATGACTATGGTATATAAATTAAAAATGATGACAAGTTGGGAAGAAAAGTAGGGGAAGATAAGGCGGAGAAAGGGAAGGATTAATAAGGGGCAGAAGAGAAGCACGTAATTAGGGGTAAACTTAACTAACCCCCTTCATCTTCAAGTTTCAGTAGTTGGTAAATCCTCTCTACTCTATACCTATTTGCTTACTTTGTGTTTTCTCAATCCTCTACCTATGCTTTTCAACCAACAACTTCATTTGCCCTATATATTTATATATTTATTAATATAATCAATCAAGCCATCAACATAGTTATTAAAATTACGACCGTGATTTACGATTCTACGATTTTATAATCCAAAATCTCCGATGCGATTTTACTATCTACATTATGATCTACGATCCTACATGGGTTAATTCTGATCCTAACTACTCCATAAATCCGAGTTAGGATCCTGATTCTAACAACCTTGACTATCAAAACAATATTTTGATAAATAGGGGTAAGAAGGTCCAAGGGTGAGCAAAATCGGTTAGTTACATTTTTTGTTAAATCTAAGTTGTCTAGATGCACGCAGCAGTTTGAAGTTTAAAATGCTTGAAAAAATAAAATAATCTATATATATATATATATATATATACCTGTCAATTCGGGCGTGCGGGCGGTTTTGGGTCGGTCGTATATCGGGTTTACGGGTAAAATACAGGTCGGGTGTATTTCGGGTTCGGGAAAATACGGGCGATATATTTCGGTTTCGGGTCACCCCAACGGGTTATGATTGCGACCTTTTTCGCTTTTTCTTGTTAAAAAGTGGTCTCTAAATACTACTTTTTGTACAATATACATAATAAAATATGATTATCTTCTAGCAACGATAGATTATTGTAACTATTTTAACTTAAATAAGAGAAATAACAAATAAATAAGTTGCGCTTATAGTTTAATAGTTAAATATTTGAATGCAAAGTCACAAATTTTAATAAAGTTTAACTCAAAAATATAAATTTTCGGGTCAAATGGGCAGGTCGGGTTTGACCCGCTAATTTTCGGGTTTGGTCGGGTTTAGTTGAAAAAATCGTATTCAAAACCCAGAAATTTCGGACGGATTCAGGTCGGGTTATCTGGTCGGGCCAGAAATTACCAGGTCTATATATATTAAATTAATAAATATATTTATATTAAATTAATAATGTCTAATAATTTATATACTAAAAATAAAACAAAGTGATGTGATATTAAATTAATAATGTCTAATAATTATCAGAATAGTTAGTCTTCTAATTGCTTCTTTCTTCCTTCTCTTAGTATGCACCGGCCAATATTTCGACTTTCAAAAAAACTTTGTCTAGAACTCTAGATAGATATCGTCATTATGGTTGGTTTTTATGATGTCATACTTGACCGCACTTTAGATTGACATGGAAAAAAGAACAAGTCCATTGTATGCTTTAGCTTAGCGGCGTCAAAAAATCAAGTTTGCGCTAAATTAGGTTCTGACAACTCGGATATTTGAAAAAATCTTCATACTTGAACTCATTTTGAATTTTAAATTTGGACATTGTCTTATGTCCGACATCAATTGTCTAAATTTGTTCGAATCCGTATTTGTCTAAATATAACCAAATCTAAATTTAAACAAATTTAGATATAATTTCAATATTTTGTCTGAATTCCAGGAATTGGACATTGTCCAAATGTGTCCGAGTCTGAATTTGAGACAAAACTCATACCTCCGATTTTTTACCTGGAACCCGACCCGATTTTAGAATTGGGTATGACTGAATTGTCCGAATTTAAAACTCGAACAAAAAAATTGATGACCAAACCCGGTTTAACTCGGGTCGGATAGATTTTTTCCAGCGCTAGTATATCGAATTTCATCTACTCCATTTCATATGAACTATCGCTCAATAAACATTATACGATTTTTAGTACATTTCTTTAATTAAGATCTTTTTTATAGTATATTTTATCAAAAATAACCGGTCTATTCTTATGATAATATTTTCATTACAAATTTAATGACAATGCTTTCATATAATATAACATTACACATGTTGAGAAATAGAGAGGTAGATTAAATAGCACTAGAATACACTTTCGATTTGTTTAAAACCACCAAAATACAAATAAAAAGTAGGAATTACTGACATACAAAACCTAAAAGTATAATCCTTAAAAAAATTAACTGATGCAAATAGGGAATACATGGGCTTTGCCTTGGGCCTCTACCGAATTATGAATGTCAGACTTGGGCCCAAATATGATGGGGTGAGATTTGACAACCATACAATAGGTCTAGCTCATCCAATGACGAGGTGGCCCATAGAAATGTGTACCCAAACTTATCAAAGGAAATTGGTTTCGCTTTTTGGGTTGGGACATTTATGAAACCTTAATCTATGACTCTTAACTAGGTTTGATCTGAACCAAACATTCACCAAAACTGACAAAAGCAAGCACCTAAAAGCCCAGTATCCTACTACTATTCACAGTTGAGAAGCATAGAAAAACCAAGTTAAGGATTGAAATTAACCCACGTAGAATCGTAGAGCGAAATGTAGACAGTAGAACCGCATCAAGGATTTTGGATCATAAAATCGTAAGATCGTAGATCAGGATCGGGATTTTAACAACTATGCATGCAGCACAGGAACCCTTTTGAACCACTCTACTCATAGGCTGTGCCTGTGGTGTACTGGGTAAACAAAATGTACGTCTCAGTTGCACACAATACTATGGTTGATCAAGGAGGATGAACAACAATTAACCAGAGAAATAATATCACATTTAGCAGCTTCACAACAACATTTTCAAGAAAGGGATCTTTCTATGTCAAATGACCGTCTTAGCATCATACACAGAGACCTGCCTTTCAAGTCATAAACTCATAATCAAACCTAAGATACAATGCCTTTTAACCCCAGTCTAGTATATGAGACACAACCGAAAAATCAGTGCACAATAAATTGATACTTCTGAGTAGATAGAAACAATTGAAACTACTATTATAAGCTCTTCAAACGGAACGAGTAAAAGACTCGGCCAAAAGGATTCTTAATAATCCTGGACAAATACAAAATGATTTCTCCAACCTTCTGATACAACACAAACTTAGTAGGAAACCTGAACCACTAAACATCAATCTGATCGCGACTGAAGGATGCTAACAAACTATAATCTCTTCAACAGAACAAGTACAAGATCCCAAATCTAAGTAGGGTCCAATTTGGATTGCTTTTATGTGTATGATGCTTGGCAATAAAAACATGCTTGAGGTGTTTGGCACCATGTATCAGATTTTGGCAAACACTATTAATTGGAAATTTGGAAGCCATGCAAGAAAGCTTCAAATTACATGCTTTCATCATAGGGAATATATACTATTGTGCACCAAAGTGCCAAACAGTATATTAATGATCACAAGGTGCTAATAAGTACAAATTATATGCAAATCAGATATTTGAGGTGAATCAGAATATGCTACTATAATGTTCCAGCAAGATGTTATTTGTTTACCTCTTCAAAAGTCAGAACCACCCAAAAAAGTGCACCTGCGTTCTTGACAATAGGTGGGAAACTTCATTGATCCAAAGAATTTACATCCATTTGACCATTTCTTGACAAAAAGAATGTTACAAAAAGACTGTCAAGACAGCCAAAGAACAAACTAATTCTCTCCAAAACTTCAAAAACACCTTTTTAACCCTATAATCATTGAAACGTAATTCAGTAGCATCAAAACTATGGATCCCCAAGATGGAATTTACATGATTAATGAACATTCACAACCCAGGTAGCAATCTTTGTAAAACAAAGAAACAACACTAAAATCATCATCAGCAGGAAAGAAAACAAAAACCTACGTATGATCACCCTTCTGTACTGTCACCCCATCAAATGAAATTGTTAACAACCCTACTTTCATTATCTCTTTGAAAATCAGTTTCTAACCATTGTTGCCTTCATCCTTGGCCAACAAATCCCAGAAAAAGTTGGTCAAAACACTCTCATATCCAGGCATTTTAGCATAACCAGGGAAGTAATTGATATCAATGACAAGATACCTGTTCCCAAGACTTGTATCCCTGATGAGATCGAAGTTGAAAAGGTTAAGCTTCAATGCTTGCTTCAATCCTCTAGCAATGTCAGTAATAAACTGCTGAGGCGGCATTTCGAAGTCATCCAAGTGCATAATCTTGTAGTACGTCTCGTCAGCTTTCTCATTTCTCCCCAAATTCGACACCTGCGAAAATGTCGATGCTCCAGCTAAACCCTCCAAATTATCCTCCGAAATATCCGGCAGCGACTTACGCTTCACACATTGTACATGTTCTCCGACGACGTACACCTTGAAGATCACACCGCCATGGTTGACGAACTCCTGCAGCACTATCGGCGGTTTCAGGCTGCTCACCCCGCCATTGTCGTACACGAGCGACATCTTGTGCGACTTCGCACTGCCATCGGCGACCAAAGGCTTCGCAATCATCGGAAACTTAAGTTCTTCCCAAGACTTCGAATCCTGAAGTGTTTCCATGTCTCGAATTACGGTCTGCTTCGGAATTCCGAACGTATTGCCGTCGCTTGTGACGACGTTGAGCTCCGAAACGACTTCAAGCATGGAAACTCGATTATGGAGGCGCTCAATTGCTTCAGGTGCATCGATGATTACGACATTAGGGTTCTTAGACTTGTACTCAGCAAGCTGACGCTTCCAATCTTCGCCGTAGAACTTGTGGAGGATGCAATCGAAGGGACCTTGATCAATCAAGGGTTTAACGGTGTCGATTTTGATGAAGAAGATCGAACGGTCCCTGGCGACTCTAAGAAGAGATTCTCTGATGAAGCTTTGCTGTTTCTTGGGGGCTAAAGCGTACCCTACAAGGTACTTCCGGCGGTGGATTTCGTCCGCCATTGACAAAGTCATCCGCCGGAATTGGACTGGAAGATTGACAACGCCGGAAAACCAATGAATTCCGGCGAAATTAGGGTTACGAGTGAAGTATGAATCGAAGGAGGATGAGAAGAGAGTGTTTGAGAGAGGGAGTCTGGAGTTGAAATTGAAACAGGGAGCAGAGGGAGGGAAGGGAAGACAACGGAGGCCAGGAAATGGGAGTGGGGATTCTATAAATAGGTTAGATCAGCCTTGTTTTTTTTTTTTCTTTTTGAAAGAAAATATTATTTGGTCTTTTGTGTTCTTAGAATTATTTTAAGTTTGTTAACTAGGAGCAGCATTGGCAAAAATTTGGGTGCGAGTAAATTTTTATCGGTTAGTGTCAAAAATCAAGCAAAAATCGGGTTCAAACAATTGAAAAAAAAATATTATGCTCGAATATTTGGTCAATAGCAAAATTCAGACAAAAAATTTATATCCGGACCCGACTTTTTCCGGGTCGGACGAAATTTTATCAACTCTACTTAGAAGGAAAAGTCTTTTCATGAGAAAACTTTCCATTGAAACTTGAGAAATAAAATATAGGGGTATGGTGTGAGGACATTAGGGACATAGAAGGAAATTTTATCTGTTATTTTGAACATATTTTCGCTTCTCAAAAGTTGGTGGATTCTAATATGGTCATGCGGTTAGTCAAGTCTCTAGTTATGGGGAGATGAATGTTATTCTGATGAAAGCTACTGGAGAGGAGATCTTTATTGCTCTTAACTAAATGCAGCCGATTAAGGGCCCTAGGTTAGATGGTATGTCTGCTCTCTTTTCTAAATCTTTTGGCATATTATTGGGTCCTGATGCTCTTTCATTTATGCTTGATGTTTTAAATCATGGTTGGTCCCCTACTTGCGTGAGCAAACTTTTATTGCCCTAATTTCTAAGATCAAGCAACCTATGGGCCCTAAAGATTTTAGACCAATAAGTCTATGCAATGTTGTGTACAAGCTTATATCAAAAGTCATTAAACGCTTCCCTGAGTGATTCATGAAACCCAAAATACTTTCGCCCTGAGTAAATTGATCAACGATAATGTGCTTGTGGCGTTTAAACGCTTCTACTCTCTGCGAAAGTGACCTAAAAACATCAAAATGGTCAGATGGCACTAAAGTTAGATATGAGTGAGGCCTATAGGATAGGGTGGAATAGTCTATTATCAAAGTTATGATGATAGACGATAGTGTTGGGTTTCAATGTTGAGTTTTGTGATTTGATCATGAGATGTGTGTCCATTGTTAACTATCATGTTCTCATCAATGGGCAACCCTCAGATGGGGTCATTCCCTAGAGAGGTCTGCGCAAGGGTAAGCTAATTTCCCCTTGCCTTTCCCTGATTTGCACGGAGAGCCTCTCAACGTTAATTAGACACGGGGAGGACCAAACTAGATTCATGGTATTATGGTGGCAAGTGCGCTCCGACAATCTCTCATTATTGTTTGCAGATGATAGTATTTTGTTCATATGAGCATCTATAGAAGAAGGTTTACATGTCCTAGACATTGTTCACCTTTATGAGCTTACTTCAGGATAAATGATCAACGTGGACAAACCTGAGACTTCTTATAACTGAAATGTGAGCGAACATTTGAAGAAGACATCATAGGAGAGTTTGGGTTTTAAAGTTATGAATCGCACGACAAATATCTTGGTATGCCTACCTACATTGATAGGTCCAAGAAGCAGGCTTTCCAAAACTATCTAAGATCAAATTTGTAAGAAGCTTAAAGAGTGAATTGAAAAGAACACTTTTATCCTGGCGGGAAAAGAAATCCTACTAAAAGCGATGGTCAAAGAAATTCCAACTTATGGAATGCAATGCTTCAACATCCTATCTAGTGGCCATTTGTGGCAACTTAGAGAGCCATTGTAAGAGATTCTCACAGGGTAATGATCAAGACAAGTGCATACATTGTGTAGCTTGGAACAAACTTTGCAATGCCAAGAAAATTGGGGAGTCTCGGGTTCTGAGACTTCAAGTGTTTTGATAAAGCCCTATTTTTCAGACAAGCACGGAGATAGGCACAAAGTCCAAAGCCATTGGCGGCTAGAGTGGTGAAGGCTAGATACTTCTTGAAAGAAGATTTCTGAAGCGCTCAAATTGGCTTTCAATCTAACTATACTTGTCGTAGTATACTGGGAGCTAGGGACCTATTGCGAGTTGGTTCCTTATAGAAAGTGAAATGGTAAGTGTAAAATTGGGGGAATCGATCGGTGGATCCCTATCACCAACAATGATCAAATCGCTACTATGATACGCTTTCTTAAGGAGGACGTAAAAGCTAGGGAGCTCATTGATGAGGAAAGTAACCTCCTTCCCTTGAGGTTGTTTCTGAATAATAAACTCTTACTCCTCCAAGAACCTGTGCCATTAAGAAGATCCACTAGAGTGAGGAGAAGTGCATTGTTTGATGACTGCATTGTATTTCTCTATGAACATGAGGTGAACATTAGTTCGATGGAAATTCAAACCAATGAAAGTTTGATTCTCAAGTGTGGATAGATGACATGAACGACAAGATTAAGTCATTGATGGAGCAAGATGACTTAGTCAACTTCTGTCAGGCCGTGGAAAGGGGAAATTCTCAAAAATGACTAGAAACCATGAACGAGGAAATGCGATCCATGAAAGACAATGACGTATGGGATCTCCTCCCATTACTGGATGGTGTGAAACCCATTGGTAATAAGTGGATATTTAAAACCAAAAGGGATTCAAATGGTAATGTGGAGAGATATAAGGCTCGTCTTGTTGTGCAAGGATTTACACACCAGGAAGGCATCAATTATAAAGAGACTTTCTCTCTGATTTCTTCAAAAGACTCTTTAAGGATTATAATGGTACTAGTCACGCATTTTGATCTTGAGTTACATCATGTAGATGTCAAAACAGCGTTTCTCACTAGCAACATTGATGAAACAATATACATGAAGCAGCAAGAAAACATTGTGGTTGGAGACCCAAAGAATATGGTTTGCAAGTTTAAGAAATCCATCTATGGGCTCAAACAAGCGTCTCCCCAATGGTATTTAAGGTCCACCAAGTAATTCTCTCGTTTGGGTTTGAGATGAATTTGCTTGATGAATGCATATACCATAGGTTCAGTGGGAGTAAATATATTTTTCTAGTTTTGTATGTTGATGACATATTGCTTGCCCGCAATGATATAGGCTTATTGTATGAAACCTAGAGATTTCTATCAAATAACTTTGAGATGAAAGATCTTGGGGATGCCTCTTTTGTATTGGGTATCATGATACATCAAGATCACTCTTGAGGTATCCTTGGATTGTCACAAAAGAGTTATTATCGAAAAGGTACTTACAAAGTATGACATGCAAAATTGCAAACTAGGAAACACCCTTGTGGCTAAAGATGACAAATTTAGTCTTAAACAGTGCCCTAAGAATGATTTTGAGGAAAGGGAAATGGAAAAAGTTCCCTATGCATCAGCGGTAGGAAGCCTAATGTATGCACAAGTCTGCACTCGTCCAGACATTGCATAACATCACAGGAATGCGGGGGCGGTACTTAAGTAATCCAGGATTGGAACACTGGAAAGCAGTCAAGAGGGTGTTGCGGTACCTATAGAGAACAAAGAAGTACATGCTCACATATTAGCAGTCAGGTCAGCTTGAGGTAATTGGGTACATTGACTCCGACTTTGGTGGATGCAAGGATAACATAAAGTCAACCTTCAGATACATTTATTTGTTGGCTGGAAGAGCTATCTCTTGGAAGAGCGCCAAATAGTCCATTACGACATCTTCCACTATGGCAACAGATCGAGTTTATCGCTTGCTATGAGACATCGAATCATTGGATATGGCTGCGTAATTTTGTCGCTGGATTGTGTGTAGTGGACACTATTCAGAGACTATTTAAGATTTTTTGTGACAATAAGTTTGTCGCCTTATTTTCCAACAACAACAAGAGTTTGAGAATGTTAAAATTGGGGCCCTCAAATTCTTAGTTGTTAAGGAAAGAGTTCAAAGTGCGGAATTGTTGATTGAGTATATGGATACAAACTCTATGGTTGCGGATCCGCTTACTTAGGGGTTACCATCCATCAAGTTCTATGAGCATGTTGCTCATATGGATGTTACATCATCTTTTGAAGATGTTCAGTTTTAGTGGGAGTTTGTAATTTTGATGCTTGTTTTGACATTAAATTTTGGTTCTTCATAGTTGTGATGATGTTTCCTGCAGAAATAAAGTTATATTGAAGTTTCCTTTTGTAAAACCCCGAAAAAAAAATGCTATTGTGTTGCCGTTAAATTTCCTAACGAACGTTTTATTCCGTTATTTATTTATCTGTCTTCACACGGAGCTTTTAGGACCGCGAGTGTATTCGTAGAAATTTTTAGAGTCTTAAAAATATCAGTTAGGAATTTTTGGGACTTCGGGTGAAAAATCTTTTTATCAGTTGAGAGAGTTTTTATCTGTCTTTCTTAAGTTTTGTTGTTATAGGGTTTATGAGGTAATATATGTTTATTTAGAAATTGCTAGATGGGATTATGATGTCATGGGGGTGATGTCATTCATCAAAATTTATCTGATTTTTTTTGTGATTTTCGTCCGTTTCCCCAACGAATTCCATTTTTGCTGCACCCACTACCAATGCAAACCATGTACTGACCAATGGGAGCCTGACACTTGGCTTGCCCCTATTCCCTCCCTCTCCCTCTCTCTTTCTCTCTCCTCCCTCCTCCTCCTTCTACAACTACATGCTGTTGCTGCTGATGCTCGACGAACGAAGACCACGCCAGCCCACCACCACACACCCCCCTCTGTTGTTCTGCCTGACGCACACCAGCCCACGCCAGCCACCACCAAGCTCCAACCACCGCTGCACCACCATTCCGACCACCCATCGCCACCTTAGCCACCGCCCATCGATGGAAATCCCCAACGCACCACCACTAACCACCACATCACCTCCCTCCTGCCTTCCCTCCTTCCTCCGACCACCACCCAGCTACCGCCGCCCATTTTCCGCCGCCACCGACGCCGGAAAACCGACCCCAATCCCCCTTGTTGCACCCCGACATCCCAACCCCACCACCACTCTCGCACCACCTCGAACCACCCGCGCCCCTGCCGCATTCCTGCCGTCTATCGCCGCCACTGACCACCGAGTCCGGTCCACCGCCACCCCGAGCTCCACCGAGCCTCCCCTTCTTTTTCTCCCTTTCTCCTTGTGCCTGGTTGCACCATCACCATCCGCGCCACAAGCTACGCGACCACCGCCCCTAGCCGCCGCCGAGGCTCCCAGCCGCCGCCCCGAGCCACCCCGGCCCCACCTCTTCTAGCTTGGACCCTTTGTTTGTGCCCTCTCTCTCTCTCTCTCTTTCTCTCTCTACAATAATATGGGTATTATGTGTTAGGGTTAGTTAATCATGTATTAAGTTTACTAATGTGTTTTAGAGTAAATAAACTTGTATATTTACTGTTAATATTGTCTAAATACATGTTAGTTTAATAAGTGGTTATTAGGGTGTGTTTAGTGTAGGGTTATAAGTTAATATATATAGTTTATATGTTATGTGAAATTTTGATGTTAATATCCATGTTATGATTTCATGAATATTAGTGTAATAATGTTAAGTTAAGTATTAGTAAATATCTTGTTATTTTGTATGTTTATATATCAAGTATATTATTTATTTTGACAATAATATTAAGTTATTAATATTTTCCATATTATTTAGTAAAAATTATTACCTAATGTTTAATACATGATTTTACTATCTAAATGTGGTAATACTATGTCTTGATTGCATATTATATAAAAGCTAATATCTTATGTTGGAACTATTATAAAATTAGGTTCATTATATTATTCTTGCAGTTGTTATATTATTAAGTCCTTGTTACTTTGAAAGTTAGTTTTACAAAGTATTACTATCTTTTTATATATTAGTATGTTAATGTCAAGTTTATCAAATATATTGCTATATTATATGTTGTGATTATTACAAAGTTTAGTTTATTTTATATCCTATGTTTTCATAATATTAAGTTAATGTTGTTACAATATTACTAGTAATAATATCTTCTTAAAGTGGGTTCATTTTATTATTCACAAGGGTATTTCGAAAGTGTGTTATTACAAGTATTATTATATTACAAGTCATGTTTAAAGTTATTATTATTATTACGTTAATGTTAAGTTAAAAATATTTTGTTAGGCCTTGGTAGAGTTTGAATTTTATATTATGAATGAGTATAAGTTCTTGTTAAAGACTTTATGTTAGAAATTGTGTGGGTTGTGATTAGAAGGAATAAATTATAATTTGGGAAGGGTAGTTAGGATGTTAAAGAAATCGTTAGAGCACTTTTTGATTTTAGAACCTTTTATTAGGTTTGAGCGAGGACACGAACCAGTAGCTCCGTGTGCATCTTTTGATTGAAGTGACTTTCTACAGGTAATGTCTATGTCCTAATCCCCTTTGGGATGCCCTTTTATCTGTTTTGTCATTTTAATCTGTTTGTGAAGCTTGCATTCCGCACGGGGACTTTCTGTGAAATTTGGACTGTCTGATTTGGATGTCTGCGAGTTGTTTTTCTGAGTTGAGTAAAACGTGGCAGTCTTTTAAACTCTGAGTTTTATTCTGTCGATTTGTAAACTGGGTTGGGTTTTGTTTGAACTCTGACGTCTGATAATTCATAAGATACTAATAATCAAAGTGAAACCATAAGCGGGTTGCGGGTAACGACCCTTAGACCAGGATCTGTTCCTGCAGGGGAGTTATCAAGAGATCGGGGAGTCCCGATATTATTTCTGAGATTGTGCACACATCGATTACGATTTTGGACCGGTCATCCATTCGATTACGAGGATCCGAGATCCTGCTCGATTACGAGTTACGATATTACGGGATAGGCAAATCACCGCATAATAAAATTACGACCGCTTTTACGAGGAAAAGTTTACTCGCTTCGATTACTCTGCTTCGGTTTCGATTTACGATTTACGATGTCCGATTCGGGTTGAAATCGATTGTGGTTTTTGGAACATTGTGTTTTTCCGAGTTGGAAGTTGATACTGTTGGTTTATAAGTTTTGATATTTTTGAACTCTGGTTACTACTGGGTTGGGATTCAATTGAATTGCGAAAAGGTTTGACTTGTTCCCCTCCCCTAAAATGGTTTAAAAAGATTTCTGAACTGTTTTGACAGTTAGGAGTAGACATTATTGAGGTTTCCCCCCTCATATTGTGAATGTTTTGTTTTCAGGTGGAGATCAATTATGTGATGGGGATGGGCAATAGAAGTGAGGACGTTGGAGTTAGCCGTTTGAGAATAAAGTTTAGTTTATGTTTAGACTTGAAGTTTAGTAAATGTTGAGTTTATGTTGTTCTAGAATTCGAAGTTTGTTTCGTTTGTTAAAACTTGAAGTTCTTAGTTTATTCTATTAGTGTCTGTCCTTGCCTTGTATCTCTTGAATGCAGCGATGCAAGTAAAAGCAAAAAAAAAAACGAGTCTTCCGCTGTTAATGTTAGTCAACGTTTGATTTTGACCGTTAAGTTTAGAATTGAAATTCCGGGGCGTTACACCTTTTACACTCCATTTATTTCGGAGATAGTATGATCTCAACAAAGTTTAAGGTGGACCAGTTGGAAATAGTCATGTTAAGATCACACTGCATGATATTTCCATGTTGCACATCTGTATCTTGATCCATGTGATTTCTTGGTGTTAATGTATGTGATTATTGATGGTCGAATTACGGTAATTGTAATAAAGGCCTCGTTGATCCTATGTTGATATTATTGATGGACAAGATTGTTTAAATACGTTGTGATGTTGACAGTAAAGTTGAACTCAATATTTTGGTTTACTAAGTAAAATATACTCATAAGGTTTCACATATAGCTCAAGTGGGAGATTGTTAGATCATAATCCGACGATGAGCTTATATGTAAACGAACATACATCACAATAACTGTCATCGTTTATAGCCCAACTAAAGTGATCCAATAAGTATATATATTGGGCTTTAATGTATCAGGTAAGATTTAGGCTCTAATGTGTGGATACCAGTGACTTATAATTATTCCATGATGGGCGGAATAATAATAGGTCAAAACCTAAGCGGTTTACTATGTTATATATATGGTTATGGTCCACAGGTCACACACACGGTTATTTTCTACCTGATATCCCATCGTTAGTGAGAAAGAGTTTTGTCTGCGAGATCTCTTTTAAATGGGTGTTGATTTGGAAGACCTAACCATGTCACTTAAGGACGACTAATAACTGTAATAGATTTAGGTATTCCTGTTTATGTTTGTGTTCTATTTGATTCGACATATTGGATTCTAGATTTATAGTGATTGTTATAATTATGATTAATCCCGGCAAGGATTGATAAGATTCAAAGCACCTAGATAGTACCTTGTCATCACAAATGAAGTAGTTCGGAAATCCCAACGAACATTATCTGGATGTGCATGATGTATGTAATGACTTGAATAACACGAGCAGGCATGAAAATCAGGAAAAATGGCACTGTTTAGCTCGACACAGACCGGGTGAGGCTAACACGGACCGTGTTGCAAGCCAAGACGGATCGTGTTGCTAAAGGCACGATCTGAGTCATACACAGGGAGCCCAGTTTTGTGCTCCGTTTGTAACACGACCATGTTTGACAATTTTCTCAAAATCTGGCTTTTGGTTCCCACACAGACCATGTTACATCTAGCGTGGTCCGTGTTACCCTTAATTCAGTCTTTTGGCCCCAAAGAGTCACCCAATAACTTCCAAGGTTTTCTTATATATACCAACTTGTGACTTGATACTTAGATTTTCATGCCTCTTAGTTCACCAGCACACGTACAATCGAAAATTACCAATAGATAGACAGACCCCATCCTACCTATCCAAATTAGTACATCTATTAATAGTAGAAAAATGGCGGCTACATGAAATAATTTACGAGTATGTTGGTCAATCCATGAACTTTTTTCCCCTCTGTGACCAAAAAAATAGAGAAAAAGTTTGCATGCCTCACGGAATTAGTGGCGACAAAAATTACTACAGAAAATTGAGGAGTGAGGGGGAGGGAAGGTAAGGGGATGAGATCTATTTCTATCTTATTTGGATTATAAGTGGGGGGAATGAAGGGTAAGAAAGGTTAATTGTTGTGTTTGGATTAAAAAAGGGAGGGAAGGAGGAGAAAAATCAAGTAGTTTATTATATTAATAAATTTATTTTCTTTTTTTTAAATTATAGTGAGTTCCATTCCCCTCCGTTAACCCTCATATTGGGGGTTAATGAAAAGGGGGTTAATAGAGTGGAATGGAGGTAAACGGTTCTCCTCCCCTCCCCTCCTATTTATTTATCCAAACAAAGGTAAGTGAGGTTATTTATCTCATTTCCTCTCCCTTCCCCTCCTATAACCCCAAAACAAACATGCCATAAAACATCAGAGGGTAGATGTAGAAATTCTTTTAATTTGTTCAATTTCTTAACATGTGCTCCTATTTATTCAACCTTTTCGAATACTTGGCCTCTTCTTTTGTTTTTTTTTTAAATCGTTGGAAGCCAATACGCTAAAAAGCATCCAAAATGCAATATAAAATCCACCAAAACAGCAAAAACAATAAAGGTAAACCTAAAAAAAAACAAACAGCAAAAGCCTCTTCTTTAACCTTTAAAATTCCTATAAAATATTAATAATAAATACTAGTGTATTGAGTAATTTTAAGAATAAAGAATGGGAAGATACGATATGGGAATGAAGAATTAGGTAATCCTATGAATAATGATCTTATCCAATGCATGGTCCTTTTGATTATCTATCTTAAAATATTTATTGTTTTGGAATAATTCTTGCACTACCACTATAGATTCCTGTATATCCCTCTTTTCCCTCAATTTATAAACCCTAGTAGGCTTGCTTTAGTGGCATTTGACATGGCAAATAGCCAAATAGTACATATTAACATATTTAATTATTATTTAAGTCGCTTTTCTGGATGTTGGATTTGGTATCTAAGGTCCAGTACGTACTAGATGTGCATTCTTTGTCAGAAAATTGTCCATGATATGTGTCTTTAACTCAAATCAAAATAATTAATAATCATTTTAAATTTTTTATAGGTTATGATTTTATAAGTTAAAATAATATTTTCTAGTACTCACATATTTATCAAATATCATAATATAGCATTTATAGACTGTATCGACAAACTAATAATAACATAATAATAGAGAATGCACATATTATGCATAATTATAAAATTATCAAAAATATAAATAAATTAGTAAATTTTATATATAAATTACAATCTTCAAACTAATAAAACATATATTTATGAGATTTACATGGTTCAATTAATTCACAAAAAAAAGTAGTACCTCATCTTATCCATTTGTTATTATTATTATTATTAAGGAAGCATATGCTTTGGGTCGCTCATTGATGAAAAGGAATGATTCGTTGATATACCTGCCTTGTGCACTAAAATAGTTTGCCAGCCGCAACATAGCAAATTGCATTGGGGACTACTCGATCATATTTCAAACATGTATAATTTGCATTTCCGTATCCTCATTTTTAGAGAGAATGTGCTTTTTTTCAGCTCATTTGCAATTTGCACGCCAATTTGAAGCTGGTAGGACTGAATTTGTGTTTAGAATATCCTTTATTGGTAGTTGGTACCCATACATATTGGGTTGGGCTTGGAGGCCCATTTGGTGGCCCATGATTATCCTTGGGATCCATGGCAACATGGAGCATGCACCTCTGGGACAACATGGCTCGTGTTGTTGATCAAATGATCCGCTCTGAGAACTGGTGCCTGACATGAGTGATATTAGGATTGACACAGGACATGTCATGCTGACATGACCCAACTCACTGATTTATGGTGTTCTATGTGTTTTGTCGATTATATTATGCAGAATTTGACCTAGGTTCGTTGTTGCTAGGTTTTTAGCTCCTTTAGAGAAAGAAAGTGAAGGTTAGGGAGTTCCTCCATTGTTATTGTATCAATTGAGTTATAGAGTGAGTTGTGTGAGATTAGCAAGGTTTTAAATCTCTGTTTACGAAAAATCGTACATTTTGATTATGATTGTGGTGTACTTTGCTCTTTTCTCAAAATGGATTGTAGGATCGTTGTTGTCACGGGTTTTCTCTCATTGAATTTTCCACGTATACCTGTGTGTTCTTGTTGTTTCTTTATCATCTTTTAGTTTTATGTTATCACTTTCATCCAAACCACTTTCACTAATTCGCAGTTTTAGGAATAACTGCGCTTCTTTACGAGTGGTATTAGTTAGAGTCGTAGTTCAAGGATGACTTCCATTATGGAGTGTGATATCCAAAAGTTTGACGGGGAGAAGACTTTTATCTCTACAAGGTGCAAATGAGGGTGGTTGTTGGACCTTGAAGTATCCCTTAAGAGGCGATCTTTCAAAATTCTACTTAATTTAAAGGTGTTGACAATGGTTCCTTAATTCTTAAATAAGGAATTTTCGACAATTTTCAAGAATCATAAGCTTTTATAAATAATTCGCAAATTAAAAAAATCGAAAGATAGTTGATTATTCGCAGAAAATGAACACCCAAATAGTCGACTAAACCAGCTATAGCCCACTAGATTGGCCACAAGGCTGGTCGGCCTTGAGTGGACAGCTAGTGGCCCATCGCTTAATGACCAAAAACATGACCAACTAATATAAGGTCAGTCGACTTTATATATCTTTATCTAAACTTGTTTCTGCATGTTTCGAAGACTTATTTTCTACCTTACACAAATAACTTATGAATGTGAATTAATATCGACATACACAAATTAATTCAAGCAAGTTATGGTTAAAGAGTCGTCAGTTAGTTTTAAAGATAAACTAACAAATTTAAATAAAACAAACTCCGATTTACGAATCAAAGATTAGATTTAGAGGTAAGATTACAAATCTGAGAGTTAAAGGACCCTCTAACCTACCTGTTTTAACAAAATATACTCTACTAAAATCAAATTTCATTAAAAAAGAGTGGAAGGAAAGGAATTGATATAGTTCATAAATTCACTATTATATCATGCAAATAAAACGACAAATATTCACACTTTATACAAGTTATCAATTTACAAGTAATTAGTTTATATGATTATACAGAAGCCAAAGGTGATAACAAGAATAATGAGTGCTTGAATAAAAATGTCACTAAACTTTATCAAAATTGCAAATTTACCACCCGAAAAAAACATGTCATTAGAATGCCATCAATTTTTGTAAACAGTGTAAAAAATGCCACCTAATCGACATATTACCTGCTATAGCCGGTAAACTGCAACTGGGGGGTGTTTAATTTGATAACCTAGCCTAATTAAAATTTTCATCCCATCCAAATTAATTAACCCCCTCCCACTTAATTTTTTACTGCCTTACTGCCCCCTTCATCTTCTTCTTCATCTTTCTTCTTCTTCTTCTGCGAAAACCTACGCCATAAGAGCTTCATCCTCCACCTCTTATTCTTCAATTCAGTTCCAAAAATTGGGTCTTTCTTCTTCCTTCTTCATTTCTGACCTCAAAAAACCCTAATTTCAACCAGAATCTGCAATTTCAACCGAGAATATGCAGTGACCTCAAAAAACCATAATTTCAACCCAGAATCTGCAATTTCAACCCAGAATATGCAATGACCTCAAAAAACTCTAATTTCAACCCAGAATCTGCAATGGCCTATATTTGCTTGGTGTACACTTCATACACTGAAGATAGGCCTTTGAGGAGGTTTGCAAGATGTGCGAGGTGGAGGATTTCTGATGACTGTGGATTCTGCAGAAACTTACCAGGTATGAATGCGAACCTTTCAGACCTTCAATCCTTGCAAAAACACTTCCCTGGGGTGCGATTTTGGTACTTGATGTTGAATTTAGGGTTTGATTGAGTGAAGAGGGAGAAATCACAAGGGGAAGTTGAAGAAACTGGGCGATGAAGATGAAGAATGCAGAAGAAGAACATTAGAACAAGAACGTTGCTTGGTTTTTTTTTTCAAATAGAGGAAAATAATTGAGAGACCACTAAGTTATTAGGGTAGATTAGTTAATTAGGGGTTTTTTACTTAATTATATTATTAATTTACTTAATCACAGCCACCCATAACATTAACCTGCTGCTTTAGGTAAATAACCTCCAACGGCCGGTGAAGTGGCATTTTTTACACTGTTTACAAAGATTGATAGCATTCTAATGACATTTTTTTCGGGTGGCAAATTTGCAATTTTGATAAAGTTTAGTGTCATTTTCATTCAAGCACTCCAAGAATAATAAAGAGTAAGTTGACCTTAAAACAGTAAACACATAGTAAGTGGGTTGATAAGTGTTTTTTGCATGTATGTGGTTTTGGATATTTTAATGTGAATTTGGAGAATATTTGATGTAAATATATTATTTTATATTCAAAAATATTATGTTTGTTTGGAGCTTGGTCGGTTTTGTAGAGAATTTGTTAGGATTTGAAGGAAAACCGGGCAAATTCAAGCATGAATGTTCAAGATATGAGCTTAAAAGAAGAGATGAAAGTATTTTGGATTACTCACAGCCCCAAAGTTGTAGCCCATTTCAGGATTTGGCCCAAACCCAACTTTTAAATACTCTCCGTTCCATATTAATGTCGTCTTTGAAAATTACATAATCAAATTTTAAAAACTTTAACCATAAATTTCTCAATATATATAATGACTTGTTATATAAAAATACTATTATATAAGAATTTATCAATGAAAAAAACTATCATAAAAATATAATACAACATTATTGACAAAATATTATATAAGAATTTATCAATGAAAGAGTTATGTTGGAGATCGTTAACTAATAAGTGACAATCAATATGGAACGGAGGGATTATTTTGTTTACAATATGAAGATTTTTAACCTCATTTTCAATGGTATTTTTTTTACCTCATTTCCAATGATATTTTCAAGTATTTTTCTTATTGATTCAAGTATATTTTTTACAGTACGTAGATTTTTTACTTTATTTTTGATATTTTGTAAGAATAATTACTCCATCTATTTCATAATAATTGACACTTTGATTAAATTTTGACCGTTAATTATTCACAAATTACAATGAGCTATAATATGAAATTACCTTAATTATAATTTTGGGTAAAAAATATATGTCTAATGATGATACTCCATCCCCATATCATTTGACACTTTAGACATGATTTAGAAAACCAAAAAAACTTCCACTTTATATTAATTTACCTCATTGAAAATGTAAAAAAGTTGGATCACATGGTAAGTAAAAAGGGGAAAAGGTGAATAAAAAGGACAAATGGAAGAAAAAGATGTAATTAATAAGGTGAATTTGATAAATTAGTAATTAATGTGTTATTGAAATTATAAAGTGACAGATACTATGGAAAAAAAGAAAGTTAGTTAAAGTGACAGATAATATGAGAATGAGGTATCAATTCATATTGTAACTCACTTGTTATTTGTGAGTAACTAATAATCAAAATTTAGTTAAAATGTCAGGATTGGTAACTCTTTCCAATCCAATCCAATCCAATCCAAATCTTACACAATTCCCCAAAAAAGTCTCTAAAAAACACAATTTCAAAAAAAAAAAAACATCACAACTTAATTTATCCAATTCAATCCAATCCAATCCAATCCATCTAAAAATGATTTCAACCCATCCAAAGAACAGGCTAAAAAACATAGTACTACCTCTGTCCCTTTTTATTTGTCATATTACCTAATTTTTCTGTCCCTTTTTATTTGTATAATTATCTAACTTTTACATTTCCAATAACTATAATTCTCATTCTATCCCTTATAAATGCACTATTTGCACTTTTTCAGAGATATTTTCAAAGACATTTTTGACAATTTACAAATTTTTTGCTCCATTCCTAATATTTTTTGGTATTATACAAATAGTTTTAAGGACAATTAATCAGGGAGGGAGGTAGTAGTAGGATGACAAAGGTGTGAGTGGTGAATGGAATTAAAACATGTGCGGGAGCACATGCAAAAACGAGTGTGAAATAGTGAGCCTCGAATCCCGGTGTTGTCTGTTAGGTTTTCAGTTGGGCCACAAGTAACTATACACCTTTGTTTTCTCCGTCGGCGCAATTCAACCCACCACGTGCTTCCTCCCTCCCAAACACTTGGCTTTCCCTCAACTCTTTTTAGTTTCTCTACTCTCTAATTAGCGCAGGCAAAAATCCGGGTCCGAGTAAATCCGGGTCGGACAAATTCGGACAATGTCAAAATTCGGACGAGAAATCCATGTTCGGACCCGGTTTATTTCAGGTCAAACCGGGTCGGACAATTCGGACGAAGCTAAAATCGGGTTCGGACAATAGAAAAAAGAGAAATTTTATGTCCGAATATTCGGTCAATATAAAAATTCGGACGAAAAATCTATGTCCAGACCCAATTTTTCCGGGTTGGACAATTCGAGTAATCCGGGTCGGACAAAATTTTGCCAGCTCTATCTCTAATCATCCACACACCTTTGCTTTTGGGGACTGTTTGGTCTGAAAATCTTCCCCAAAAATTTAGTCAATTTTTTAAAGTGACAAATTTTTCTATGGTTAGTTCACTCTATTAGATGAAAGAGTTCTAACGTGGAACCTACCATTTTTCTTATAAGCTCAACAGACTTTTTTTAAAGAAGGCTAGGGGAAGCTTTTTCCAGAAAAATTATATCTAGACAAATCTTTCTGAAAAACCACCAAATATATCATTAGTAACTAAACTTCATAATCTTTCTGCGAGAGAAATGGAAAAAGTTAAGAAAGTATTGAGGTAAATTTTATTTTTTTTTGGGATCACTGACGTACAAAAAAAGTAGGGGTTATTATCATACCACTGATAAAAATAGGAATTATTAGAATCCAATATTGTCCTTTCTAAATTATAAATCTGATAATCACATTGAATACTAGGTTTGGCTTTTGGGTTGTTAATTGTCAAAGGAGACTAAAAATAAAAGCCAAAAAAATGGCAAAAAAATAAAATATCAAAAAGAACACATTGTTATCCTTAATTATCAGGTGTAGGGAACAGTAGGTTACACTCTTGGCATTTATTGTGGCCAAACATTGATGTCTTGTTGAGGAAAAGCTGGATCCCCTTCAGATTTAGGAGCACATGCAATTGTTACTCCCTAATTAATTACTCTTCCTAATTGTGATATGTTCATTTGCTAGGTCATAATGGTCACTACTTAGAATAATATTTTGATTATTATCTCTTTTTATTGTATCCTTGGTTTATTATTGCTTTTCATGGAAGTAGATGTGTCTCATGAAAAAAAGGGAAAATTAATATTACAAAAAATTATAAGACCATTTTCAAGAGTGAGTTCAATGCTGACATGGCACGAGATTAGAATGAAATAAGGTTCTGCAACACATTTTAGTAATAAGAATAAGACTTGACTCGCGAAAATCTCACCGTCAGTTTTGCAAAACGAGTTTAAGAGTGAGTTTAACTTACAAATATTTTAATTATATTTTTTGTAAGTCTCTCCCATCCTCCAGCTCATTTTTTTATTAATATAATCTAATTAAGTATATTATTAAATAGAACTCGCTTACTTTTTTAATTAATAAGAGTTAAACTCATATTCACCATTGAAAATTTAGCTAAATAAAAAGACAAATTTTGACTTTCTTAATAGGGATCCACAAATTCCATCTCATCTATGTTAGAGACGGGTGATGGGATTGATGCTTTGAGGCGTGAGAGAATCACTATCTTTAAGACAAGATTTTGCCCCTAATGCAATATCGTGTCTCCAAGATATAACAAAGCGTCCTGGATCGATTCATATATAGCAAACCAATCCCCTGTTCTTCTGATTGAAATGGATAGAATTCTGGATAGATTCAAACTGTTTGACAGTTGAATCTTATCCCCTAAGGCAACTGTCCCCAACCGCCAAAAGGATAAAATTAAAAGAAAAAAGCAACATATAATTATATTATTTGTTTTTGCTCTCTGCTCAAGTGCCAAGTGCGCCTTACAGCCCACACCGCGCATGCCTGTGCGTGTGCTGTTCAATGCAAAGCATTAAACATTAATGCAAGCACATGTAATTAAGTCCACACCAAGGCTTATATATTTATAAATCCATAACACTCTTTAATATATAAAGAGGTAGAGAATATGATATTGTCTCCATGTGGGACAATTTTGAATTAGCCTATTTATTTCCTTTAAGAGTTGGAAACTTTAGTAGCCTACCCATGTGGGACAAGCTAGGATCCCTAAACATTTACTAACTATTTAACAATCTAATAAGTCAAACTCAAACTCACTACTACAAGTGCAAAAGATTAGTTAAAGTATAAGATAGTTAACAAAAGAAAGTTAAACAAATACTTTTTGGTTGGTTTTTCTCCACCCTCTCTTGATAAAAAAAATTACTATTAAAGGTAAAATAGAGAAATGGCTATTATATATCATTGAGGTTGTAAACTAACATAATATGAAATGCAAAACGTTAGTTGAAGTATTAGATTAAAAAACAAAAATGGATACATGTTATTTTACTCCCGTTGTTTCCTAATATATGTAACTTTCGATTTTTGCAACTTTCAATTATGTCATCACTTTAATATTTAATTTCTTATATATTCAATATTATTTTAAAATATTATATAAATATATTTATATAATAGCTTTTTTTATGATAAATATCTAATAATATTAATTTGATATGTTGATTATTATACATATTGAACAATTTAATGATATTAATTTTTATATTTGAAATAATTATATTTATTAAAAGCTTATAAGCCACATATAAATACGGAAGAAATGGAGCAAGTAGTATCTTGCCTTTAATACATAAATACATACATGATGACTCCAAATTAAAGGATTGTTCACAATTTTTGGTACACAATGACAATGAAGGAGGGACCTATTTGAGACTTTGGTTGGATACATAGAGCACCTTCCTTCCATATTTTTATTCGATGAATACAAAAATCAACATGCTTCCATTATTCACCAACTTGACCTACCTGGGTTTTTTTTCCCCCATGTTAGCTCTTCCGAATTATTAGGCCTCTTTGGTTTTTCAATCCTTCTCCACAAGTACATATATAATAAACTGTTGGACCAATGTCAAGAAACTAGATTTGATGAAACCCACTTGAAGTTCCAAATCCAAAAAGATTTTAGCGTGTCCCATGTTCAATTAGTACTTTTACGTACACGGATAATGCAGTGTGGTAATAGTGCGGTGCGTTAGAATTTGAAAAAAATGTGGTGATTGGTGAAGTGTGGTGAGTGTGAGTTGTAGACCTGTGGTGAGAGTTATAGTAAGTGGGGTATGTGATGAGAGAATGTGAAAATTAGGAGAAAAGTGAGGACAGAGAAGAGTAATAAGATATTACCTCCGTCCCAAAATGTTTGTCAATTTAACTAACTCTTTTATCCCAATTTGTTTGTCAAATTTACAGTTCTAACAACTGTTATTCCTTTTTACCCCTAATTAATAAATCTATTTATCATTTTTTACAATTTCAACAACTATCATAATCAATTAATGCATGGGTAATTTGGGTAAGTGATAAACTTTTCGCCTCATTTCCAATATGCATTGGTTTTCCAAATTTAGTTAGAGTGACAAAGAAAATGGGGCGGAGGTAGTCTATTGATAATTATTGTGATGTGATATGGTGAAATGTGGTAGAAATTAAAGAGTACGATCCGGGTGATACCACACCACAACATACCACATAAAAGAATGGATCCTAAATCCACTCTGAATTTTAAATTTTAATTAAATATATTTAATTAGTATTTTTCACTAATTATCTCACAAATTTTTGTAATATTCACATTTTTCATCATCCAAAAGAACTAACAAAAAGAAAGGGACTGAGTATTACGCTCTTTATTCCTTATTAACTGTCGTTTTTTAAAATAATGCAATCAAATTTTAAAATTTTTTACTATAATTTTTTTATATATCTAATAATTTACTATATAAAAATATTACCATTAGATTTGTTACGAAAAATATTCCTTAAAAGTATAATTATCGTATTTATTAATAAAATATTACTCCTTCCGTCCCATATTAATTGACACTTAAACTAATATTTTTTGTTCCAAAATAATTGTCACTTTTCATTTCCCAATACTTAACTTAATTATTTTACCTTTAATAATTATGTTGACTTTTTACTTTTACAATCAATAAAACTACTTCTACTCACATTCTCTCACTACCCACACCTTGATATGTGAAAAACACCTCAGAAAATAGTGATATTTAATTATCTAGGTAATTTTTTTAGTTAAAACATTGGTATATGCAAAATTATGAACTATGACAATTAATTTGGAACGGAGAGAGTATATAACAATTTGTTAATAAAAAAAATGATAAAATGACAATTAATATGAAACATAACAAAGTTAAGAAAAGGAGAAAAACATAATAAAATACTACCTTCGTTTCATATTAATTGACATATTTCAAAAATTGTCACGTACCAGGATATAACTAAAAAAACTACCCAAATAAATACATAATACTATTTTTCAATGTATTTTTTTAGATACCAAGGTGTAGGTAGTGAGAGAATGTGAGTAGGGGTAGTTTTTATTGATTGAAAAAGTAAAAAGTTAATATAATTATTAAAATCAAAATAATTAAATTAGGTATTGAAAAAAAGAAAGTGAAAATTATTTTAAAACAAAAAAAATTAATTAAAATACCAATTAATATGGAACGGAGGGAGTACCGTATTAAAAATAAGTCGGAAATGAGAGACGTGTGGGCGGAAAATACACAGAAAAATTGAAGGGAATGCCATAGGCCACAAGGCAGAAATCCCTCCCCAACCTATTGATCTCTCTCTCCCCAGACTCTTATAAATGTTGAATTGAAGGCCACATTACATCTGGGGTACCATTTATTTCTAATTACAAACCCCCCCACACAAACCCCCTGGTCCCAATATTTTCTGATAAATTTCCAACCTTTTTCAAGGATAAGAGACATTTTTACATATTAGGTGGGAGAAGAAATATTAAATATGGAGAAATCAGAAGAAACAATGGTGAACGATGTGAAATTGAAAGGGTCAACTTCTAAATTCCCATTGACATTGTGGGAAATCTCAGCAGCTTCTGGGGTTGTTCTTGCTTTTGTGTTTGGTCTTTTGGGTGTTTATTTCACCATGCCTGCTTCTGATTACAGCTTTCTCAAGCTGCCTCGTACTCTCGAAGACTTACAATTTCTTAGGTAACTCCATAAATTTTACTTCTTCTGCTTCACATTCTTGTGTTTTCTTTGGTTTTATTCAATTGGGTTTTTACTGTTTTGTTTACATTTTCATGGGTTTGTAGTTTTCACCTGGAAACTGGGTTTTAGGTTTAAATCTCAATAATTCCTTCGTTTTTGGTTGAAAAAAAGCAACTCTTTGAAGGCCACCATAGAAGGTTTCCTCAAATGGGTTTGTTGTTGCTTTTCTAACTTATCCCTGATTCAGCTGGAAAAGAATGTGCACATATTTTGTTTTCTATGAGACTCTAAAATCTGTAGGTAGTGATTTGCTACTTGTACTGTTTGTATAGTTTGAAAAACCATCATTATGTTGAGT
Source organism: Portulaca oleracea (assembly GCA_029582165.1). Classification (NCBI taxonomy): domain Eukaryota; kingdom Viridiplantae; phylum Streptophyta; class Magnoliopsida; order Caryophyllales; family Portulacaceae; genus Portulaca; species Portulaca oleracea. The sequence continues at coordinate 7,578,109 of CM055883.1, read as the reverse complement.
TGATATCTGATTATCTGGTGTTACATGTTGCTGTCAATCTGTCTGCATTGTGATAAACTCTGTTGGTAACAGACTGTGATGTTTTTTACCCAGAAAAGAATTTGCCAGAAAAACTTGGACAGAGCATCTCATTGTTTGGCAGATTCAGTTCCCACTTAGAGAATTTACCTAAATGTTGAACTGAGGGAGAATCTGCCTGAACTTCTTTTAATTGGTATACCTTGACCTAACTCTTTCAGATAATCTTCTGATGCTTTGTGTAGCCTTTACTTTAACACCTAATTGGGGAACTGATTAGAAAATGTTCTGATACTTGTCTTTTGCACTAAGTTTTGCTCTTTACCTTTGCACACATTCTTTTCTTTAAGCTACAAATTCGACCTTATGAACTACTCATAGTTACCGGGAACACTTCCCGGGTCATTAGTCCCAGAACGTAGGTTGCTAATTTTTGCACAAATTTAGTCTAGTTTTGACTTCGGAACACGGGTTCCCAGTAACTCTGGAACTGCTTCATGAGTCTTATATTGACATGTTTATGTGAGTTAATTTTGTTTTGCAGAGATCATCTAGAGAACTACACTAGTGATTATACTATCCAAGTACTGGTGGGATATTGTGTAGTCTACATATTCATGCAGACTTTCATGATCCCTGGAACTGTTTTTATGTCATTGTTAGCCGGAGCCCTTTTCGGTGTATTCAGAGGCTTGGCACTCGTCCTTTTCACAGCAACAGCGGGCGCTTCCTCCTGCTATTTCTTGTCAAAGTTGATCGGTCGACCCCTTGTGTTCTCCTTGTGGCCTGACAAACTGTCTTTCTTCCAAGCACAGGTAAAAAAAGTTTAACCCGTAGAAGAAATTTCTCTTTAAACATAGCTCATGAAAACAATCAGCTGTTTGGTTTAACCTGTGTCTTCTTCTTGTTCTTAATCCTTTTCTTGTTTTTCAGGTGGCGAAAAGGCGTGAGAACTTGTTGAATTACATGCTTTTCCTCAGAGTAACACCAACACTTCCAAACACATTCATCAACGTAGCTTCGCCGATAGTGGATATTCCGTACCACATTTTCTTCTTGGCAACATTCATCGGGATAGCTCCTGCTGCTTACGTGACTGTCAGAGTATGTGGTTTTTCTCTAACGTTCCATTCATAAAAGGGTTTGAGCTCATAGAAAGGCTGATTCATGCATACCCACAAAAAGATGTATTTTACGCTGAAACATAAGAAATATTTGCTTATCGTGATCTTTTTGTGGTTTTGACAGGCAGGGATAGCGCTTGGAGAACTACGTTCGTTAGGTGACCTTTATGACTTCAACTCAATCGCCACCCTCTTCCTGATTGGTATAGTCACAGTCACCCCGACTCTGATGAGCAAGAACAAGTCCTTGTAGTTAAAGTACATGGGACTCTCCTCTTCGTCGTGGGTGTTTCTCTTCTGTCACTGTACAGGATCCGCCATTGCTGGTTAATAAAGCTTCGGTGTCTTTTCTCCGACATTTAGAGAATGCATGAACGAAACTGATGAAGAAACAGGTAATGGGCGAGCTTAGGTTGCCGTTTTATGACTGAACGTGCCATTGGGAAGTGAAGCTAAGTGTAATGCGATTGATGTTAAACTGTCCTAAGGGAGTTGGTGCACTGGTGAACTGGGGCTGTAAGTGGGCAAGCTGTAGTGATAACAGTGTAGATGGATGTTTCTGTGAAAAAGAAACTAAAATAAAAATGTTGTGTACTAACCCTGGCTGTTTGAATTTCTCGGAATTTCGTTAAATTACAGCAAGGCACATCTTGAGGGCTGACAACCAAAATAAAAATGTTGTGTACTAACCCTGGCTGTTTGATTATAAAAAAATGTTTAAAGGAAGCCATTAGAGAGCTTGGTGGAGCACCATAGTGAAAAAGATAAGAATATTTGCATGTTATAGTGACAAAGATAACGCTTGATTATCCACTTAATTTCGACCTGAACCAGGCTATTCTCGCAATTTCACAATCTGGGTTGGATTTAGAAGAGTTGGTTGCTTGTTATAGTCAGGGTCTACTAGATTTTAGTTTGGAGGAACTGGGTTCAAATATGAAGAATGTAAAGGTCCTCCACTGCTCAAATTCGCCCCTGGCTGATCCTGATTTTATTAGAATCGCCGAACTTTTCCCTGGTCTTGAAGACCTCGACATCTTGAGCTCTTATTACACTCATGACAACGATGGATGGACCGTTTTGGAATCCTTGCTGCATCGAAGAATCTCCAAAGACTGCACAAGATATATCTTTCGGGGAATTGTTGCATTTCTGACGAGTCCCTTGTAAAGGTTAAACATTTAGTAGGCTTTCATCCTTTCTACAACATTGTTCCATATTTCTTCCGAATTTGACATGAATAACATTGTTCCACAACCGCACTAATCTTACCCTGTCAGATTCAGCTCTTGCTACGCTCACACAAAGATACCCATTTCTAGGCCATCTTGAAATGGGAGAAACATGCATAGGAAGAGAAGAATACAGCTATGATGGTCTTAAGAGAATAATACAGGAAATTAATTAATAAATAAGAGTTTGTTTTATTTTTATTTTAGTATATTAGTGTCTTGGGGAAGGGGTTATCTTTTCAATTTAAATTTCTTATGAGTCACATGTAGGGGAATCAATCAATGAAATATATCTTTGTTTATCTCTCTAAATTCTCTATTCTCCGTCCTAAACCCATTATCCTTCAATTTCCAGTCTATATCAAATTCCTTGTGTAGGTTTCTCGAGAGGTATTCTTCATTTCTCTCATCCCTCTCCTGATTCCTGCATCAATGGTATCAGAGCTCCCAATCCACTAGGGTGGTATGGCGCCACATACCTGGAACTCCACCCAACCGCCACCTCAAGACCCGCCCACCATGGAAGAGATCTTGCGTTCGATCCATGAGCAACAAAAAATCATGTCAAAACTATTAATGGAGCAACAACAACATATTTCTCACCAAAATCGGAGGCTCAAGCAGCAACGGCAGATGCTCTCTCAAATGTTATCTCATATCAAAGCAATCGAGACTAAGCATGAAAGTGCAAATTCAGCTATGGCCAAGGAAGAATTGATGAGTTTCCAGGCACCCCAAAACGATATCCTAACCCAACAAAGCTACGATCCAAGGGAAGAAGACAAGGGAAAAGAAGACCAGATTAGCACTAACTCTAACGAGTCAGTAATTGCTCAATTGGAAGTTGCTACGAAGAGTAAGAAAATTCATTCCTACTATTCAATTTCTTTTGATGAAATCTTTGAGAAATGGGATAGAGGTTTTTGTGAGTTATGTGATGAACCCTTCTCCCTTGGACACAAGTGCAGAAAATTGAGTTTAAAGTATATGATTATATTGGTGAATGATGGGGGAAAAATCAATTGGGATGATTTGGAATATAATACATACTGCACAAAATACTCATCACTTGCTGCACACCAAGTGTTCGACAAAATGTCTGAGATAACCAATTTTGGAGTTACAACTCTAAGGGTTGATGGGCATAATGAAAGTGTTGTTATTAGCAAAGCTCACTCCCAAACTGTTGAAAAGGAAAAAGGCATACACTCTTTGAATATAAAGTGTGTTGGTGGTATTGAAAAATATGGCATAGTTAATGGCGTGAGTTGGTTAAGTAAGGAGGTTACTTATTCCACAATAGGGTTTGATTGGAAGTGGAATCCAAGCCCACAATTGGAGTTGGTTGAAGGTGATGTGGGTATTGTGATTGAAGAAGGCAATAGAAGGAATTCGGATGGATGCATTTATTCTATCCCATTTGACCCAGGTGGGATATGAGAAATTTTTTACCATTTGAAGCTTATTGTGTTTAGTGACATCAATGAAGCGAAGTTCATAGTGATGGTTTTCGATCCCGGTGGGTTGGAATTATTTTCCCATCGATGTCGTCTCATTATGGTTGGTGTTACACTTGGACTTAAGGTCCCGGTCATAGTTCACGTTGGTGATCCTAGAGGCAATATACTATACCTCACAATTAATGGCATTTGGTTGTCAATCGATCCTTTGTTTTGGAGTCTACAAAAACAGTTGAACGCTATGATTCTTCTTTCCAACCTTGAGGACAAGGTTGTTTTGAGGACGGGTGGTATGATACAGGAAATTAATTAATAAATTAGAGTTTGTTTTATTTTTATTTTAGTATATTAGTTCTTAGGGAAGGGGTTATCTTTCTATATAAATTTCTTATGAGTCACATGTAGGGGAATCAATCAATGAAATATATCTTTGTTTATCTCTCTAAATTCTCTATTCTCCCTCCTAAACCCATTATCCTTCAATTTCCAGTCTATATCAAATTCCTTGTGTAGGTTTCTCGAGAGGTATTCTTCATTTCTCTCATCCCTCTCCTGATTCCTGCATCAGAGAAACTATTCGTTAACATCATTGAGTTTAGCATCAAACCGCTACTTGGCCAGTTGTGTTCTCAGGAGGATCCTCAACATTTTCCCTTGTACAGAGAAGGCTACCCTGAGTAAGTGCTCTCAAAGTGATCAAGTGCTGGCTATGATTGGAAAGTCCTGTCCCAGTCTGACAGTATTTGCATTACCAAATTGCAAAAAACTTACAGAGGAAGGGGTAAAGGAAGTGGTGAGATCATACACAAAACTTATCTTCAATTCGCTATGTTTACATTCCACAAGAGCCACCGGAAAAAGCAAAGTGCAGCACAAGGTCTATCAGAATTTGTACAATGGCAAAGGTGAAACCTATTAAGCAACTTATGTTATACATGACTGTCTCCCGTTCTCCATGTCAGGGAACAATGACACAGACTGGTTGGCATTGTTTGAGATCAATGCTCGAATAACCCCCGACACCCATTTGGGATCATGACTTGCTGGAATGAATCCCTCCATTTTTTTGTCAGACCGGTTTATTAGCAAAGTAGTTAACAAGGTTAACAATAGTCCTAGTCTCTTTGCAGATTTGTATTCGTCTAAGATTGCTTTGTGTCCTTGTCTTAGTCAAACTAGGAGTCTAACAATATTTATGTATATAAACGCATCATGTTTCCTGTGAGAAGGCAATGGGAATTACAAAGGCATTCACCTCTCTAACACACAAAATACCACCCCTCTCCCTTTATTTTTGTCATGGTATCAGAGCCTTGATCCAATTTCAAAATCCGCAATCATGAGTGATGATAAGAAATCCAAAGATGGAGAAGGGGAATTGAAAAAGAGAGAAGAAAAACCTCAGCCAAAACCATTCATTATCCATCCAGACTCATCCTATTACATTCATCCCTCTGAGAGTTCGGGGGCATCAATAACTTCAGTTATTTTCAATCGGAAAAATTTTGAGACCTGGAGAAGGTCTGTACAGACCGCCTTGAAGGCAAAAAACAAAATTAAGTTCATCGATGGAAGAATTGGGAAACCAACTGAGAAAGGTGATGAATTCGATGCATGGGAGCGAGTGAATTCAATGATGTAATGTGGATGCAAAATTCAATAGACCCAAGGTTGCATTCTACGCTTCCATATACTGACTCGGCGAAGGTTCTGTGGGACGATATGAATCGAAGGTACTCAACTGCCAATACTCCGAGATATTATCCGCTTAAGGAAGAAATCTCCTCGTGCAAACAAGGAACACTAGATGTGGGAGAGTTTTATGCCAAACTACGAAGTATGTGGATGGAACTCGGAAATTACGAAGACATACCTAAGTGTACTTGTGGGGGATGCACTTGTGGTCTTGAATCTCGACTGGATGCTTTACTAGAAAGAGAGAGAACTCACCAGTTTTTGATAGGTCTTAATGACTCTAGATACTCAAATCTAAGGAGCCAAATACTTGCCATGGATCCACTCCCTCCTCTTGATAAAATTTTCAATTTCGTACAGCAGGAGGAAGAACATCAGAAGATTCTTAGAGGACGTGAAGAACATGGCGGCGCGGCGGCATTCTCTGTTGGTTCACGACCGGAGAAGTTGAACGGTAAAAGGCCAACTTGCAGTCATTGTGGAAAGTTCGGACATGACATAACCGGATGCTTCGAAATAATCGGATACCCACCTAATTGGGGTACCTGCGGCGGATCTCGTGGAGGTCGTTCCCGGAATGAAAGAGGAAGGGGCGGCAGAACTAGAGCATGAAGAGGATCTGACCGGTACAAGCAACAACGGGGTACTGTTGCCGCTGTTAGCGCCGACTACACCTCCTCAGAGGGCGCAACACCGATTGGATCCTCCACTTCTAACGGTAGTGTACAGGCGGCGAAAATACAGGGCAACATCCAAGAATTCCCTAACACTGCATCTTTTGGGCCTAGCATCAATGGGCCTTCCTCGTCATCACCTTTCACTCAGGATCAGTTAGTGAAAATCATGAGTTTAATAGAGCGGTCCAAAGCCGGGGAAACTCTAACAGGTAACCTAGAACCACTTTGGTTAATCGATAGTGGAGCTTCTGCTCACATGACCGGTAACGAAACTGTTCTAAAGGATGTTGAAAATATTCAGTCTGTGGTAGTAGATTTGCCCGATAGTACAAGAACTGTTGCCAACAAGCAAGGAAAAGTTGCTCTGACAGAAAATTTGACTTTGAATCGAGTCCTATTTGTTCCCTCCTTGAACTGTAATCTTGTTTCAGTTTACCAATTATGTAAGGATTTAAATTGCACAGTCTCATTCGACAAAAATTCATGCATTTTGCAGGACCGCACCTTGGGGACTTTGATTGGTATGGGTAAGCAGCATGACGGGGTCTTTTTCTACAATCAGCAAGAAGGAACAACCAGGGTTCACGCAGCGCAGCTTGTAAGTCTATGGCATCAAAGACTGGGGCACCCGTCAACAGAAATAGTGCAATTTTTAAATAAGTCTTTGCGAGGTACTAGTTCTTGTGGTAAAATTGATGAGTTTTGCGAGGTGTGTTATAGATCAAAACAAACAAGGAATGTTTTTGTTGCTAGTGAAAAAAAAGCAAAAGGATTATTTGATATCATTCATGTTGACATATGGGGCCCGTACAGAGCCTCTACCTCGTGTGGTGCATGCTATTTTCTCACTGTCGTAGGCGATTACAGTAGGAGTGTTTGGGTTTATCTGATGGCGGAAAAAGGGAAACTGATATTCATTTAAAACGTTTCATTATTTTGGTGCAAAATCAATTTGGGAGACATGTTAAGGTTGTCAGAAGTGATAATGGGTCTGAGTTTCAATCTAGGACCATGAAGGAGTTTTATGCCAACAATGGAATTTTGCACCAAACTAGTTGTGTGGATACACCTCAGCAAAATGGTAGGGTCGAAAGGAAACACAGACATATCTTAAATGTTGCGAGAGCCTTGAGATTTCAAGCAAACCTGCCTCTAGAATTTTGGGGGGAGTGTATCAAAACTGCTGCCTATCTGATAAATCGAACTCCCAACAAGTTACTAAACTGGAAAACACCATATGAGGTCATCTTTAATGTAATCCCTAATTATGATCACATTAAAGTCTTTGGGTGCTTGTGTTTTGCCAACAATAGGAAGACCGATAAATTTGGTTCTCGCAGTCGTAAATGTGTTTTTGTTGGTTATCCTTTTGGAAAGAAAGGATGGAAATTATATGACTTGGAGACTCAAGATTTTTTTGAAAGTAGAGATGTGAAATTTATTGAAACCATATTTCCTTTCTCAAACAACAACAAACATGACCAAAAGGAAAATTTTAGTCCACCAACTTGGAGTGAAAATCAAATTTGGGATGATGATTTGCAAACAGGCATTGCCAATAAGGATGGAATAGCCCATTTTTTAAGTTTGGATCATGCCTCATATAGTGGGGAGCAAAAGACCAAGGAGGTGGAAATTACTAGTGGGCCTTTGATTACACATGAGGGAGAAGGAGAAGATGGGTGTGTGGGCCAAGGAGAGTTGACGTCTTGCAATTTAGGGGGAGTTCATGAAGGACCTAGCCCACGTGATGGGGTGGGCCAAAATGACGAAGAAAACGGGCTTGATCAACATTCACAGTCCAGTGCAATTGATGTTAGAAGGTCAGAACGGGTTCGGCGACCATCTACCGTGCTAAATGACCACATATGTTACAATGCCAGCATTAAAGACCCCATCTCTGCTGTTTCACCTTGCCAAAAAGAGTCCTCAGGTACGCCATACCCTTTGCATAATTATTTGAGTTGTGTAAAGTTTTCTCCTTCGCATAAAAATTATCTGTCAGAGATTATGAAAGTCGATGAACCCATATTTTTTCATGAGGCTGTAAAAGATAGCAGGTGACGAGATGCCATGAATGAGGAAATTCAAGCATTACACAAAACAGGCACTTTGGATATTGTCAACCTCCCTACAAGAAAGAAACCGATCGGATGCAAATGGGTCTACAAGGTCAAATACAATGCCGATGGATCTCTTCAAAGATACAAAGCCAAACTAGTGCTCCGTGGTAATCATCAGGAAGAAGGGATAGATTATACCGAGACCTTTGCGCCAGCAAAAATGACAAGTGTCCGCTGCTTTCTCTCAATTGCTGTAGCAAAAGGTTGGGATTTGCACCAATTAAATGTGAACAATGCCTTTTTACATGGGGACCTACATGAGGAAGTTTACATGAAGTTGCCCCCATGTTATCACGCTTCTACACCTAATAAGGTATGCAGGCTACGTAAGTCTCTTTATGGCTTAAAACAGGCACCTCGGCAATGGTTTGCAAAACTCTCCTCTAAACTATGTGAGTATGGATTTGTAAAATCTTATGCTGACTACTCCCTTTTCACATAAAAAAAATGTGGAGTTTTTATGGCTCTTTTGGTTTATGTTGATGACATTATTCTGGCTACTAACCATGCTCAAGAGTGTCAAAAATTTAAACAATATCTGGATGAGAGCTTCAGCATCAAGGACTTGGGTCCTTTGAAATATTTTTTGGGCATTGAGGTAGTGCAAGGGCAAAAGGGACTATTTTTATGTCAGCGGAAATATGCTTTGGAGATAGTAGATGAATGCGGTCTTCTTGGTGCAAAACCTGTGGATTTCCCTATGGAACAAAACCACAAGCTTGCTATTGCACAGGGAAAAGAATTGCAAGATGTACAGCGGTTTGCAGGCCGGTGTAAATTGTCGAACTCAGGGAGCCTGTGGCCTAAATTCTCGTATTTTGTTTCGGTTTTAGCCTTGAATCAAGAAATTAATCACTGAGCAAAGATCACTTTGATTATAACAAAATTAAAACTAGAAAGATGATTAACTAGGTGATAATTAGACAAAGAGAGGTTCGGGGGTTTTAGACACTTAACGGAATCTTTGATCAAGGAGTTTTCATGACTAAAGCGCATAAAGTTAGATTCATCTATGGAACAACGCGGGAAAAAGGCCACGATGAATCCCCTCCCTCGAGGAAGATTCAAATTAACTACCCTATGTCCACCATGGACCATCGGGGTTGAGAATCGCGTTGATTCCTAGTTAAGCCTACACTTACCCTCGTAAGTGTGGGCTTAACTATCCCACTCTAGACTTCCCATTGAGTGTATAACGATTCAAAGAGCTCTCGGACCTTGAACCGCCACCCCCAATGAGAAGACACTAGGTGGAAATAGACTCCTCCAACTAAAACACACTTTAATCAATAAACACCTTAGCCAAAACCCATTAAGGCCTTAATCACCCCCTCACCTCAAGGAAGATTAGCCTCTAGACATGGTGGAGAAATTAGCAACACACAACCAATAAAACCTTAGCATGATTCTACTCAAAGGATGGATATTAAAACTAACCACTATGATTAACAACATAAAACTACACTAAACACAAGCAACAAAGCATTTGGAAACATTAAAATGAGGAGAAAAGAGATGATACCTAAATGGATGAGCAATAAATTGGCAATAAATGAAGAGCAATAATACCCAAATGATGAAAAGCAACTTGCCTTGATTGAAGAAAGTAATTAATCAACAAAGTAGAAGTTAATCCCCACAAAGCTAATCCTAAAACTCTTGAAAGGTAGAAGATGTAAAAAGAAAGAACATTAATCTCCAGCTAAAAAAACTCTCCTAAAAAATGACAAGTCGAGCTAATTAAACAAAGGGGAAGAAGGGCCAAAACACAGTCGTTTTGGCTGAAAATTAAGCAGGAAATAAGGTCGTCGCGAACGCTACGTACATCGTCGCGTTCGCTACGACCCAAAGCAGGCGAATCGTTTCAGCTCCAAGGCGTCCGCTATGCCCAGCGTCGCGACCCAGTCACTCATCCGTAGCGAACGCTACGGAGGCATGTAACGCCACTGACCGTCGTGAGAAAACTTTGAAAATCAGGGCTTCATCGTAGCGGGCGCTATGAAAGGGGTAGCGACCGCTACAATAGGCGTAGCGACCGCTACGCTCTTCAAGTGATCTCCATCTAAGTATGGGGGCGTAGCGATCGCTACTGTTTGTAGAGCACGCCACGAGCACAGATGCCCCATACTTAGCCTTTTGGCCCGAAATCCCTCTCCTTTACACACAGCTGGTCTCCCTTGCTTCCCGGGTCTTCACCACGGCATCAAATCGGCTCCAAAGGTCTCGGGATGACCGAGTTATCACCTTTTTCCGCAACTTCGCCCCTTTTTATTATTCTCCGAACTTAAAGCCTAAAAATCATAAAACACGTAATAAATAACCATTTTATTAGGGAACGGCAATAGACTTGGGCGTAAACGAGTGGTATTTAGCCCCTAAAATGGGACTAAACACCCCCCCCCACACTTAGACTTTTGCTCGTCCCGAGCAAAACTAACCGAAAGAAACCTAAGAAACTAGAAAACATAAACACCTAACTCACTTTCGCAGGAATCGCGGATGCATTTAGCATATGCATCAAGCCCTTTAAACCCCAGATGGCAGGGTGGACGAGGTGGACTCGTGAGGGTTTGTAGTCTTGTGCCACAAAAGCCAAAGAGAAAGGAAAAAGGGGAAAGAAAGAGAAGTGAAAACCGAAAAACAAAGCCAAACAAAAACAAAGAAAATACTCCCGTCCCCAATCATGCACCTAGTTCCCCAACCCGCCTCAACAATCAATTGGAAGAAACAAGTACAAACAAATTAAGACACGAAGGTTGGAAAACTGCCAATCTTTGAGATTTTGAACCAAAACACTTCCTGCTGAGCAAGACACCTCGTGAATATGTGCAAGTGGGCTCTAGTCGGTGTTTCCTATCCTAAACCAGACAATCAGAGTTGTTCTCATGCTCAAGCTCGGAATTATCTATCCTACTTCACTCTTGGTTTTTCTTTCAACCTCTTTTTTTTTTCTTTCTTCTTCTTACACCACTCTATTCTTTCTTCCTTCCTTTTTTTTTTTTTTGCTTTTTCTTGCTCTTTCTTACGATTCTTTTGCTCAACTCTTTTTCTCTTTTTCTTGCTTCGCTCTTTTCTTTCATTGCAAAAACTACACTCTTTTCTTTCCACTCAATCTGCTTTGTGTCTTTTAGAGTGTTTGCGTCGGGTTTTGCGGGATTTAAGCACCGGCCTTCGCAAAGGGTTACCCTCCCTGCTGGGTTTCTCCATACGTGAGTCATTGCACTTAAGGGGCATAGGGTGCCGATCCACCCAAACCAACCCATGACGGTAGGCCCGACAGTTATTTGATTAATGTATTAATTAAGAGCTTAAGCAATTGAACAACTAAACCGTCTAACTTAGGTAAGAAGACACAGTCAAAGCGTGTAAGATTTGAGGATTACGCTTTCCCATTCCATGTAGAGGTCTAAAAGAGATAAGTCATGGCAAAAATCCTTCCTAAGATCTCTATTTATTCATACCGGCCGCTTCCAACTAACTGAATCGGCAAATTAGACAACTATCTACAAAACTGTGAATGGAAACATCTTCAAAAAAGAAAAGAAAGAAACTTTTGGGTTTTTCACAACATTTCTCCCCTTTTTACTCTTTCACACAAAAAACTTTTCGATTTTTTTTCTTTTTATCTTTTAGCACTTTTTCACTTTTTTTTCGAACTTTTCTAAGAAAGAAAAAGAAACAAAAAGGACTCAAAAAGACTAGGTGCTCTACCCAAAACATAATGATCTCCCCCCCTCCCCCCACACTTAAAATCCACAATGTCCTCATTGTGGGAAGGGTGTCTCATGAAGGGTAGAAAAACTAGGAAAAACAAACATATGTACAAACACCTAAAGGAGAACAAGCAAACATATATACTAACATCTAACACATAAAAAAGGGGTGGCGCCCCGAGCCCACACGGCTCCAACAACAAGAAAACCCAACACAGAGCATACTAGGGGTGCGCCACCAAAAAGAAAAACAAGCATGCAAAAAAAAAAAACAAACTATACAAACAAAAACACAGAAATATGTACAAAAATAGAAAAGGGTGGAACGAACGTACCTTGTATGTTTCCAATGTGTAACCAAAGTTCGGACCACGATAACAAAAGAAAGGCTAAGACTAATAAGGTTAGAAGAAAAATGCAACGTATCGAAATGCAATCGAATCTACATGCAAAAGAAATATACAAAAATGTCCAAATGGACAAAGGAAAATGCAAGAAACAAATCTATATGCAAGAACAAAGCTATATACATTGCCTGGGTAACCTAAACCTCGTTCTCAATCAATTTGAGGCGGCTTGCTGAGGGTGAAACATCACCTTGCACTTGATGGAGCTAAGTGCAAGTGATTAACCAAAACCAATCTAATCATGATGGAAGATGGATGAAGGTAGGGATGGACGGTGATCACAGATAAGACAACAAAACCATCGATAAAACCGACAAGGGACGGGAACACAAGAACGTCTCACCCACCCACTAGATGCATACCTCCCCACAAACAATCAAATGATAAATCAAATAAAGAGAGAGAGTGGGGAGGGGATAAAACTTACAATCATGAGGGTGGATCTCCTTCAAGAGGAGGAGGTGGTGGGTAGTACGGGTTGACCCATCCCGGATCACGCGGCGGATGACCCATGACAACGTAATGGTAGTAGGCCCAGTCATCCGCGATGTTCTCCAAGCGACCCACCCGATTGTTCAATTGCGTCAAGGAGTCATAGGTTCGCGTTTGGGCAATCATCATTTGATTCATGGAACCGGCAAGGCCCCTCACGTCGTTTCGCAACCCATCAAAATCCTCTTGACGCAAAACCCAACCGTCTTGTCCTCCCAACCCTTGTCCTTGCTCCACAACATTCTCTTCTTGGGCCGCCCTCTCTGCACCTAGCCTCGGTGCCCCGCGTTGATTTTCAGCCGCCTCCCGCAGCTGCTCCAACTCCCTCTCAAAAGGAGGCATCATGAACCCCCTATCCCCACCAACAAGCCTAGGAGTTTGCTCTTGCCCGCAAGACCAATTGTTTTGATCCCGCACATCGATTAAACGAGGGGCTTGTTGGTTCCGGAGAGTAGTCACAGCTTTGGGGACGGACCCATGGTGGTAGAGGAGTCTTTGGGCGATGGATTCACGGAGAAAAACAGAAGTGGCGGGCCATGGGTCATAGGTTACGAATGTGATGCGTATCGCAACGGCCAAGGTATGGGGTTATCGGGCCCCCATACTGGTGTAGGAAGTGGGTAATAATGTGACCCAACGCTATACAAGTCCCGGCACCATCGGTAGACATTTGCTTAAGTTGGTGCAGAATACACGATCCCGTGTTGACTCGGCGACCATGTAAAGTATAGTGCAAAATAGCTAGGTCATCTTTCCGCACCTTCTCCCTACCATCATCCCGTGCGAAAACTGAATTTGTAACTAACCTATGGAAGACCCTAACGGTGGGATTACAAAAATCTCGGGATTTGGTACCCCGAACATCATAATACAAGACATCCCCATTTGGTGCCCTAATTAAAGTTCTCCGCCAACATGTTATTTCCCGCATAGCCTCCCCCTCATTGAAGGCCGAGGCTTGGCCATAGGTTAAGCCTCCGTTCGGCAAACCCAACAAATTATTGAACTTCAAAAGATCACACTCAATGGGCTTGTTGCCCACCCACGCAGTAAAACAAGCATCAGCTGTCCCATCATTCAACAACTCAAAAGATGAAAGGAACTCATAAATTGCTTGATTCCTCTGGGGTGCACGAATTTGAACAAATTTCTCCCACCCCATTACCCCAATTAAATGTTCCATACTAGGCCCCAAGTAGTGTTAACATATGTTCCTAGTTTTGAACCGTGTTAACCTTCGAGCATGCCTATCATTTTGAACAGTAACTCTATGTCTAGCATGCGAACTTAAGCGTAAAGGCTCAACTTTTTGGGTAGGAAAATCAGGGAAGTCATTACCTTCATCTCCTTGATCAATAATGGGTGATGCCCTTGAGGATGAAGCTCCATCCCGCACCCTCTTGCTAGGTCGTGGAGGAATTTTTTCTCTTTTTCTTCCTTTGGTGAATGGATGCTTGAGAGAATGCTTAGAAGATTCAAGCTTTGCTTCCTCTAAAACCCAACTCAATAAAGAGTTCAAATGCTAGAGGAAGAAAGTGAAAAGGGGTATGTTGAGTTGCAAAAGGTGAAAAGAGAAGAGTGGAAATGGAGTTTATGGAGGAAGAGTGATGGTCTTTTTGGTGGAGAATGAGAAGAGAAGGATGAATATGGTGGTTTTTTTTTTTTTTTTTTTTTGAGGGTTAGGGTTGAGGAAGGTTGTAGAGGAAAGAAGAAGGTGAGGCGAATTTGGAGTGAAAAGTGAAGGGAAATGAAAAGGGGGGCCGAAATTCCCTTTTACAGTCTGCGTAAAAATTGGGCGTCGCGAGCGCTACGCAGGGTGTAGCGAACGCTACGCTCCCAGACTTAAAAAAAATTTCAATTGTTCCTCGTCCCTCTTCTCCTTAGCTTCTCCTTCAACTTATCTCCTCTAAAACCAATATGCTTCAAATCTCACACACAGCCTCCAAACCTCCCTCGTTTTTTTTCTCTTTCTTCTCCTCCCACTCATGATTTCCCTTTTTTTTCTTCTTTTTTTTTCATCTTTCTTTTTTTTTTCTTTTTTTTCTTTTTTTTTTTAGAACTAATTCCTCATTACAAGCATGGGTTGCCTCCCATGAAGCGCTTGCTTAAGGTCCTTAGCTTGACCATTGACCGGATCTTAACATTAGGTATCGGGGAGGAAAGTCACCATAGTCCCCGCATACTCTTCGCTCATGACATATGGTTTGACCTTGGAAGAGTTCACTTTAAAAGTTTCCCCCTTCTTGTTCTCCAACTCCACAACTCCACCCGGGTGGAGCTTGACAATGACAAAGGGTCCCGACCATTTGGTCTTTAATTTGCCCGGGAAGAGTTGGAGGCGAGAATTGTACAACAATACTTGATCACCCACCTTGAAGTTCCGGTAATTGAGGTGCTTGTCATGCCAAGCCTTTGTCCTCTCCTTGTAGATTCGATTATTCTCATAAGCTTGCTGGCGGATCTCCTCCAATTCTTCCAATTGGAACAACCGTTTCTCCCCCGCGGCCTTTGCATCAAAATTCACTTTCCTTACCGCCCAAAATGTTTTGTATTCGAGTTCCACCGGGAAGTGGCATGCCTTACCATAGACCAACCGGTAAGGGGTGGTGCCTATGGGAGTCTTGAATGCCGTCCTATACGCCCATAGAGCATCATCAAGTTTGTCCGCCCAATCTTTTCTTGAAGACGCAACGGTCTTTTGAAGGATTTCCTTAATAGCCCGGTTTGTGATCTCCACTTGCCCTTGAGTTTGGGGGTGGTAGGGCAATCCTCTCTTGTGATTCACCCCATACTTCTTAAGCAATGCCTCAAATTTCTTCTCAATAAAGTGAGACCCATTATCACTAATGACCACTCGTGGGATGCCGAACCTAGGGAAGATTACCCTCTTGAAGAACTTGGAGACCGTATTGGCATCACATCTTTGGCTTGCAATTGCCTCGGCCCATTTGGAGACGTAATCTACCGCCACCAAAATATATTCATTCCCCCTTGACGAAGGAAATGGGCCCATGAAGTCAATACCCCACACATCAAAAATCTCAAATTCAAGTATATAGGTCAAGGGTGCTTCATTTCTCCTAGAAAGACTCCCAACTCTTTGGCATTCATCATGACTTTGACATGAACTTCTACATCTTTGAAAAGCGTCGGCCACCAATATCCGCATTGAAGAACCTTGGCTGCGGTTTTATCCTTTCCCCCATGTCCTCCACATGGCTTGTTGTGGCAATGATTTAAGATCTCCGGAACCTCGCTTTGAGCTATGCATCTTCTATATAGGCCATCATTGCATATGCGGAACAAGTAAGGCTCGTGCCAAATATAGTGCTTGACGTCACAAAAGAATTTCTTCCTTTGGTTTGAATGGAGCTCGGGCGGGACCACATCCGAAGCAAGGTAGTTCACAATATCGGCGAACCACGGGGTCTCCTCTTGGATAGCAAGCAACTTCTCATCCGGAAAAGAATCATTGATAGGCCAGGACTCCAATTCGACAAGGATTCGTGAAAGGTGGTCGGCCACCACGTTTTTGGAACCGGCTTTGTCCTGGATAGTGATGTTGAATTCTTACATTAGTAGCAACCAACGAATGAGCCTCGGCTTGGCCTCCTTCTTGCCTGGTAGATACTTCAAAGCCGAGTGATCGGTGTACACCACTACTTTGGAAATCAAAAGGTATTGGCGAAACTTGTCCAATGCAAAAACAATAGCCAACAACTCCTTCTCCGTGGTGGTATAGTTGCGTTGGGCGGCGTCTAAGGCATAACTTGCATAATAAATGACCCTTGGTTGCTTATCCTTGGTTTGTGCTAGGCATGCCCCCACGGCATAGTCGCTAGCATCGCACATAACATCGAACGGTAAGCTCCAGTCCGGTGGTTGAACTACCGGTGCGG
Source organism: Portulaca oleracea (assembly GCA_029582165.1). Classification (NCBI taxonomy): domain Eukaryota; kingdom Viridiplantae; phylum Streptophyta; class Magnoliopsida; order Caryophyllales; family Portulacaceae; genus Portulaca; species Portulaca oleracea. The sequence goes on along the minus strand of CM055883.1, from coordinate 7,561,269 downwards.
TGGTCAAGGCCTCCTTCAATTTCTGAAACGCTTCAAGACACTCATTAGTAAAGACAAAAGGGGCATCCTTGCATAGAAGCTCAGTGAGAGGTCGAGCAATTTTCGAAAAGTTTTTAACAAATCGCCGGTAAAACCCGGCGTGTCCAAGAAAACTACGCACCCCCTTGACAGTGGTGGGGGGTGGTAGGCGCTCAATGACCTCCACTTTAGCTCTATCCACCTCTATACCCCGCTTTGAAATCACATGGCCAAGGACAACACCCTCCTCAACCATAAAATGGCATTTTTCCCAGTTAAGAACTAGATTGACATCTTGACAACGAATCAACACTTTTTCCAAATTTGCAAGACAATCGTCAAAGGTATACCCATACACACTGAAATCATCCATAAAAATCTCCATAAGACTCCCCGCATGGTCCGAGAAAATAGTCGACATGCACCTTTGAAAGGTGCCGGGCGCGTTACATAACCCAAAGGGCATCCTCCGGTATGATAAGGTGCCAAAAGGGCAAGTAAACGTGGTTTTGTCTTGGTCTCTTGGGTGAATGGGTATTTGAAAGAATCCCGAATAGCCATCAAGAAAGCAAAAATAGGATTTACCGGCGAGTCTCTCTAGCATTTGATCAATAAAGGGCAAAGGGTAATGGTCTTTGAGGGTCGCCTTGTTTAATTGTCTATAATCAATGCACATGCGCCACCCATTCACAACTCTAGTGCTAATCAATTCTTGATGCTCATTTTCAATAACAGTCATGCCACCTTTCTTGGGTACACAATGCACGGGGCTCACCCATTCGCTATTAGCGATAGGGTAAATGATCCCGGCGGAAAGCAATTTAACGATCTCTTCTTTAACCACTTGCATATTCGGGTTTAATCGACGTTGTGGTTGTCTACATGGTTTAGCATCTTGCATAAGATCGATAGCATGCATGCAAATAGAAGGGGATAGACCCTTGAGATCCTCAATAGCATAACCCAAGGCACTTCTATATTTTCTAAGAACACAAAGAAGTTTTGAAGTTTGAGTGCCATCAAGGTTAGCATTAATGATCACAGGGAATGTTTCCTCCTCACCCAAAAACTCATACCTCAAAGTGGATGGCAAAGGCTTGAGCTCAACTTGTGGTAATTTCTTTGACTCGATTGGTATCTCGGTGACGACCTCTTCAATCTCCATGCATTGCACAAATGTTTCATCCGGGGAAAACCTCTCAACAATGGGAGTAGCATCCAAAAGGTCGGTGAAGAACTTCACATCGTCCCCCTCCGTTGTTGAAGAACGAGTGCCCATCAAGCTTGCTTCAGTGGATCATCAAAAGCACCTTGGAGGAATAGAGACTCCCATAAAGAATCATCGACCGCATCCTCAACCACATCAATTGCATAGTATGAGTCATCAAATGTCGGGTGCTTCTTTCCCTCCTCGAGATTGAACACTACTTGCTCTCCCTCCACATTGAGAGATAGTCTCCCATTTTGCACATCAATCATAGCCCCAGTCGTGGCCAAGAATGGCCTCCCAAGAATAATAGGGGTATGTAGGTCCTCATCCATCTCCAATATCACAAAATCACAAGGGATGAGGAATTTACCAACTTGGACCGGAATGTCCTCCAAGATACCCATTGGCCTCCTAATCGACCGGTCCGCAAGTCGCAAATTAATGGTGGTTGGAGTGAGCTCATCGAGGCGGAGCTTTTGACATATTGACCATGGCATGACACTCACACTATCCCCAAGGTCGCAAAGGGCGTTTCCTATCTTCATCTCCCCAATTGAGCAAGGTATAGAAAAACTTCCGGGATCGGCCAACTTGGTAGGAGTTTTGTTGGAGATGATGGCACTACAATCGGCTGTAAGAGAAATGGTGTTCTCATGCCGGATCTTCCTTTTGTTGGTCAAAAGATCCTTGAGATACTTCTTTAAAACCGGGACCTCCGAAATCGCATCTAGGAAAGGGATATTCACGTGAAGCTTTTTGAGCATATCAATGAATTTGGAGAACTTATCTTCATCCCTTGTCTTGACAAGCCTCTCGGGGTATGGAACCGGTGGCTTATATGGTTTGAGTGGTTGGGTGATCGGCTCATGTTCAACCCCCTTCTCAACACTCTTCAGTTTAGGCTCCTTCCTCTCAATTTCGCTGGACTCAATGCCTTCACTTCCCTCTTTCCCATCAACAATGTTATCCTCACCTCCCTCCTCATGAGTGATGTCAACAACATCTCCACTCCTCTCTCCCAATGGTTCCTCCTCTACCATAGAAGGGCCCTCATAAGTAGTTCCACTCCTCAAGTGGATTGCGTTGACTTGCTTCTCCTGTCCTTTCCCATTGTTGGGGTTTGGCATGGTTTGGCTTGGTATAGGTTGGGGAGGTCGGACGGATTGTTGGGCCATTTGAGCCACATGGAGCTCAAGTTGGTTGATCCGGTTTTCTTGGTTGGTTAAAATCTTTTGAAGCATTACTTTCAATTCCGGATCTTGAGTAGCAGAGGATGGTTGTGGGGGGGCGTGGTTACAGTAAGGTTGTTGTGGAGGAGGGGTTTGAAAGTATTGGGGTTGGTGGTATGTAGGGTTTTGAAATGTGTTTTGGCCGTGAGGGCGAACAAGAGGTTGAGGTTGGTTAGAAAACCCGGGAGGGAAACTTCGGTGTCGAGCATTGTATGTCGGGTTTCCTTGTGGTCTAATGGGATGGTTATTGGAATAGGAGAGGTTGTTGTTGGGGTAGATGGCATTGGCTTTCTCCATGTCGTGGTACCCTAGGCATTGACCATTAGGGTGGTACCCATTGCAAACGTTGCATTCAACCATGTTGCTATCAGGCATGGATGAAGGGCCTTGCATCTCTTGAACGGCATTGACTTGCCTCGAGGTATCCATGAGGGCAAACTTTTGACTCAACTCCGAGATTTGATCGGCAAGGTGTTTCAACACGGCATCACTAGATGAAGATCCTTCCCCTCTTCGCGAACGGTCCGAACCCCAATTCGGAGAGTTTTGTGCCAGCTCATGAAGGAAAACATTCGCCTCCTCAGCGGTCTTGCCAAGAAAAGTTCTTCCCGAGGCATTATCAATCAACTCTCTCAAATGTCCATTGAGCCTTTGATAGAAGGTATTAAGGAGCAACCAATCATCCAAGTTGTGATGAGGAACTCTGCGTTGAAGATTCTTGTATCGTCCCCAAGCATCAAAAAGTGACTCTCCTTGCTCTTGTTTAAAATTGAAGATATCTTGCCGTCGAAGATGGGTCTCATCGGTGGTGTAGAACCTCTTGAGGAAATCGCCGCTCAACTTCTCCCAAGTGTCATAAGTTCCGGGAGGACAAGTATTGAGCCAAAGCTTGGCTTTCCCCGCTAAAGTCAATGGAAAGAACTTAAGCTTCATGTAGCTTGGCGGAACTCCTGGTATTTGGACATAACCGATCCTCTCTTTGAACTTGTCGATATGGTCAATGGGACTCTCCCTGTCAAAACCATTGAACGGGTTTTGCTCAAATATGTTCACGAAGTTGGCCTTGAAGTCGTACAAGGCATTATTGGGTAGAGCAGGTAGAACGATGGGGTTGCCTCCCGTCCCTGGAGTGGGTGTATTGTACCAAGCTAAGGGACGGGGTGGGTTTGGTGGTGGATCACCTCCTTGGCCCTGACCTCCTTGGCCTTCCATGGCGGCTTGTTGTTGTCATTGCTCCCGACGACGCGACGAGTACTACCGTGGGCTCTCCGAGCCGAAGCTTCAATCTCGGGGTCGAGGGGGACGAGTGGGGCTTGGCCTCTATGAGACCTTGTCTGCATACAACACCAACAACAAGGACGCGTAAAATTATCCTAGGACCTAGACTCACAAAACCTCAAGCAGGTAGAAGGATTCAAAACAAAAAACTAGAAACAAAACAATGAGGAGCTAGGGGCACTAGCTCCCCGGCAACGGCGCCATTTTGTGTACAGCGGTTTGCAAGCCGGTGTAAACTGTCGAACTCAGGGAGCCTGTGGCCTAAATTCTCGTATTTTGTTTCGGTTTTAGCCTTGAATCAAGAAATTAATCACTGAGCAAAGATCACTTTGATTATAACAAAATTAAAACTAGAAAGATGATTAACTAGGTGATAATTAGACAAAGAGAGGTTCGGGGGTTTTAGACACTTAACGAAATCTTTGATCAAGGAGTTTTCATGACTAAAGCGCATAAAGTTAGATTCATCTATGGAACAACGCGGGAAAAAGGCCACGATGAATCCCCTCCCTCGAGGAAGATTCAAATTAACTACCCTATGTCCACCATGGACCATCGGGGTTGAGAATCGCGTTAATTCCTAGTTAAGCCTACACTTACCCTCGTAAGTGTGGGCTTAACTATCCCACTCTAGACTTCCCATTGAGTGTATAACGATTCAAAGAGCTCTCGGACCTTGAACCGCCACCCCCAATGAGAAGACACTAGGTGGAAATAGACTCCTCTAACTAAAATACACTTTAATCAATAAACACCTTAGCCAAAACCCATTAAGGCCTTAATCACCCCCCTCACCTCAAGGAAGATTAGCCTCTAGACATGGTGGAGAAATTAGCAACACACAACCAATAAAACCTTAGCATGATTCTACTCAAAGGATGGATATTAAAACTAACCACTATGATTAACAACATAAAACTACACTAAACACAAGCAACAAAGCATTTGGAAACATTAAAATGAGGAGAAAAGAGATTATACCTAAATGGACGAGCAATAAATTGGCAATAAATGAAGAGCAATAATACCCAAATGATGAAAAGAAACTTGCCTTGATTGAAGAAAGTAATTAATCAACAAAGTAGAAGTTAATCCCCACAAAGCTAATCCTAAAACTCTTGAAAGGTAGAAGATGTAAAAAGAAAGAACATTAATCTCCAGCTAAAAAAACTCTCCTCAAAAATGACAAGTCGAGCTAATTAAACAAAGGGGAAGAAGGGCCAAAACACAGTCGTTTTGGCTGAAAATTAAGCAGGAAATAAGGTCGTCGCGAACGCTACGGACATCGTCGCGTTCGCTACGACCTAAAGCAGGCGAATCGTTTCAGCTCCAAGGCGTCCGCTATGCCCAGCGTCGCGACCCAGTCACTCATCCGTAGCGAACGCTACGGAGGGCGTAGCGAACGCTACGACCGTCAGCAGGAAAACTTGGAAAATCAGGGCTTCATCGTAGCGGGCGCTATGAAAGGGGTAGCGACCGCTACGGCCTTGGCGAACCTTACGCTGGGCTCGTAACGATCGCTACAATAGGCGTAGCGACCGCTACGCTCTTCAAGTGATCTCCATCTAAGTATGGGGGCGTAGCGATCGATACAGCTGTTGTAGCGAACGCTACGAGCCTGGATGCCCCCATACTTAGCCTTTTGGCCCGAAATCCCTCTCCTTCACGCACGGCTGGTCTCCCTTGCTTCCCGGGTCTTCACCACGGCATCAAATCGGCTCCAAAGGTCTCGGGATGACCGAGTTATTGCCTTTTTCCACAACTTCTCCCCCTTTTATTATTCTCCGAACTTAAAGCCTAAAAATCACAAAACACGTAATAAATAACCATTTTATTAGGGAACGGCAATAGACTTGGGCGTAAACGAGTGGTATTTAGCCCCTAAAATGGGACTAAACACAAGACCCAACCTCCTATAGAAGACTTGTTGGAAAATTGATCTATCTTACCATAACTAGACCAGACCTCACATATGCAGTACATATCCTTTCTCAGTTCATGCAGACACCAAAAGAGGAGCACATGGAAGCAGCAACAAGAGTAATTCGCTATATTAAAGGCTCCCCAGGACAAGGAATTTTATTGCCAAGGGAATCTAATCTGCAGCTAGTAGGATACTGTGACTCTGACTGGGGAGCCTGTTGTAGACACCGAAAATAGTAGTCAGCTTTTGGTCAAAGTCAACTGATCAAAGTCAACTCAACGTGGGGACTGGAAAACGGATCCTTGCAGAATCCAATTTTTGGCCCAGTCAAAGCAGATCCTCGCGGATCCCAGTTTTGGCCCAGAAAAGCAAAATCCGTGCGGATCTCACTCTCCAGCCCAGAAGATATCCACGCGGATTTGCCAGCTCTGGCCCGGAAAACAGATCCATACGGATCCCACTTGTCCACCCGAAAAATCTTGCGGATCAAATTATTCGACCCGAAAAATCACGCGGATTTGCCAGATTTTGTCAACCGAAGGCCACGCGGATTTCTGGTGAATCGACGGCCCCACTACTTGGAATCCACGCGATTTCCGGTGAAAGAGGAGGCAATCGCTGATCGACCACGACCTCCGTCTATAAAAGGATCCGCGCGGATCCTGCAGAGGGGGGAAGAAAAAAGGGGAGGCTGGAAGGAAAAGCAGAGAATTCTGAGAGAAAAAGCGAGATACATTTGAGAGCCCTTTGCCCACCAAATCCACGATTTCACTTGGCATTTCTGCGATCTTGGTAGTTACGGGTGAAGATTCCAGATATCTACTTGGAGTTGGGCGGATCCGCGCAGGCTCGGTAGGGCACCGCCTTCATTTCTGTTTTTTTTTTTCCAGTTTTCGTAGTTATTAGATCAAATTGTAAAAATGTAGTCGTATCACCCGCACTGTAATTTGCGTTAATTTTGTACTTATTTAAACCTTATTCAAGTTCTATACATGCATTTGTTTTTTTAAATTTTGAGTGACAACTTACTTTTTACTTAATAAACCCGACCTAGTAAGGGTCATTACGTGAGACGATGCAAGGGGCATCCCCTACATCGATACCTTTACCCGGATCAAATTTTGGTTCGAGACCGAGTCATCTTTTTTGTTTTGTTAATTTTATCGAAAATTAATCGGCGACTTTTTATTTTTATGCAAATTAATGTTTTTCGCCAAATACTTCGCTCCAATTTTAATACCCATGACGAGGTAAGCGGCCCGAACTTTGTTCAAAATCCGTATGGATTTACGGCGATGTAGCGATCGCTCGAGAAATCCGCGAGGATTTACGGCGATGGCTCGAACATCGCCCGTAAATCCGCGTGGATTTCTCGGTCGCGTCGAGCAATCGCTCGTAAATCCGCGAGGATTTCGGGCGATGGCCCGCCTAACCTCGTTTCTAATTGTAGGTCATACATAAAATAGTGGACCGGTCGTGCATGTTGGCGGAAAATCCTCGCGATTTTGGGCGATATGCTAGCCAAAGACGCCATTTTGATGTCTAGTGACCAATATCCCATTCGAATAGACACGGGCCTCGAGTAATGGGAAATCCGCGTGGATTTCCGATTACATCGGGCTCACGGGCCATTCCCGAATAGATATTGGTGCTGAAATTTCGAGGTAGAAGAGTTGGCCTGATTTAGCATTAACGTGCGGAAAACATTTTATACCTTAAAAGAAATTGTTAAAATTTGTACCCTAGCACCAATAAGCAACCCTACGTCGTTTCGACACTCCGCGGGGGACCGTGCCCTCTGGGGCCGCGGGCCCTACACCTGTCCTACTACAAGAAGATCTTTGACGGGGTATTTTATCACTCTTGGAGGAGCCCCTGTCTCCTGGAAAACAAAGAAGCAGTCTACCGTGTCTCGCTCTTCTGCAGAGGTTGAATACCGCTCTATGGCAACATCCACATGTGAGCTCGTTTGGCTAAGAACCTTTCTTAATGCCCTAGGGCTTTCCCCAACACAACCCATGCAATTATTTTGTGACAATCAAGCAGTGTTGTATATTGCTGCAAATCCTGTTTATCATGAAAGGACAAAACATATAGAGATTGATTGTCATTTTGTTCGAGAGAAGGTTGAAAGAAGTTTGTTGAATTTACTCAAGATTCATACCAAGGAACAACCTGCAGACATTTTTACAAAGGCACTCGGATGGGAACAGTTTCAATATCTGAAGTCCAAGTTGGGCATCGTTAATCCACATGCTCCAACTTGAGGGGGAGTATTAGCAAAGTAGTTAACAAGGTTAACAATAGTCCTAGTCTCTTTGCAGATTTGTATTCGTCTAGGATTGCTTTGTGTCCTTGTCTTAGTCAAACTAGGAATCTAGGTTTGTTATGTGTCCTTGTTTTAGTCAAGCTAGGAGTCTAGCAATATTTATGTATATAAACGCATCATGTTTCCTGTGAGAAGGCAATGAGAATTACAGAGGCATTCACCTCTCTGACACACAAAATACCACCCCTCTCCCTTTATTTTTGTCACGGTTTGTTGGTCCTTCTCTTCTAGCAACTTGCTTAGGGTTTACTCTCCCGCCATGCCCTGATCATTATATGTGTCTTAAATTAAAAATGGTTAATAATCATCCTAAATCGCCAAAAAAATATATTTATAACATTTTAAATAATATTAGTTTGAGTAATTATACATATTTATCAAATATTAAAATATTGCAATCATCATTTAAGTTAAAAAAGTATTAATGCAAGTATGGTGAGGGGCGTAGAACGGTCTTATATTAGGTGTTGGCCCAGTGTCTTGTGCTCTCTGTAGGTTTTTATTCAATTTTTCTTTGATTTCGTGGAGTAACAAGATTTATCTAACTCCCTTTTAATGTTGGTGAATATCCAGGTATGTATTTTTCTCTATCGCTTTATCCTACTCGTTTTCTTTTTTCAAAGGTTTTTCAAAAGTTTTCGGGCTTGGTTTTGATTTTTCAAAAGTTTTTACGTAATAATTTTTTAGTTTTCTATGGGGTATTGGGAAGATTTTTATGTGAGTTTGCAGGAATCAACCTTTTCATGAACATTGATTCATCATTATTCATGATAGTAAGGTTTCCTATATATAAGGGTCCTCTGAACCACGCTTGCATGTGCTTAGTTTGAGAAATTGTTGTTGTTGTTATAGTTTGGTTAATATTTAAATTTGGACTTTTTCTTACTTATTAGAGTACATTATAACAATAATATATAATAATAATAATGATGATGATGATGAAGAAGAAGAAGAATTATTAAGCTCAAATATTATTACCCATGTTGTGAACATGCATGGCCAAGAAGCCTTTAAGATCCTCTCTCAAATAATTTTAACTATACTATATTTTGGTCAATGTTCAAATTAGCGTTGGTAAAAAATCAAGTTCGGGTAAATTCGGGTCGGACTAATTCGGACGATATCAAAATTCAGACGAGAAATTTATGTTCGGACCCGGTTTTATTTCGGGTCGGACAATTCCGACGAAAAATCTATGTCCATACCCAAATCGGACAAAATGTTGCCAACTCTACCTATCATCACCCATTATAGTTAGGTCATTGTTTAAATTTAGACTTTATAATAATAATAATAATAATAATAATTCCTACAACAACTTACATGATGATCCATGTGTTGGATGTTGCAAAGGTTTAGAAGAGGGTAGCATCACATCGTAGTTGGACCATATATTGCTAACTATTTTAGTGTGTATGACTAATTATGTCACCCAATTTTTATTTTTGATCATAATTAACGTCTCAATTGTTTTAGATAAGAGTGTCACTCAACTTTCAAAACTAATCAAATTTCTCATGACAATTTGTTATTGTGAGTAGGAGACTGTGTGACCTACAATTATCGGTGACATGGTGTGTTATCGGAAGAACACATTACTACCCTCGAGCGTCAACTTCTCTTTCTTCTTCCCCCAATTCGTGTTATTGTGCATGAGTTATACTCACTTTCTCCAACAATTTCAGACATTTTTGGATTAAATTTGTTCAAAATCACCAACCAAACAAAACCCCTAACTCCATTTTGGGGTTTCGAAATACATTAGATGTGAAATTTGGCCATGAAATTTTAAGATCCTTGGAAAGTTGAAAGAGAAGAAGAAAGATGACCAATAAAAGTAAGAAGAAGTGTGTGGCTAATATTTGTATTAAAGGTTCCCAATTTTATCTGCGTTACCCTAAAAAGTAAAAATAAACTAAAAAATAAACCTCTAATAGTTGATTGGTGTGACAATTTTAATCAATTTAAAAAGTTAAGTAGCAATTTTGACTAAAAAAATTTAAATGACAATTTTGATAAAAAAATAAAAGTTGGGAAGCACAATCAATCACACACAACTATATATATAGTCTATATGAAAGGAGTAACGTATTACAAGTTGATCATCATTCAAATGTGAACTCATTTTCTTAAGGTATTGATCCATAACAGCTAATCATCTAACTACTAAAAGATACCTAATATTTTTATTTTGGAAATGTAAGGATGACAACTGCCCTAATCTTTCTGGGAAGTTTGAGTGTGGTTTAGGCAATTCAGATGTAGGTAGCCTTGTCCCCACAAACTCAAAATTATGAAGAGATCGATTCCGACGAATCTAAAAAAGAGAAACATCGTCTACAAAAAACACTTTGGAAAATGAAATGTACAATAAAAGAAAAGCGAAAGGAAGGCCTTCTAAAAAAAATAACTTACTAAGGTAAGAAATTACATATCTATGAAACCCATGAAACTGAGAAGAAGTTAGAACAGACCTGTACAGCACAAACAAATAGATTGGAGGCTAAAAGACACGAACCAACTCCAAGCACAAAAGTCTTCCTCACCCTACAGCCTTTGATCCTAGTCTGCCAACCACCCCTATCTAGTAGCATGTCCTCTAATAAATTTAGATATATTTCCTGTTTTTTTTATACTACTGGCTGACTGTGGTGCCACAACACACCGCACCTTGCCACAATCCACCACAACATATTAATCCACCACAATTAACTTTTTCACATTTACCAGCATAATATACAATCATTAAAAACAAAACTCGCCACAACTTACCAAAACTCACCACAATCTACTACAATTCCACCACACCGCACCGCGCCATACAACAGTCAGCCGTATAAAAGAACAGGGCCCTAGAGCGTGTGTGTATGTATATAAGGCTTGCCAGAGCTTCTTTCTTACTTGACCCAAACCCTAATTAGAGAAAGCAAGCGTGCAAGTTATCAATTCAGTCGTGAAAATGACAAGAAAGTCTATGGGATCCTCTATATTCCTCACTTTTTCCATTTGTGCCATTGTTTTCTCCTCAATAATTCATTGCCAAGCTGCAAGATCATCCTTCACTACTGGTATGTACGAACAATTTGAGCATATTTTTGATACTTTGAAGTTTGAACTATATATTATCCTTAGTGGTCTCTTATACTTGAAAAATATGCGCAATCATTCATGATGAGCTTATGAAATGTTGATGATATTAATGGGTTATACCTTACGGTTCTTTTTATTTGACTTTTTAACTAATTTTTTCAATTTGATATTTTTTGTCATTTTACCATCCTAATAATATATTAATTACTGTTTTCCTTATATTACCATTGGTATTCATTAAATCAACCCCAAATTTTGATTTTAGTTAAGCATATTTAATTGATTTTGTCACTAACTATCCTATAAATTTTCAAGATTTTGGTTTTTCCCACCACTTCCAAAAGATAGATAAAAAGAACAGTACATCGTATATGAGACAATCTTACCATAAATTGATTGTGAGACATACAACTTTAAGATAACCTTTTATCAATTAAGGCGCGCACGACTAATAATTCATGTAGAATGACTTTGATAGAAGTTATCATTTGATAAATTATTAGTCACATTTAAATTTAAATTTTATTTTTATATCACTTATTAATTATAGTCAAATAATATTACAAAAATCACCACATAAATCCGTCACACAGTCACATATATGTTGATATTAATGTGTTAATGCTTTGGCATGTACCCTTGTCATTGGCATCAAATTCAATATCTCATTCATTTAAACACATCTCAAATTAACTTTGCTGGTATGAGGTTAATGGGTTATATCTATAGTTATTAAAATCTCAATCCTGATCTATGATATCCTACGATTTTATAATCCAAAATTCTCGATGCGATTCTACTATCTACATTCTGATCTGTGATTCTATATGGGTTAATTTCGATCCTAAGTACCCGATGGATCTGAGTTAGAATTTTGACATATATATGTTGAAAAATGAATGATTGTAGCAGTTGGGAGAGTTATTTGTCCAGAGTGTGTATGCTGTGCTCCTCCAACTCCAAAGTGTTGCTGCCATTGTTGTGCTGCTCCGCTTCTCAAAAAATTATTCTGAGGTACCTAACTTTTGGTGAAATGTTTTTCTGGTATCCCAACTTTTCAAAACTAATTTTGAGGTACCCTTACTTTTTGGGTTAGTAATTATTTGGTGTTTTTCCGGCCACTAATTTTATTAAGTGACCAAAATGCCCTTGTTCTTCTCTTCCTGAAGAAATACCCTTGAAGAAGAAGAATGAGGGTATTTCGGTCACTTAATAAAATTAATGGTCGGAAAAGCACCAAATAATTACTAGCCCAAAAAGTAAGGGTACCTCAAAATTAGTTTTGAAAAATTGGGGTACGGAAAAATAGTTTCTTCAAATATTGGGGTACCTCCAAGTAATTTTTTGCATACTTCTACTGTGAACCTGGATGATTACCACTGGGTATCCATGCCACGAAACAAGAAGCATGTTTAATAAGAATACGTATGCTTATGCTCACATCCATCTTTTGTGTTTTTATCGTCCCCGTTCGTTTTATACAAACAAGATAGAAGAAGAATATGGTATTGGTGTGAACCACGTACCATTGTCAGTCTTGACTGAGTATTAATGTTCATGGTTCTTTGCTTGTACTTGTCTTCCCATGTAATATCGAATAATAAATCTGCATGTTGCTCACAATTGGCTCAACTATCTTCATCCATCACATATATGAATGCAGTGTTCTATCGAACGAGATTATAACTTGCATTGTTGTTTTGACAGACATCTCATCCCATCCTTTATTGCCCCGAATCTTCTTCCATGGAGGAGCGCTTTAGCATATCCCGTTTAATAGATGGCCTTGTTTGGCAACCAGCCGTTAGCTGTTAGTTCATAGTTGTTGGATTAGCTATTTGACTTCAGCTATTGGATTAGTTGATTGCAGAAAAAATATTTGGTAAAGTAACTATTTGTGAAAAACTACTTCAAATAGCTTTTTGAAAACTAATTTATTGAATCCAAAAAATTAATATCAAAAGTTACTTACCAAATATATCATGTAGCTTTTTGACCTTAGTCAAAAAATTAACAGTGTCCAAAAAACTTTCTATTACATCAAAAAGTTTGGAACCAAACACCCTCAATGTCTTCTTTGCTCAAATAATAGCTTTCTTTGGATCGAAGATGCTATCATTTCTCCCTTTCCAAATACTTCAATGAAGAAATATGGCCTTGAAAATTCTCTCTTAGGGGCGTTTGGTTGAGAAACTTTCCCGGGAAAGTTTCTCAACTTTTCCAAGTTGACAAACTTCTCCATGTTTGGTTTTCCATAATATATAGGAAAGTTTTGATGTGGAACCTATTATTTCCCTCACAATCTCAGGAAAAGTTTCCCAAGGGGGCTAGGGAAAATCTTTCCCAGAAAACATCCAAACGCACCATTATTGAATCCCCTTATAAAAGTGTTGATGGCGTACGTGTTGGAGCTTGGAAGCCCACGAGGGGATGCATGTGATCCAATTATGACAATGTGCTTCTTCCCAAGCTTTTTTGACATACTATTGGACGGATCAAAGATTGATCCAGTCTTTTGAATGATCTTAGTAGGGGTACCATTTTGGAGTACTCTCCAAAGGAATACTTCAACCTTAGAATGCACACCCAACTATGCAAGTTTCAAATCCATTATCCTAGCTACCTAGGAGTTTCCTCTATCTTAACTACAAAGCCAAGTAGCAAGCGGCATGCAATTTCTCAATATCCCATTTGTTATCCACAATATAATCAGCATGCTATTGGCGCGCGAGTCCTCAATGTCTCATCAAGCTGAATTCATCGATCTTGCATTATATTTGCCATGTAATGGTTTCGTTTGATTGTGATGCTCGCGAAAGTCCTTATTGTGTTATTTCATTTAGTAGTTTGGTTATAACTTTTTCTTTTGGCGGCGGTTGTTTGTTGTTTCGTTTGCGATTTGTTGTATTTCATAAACCTTTAAGCATTTTGGCTATCAATAATATAAAAAAAAAACAGCATGCTCCTATAACTGTTTGATCTGTATTGGGGACAAAAATGGGAACAAAAGTTGGAATCAATCTACAGTTTCCCAAGAGTGCAGCGAGGATTTCACACATAAATTTTGGACCCTTCAATACAAAGCCTAAAAACCAGCTCCAGGCATTTTCCCTAGACAAGTAACATCTTACTATATTTAAAATAAGCTTTTTCAAGCGACTGCCATAAGACATGAGGAATATGATCATTACTAGTCTTCGAAGCAAAAAGAACAAAATTTCTCCTATTCCACACAAAACGCAAGGGAAAATGCGCCAAACTGTGAACTATAATTAAACCATCATTTCTCCATGGAACCTAATTGAATAAACGTATCACTTCAGAAACCTAACCACAAGTTCATCGTGTATCAGCAAAGGGCTTATCACGGCTCACTGAACAGCCCGATTGCAGCTTCTAACTAATGACTAAAGGTACCCCTTCAGTTGTACATCAGTACCTGGGCTTTTTCTTCTTGTTGGAACCTGAGGGAGTTCTAGAGTCCATCTTTCTCTTGTTCCCGGCATGGTTCTTCTGACCACCACCAACCCCGGGCTTGACAGGCAGACCTTTTGCCTTGGCTTTCCTAGCTGCAACAGCCGGTCTTTTCTCCGTCCTCTGCTTGACTTTCTCACCAGACTTGGATTTAGGCTTGAAGCCTCCCCCTGAAACTGGTCTTGAAGGGGTTCTCTTCTTTTCGCCTGATTTGCTTGCTCGTAAGCCCTGGTATGATGTATCGCCTCTCATGCTCAACTTGTAGCGGCCCTCTGAGCTCTTTGTGCCCGGTGAAAATTTTTTCGAGGGGGAGGGCCCCGAGTTGTCGGAGAACGGGTTTTTCCTTTTGGACGGCGTGGTGGTAGACTGAAAGTTTGACTTTGCATGACATATCCTCAGTTCACGGTCTCTGAGCTTCAACTTGTGGTTATTACATACATAGTTTGCAGCTTCCTGCACAAACGCAAGGTGTTGTCAGGATTTTTGCTAATGGCAACCTACGAATGCGTCATTCAGAGCTACATGATCAAACCAAAAGGCTGAAACATAAGAACCAGACAAGAGCATGAATATAATGACCAGAACACGTCAATAACCGACTGAAGACTCAGGTGAAATCCAAACATAGACTTGGAGAGTTCATGTGTGGTGAATACAATGTCCAAAAAAACAAAACAGAGACCTTTTGCTTTGTGTAAGAATGAGATTATAAATTCTGCACATTTCCTAATAGTCTAATACTTCAACTTATATCGATATGAGAACACAGAAATTAATAGCAACTGTCCTTACAAAAACACATTATTATGATATTAAGTACTTTCCCAAGTGATGAATCATGGGCAACGAGTCCCTCCTCAGAACAACCAAATAAAAAATAGTAAACAGTCAACAGGCCATGAGAGTTCAACATTGTACCAAAATATTCAACCAAATAGATTACATTATCACCATGAGAGATAATTACATTTACCCTACCTGACATATGTGGTAATAATTTTTGCACACCCGACATTTTAGAAATAATTTTCACCCTACCTGACATTTAGTGAAAGTGTTTTTTAGTGTCAAATTCCGGTAACTTATCATCGGAGATATGAAAATACAATAATACCCCCTATATAATTATGTGAAAGTATCAAACTGCCCTTAAGATTGCGATTGAAATGACAATATTGACCCTTCAATTGTTTTGTGTGGGAAAAGGGGGGAAAGACTGTCGATCTAAAAACGAAATATATCGCTCAACTCTTCTCACTGTCATCTTCTATAAGGGTAAATAGGTAATTTCGTTTTTAATTGAAAATACTATGAATTAATAGCAAGGGTAAACATGTCACTTCCTATTCATTTTTTTAATACTTGCCGGAAAATCCCACAAAAAACCATTATCATATATCCTAGGTGGTTTAAATTTACGACCACTTAAATGTCAGGTAGGGTGAAAATTATTTCTCAAATGTCGGGTGTGCAAAAATTATTACCACATATGTCAGGTAGGGTAAATGTAATTATCTCATCACCATGATCTATGTGCTAAAATAGCCCTGAAATCCATTGATTATTCTACCTAATAGGATATATAATAGATGCAACCAGTCTAACTAACCATTGTAAATATTACGTCAAAGTTCTAGCAAAAAGTGAACTACTAACTAAGCATCTGCAACAAGCTACCTACGGGCTACATCCTATGACATACCCTGGAACACACCACTCACCCAAAACTCAAATTTTCACAAGAATGAAAAGTACAACAAATGTAAATGCAGTTTCAGAGTGCTTCCACGTAGGCAATATATAGATAGGACATAGGCATACCCTTGTTTTGAACAATACATAAGCAATTCCCTTCCCAAGACTAGTGCCACGGTCTCTAATGACTCGAACAGCTTCAACACTTGATTCCAGCTGCTTGATACCGCAAAACAACTGGTAAAGCTCCTCATCCTGTATGGGAAAAGAACCTTAATCCAGATTCGACATCATGTCATACCATTGACATAGTATGAAACAGGGGTAGGAACGAGGGATGATGGGAACAATCAGATGCCAATAATATCATGCAATAATAAGCTACCTTCACATCAAAAGGCAAATTGCCCACAAAGACTGTCTTCTTGTTATTGTACAGAGGTGTTGAAGCCTCGTCACCTTTAAGTTTCTTCCGAGGTGGACAAGCCCGATCAACACGAATATGGTTACCTCCAACCTAAAAAAAAAAGATGGCAATTGGTCAAAATAATGAAAACAGTCTACTCAGACTTGCAATGTATGGAAAATCTCTAGCAAGGGTATTGGCAATGATCCAGTTTGACCTAGATTTATTACTTTTCCTAGTGCTACATACTATGTAAGCACACAACAAATTACAACTTTAACCCTCCATATCAATGGCTGTGTCGCACATCTTTAACAAAAGTGTGCCATTGCATCTACCTTTCCTATCAAAAAAAATGAAAATAAAAAATGTGTGCCATCGTGAACATACATACCACGGACATATTATGGGCAAGCGATGCTTCAGCAGCCTGCTCCGTTTTGAAAACAATGTACGCGTGAACACTGCAAGGGCAATAAATTTTGTAAGGAATATATTAAAGAGGATAATAACTTCACAGGGGGGATGAAGAAAACCAAATATGATAACCTAAAACTTTGAACGACTTACACAGTGATGAACACGAGAATCCCATATGCTTAATCAACAAACAAATTTCATGTGGACAACTAAGGTGATCAACACCAATAACAAATCAAACCCGGTTCAGACATCTAAGATTCTTGGGACCAAATCACTCTAAAATCTACAATTAAGTTAAAGGACTCCCGACTTGTCCACATACTCCTCTTTCTTCGTCACATTCCCTATTTCATTTAGGAATTACAGATCCCCAACTGCAAAAAAGTACCTTTGACTTGCAGCACTTTCTAAGCATAATTACGTACTCAAAGCAACAAAAGCCTTTGAAGAATCATTTCATCTTTCACAGGGAATACTGAATAGTACCCCAAAAACAACCTCAAGATGGATCCTCTAAAAACATTGTTCCTTAGAAGAGCTCTAGATATAAATTTCATAAGCCTAGCCCCTCAACATAATAGAAGTAAAATTGTTATTGCCACAATTCGAAACAGGTACTACATTCTCCAAGTAGCTAGACATACGCATATTCGTTAAAACAGAATCTTTCATGCTTCAAAGAAAGTCCATGGAATTCCTCTATCAGATTAATATTCTAAGGTTCATGAAACATCCACAGCCAAAAATGCAATAAGCTCATCATACAGATTATAAACATGTCAATAACTATAAGAATACCTGTCAGCCGCCTCATTGAGTTTCCCACTAATAACCTGAACCTTCTTCGGCTTCTTACTCTGCAACAACAACAAAATCACAAGAATTACTCAACACAATCATACCATCAACAACTCACAATCAAAAAAACAAACCCTAACAAATGAAGAAACTCACATCCAACGTAGGCACAGACCGAATGCGGACAGATTCAACCTCCCCAAACTGACTAAACTCCTTCATCAAAGCCTTCTTTTTTATCTTCAATGGCAAGTTTCCCACAAACACAGTCCTCAAAAGCTTGCTCTCATCATCATAACCCTCCTGAGAAACCATCATTTCCGCCGGGTTGTCCACATTCTTCCTCTTCTTCCCAGCGCCCACTTTCTCCTTCTTCTCCTCCTCATCATCATCCGGCGCCACTCCATACATCTTCGTTTCATATTCTCTCTCTAACTCATCCCTCTTCCTCTTCTTCTTCTCCTTCTTCTTCTTCAAATCCGACCCAGACCCACCATCTGTTTCGGGTTTAGGGTTTTGCGCAGGGTCCAATTCGAGGTCTTTCGAAGGTTTGCTCGGAGAATTGTCGTCGAGATTGTTGTCCCTTTTCTCCTTGTTTTTCTTCCTCTTCTTCTCCTCGACCTTGGGTGGACTCTCTGAGTCGACATTTTTAGGGTTTTCTGGAATCTGGGAAGCGTCGGTGGGCTTTCTGCGGAAGGGATTATCGGAGGAAAAGAGGGAAACGGCTGCGTCGGCATCACCACCGGATTCACCGAAGAGCTTGTTGAAGACGTTGGATGAATCGGAAGGAGGGGGAGGGGTATCGTCGGAATTAGGGTTAGGGTTAGGTTTAGGGTTATTATTGGGGTCTTTGGATTTCTTAGCCATTGTTGGCGGTTGGGAAGGGGAAGTGTAAAAAGTTGGGGAAGGCGTTGGTCGGAGAAGAGAAGAGAGGAGGCGACCTTGAATTTTTAATCAGAAGGTCGCCCTCTCTCTGTGTTTGCATTTGGGGCGGGTCGTACAGTTAAAAAAGTGACCGTGGACTAATGTGGGTATCGGGTCGGGTTGGTTCGAGATTCAAACAAAAGCTGGGTTAGAGTTGGCAAAAGTTCGTCCAATTTGAAAACCAAATTTGTCTCAACCTGATTTGAATTTGAAGATAGGCTCCATCTAAACAGTTCAACCCAATTTTACCCAAAACATTAGGTTTAGACATCAATTTCTCATCTGAATTTTAATATTGACCAACCCAAATTTGACACAAACCCGATTTTTTTGCAGCGTTGCTTGGTTTAGAGGGAAAAAATTATTATGGGACATATTTAAGTATTTGGTTCCAACTTTTTTATGAAACATTGGTTAATTTTTTTGAGTTAACCTATCTTATCAATAAATATTTTATACACTAAATCACACATTCCATAGTGAATGATCTTAATATTACGAGTGAACAAAAGATAACTAGTGAACAATTGTCATTATTAGAGCAAACCTTGTGATGCACTATTTTTCCTTGTTCAGTTGCTTAAATGGATAGAAAAATATTTACATAAGGCCCACTATTTTACAATGAAGCTTGGGGAAAATTTTTCTATGGGAGTATCAGGGAAGATATGTTACGGGTTGGGTTGGGAAATTATACTGTGATGAAATTATCAAGCTATCCCGAGAAGTAATCCATTTGCTCTCATATTTTTGTAACGTTTTTCTAGAATTTTAATATGCAAATCAAACATGGTGAAATATCAACTCATAAAATATGGAGGGAGTAACTTTATTAACTATAGCTTTGATAGAAAACCCCAAATAGGTAGCAATCTAGTTGTTTTTCATCAACGTTATCAAACATTTGGGTTTAGGTTATTTTGTGATTAAGACAAATCAAACATGGGACTAAAAGAATGACGTCTAATATCAGTTTTCTTTGTAATTCAAACAAATTTATATTTGGCTCTCAAATTTGCACAATATAAATATAAGAAAATATGTTGCACCCAACTGATCTGTCAAATCTATTATTGCATGCTTGGATTTCAGGACTATAGGTACCTCACATATCAACTTACATTCTTTGTATGAAAACTATATAATGTTTTGTTTCTTCCAATTCTAAGGTTGATCTCCACATTTTATCAATGGGTTCAAAGGTACCATTAGCGCAAATATGAAAAGTCGAGCCCTGACTGAGCAACCACATTCACCTTGATCGAGCAGGTGATAAACAAAATTTCACAGTACTCAAAACTTTCAAAACAAGACCAATACAGTACAGAACTTCCTCCAATTCTTCACTTTAGAACAGAAAATATTACAGTAAGCTGCAAGTCCCGTAACCAGATCAAAGTTATCTACTGGTTCTTCTTAATCCTCAAGTTGGAAGGTGGTTTAGGTTTCGATGGTTTTTCGTTGTAATCTGAAGTTCTAATGATGAAAAGCAGTGTTTCCACAAGCATGGCAACAACCAAGCCAGTTACGCCTCCTGCAGCACCCTGAAAACATCGTATCGTGTCATTAGGTTTAGAATGTCCTGCTTTATGATTGTAAGGTTCATCCATGGAAGCAAACGTGTCTGTGAAATCTTAACTCTTACCATGACGGGATTGCGACCGAACAAAGCCCTGAAGGCAATGTATCCAACTAAGTAGCCGGTAAACATTGTGACCACAACATGCAAACCTGCAACAAATTTGTCATAGTTATGGGTCAAGCAATGAGCATCCAAAAGCCATATAACCATCAGTTGGGTGCCAAAAATAAGTTAAGTTTAGAGGTGTGTATGCAAATGGATATTAGCAAACACTAGCAGAGCATCATGTACACAGAAACAGTGACCCTTCCCCCCCACTCCACCCCCCCACACACACACAAACAAAACACACACACACACAGACCCAGAAAAAGCCCCCCTTTTTTTTCCTTTTTTTCTCCTCTTCCGTCCTTAACCAAACGCTAATTCCTGAAAGAGACAGTTGCCCAACTAATTCATATGAACCCGACAGCCTATTTTCCTCTTGCTTGTCTGGGCCACCTTTTATTTACGTCTCACTCTTTGTTTCCTTTTTCTTTTCCTTGTACGTTATTTGGGTGCAGCCTTGCAGGTAGGGATAGCCGGCCTATCCAGCATTACCACCATTATAGACCTCGCAAGCATTTCCCAAGCTATGGGTTTACGTCATTTGTTAAATGGTGAGCTGAAAGATAAACCAGGATGCGCACGGGAGAGGTAATAGAATGATATAAGGACCAAATCAATGCACTTCCAACGTTGTGCAAAAGCATGAAACTGTCATCACTGATTGGCATCAAACTAATACTGACATAATCATTTCATCCACAGAGTGATTTGTCAATGATGAATAGTAAGGGATGTAGGGCAAGTGCATTCCTTTCACCATGATGCATGCCATATCAACCCCAAGAAAGAAATTCAAATTTCCAATGGATTGCCATCCCCATTAATCTTGGAGAAGTTTCCAAAAGGCCTGAAACAATCGGTTTGCTCCTGGGTTTTAGTAAGAAAGCAGATGCTGCCCTGTTTAAATTCAAGGAAGTCAACTTCAACTCATCAAGCCGGGGAGAAATAAGTTCAACATTTCAATGAAACTTATTTCTGTTGGTTCCAACATAATTACTGTCAATAATCTTTTTCAGGAAGGTTTGAAAGGTTGAAGAAAGGTCACTTCGTGGTGGGTGCAAGGCTGTTAGAATTCGGATCCTAACTCGGATTCATGGAGTAGATAGGATCGAAATTAACCCACGTAGGATCGTGGATCGGAATGCAGATAGTAGAATCACATCGAGGATTTTGGATCATAAAATCGTAGGATCGTAGATCAGGATCGGGATTTTAATAACTATGGGTGGGTGGAAATTGGTTCCATTAGCTATTCTATGGGCCACTTGGAACGGAAGAAGTCGACAGGTTTCTCGGGACAAAGTTCCGTCCCCCGATGATTTCAAGCTTTAATTTTTGGGTATAGTTGGAGTTTGGTGCTTAAGCAAGGGTGACGCAAACTTTTTTTTTTGAGTTTGTTGACAGAGGGCATGAGTGTTTATGTACTTTCCCCTTCTGCAAATGGGTGAAATCCCCTTGGTGTCCTTGCAATACATCTTGTAATTAACTAAAAAATATTCTTTTTTCAGGAAGCGAGAGCAAAGCCAGAAGGAAGACTGGATGTCTGGAAATAATGGCAGGAAGTCAGATTTCTCACTTCGGTTTGAGAGAGATGCCAAAATCATTGCATAAGAGAAATACCCGAATAAATGAGACAATGTAAAACAGCTAACACAATTCAACGGCAGGGTATAACTCACCAAATCCAATCTGATCCTTGTAAGAAGAAAAAGGCTCATCTGTCTGTGTCTTTGGAGTGATATCCTTCACAAGCTCTGCATAAGCTTTCCTCTCGGCTATTTCCTCAAGCTTTTTCAATCTCGCTTTCAACTCTTCACTCTACAAGCATTTGAAGAACCAAGCATCAGATCAGCTTATGGAACCACTACCAATTGTTCTTCCAGCCATTTCCAATATGGCCAACAACTGCAGTTTCTCAAAGTCCTATAACAGAAACTTCAATTGAAAACCCCATGAGGGAGCAATGCACACAGATACACAGAAGGCAAGATTGGCATAATAAAAGGAATCAGAGTTGATGAATAACATCAATTATCATAGTAACCAAACCCCCCAAAACCTACAATCAGCACACTTGCACAACTCCACTGTTTATCTATTAATTAATGTAACTTCAAAATGGAACATTTAGGTTGTGCTCGGCAGAAGCATTTGGGGTAGCGTTTCGCGTCAATACTCTAATGGGACAAATATTAGTGTTCGATAAGCATAAGCTAGCACTTTAAGTAACATTTAGTGTTTCAAGTATCGTTTTCTGAAATGTTGATAATGTTAACGTATAGCATTCGTAGTAGAGTTTCATAATTTTTTGTCACAAAATACCCTTTAGAAGATTAACATTTGCAAATTATCTATATCATTTTCTGTCAATTTACACTAATCACTTAACCGCTAAGTTTACCAAGCACAATGTTCATTTGTACAGTTGTCCACTATCCATTACCTAGAATGCTATCCGCTGCCTAAACCATTAACTGCTATCTAAACTGCTAATTTTGTGGAACACGGCCTTAGAGTACTCTTGCATTTCAGTTGCTCAATCAGCATCAGTTTATCAATGCTTAGAACTTTGTAAGAAGTTCCTGGGATTCAAATGGTATACAGATTCAGCCCGAAAGTAATGTATACCAATCCACATTTCCATCTCACCAATCATCAACCAACAAACATCGACATACCGATCAATCAAAATCAAAAACAGCACAAACCCAGATAAATTAGCATCAAAACAGACATGCCCAGATAAACTAAAACCCAATCAGACGAGACAATCGGTACCTTTTCGCGAGGTTTAGGGCTAGTGAAGAGGAATGACGACCCATGAAGGAGGACAGATAGAGCGGGTCGGGTTGTCGGATCGGAAGCGGCCCAGATGGATCGGAGGGATTTGTACGGAACTGAGGGCTGTGAGGAGAGAGAAAGGGCTGATTGCCGGAGATCATCAGGCAGACTCGATGAAGAAGAAGAAGTAAGGAAATCGCGAATGGGGTTGGTGTTTGAGATGATTAGACCTTCCCTTGATGATGATGATGATGGTGGTGGTGATGATGATATAGCAGAAGTAGTTGTGGAAGTAGTGGAGTTGGACGAGGTTGAAGGCTCTGATTGCTGGGTATTGGTAATGGTAGTCATCTCTTCGAACAATTCTTACCCAGAAATTCTGTCAATGTTCCTGTATGAGGCCTACTTCAATGGTCTCCCGGCGTTTCCATCCATGTTCTTACTCGAGGGCAGGGGGTGTCAAAAAAATCGGGTCTGGGACTTCTCGGATTCGGGTATTCGGTCAGACACCTTAAACCCGGACTTTGACTAAATTTTAGTTCGGACAAAATAACCAGATTGAGTCCAAACCCAAATGACCGAATGACTTAATTGATTTTTTTAGTCAAAACTAAAAATTAGTTGACGATTAGATTTTTCGACCAAATATGACTAGTTGACCGAATTTGACCGAATGACCGAATACAAAATTTGAGCCTCTTTATGTGAATCATTAACACTATCCTCATAATCGGATTCGGTCAACCCGAACCTAAATGACCGAAGCTAAATTTTAACAAAATTGGTCAACCCAAATTTGAATACCAAAACCCGAACCCAACCCAAATTTAAATTCGGTCATGATCGAATTCTAAATTTAATCAAAAAACCATGTCCGAAACCCGATTTTCTCGGGTCAGACAAATTTTTGCCGCCCCTAATCGAGGGCTCCGATTAAATTGATTGAAGATGTATGTAGTTTACCAGGTGCACTCGAAATATATGCTCCATATATTATGATTATTCACCCATATGTGTTAGGTTGTCCATGATTATTACTTATTATTATAATTGTTCATTCACAAATATCTGAAACATATGCTCCGTATGCATCTAATGTATATTGGAAAATGTCAATTTGATTGAAAATTTTGAAGTATATGTCACTAAAAACTTTTAGTTGCATCGAGAGAAGGTTGTTTATATCTAAATCTCCTCATACCCTACTTTAACATAAGTATTATGAAATTTGTTGCTGTTGTTTGCCACTAAACCATCAATTATAGTAAATATTGTCGTTTTATAACCTAGTTATTAGTTGTTGCAGTATTTTACTAATAAGGTAATATATAAATAGTTAGGTGATACTTCTCTCAATGATCCGACCCAACATATCCTCACAAATAATACAATACGACTCAATCATTGGTGTAAAATGACAAGACTCTGATGATTGGACATAATGAAAATATATAAAAAGTGAGTCAAGTGCATGGTTCTCATGATGGAAGGTGTAGGTTATTTCAACGGAACGGGCATGAAGAAATGAAGGATCAAATGTCCAACACAAGGGAATGAATCTCCTAAGGCACATGATAAATACCTTTGACATCGTTCATAAGCATGAATTGTCGTCTTAACTCTCTTCCTCATGGCCATAGCTTCTGCAACTAGCATTGATGTCTCCCCAAAGTTGAAAGTTGAAGCTTGGATAAAACTCACATTGTGATCCCTGATAATGAAGATCTCACAACTCTTGAAAAAGATTTAAAGTCATCGAAGTCATTGTAAATGCCTCTCTGGCTTGCACCAAGAAACTCAATCGTGACTACCGTGGACGTGAATGTTAAGGCTAATTAGAAATCGGGTCTTGGTACTAGGTGGAAGCTTTTGTCTTATCATCTGCTCTACTGATGCTTGCTTAGCACAGACAAGCACTTGCACCTTGTTAGATAGTTCATTACGAAATACGAACTTAGTTCCATGTTTCTAAATGCTCCTAAGAAGAGCAGTACTACAACCCATATTTGATGACTTGATATCCAACCTGAAACTGGATATGGAACCCAAAATGCCCTCCGTTGAACTAACTCCAAGGTCGGTAGAAATTCAAGTATAATTGATATCAAGGCCTCACAATTTCGTAGCAAAAGATTAATGTAGAAATAAGTGATCATCAGACTCGTCAGCTTGACTACAAGTTGGACAATGATAGTCAATAGTATACCAATACCTGAGATTAGCCCTTATACTTAAACCTCTATAAAACAGTTATCGATTTTTTTTTAAAAAAAAAAACCTTTAGTGAATGTCCATCTTCGAGATTCAATGGAAGTGCCACAGAGGAAAATTAGGATTACAAGTTGATCCATCGAAAATAACTTCAAAGCTTTAAGCTCCTCGATTTTTTGTCATTCAATTTGGGTTTTCAATAATGCATGCACGCATAGATGGTAGCCTGAACAATAAATCTATGAACATTACCGTGCGAAGTTCATTACATAGTATGAGCCCCCGCTAGTCCATGATATAAGCACCGAAAAGTTAGAGTTGTATCATCATGTCAACTTGTATCTCTTTCACTCCTTTAGAAATCAACCTTTTCATTTGACCTAATTAAGAGTGTCAACTTATATGGTTTTTTTCCCTAGTCACGTGATAAAAATTGTCTTCAAATACTAAATTGGAACCTAACAAATAAAACATTTCCAACCACTAAAATATTACCAATAAGGTTATTGGATAAAAATTTAACATTCATCTAACTCACTAAATTTCCTTTTTATTCTCACAAGGACTCGTTCAATAGTTATGGTAATAACTTATTTCTACTAAGTTTACACGTTCATAACTATTCTAGGAAACCTCCAACGTTGTGTTTTCTACAATTTCCCCTATCTTTTCTCTTTAGTTTCTCTCAGAAACTTTTGTCGAGTCATAGCAAAACAAGATTCAACAAAGTTGAAGGGGTAAAATTTTGAACTTATTCCAAACTAATACAATTATTGTTCGGTGATTCAAAAAATACCAAAGCAAAGAGTTGAGGCCGGACTAGTCAATTTCCGGCCAATAACCAAGCCATTTATTTTTCTTCTTCCAATGTCTTCACTATCTTACCCTCAAGATCCTGCGCCGCCTATAACTCTCGTATTAACCATAATTCTATTGGTCTTGTTTTTCGTAGGATTCTTTTCCATATACTTTTGTCGATGTTTTATGGATACTGTAATCAATTCTATAAATAATAGGCAAACTACTAATGGAACTCCTGTAAACCCAACTCCAATTCCGACTGGCCTTGATCCTTTGATCGTCAATTCATTTCCTACCTTCCCATATTCAAGTGTAAAGGATTATCGTCGTGAAAAATATGGCCTAGAATGTGCAATATGCTTATGCGAATTTGGTGACAGTGACATGCTTAGGCTATTGACAACCTGTTGTCACGTGTTCCACCAAGAATGCATAGACTTATGGTTTGAGTCTCATAAATCATGTCCGATTTGTCGAAGAAATCTTGATGAAGTACTGGAGATCCAACAATCGCCAGAAAGGATCAATAATATGAACAACACGTCGAGTATCCTAAGCAATATTGTGAATAGTAATAATTACGAGAGCGAGTCATCAATAGGTGAAATTAGCATAATAATTAAGAATGACGAAGAATCTTCATTCGATAGAATAAATGCACAAGAACCATGTACAGATGATGATCAACTTTCAAAGTCACATTCAATAGGACATTCGAAGTCACATTCAACCGGACATTCGATACCAAGAAAAATTGTTGTAGAAGACCATGATAAATATACCTTAAGACTACCTGAGCATATCTTTAGAAGACATTTTGGTGCATTAAGTTGCATTACATTTGGGGCGTACGCAAATGAATCTACTGAAAAAGAAGATGATTCAATGGAGAATTCTGATAGAGTTGTTATTAGTGGAGATGCTAACAATGTATAGTAAGCCATTTTCTCTACCCTAAAATTAACTCTATTCCTTCTTTCTCTTTTTGTAGCAACTTAATTTATGAAATTTTGTTACATAGTTTAGGAAAATAGATTCAGATGTCGAGAGTTGTAATATTTTAGACTAACATGAGAACTTAGCAATGTACTTGTAATATTAGGATTGATACATATAGTGCTTCACAATTAGTAGGCTCTTAATTAATTCTTTTGTTATAGTAGATATTTTTTTCTCCACTTATATACTTCTATTTTCAAGTAATGTACATTGAACATGTCTAAATTGATAACTGACCGATCATACAACCAAAGCAATTTAAAAATTTTGTTAAAAGAATATGAATCATTTGGATGACATGTATCTATAACTGCGTATTAGTGATTGGATTAATCAACTAAAGTAATAAAATCTATCAGTGTTCATGTTTTGGCCAGACTAAAGAATGACGTACATGCAAATAATATCTCAAATTTAAACCATAAATCAATCCAAAATTCAAAATCATACATATTGGCAAATAATAACAGAAATCCACAAAAATATAAAAAAAACCCCTAAAATTGTCATCTTGTTGAAATTGAACTTTCAGATTCAATTTGAAATCGTAACAAAAGAATAGAGTTTTACCTGAGATTACCTACACAACAAATCAAAGAGTTGAATTTGTTATTGAAACGAGATAGTTGAGAATTAGTATAGTAGCAACTGAGTAAAAAAAAAAATCATAGAATAAGGCTAAGTAGCAAAAATGTCATCTTGCTATTGAATGCATTGAATTGGAGTTAAATAGTAACTGAGCTAAAAAAATCATCTTATTGTAACAGTTGCAATTAATTTTCAACCTTCATTCAAATATAGTGAAAATCAATCTTTAACAGTGAAAGTTTGAGTCAATGGAGAAATGGAAAAGAACAATGCCTGAAATTTTGTTGAACATGCAAATTGAAGAAGGGGACCAAAGAAAGTAGAAGAAATTGGTGGAAATAGAAAAACATAAGCGAAGAACAGAGAAAAATGTTCAAAGAGAAACACATTCAACTGTATAGGCTTTAAGTAGGGTTGGACCAATTTTTACGGTCTAATATCAATAGAAGCACATAATCACACTACAAAAGAGTTCTTCTTACAACACAACACTATTCCCTTTTACTTTATTTATGTCTTATGACATACTTTTGATGGGAGCATGCAGAAGAGAGAGAAAAAAAAAAGAAAGGGAAAATGAGTTTTGAGTTTAATGCATTATTGTCTAATATCCTTGAAGTTCAGTGTATTATCATCCAATAATCATTTTATTTTGATTTGTGGGCTTTCAACCAATTAAAATATTATCCCTACCCCACTAGTTCCTCCTTCATCGCATACTTCACCATAAGCAATGTTCATAACTAATCACCCACTAAAATATTAGTATTTGTACTATAATTGTATTATCCATACTCCCCCAATAAATGAGTGATGCGATAAAAATGCCACTCTTTTTTTCTCAAATTTTCAAAATTGTCATTAATATTTCCTAATTGTCAAAAATGTTATTACAATTTCTGAAAAGTGTCAAAAATGACACTGTTCCCACCCTTTTAATTACTTGCTGCATCCGATTGTTTGATCAAGATCTTTGAGTGCATTTTCTCCGGTGGCGTCGATCTCAGCATTGGCTTCCTCCGCAAACTGTGTCAGAAAAGCAGAGCGTTCATCCAAGTAGTCGGTGAGCCGGAGTTTCTGGGCCTGAATCATCGCTATCTTCGCGCAGCAGCTCCTGCCTCTTCAGGTCACCTTCGGGCTTCGAATCTGAACCCGAAGATGAATCCCCACCATTGTTGGACTTGCAGAGTACTCTCAGACGGCACACAACTCTTCTGCTGGGATTTGTTCTTTTGTCTAAATTGGGGAACGCCGGATTTATAATCCCAGCAGACTTCGCGGCAATCATTCTTGGTTTAGTTTCTGGTTATTCGAAAGAGGAGATGGACGAGTGTGGAGGATGAGGATGTTTTCCACCTCTCATTTGGAATTTGGT
This sequence comes from Portulaca oleracea, assembly GCA_029582165.1. Classification (NCBI taxonomy): domain Eukaryota; kingdom Viridiplantae; phylum Streptophyta; class Magnoliopsida; order Caryophyllales; family Portulacaceae; genus Portulaca; species Portulaca oleracea. The sequence goes on along the minus strand of CM055883.1, from coordinate 7,532,026 downwards.
GTCTCAATTATCCTCTTCTGACTGAAATCACCGACAAGATCAAGGCGTCGTGCATAGTGTTCATCGATGAGATCAATGCCGTGGGATGGCAGCAAGGGGCAACCGGATGTAGCAGGTAAAGGGTGGGAGCAACGACATTTTTGACACTTTCAGAAATTGTAATGACATTTTTGACAATTAAGAAATATTAGCAGTTTTGAATATTTGGGAAAAATGAATGACATTTTTATCGCAGCACTCCCCAATAAATATGCCATAAGACATGACCTAGAGAATTTTTGATATTTCAATAGTTATGATCAATTATTAATTACAAGCGGCATTAGCATTCGTTAGTTCATCCTGGTCCAACCGACCCTACCCATGTATACTATGCATCAAAATTATATCATTTACGATGTACTTGTGGTATAATAACAGTAAATTCAATTATATATATGTATATTTCAAATTTAATATAATAATACAATCCTTACACTCTTATCATACCTTAAAATTTCACTTGTTGAAACATATAATTATGATTAAACAATCAATTATTAGTTTATTACTATATTTGTCCCTAATTATTTATCCTTCAAACTACTTTCATAGAACCAAGAAATATAGAGAATAGAGAAAAAAATTAAAAATCATTAAAGATTCCCTTGAGAATTGTTAAAAAGTTAATTTATTAGAGTTAAAATGAGTAGTACAGCTATGTAATTTATTTTTGAAATAAAATAGGACCAAGAAATTAAATAATTAAACAAATAAAAAGGTAAAAAAGTAGTATAAAGACATTTTTATTTATGGCTTTTAAAAGGAAAATTGGATTTTAATAATCCATATTTTGAGTGATTTAACAATAATAATCCAAACCTTAAAAATGTATGCCTACATTTCTAAATTTCGTCAAATGGTATTTTTTTAGATCATCAATATATAACCCACATATCAAGGATTATGACTGATGATTGCTCCCACTTTCCTAAATTTTTGAATTTTCCCCCTAATTTTGAAGATTTCCCCTTTTTTCTAAAAAAAAATTATAATAATTACTTAGATTTTCAAAAAGATCTACAAAATCTTTTAGTAATATATAAAGCCAAAGGGGTTTATGGTACGCAAATTTCACTTTGCCCATTTTATTCTTCGTCATTGATAAATCACAAGGATAGAATAGTAATTACAATATTTTTTGTTTGCACTAAAATTAGATATCAAAGAAATTTGTTACCACTAAGATTTGAACCTCTAATGCAAAGAAAAATCCTCCAATTTCTATACTACTAAACCACCATATTTTTAGTTAGTATGTTTTTCAGATATATTATGTATTTCCATCTTTCACAATGGAACCGTCGTCATTTAACTTAATAATATTTTTTCTGGGGTTTCTATTTTCACAAATTTACATTATATTATTATTTTTTAAAAAAATTTCTTTTAGGTTCATATGTTGTTGTCTTACATTATTTTATTTTTTTAATGTTTTGTGCAAAGTATAATATTAACTTTAATCATCTCTGTTTCTTTAGAAAAGATTCAATTTCATTAAAAAAAATCATTAACACATTATACCTAGAGTATTAACATAATAAGTTTTTTTTTTTACTGAAAACATAATAAATCAACACACTAATTGTTGTATGGGTTTTTTATTTGTCTGTTTATCTTTCTTTATAAATTAATTATAAACAAGAAAATTAGTCAAAAATCTTATTTCTCAATTAACCTCCCTCACACCTCTCCTCCTCCATTTTCATGTTTATTCCCATTCTCATTCATTAACTAATTATTTTCATATTGTTTACTAAAAGAATCAAAATTATAAAATCTATCTAATATATTAACTTAAGGTTAAGTTAAACCATGTATATAGAAGTTTTTCTATTATTTTATGAAAATAAAAGATCATAAAACCTATCTAATATGCTGGTTGATGTTAAACAAATTAAATTATGCATATATAAATTTTTCTATCATTTACGAAAATGAGAAAAATCAAAATCTACCTAATATGTTGATTGGTGTTAAGTTAAATTATGCATATATTCAGTATGTGTCTGTGCCATAGAGAGACTGAGAGAAAGATAGAGATGTCTGAATTTTATTTAGTATTCAAATATACTTTAAATCAAATTATTTAAAAAGTAAGTATATGACACAATTTTTATTTTTTTATTTAAAGACTATCGTTACATATCAGAGTTAGGGTATCACTAATAATCTTTTTATTCTTTGATTTTAGTTTTGGGAATATTTCTTATGTATCATGTTGTCTTATAAGGCAAGATTCTTAATTAACTAAGAAATGTATGTTTTATCATATTTTTATTCTAAGTTGCATAATTGCATTCTTACTTTTAACAATCAGCAAATCCAATGTCCCAAACAAATAATAGAAGCGTGATGATTCGTTAAGGTCTTCGATAATATTTGCCATATAGAAATTAAAATCATATAAAATTAAGAAAAAAAATCTATCATGAGGAACCATATCAACTATAATGCATAATTGTTCATACTGAGAGTAAAATAAATCATATTGCTTCCGTCTAACTATATTTTTATCTTTAACATGTTCATTCCAACTTATTTTGACTAAGCTCATTACAAGTTGAACTTATCTAAATATATTGTGAACTTAGTATACTTAACTAACTTGAACTCAGTTGTTTGATCTTATTTGAATTAATTTGAAAGAATTGTTTTGCAAATTTATCTTGAATTTATTTTGAGAAACAATTGAAAAGAAGATAAGTTTAACTACACTAACTTGCCAACATCCATCATGAGCCAAAGTTGAATTATTACTGAGGATTTTTATTTTTAAACAAAACAAATTTTGATTCGCACGCATTGCGTGCATCAATTGTTATATTTATTTTTTTGTGCGTGTGTATATATATAGACACAAAAAATAAAAAATTTAAAAATCGTTGCACGCAATGCGTGCGAATCAAAACTTGTACTTCATAACCTTTTTAGGAACAACAGTGAAAAAAATTAGAAAAGTAAAAAACTTTTTAATAAACGCTAAAATGAAAATGTTAAGTTGAAGGTAGTCAAATTTTTTCTGACTACGGTAGTCGATCAATATGAACCATTGATTTGATAAGAAGTAATCTAAACCATTAAACTATTTTACATATTTTTTCAATATTATAAAATATTTTCAGATCTTTTAGATATAGTTTCTATACTCATAATACATCAAATAAGTAATTTTGTTTTTTTTGCATTAAAACAATATTTTATTGATCAAAAAATTTGTATACGGGGATCTTTTTCCGATCCCCTTTTTAAACTTTCATCACCATCATCTCAATTCATCACCATCGTATCATCATCAGTTCTTCACTATCATATTCATCTTGATAATTAAATATAAAATAAATAATCTTTTTTTCATGTGATTACAATGATAAATTCTTCTCATAAATTGCAATGGTTTGATATATTCTACTTACGCTTGATGCTCCCAATTCATCGTCATCATCAAAAAGCCTACCATGTATTTCTAGGGCTGTCAAAAAAATGTCCGACCCGATAAACCGGTTCAGACCGACCCGGAAAAAAGATGGGTATGGTTATAAAATTTTCGTCCGAATTTTTACATTTGACCGATTTGACCGAAAATTCGAACACAATATCTTCCAATTTTCTATTGTTCGAACCCGGTTTAAACCTGAATTTATGCTTGTCTGATTTGTCCGACCCGAGTCCAACCCGGAAAATGTTCCAAAAGAATGGGTACGTATTGGACATCAAGTTTTCGTCCAATGTCCGATTCATCCAAACCCGAATTGACCCGGACCTGAATTTTTGACAACCCTATGTATTTCCAATCAGTGGCGGATATCGACCTTTTGATTAGAGGTGGCTAATTCACTTTTATTTTATATGATAAAAATTAAATATATAATATTTATTCTAAATTATGCTAAATTATTAAATTCTTTTTGGCGGTGACCGTGACCACCCTCGACATACTCATATATTTGTCTGTGTCTCCAATGGCTAAAGAGAGGGCATGCATGATGTAATGCTTACTAATACTTTATAAATATGATAGTGTAAATCCGATATAGTAAAGTAAATTTGATACTGCTTGTTTGGTGAAGCCAGCAAATACTATGTAAAATATTTTAGTGGTCCATATTAATTCTTATCAAATCAAATACGATGTATAGGCGTACCTTAATTGATTTGAACGAACATACAAATTAGGTGAAAAATAAAACAACCTACCTCGTATTTGATTGATTCAAATTAATTAGAAGCTCTGGGATAGTATGGGAAAAACTAATAGTTTTATATTTAGGGGCATTGAACTTGGAAGTAACATTCATTGTAAATAATAATGTACATTGATAACTAGCATGCAAATACTCACAGTAAATTCACTAGGTAAACAACTTTTTGATACTTAACAATTGGTTGTGAGTCGACTCTGTGTGAGCTTAAGGTCTACTTAATAGGTGTAAGACAGTTTAGAGTAGGTTTGATGTGAGTTGGATTAAGGTCGACCTTATTAAAGTCGAATTCAGATACTAAATGAATTTCAATTGGAGTTTAGTTGGATTCATATTAATTTGAGTGAATGTCATTAATGTACATTGATAACTAGCATGCAAGTACTCACAGTAAACTCAATATGTAAACAACTTTTTAATACTCAACAATTGGTTTCGAGTTGACTATGTATGAGCTTAAGGTCTATTTAATAGATGTCTGACATTTTAGATTAGGATTCACGTTGACTTTAAGTGAATATCATTAATGGAGTCCCTCAAAGGATAAAGATGGGTTAAGGTAAATTGAATTTTAATAATGCTCCATGAGATAGGCTAGGGTTAATCACATTTTATTTGATTCGTACTTTAATTAGTTAATTAAACTATTCAAATAGATGTTTTGGTTTAAATACCGGTGTACGTGTACTTAAAGTCAGACTTTGACCAATAAGATCTAGATTGAACTCATTTTAAACGCATTAGAAAAATGTGAAGTAGTGATCCAAGTAATTAAGTGAATACATTAATGCATATTTTGGATTACTTAAGTGACTCCATGGAATCATAACTTTGATTCAATTTTAAGCCAAAAGCACTCAATTGAAGAATAAAAAATTAAAGGGTTAAAAAAATTGCATTGTGCAAATAGGAAAGCAAAAACATAACTGATGGGTATTGAACCTATGACCTTACAAGACATTGACACAAACTACCAATTAAACCATTGCACTAATACCTACTTTGTTATGCTTGATTGTTGTAACACCCCAACACCCTTAACCACAAGATTACCATTAATCATACCATAAACCTGTGATTAGCGCAGCGGAAAAGACAAGTATTGAGGCATTACCGTCGTCCCCACTCGGGACAAGGCACACAAACCACCAAAATATACAAAAATCACCAGAATACATTTACTAAACTTTATACACCTATCAAAGAAAGATATATATATACATTAAACTTCCTCCAACATAAATCACTCTCTGGAACTATGAAGACCACCGATGTCGGTCAAAACCGCCCTTTAAGACTACCTTGCAACGCAGAAGTCTTACATCTGCTTCTCCTTGTCTTTACTTTGGGAGCTTGGACCGCCTAAAAACAAAACATTGAAAATATACACAAAGTGAGTGGGGAAACACTCAGTACACAAACCTCCAACAAGTCAAACCGTTCGAAAACGGTTTTAGTGCCGGCCTTTAAATTCATTTTGAAAACGGGGACGGGGCTAAACATGTCATAAATGGATTTGGCATAGACATAAACATATAAAAGTAGACATGCTATAGATATATATATATATATATATATATATATATATATATATATATATATATATATATATATATATATATATATAGAAAATAGAGTCGTATCCCTTACGATCTGGTGCGAAACACCTAACATGCGCACGCCCCAAACCGATCTGGAGTTTGGGTTGGGTGATTGCTATGCAGTCGGACACTGGCCATGTCTGGTACTCTGATCAGGAGCACCCTATAGATGAATAAAGGCTAGCACTACACGTGACTAGCTAGAACTATAATAATACGGCGGGACCACCTTTGAAAATAATATTGTATAACATAAATCATGACATAAATTGATACGAATAAGCATCGAAACATGCTCGAATGATAAAAGTTGGACAATTTGCGTACCTTGGATTAGACGAAAGCTTTAACGACGAGCCTCGAGCTTGAGATGGCGTGGGCGACTTGGAAACTATAAGGAATTTGTAATGAGAGCGTAGGGAAATCGGTAAGGTTCGTGTAATTACATAAAATAGAACTAAATACTTAAACTTATCTCATAAAAGACAAGAAAGAAAATAAAATTTCAGATTTTAGTAATTCGCCGTTTCGGCGATAACTTGGGCTAGAAAGCTCGGATTTCTGCAAACGAATACTTTTCGAAAAGGGAAAATCATGCCCGACAATTTCGTCAACTGGCCCAAAAGCTAGAAATGAAAGGAAGGGCTCGGAAAACGGCCCGAACAGAAGCAGTGCAAGAAGAATTTATAAACGGCTTAAAAACTTAGAGTGGAACTCATGGTGAAGATTGAATAGGATTAGAGAAGGTTCATGACTTATGAGGCATTCTCAACCGTTGGCTTGAAGGAACATAGAATTAAAGTACTTGAAGGTTCAATAAAGGAACCATTCGCTTTAAGAAAACGTGAAGACACGTCGTAACGACGGAAATTTAGGTAGGGTCGTGTTTGTGGATTTGGAGACGGTTCAATAAAGGAACCATTCGCTTTAAGAAAACGTGAAGACACGTCGTAACGACGGAAATTTAGGTAGGGTCGTGTTTGTGGATTTGGAGACGATTTATGAATCGATGAACGGTGAAAAGGATTTATGAATCGATGAACGGTGAAAAGGATATAATGAAAGAATGAGCTTATGGCTACTTAGACATAGAGGGACTCGTAATCTTGCCAAGAACACATGTGTACCCTTTAGCCATCAACAATACTTAAACAAATCCCAAAACTCACTCATTAAATCCATGGTTTGCTAAGGTATCTATAATCCTTTAGGCGGTATTCCTCAACATCAATCTAGCTTAAATTAGCTTAGAAAACCCATCCAAACTTATCTTAACAATACTACAAAGGTTACAAACTCATAAGAACTCCTTATAAGACCCAATTTGCACATTTTAGGCTAAAATAGCAATAAAATTTCTGGGCAGAAACTTGTTGGTCGGCCTCTAAACATAGCTTCATATCTCACTCTCCCGATATCGTATGGCCGCAAACTTTATGTTTCCGGAAAGCTTGAAGAATGACCTAAAACTTTTATGTTCACTCTCAAAGCCACTAAGGTCTCTAAACTGACGTAAATTTCCTATCAATCTACTGACTCAGAAAAACGTATAACAAGGTACACCTTCACGGTTTTGGTCGTAACTCGGACTATACATGCCGGATTGTCGAAATTCCAAAGCCTATAGTTAGCTAATGACTTGGATTACCATTTCCAGTAAAAATCTGGGCAAAACTCCCATTTCATAACCCCTGTAAAAATTAGACATCAAAACAGAAACTTCTTTGGCCTTTTAATTAAACATGCATGCTCTTCTTTGACCTCAACTTGTATCAATTCTTACCCAAACCTCAAATTAGCCCTTACTCATAGTTTTTCCAGAATTAAAAGCTCAAAGAAAACTCAACCAAGCTCACAAAACTCACATGCAACCATAGATTACACAAGCAAAAACATCCAACACTTAATTTAGTCCATAAATCAATAACTGTAACACCCCAACACCCTTAACCACAAGATTAAAATTAATCAACAATTCCACCCCAAATTCATATCATCCAAGAGTAGAAACTTAAATAACATATAACTCATTCCAAACAGCCCCTAAATCATCAATTTAGCCATTAAAATCCACATGCAAGATAGAGCTTTCTTTACTCATCAAGAACTAACAAGAATTACTTCCACCCTTCACCAAATTAACATGCATCCCTTCACCAATTCAAACCCTAACTTAACCACAACTTAAATTCATGCTTGATAAACATAAAGGAGATGAAAAACATCAAGAAAACATAAATTGGAAGTAGAATTTCAGATTAAAAACAAAAGAATTGGGTTAGGGTTTGAGATTATACCACTTGAACTTTGAGGTGAGAGATTGAACAAGAGAAGGGAGGAAGGAGTGGTGGCCGGCGTGGGTGGTCAGGACAACAGCTGGCTGAAAACACTGGCGGCAGGGGGGTGGCGCACGGCTGGCTGAGGAGAGGGGTGAGGGAGTTGGTAAAAATCTGATTTTTGAAATGAAAACTAAACCCCCTTTAACCCCCCCTTAACATATAAATGCACCCCTAAAAATAATTAACTCTTCTAATAGTAATTAACTTAGATAATTAGGGTTGTAATTTAGTTAGGTAAAATAATTGGTAAACAACCCAAATAAATTTATAACATAAACTTGATAATATAAATTTAGTATACAACTAAATAAAATTTCCTTGGAATGAAATTGGGTGGAAGACTAAAATTAAAATTACGTAAACTAAAATGATAGAACATACTAATAAAATAATTTGGGCCATAAAATGTACTTAGGTGGATCGAGTAGTATAAATCGTAAAAGAAACGGAATTGAGAATAATATAACCTTCTTCGGTTTTAAACGTAAAAATTTTAGAACATAACATGAATTATATAACTCATCGTAAAAATATTCATTAACTCGTAATAATATTTATAGCTTTACAAGCATCCGAGATGACATATAATTAACCCATTTAGCCATCGCCTTGCTCGAGACCTGTCATGCAAAGAAACAAATAATAATAATAATAATAAAAGAAGAAAAATTTTACTAGCGTATTTTGGGCTAATTACAGTAATTAAGGTTTTAATTGATACGGGTTTAGGGCGGGTCGTTACAATTGTCATTTGTCAAATTAAGTACACAATGTGATTGTGCTTATACCATAGCCAACGTGCACAATCTTTTTTTTTAATATGGAGATTTCACAATCTTAGCAAAATATTGTACAAGATTGTTTTGGAAATTAAATTATTTGATAAAGATTACATTAATAAAATAATAAAAATCAAATCAATGGTTCAGATTATTCTATTTATAATCAATGATTAATATTCAATTTAACTACGGTCGTTAAAAAAAAAAGACTATCATATACCTTCCCTAAAAAATATAATTTATCAAGATTTGAGATTACTTATACACATTTTTAATGTTCAAATTATTATTATCCAACGGACTAAAATTAACATTATTACAATCCAATTTTTCTTTTCAAAAATCACCTTAGAAGTGGTGTGTAGCAGCAAAGTTCTGAACTTCTGAGTTCTGATAATAGCAGCACATCCAATTACACAGAATTACTACTACAGATCATCAAATCTCATACTTGATCGCCTTCAATGGCTTCTTCGGCATCCATGTCCTCCTTCAACCCTAACAAGCATCTCAAAGAACAGTTACTCCCTGTCTCTCTTCTTTATCTCTCCACTGCCCTTCTGATTTCGTCTTTCTGAATCGCAATTTGTGTTTGTTATGAATTCAGATTCGTGAGCAACTTGATTGGATCATCGATGCTCGAGATATTCTCACTCGCAATTCTCATTCCTGTGAGTTGTTAGCATTTTCTTTTCTTTAGTGTCTTCCGAAAATTGACTTCTGTGGCGAGGTTTTGTTGTGATTTCTTCTGCCTAATTTCAGGTTATTGTGATTCTTCGTCGTGTAATTGGATTTGACTATAACCACGGTAACCTTGTTTGCTGCTTTTACTATTGTCATTTTACAATTAGGGCATATTTGGCTGAATTATCATACCATAGATCATAATGTTAGATGATGGATCATGTTATAGCATCATGTTGCAATTAGTTAAAAAATGTTAAGTTGTTATGGGATGAAAATTGTCATCTTCAGTTTGTCAGTTTACTTACATGATATTTTGAGCCATCGAAAGTTGTATGTGTATTGAATTTTAGTGAAGAACCAAATGTTTAATGAAAAATGAGCAAGATCTAAAGGTGCAGTGAAGAAATCGTCTCAATATAGCGGTTTCATACACTAATTCTGTAAAACGGAAGGTTCAATTGATAATTCTGAAAGATGTTTTGTTTTGTGCTAGGGTTTTTCATGCCCGAATGAACCTTTATTTTAATTCATAAATCTGCTAAGGTGTTGTCATACCAAACAAGCCCTTTGGATTGTAAAAGTTGTCTGACAAATGCTAAGTCATAACTCATACTAGGCAAAAAACTGTGGTTAAGGCAGGTGTGTGTTTGCGCGTGTGCTACACACTGTGAAAGTTTATCTGGAAAGTGTAGCACGTCATGTCTTAGTAATTATCATAAGTAGACTCTTTTGCTACCATTGTCATACAGGTCGTTGTTGTCATTGTATAATTAGATGTAGTATAACTCTTCAGGTGTAAATGGTGTGCCAAGATCATCAAAGAAAAATGATGATGATACAGCTAACTCAAAGGACTCCACTGCCTACATGGCGTCAATGGCTGTGGATTTTTTCTTCATTTTCATTCCTCTCCTGTTGATTTTCACTGTAAGTTCTCAGATTGCATTTGAAAGGAAGCCCGAATGTATCTGTTTTGCCTGCTTGGTTTTTGTTTCTTGATCGTTCTCACTTAATAATTTCTTCTTCCTCCTTATAACTGGTCTTCTATTCTCTTGTATCATCCTATTAGTATGCTTTCCTGCAAAATTAGGAACGATTCTTTGTGTACTCTCACATGGTTGGAATACTTAGAAATCCTGACCATCATGGCTAGTAGTCTATTGACTCAGTGAGTGACTGCAGTTGCACTTGTGTATGTACAAGACATTTATAAACTACGAATCACACTCAACCTCTTACACCGAGGATCTTGCAAATGGACTATCAGATGTTGCAACCTGACATAGAACTCTAAGCCGCTAAACTATCTTTAGCACATTTGTGGATTTTACCTTCTGGATTATCAGATGTTGCAACCTGACAGATAGAGTTCATAGAATGGAGGTTAAGAAAGAGCTTTCTTTGGTGCGTAAGTAGATTGATACCTTCTGGAGGCTGAACAGTGAATTTAGGAGAGTTATCGAAATACAACATATTTTTCTAGAGTGGTCAAGAGAGTGAGGAAATTCAATGCCATTAATAATATTAATTTTAATGGTGAGTTTTTTTGGTGATGCTTCTTCAACAAAGGGAGCTTTCGTGAATTTCTTTGAAAATCTCTATTGTGAAGAAATCCCTAACAGGATTTTCCTGGAAGGGATTTCCTATGAGCTTATTCTCCTCTCGGCACTTATGATCTTGTTAAGGATTTTACCGAAGAGGAAGTTTGGAAAGCTATAGGTGACCTTGGTGAAAAGAAAGCACCTGTATCCGATGTTTTCAACACGTATTGGAAAATTAAAGGGGAGATTATGGTTTTGTTCTCAGATTTTTCTAGAGGCGCTTTTGAGGAAATCCTTAATGCCACTTTCATTAGTTTGTTTCCAAAAGTAGCAGGGGCAAATGACATAAATAAGTTCCGCCCTATCAGTTTGGTTTCTGTTAGGTTTCAGCTTCAAGGTTGCGAAAAAGTAGTGGGAAAAGTGGATGGCCAGACCCAAGTCAATGTGCTTTCATTCATTGTCGTCAGATTTTGGATGGTTCATTAATTGCTGATGAGTGTATTGACTACCTCCTCATAACTAACAAATTGGGAGTTATCTCCAAGCTTGACATTGAAAAGGCGTATGATCGTGCCTATTGGGATTCCTTTATGACCAGGCTAGGAATGAGCTTTCCTAGCTAGTGGAGAAAATGGATCTACTTTTGTATCTCTAGACATTGGGGAGATCCTTTATCACCTCTATTATTTATTTTAGTCATGGGGTCTCTTAAGCTGGTTAGCAAAGCAATTGATGCAAGTTTTTTTAAGAAAGCTTTCCCTATTCAGTCTTCAAGCTCTTCTTCTGCTGCGGGTTTGCTGTTCTCACACCTCTTATTTGCAGACAATACTTTAATTTTTTGTTGACCTGCTCAAAAAGAGTTGGATTACTTGGGATGCATTCTCTTGACGTTTGAAGCTGTATCCGAGCTGAAAGTTAACCTATTGAATAGTGCACTTATTCCAGTTGGCAAGGTTCATAACATTAATCATTTGGCTCACTTCTTTGGCTGTGGAGTCAGTAGCTTCCCTGCTACTTATTGTGGTTGCCTCAAGGTGCTTCTTTTGAGTGCAAACTGTGAAGCAATTTGGAAACTGTGGCAGAGAATTCCCAAAAGAGACTTGTAGGATGGAATTACAACTTGTTATCAAAAGGAGACAGTTTGACTCTTGCAGAGCACTTTATCAAACTTACAATCTGTTATATGTCATTATTTATGATTCCTGCTTGGGTTGCAAATCTACTGGAGAAGATGACGAGAGATTTCCGATGGTATAGACAAGAATAGGGGAAAGGTTTGCATTGATCAGGTGGGCAGAAGTGTGCCGTCCTAAATAGGATGGAGATCTTGGTATCAGGCCAATTCGTGTAATGAGTGAAGCTCTTTAGACTAAAATGGCTATGGAGGTACGCTAGTGAGATGGCACTTATAGAAGAAAGTGATTATGGCCAAGTACACTATGGACACATTTGGATGGTGGAATAGAAGTGTACTTTTGCTCATGGAACGGGTTGCTGGAAAGTGGAAACCGATACTTTCTGGTTTGGATCTTTTTAAGTCCATTGTAATTTGAAAAATGGGTTGAGAGTGCTATTTTTGGCATGACAGATGGTGTGGGAGCAACCCCTTAAAATCAGATTTCCAAATCTGTTTTGTCTTTGCTTGTTTGAAAGAAGCAAATGTCCAAGAAGTCTCTTCATGGAATTTGGAGCACCAACTACATTGGGATATTGCTTTTATTAGAAGCCTAGCAATTGGGAAGATCAAAGAGTTCTTTATTTGTTAGCTCATCTTGCAAATGTGAAGGTTCAAGCTAAGGGTTGTGACAAGATTGTTTGGCCACTTGGTCCTAATGGAACAATCTTCGTGAAGAGCCTCTATAAGAGGCTTTTACTCAAGCAAGTTTACCCCTATTTCCCTTTTCATGCTTTTTGGAAGTCTGAAGCTCCAATTAAAATCCGATCTCCAACTTTGGGGAAGATTCCTACGGAGGATATGCTTAAGAGAAGAAATGTAAATTTGCATAGGTGTTCTATTTGCCCACGTGAGGAAGAATAAGTTGGCCATCTTCTCGTACATTGCCAAAGGGTTTCATCACTATGGTATTTATCTGTTGCTTTGACTCCTTTGAGGAGGGTATGTTGGGCCCAACATACCAACGTCATAGATGTCTTGTTTGCAGGAAGTAGAAAGTTGAAAAAGAGTTGGATTTCTAGAATTTGGAAGCTTGTTCCCCTAGCTATTTGGTGGTGCACTTAGAAAGAGAGGAACCAGCAGGCTTTAGAGGGCACAGTGTCTTCTTGTTGCTGTTTCCAAGCCCAATTTTTCTTTTTGAAGTTGTTGTATAGTTAGAGCCTCGTGCTCAAATCTGGTATAAGGTCGTCTCTTTTTGGTTTTGTAGATAAAGTCAGGCTTGACAGCACGACGACATGATTTTAGTGCTTGCCACTACCTTTGTATACTTGTCTGGCTTGTATAGAAGCCTTTGAACTTCGATGCTGCTGTATATCACATGTTGTGACAGACAAAATAGCTGTGTGTGAGTGGTATAATTTCTAAATTGCCGGTTTTTAGCAGAGTGAAACAGTGGTCCTTTGAGCTTAAAGACCTTTTTGATCCTGCCATTTTGTTGCTGAACAATCACATTTTGAGCCTATGCTTCTAGCTTCACCTTATCAAAATAGTTAATATTCAACTGGTCCAATTTGGTAATTGTAAGTTTGTGACCCCTTGCCTGAGAATCAGTGTCTGATTGTCTATTTGGGCTTGACTCAAATTGGCTATATCTAATATCACAATGTGCATCTTATGCACAACTCTGGTTATAGTAAATCTTCTTTTAGGCTTTGAACTGGGATAGTCGTCTTTGAGATGGAGGGTGGGTTTGGAACTTTGGGCGAGATTCCTACGGAGGATATGCTTAAGAGAAGAAATGTGAATTTGCAAGTTGGTGTTCTATTTGCTCATGCGAGGAAGAATAAGTTGGCCACCTTCTTGTACATTGCCAATGGGTTTCATCACTATGGTATTTTCCCTTTGCTTTGCGGAGGGGTCCAACATACCAACGCCATAGATGTCTTGTTTGCAGGAAGGAGAAAGTTGAAGAAGCGTTAGATTTCTGGAATTTGAAAGTGTGTTCCCCTAGCTATTTGGTGGTGCACTTAGAAAGAGAGGAACCAGCAGGCTTTAGAGGGCATAGTATCATCTTTTTGCTGTTTACAAGGAAGTTGTATAGTTGGAGCCTCGTGCTCAAATCTGGTACAAGGTCGTCTCTTTTTGGTTTTGTAGATAAAATCAGGCTTGTACGAAGGCATGATTTTAGTGCTTTGCACTACCTTTGTGTAGGGGTGACACCCCCTAATTGTAAGTTTGTAACCCCTCGCCTCAGAATCAATGTCTGATTGTCTATTTGAGCTCGACTCAAATTGGCTTATCTAATATCACAATGTGCATCTTCTGCACAACTCTAGTTATAGTAAATCTTCTTTTAGGCTTTGAACTGGGATAGTCGTCTGTGAGATGGAGGGTTGATTTGGAACTTTCGGAAGGTGTATGTGACTATGTATCTGTTTTATTTTTTGGGATAGTCGTCTTTGAGATGCAGGGTTGGTTTGGAACATTCAATTTTGTTGCTGCATTTCTTTGAGGAGCAGATTTTGTCCATTTCTTGAACCTGAAATTATGTTTAAGGGGTAGATCGAACCACTTGAACCAAATTGCAGTGGATTGATTTTGCCTGTCTGATTAGATTTTAGCATTTGTTTCTCATGCTAACTCGTCTTCAATCATATCACTTTTATCACATCAAAATTATCTTAAGCATTGTTTAAGGGAACTTCAGTGGTTTTGCTTTTCAATAAACAATGGACAAATTTGGGTTATTCAATAGGACACCTTACTAACTTCGACTTCACTGAAAGACTTAATGGTATTTGTTAAGCCAATAATTTGTCAATTCACACTAAACTGAAATATGCCCACTCTTAGTTCTACCTACTTGAGCCTTAAATACCTTCACCTATATTTACCCTAAACTGAATGTATGGGATGTGTGCGTGTTCTTTATTACTTGAATTGACAGGCCTATTTAGATTGTGTCAATTTGGTGTCCTTGTGTTTGGGAGGGTTTGAAGCTATGTAATTGCATTCACCAATCAAATTTGTAAGTTAGAGTCCTTGATTTATGGAAGAATGGCTGGCTTCAATCCTTAATCTTAGACTTTATTTTTGCTTCTGTGCTGAATGCTTATTACTGCTCGACAATGCTTATGCCGATGCTTTTACTCGACTTACCCGGATGATTTCTTTTATAAAAATGCTAGGTTCTTTCTGAATGGACATATGTCACAGCAGCGTTGCTGACATTGGTTTTTTTGTTATTTATCATATTTAAAAGGTAATAGTACAATGCTTTACCACTTTTATCTTTTGCTCTCTGTTCTCAAACTTTCTCGAACCTTTTTTTTTATTTGTTGAGGGGGGGGGGGGGTTGAATCTCTTGAAAACTAACCGGGTGCATGACCCATCTTTTCCCATTTTGTTCAATTCATACTGGTGCTGTTCTTTTGTTGTAGTTGAAAGGTAGTATTGATTATTGTGTAGACAGCCCCTGATAAATTATGGAGACAAGATGCATATGTTGGTTGATTGCTCTCTGACATCTGTTTTGACATGAACAGAGATGACTTGTCTACTATGCAAAGGCGGAAATCAGTTGATTTTATTCGGAGAATTCTTTCATCATTTAGGGCTGTCACGGTACACGTCACTTTATTTATGCATGAGCTTGTCTAAGGATCTTTATTGTCTTGCAGCTATAATTGGTCTATAAATTTCCAATTCGTCTCACAATCACAATTGCTGCAGATGATAGTGACATGCATCTGTATACTTGCTGTTGATTTCCAAATATTCCCTCGGAAGTATGCGAAGACAGAGACCTATGGAACTGGTTGGGTGAGTGTCTTTTGCATTCAATATGTAACGAGCCTTTATTTTCTTGTCAGCAAATAATGGATATAACAGAGGTATTAAAGGCTGGCAGCCTGAGGTTCCTCTGCTTGTCTGATAATTGTTACATGATGGAGTGTCTGGTATAGGAGATGAGAATTCATAATGGGAATGGAAATGGAAACGGGAACCTGGAATTGGAATGGGAACGGGAATGGAAATATGTTTATATTTCCAATGTCATATTTGATGTGTGGTAATTCAAAGTGGGACTAGCATTTGAAATACAAGTAAATACTCCCTCTATCTTTATGTACCTTTAAAATAACTATTTACAAAATCAAGATTTGTGCATATTGCAGCAATAATTAAGTTAATTGACAATAATTAAGTTGAGTTTGAAGAAAACAAATGAAAAGTCGAAACCCTAGATCTAAGAATTGAATAACCAATTGACGGGTATTCGAGGTAGAGATTGTGGGCTTTTGGTCGAGAAGGTGTGGCGACTCCACCGGTAGGGATATCTCCAGCCATCAGTCACCGGTTTCCAGCTGCCAGGGTAGGGTAACTTGAAAATCATTCTGCAAAAAAGAGGGGGGGGGGGGAGATATTGAAAGTTTGGACGAAATCTTGTGGTTTGTAATGGCCTTAGATGATACTTCAGTTAGGTTCTATGCACACAAGCGACTATGCAAGTATATATTATAATGCATACAAGGGTTATCATATTGTAGGTTGCTGGTTTCCTTTTGATTCTCTGCGTCTCCCTGCCACCATCACCATTGTAACACCATGGCAATTGCCGAGCACCACCATTATCATCCATCAACGATCTATAACCATGTTAATCTCATACTTTAAGCACCACTTTCCTCCATCTTTTTCTCATTAACTGCCTAAACCTACGATGCCAGACCACCTTGAATACAACCCACTGCCACCAATCACAGCCACCCATAATCTCCATGTTACCGCTGCTCAGTTTAAGAGTTGGTGAGGTGTCATAATATGGTGGTGCTCATGGTCGTATAGAGGAGATGGTGGATGGAAGAGTTTGATGGCGGTGGAGTCATATTTTGGCCTTTATCTAGTCCATACTGGAATATAGAGAAAGAGACCAAACAGGGAGATAGAAGGAGATGGGTGAATTGTGATGTTGATGCTGTGAGGGAAGAAGACCGGGAACTAGATGGCGGGTAGTTGGCAAGGGCAGAGAAATGAGTGGAGAGATGGAGAGGTGCCATTGCTGACTTTTGCTGCTCTTCGATCCCCCTCTATTCTATAAAATCCCACTGTTGAGATTTGTAATGGCCTTTATCACTAAGTGGCCTATTTCCTTAAGTTTTTCATTCCTGGTCATAATGTCAATCCCCCCCCCCCCTCCTTTGAATAAGAAGAAACTATAAACTCTGAACCTGTGACCTGAGGCAAATAATCGCACATGTCATTAGTCAAAGTCAAACCACTCAGGCCACTGCTCACCTCAAGCTTATGAAGAAACCAAAAAACTATGTACATTAATTACCCCCTTTTTTCTAAAGGGGGAGGGGGGGGGGGGGGGGAATGTGTGGTTGCTTCAGCTCCTGTGGCCCCTCCTTGGCTCCATCTATGGTTATAAGTAAACCACTTGCTAGGATCTCTGAGACTAGCTGCTTGCCATGTTTAAATGCAGACCTGCAGTCAACGCTACACTAGTTTGCATGTGACTTGATGTAATAGAAAATGCACCTCTTAGGGCCTTTGATTTCCTCTCTCGTATTTTACTTTCTTTAATGTTTTCTTAGATATACTAATTGTGCTTCCATTATCGAAGTTCCCTGAGCTGGTTTTTCCAAGTCACGCTTGCCTTTTTTTGGATAAGTAATTCAAAGAATGTATTAATAGGACACCGAAGGGGTGTCAGCCCTAAACAAAAGAAGTACAAAGCACAAAAGTTATCATGGTTAAATTGTTTCTATTGAAGTTGATGGTTCTCTTTTATGATTGTATCAGATGGATCTTGGTGTGGGGTCATTTGTGCTTACAAATGCCTTGGTCTCACGACAAGCACGGAATTTGCATTCAGGGTAAGCAACGGTAAAATCATTTTTATTCTGGGCCTGTTTGACATCAAAGCAACTATGAAGGATGTAACTTCTTATTGGGTTGGGAGAACAAGTTTCTATGGGAACCTTTATCTTGTGCAGACATAGCAATAGTAGGATGTGAAGTAAATTGTCATAAACAGTGAGCTGAAGGCTAATACAACTACGCGACTATTATTGAATTTTTTAGATCTTTCGAAGTCTGCCTAGTATGCTATGCCTTTCACTATTTCCTGCACATGAACCGATGCTGGTCTTTTTGTAAGCCAATTTTAATTTGCCATCTTCAGTCTTGTTCACTTTGTTTGAAGCTGTTTGACCTCTGACTAATTTTTTTTGTTTCTTTTAAAGAAAAGTTGCATATTACAACAATGTCCGAGTTGTTGACATGCTTTTCTGGCCATGCAGACGAAACTGCACTCAACTTCAGACCTTATAATACATGGGATGTTTTTGAACTGAAATGTTTGGAATGCAATATTTTTCAAGATATTTATGAAAATAGAGAGGAGCTGATGAAGTCTTGATATAAGTGGGTAACAATATGCTTGTAAACATTTAATTCAATGTTCAACAACCCTCTAGTCTGGAGATTTACTACTGTCTTCTGAGTTATTTTTGAAGACGTCTTCTGAGTTATTCTTTTTCAATTAATCACTTTTGAACGTTGATGCGGGGCTTATTCCACTTGGGTAATGCTCCAGAATCATGATTTAGGTGGCTTTCATGTTATTGTAAAAATAAACTCATTCTTATTTGTTAGGAACCCTATCTATATTTGTATATATAAAGTTATCTGGACAATTATAAATCAAATCTAAAATGTAATGTATCCTAACTTCAATTTTTAATTTGGAAATAAATAATGATAACTAGTAAAGCTTTAGTTTAATCTGTCTAATTTTAACACAAACCTGTGCATCCCGTGGGCTCACAATATTACTTAGATAAGTTTAGATAATTTCATTCATCCTTATTGCTCCAAAATTTTTCAGAGTTCAATAATCATGGGAAATTCCCTTTCAGAAGATAAGCTTCAAAGGTAAGGAGAGTTCTATGTGAAGAAAACTAGTATACCGTATCTTGTGCTTCAAAAGTATGCCTGTCTTGTGCTTTCTGCTTATTAGAACCAGGATGAACTCTATAGTTTAGTGGACTTCTTGATGATTTTGTTTGCTGTTGCTAAATGGAATGCAGAGGATGGAAGGCTGCCCTGCTATCTACCTGTCCACTGATATTGTTGGGATTGGGTCGGCTTGTTTCAACTAGGGGAATTGATTATCAGGTAAAAATCGTAATTTGCTTTTTGCATCATATCTCAAGTGTTTTTATTTGCTGTGTGTTGACTAAAAGTTTTTGGGGCTGCTTGGAGATACGTCTCTCTTGGCCCCTCTATTCTGGTAAAGAACTTAAGTTTGATATGATGTAATCCTTTCAAAATGGATACAAGGTATCTGAAATGATATCAATTAGCCTGATTGGCCTATGGGTGCTTTACTAAGAAGTTCATAAACTACTCAGCTTTTCACATAGCCGGGTCAGCACAAATTGGACATGGACAATCTCTTGGACACTCTTTGGACACTCTTAATTACATGCCAAATATATAGGTAGCATAGCATGAAGAAATAGGCTTTTCTATTGGTAATTGTAGAATATGCACTATGAAAAATTTGCTATTGTTTTCTTCCAAACGCAGCCCACTCCAAGGCTGAAAACATTGAGTCATAAACACATCCGTAGTACAATAAAATATTTTTTTCATAACTACATCTCCACTATATATGTCATATCCTAACTTTTTTGCATATTCACGTGTCAGTGTCCTGACATATCTGTGTCGTGATCGTGCCTTTGCTTTTTAGGTGCTTTATGTTTAACAAAATAAGACTTTTCTACCAGTCTCAGCTGGCTTCCTCCTGACTGCCTTCCACTAGAAAGAATCCGGGTAATTCAGTTTGGCCCCAAGGTATGACCAATTAGGAAGGGGGGCTGGTTTAATTTGAATTTTACCCTAGCAAATATTGTATTTGAATTTAATTGTCCCTTCAACTCTCAACAAGAGTGCCGTCTCAGAGCTATGCTTTTTTTTTTTTTTTTTGTTGGGGGGGGGGGCATGTGGTTGTATGTAAATTTCTGTGTGAAGATAACTTGAATTCCAAAAAAATGTAGGTAATTATTGTTGTTGTTGATGTCTTTCTTCCGAAGCCAGCTGTTCAACTTGTCTTGTGAATCACGTTTCACAAAATGCCTTATTGGTTCAAGTACAAATTCTGTCTTCCGATAGGTACATGTGGCAGAATATGGTGTGCACTGGAATTTCTTCTTCACCCTTGCGGCTGTGTCTCTTCTGACATCAACTATTAATATTCACCCACAGTATTGTGGGGTTCTTGGTCTACTTATCCTATTAGGTATCTGTCTTTGGTTTTGTACTCATAGCTTATCACTGAAACATTGGAGATTTTACACTATAAATCAATTGACTAATCTGTCGCTCAGGGTACCAAATCTTTTTGGTGCAGGGATTAAATGAATATCTACTGTCTGATGTCAGAGGAGTGGACATTATAAGTCAAAACAAAGAGGGCATTTTTAGCATATTTGGTGAGTCCAGTTGCTCAGTCTTCTGTTGCTGCTGCATTATTCATCTGGGTTGGGACAGCGGAGGTAGCTCAGCTCATGCCAATGATGAGCCAGCTTGCTTGAAACATGTCTCAATGATTGGATTTTTTTATCTTTTAATCTTTTTTCATGTAAAAGGGAAACAAACTAAACTATAGGGGTTCAGCCCAGTAAGCCTAAATCTGTTGAGCTCAAACTTGGCTCTGTCTAGGCCTGGTTGCTTATCGAGCCTGTTTGTGGAAATGATACTTAAAAAAGGAGTCATTAACATGCAATCCTGTATATTGGATTTGATAATCTGTCCATATATAAACCCTGTTTCCCTCGAATCTTATTCTTAGGATATTGGGGCCTGTATCTGGTTGGTGTCCAAATCGGCTATCATATTTTCTTCCAGAACAATTCCTCTGCATCTCCGGATCGATATCAGCGGACAAAAAGGAACCTCTTTCTAGTTTCTCTTCTACTATGGTATCCTATTTTCAGAATCTTTGTTGTTGCCTCGCTTTGAAGTAAAACACTGTGAGGTTAGTATTGTACCTGAACGTTTCACCATGACCATTGCAGGTTATTAACTGTGATTTTAGACCACCATGTGGAGAGAGTTTCACGGAGAATGGTATATTTTTAAAGTTGTTCATTTATAGTTTCATAAGCTGTGTGTCGTTTCAACCTTCACCCTTCAAGCATGGCTACTTTTTCCCCCTGCAGTGCAACATGGCTTATGTGATGCTGGTGCTGGCTGTGAACTTCCAGGTGTTTTTTCCTGTTCCTTTTTTTTTTGGTTCAAATTTACCTGGTTTATTTTAATTTGCTGAAGAATGAGCTAGGTTTGATGACCCCTTCTCCCCCCTCTCAAATCCCGGGGCCAAATCCCTCGACCCTCTCAAAAAAAGTAGTGGTACTCAGTAGTTGACTCAGGAGTAATGTTAACAGCATGCCATTACTTAATGTCTGATGGGGGTGAATGCCATTTGCATGGCAATTTGTTTACAGCAAGATGGTAGATGTGGGTCCTTGTTGACATAAGAAGGGTTTATGCTTGATCAAGTAGGAGAATGTTGGCAATGCTATCTGAATGATGGCAGGGTGTTTCCTCTTTGGTTTTTTTTTTGTCCTATTTATTATTTATTTTTGGAAAGGGGTTTGAAACCATTCAGTCGAATTACACACTTTCTTGTTTTCTTTCATTTCTTGAGCGTGTGAGTTAATGTTAACAATAAAGCATTTTGATCACTGAATATGGAAGGGCATTTGCTATAGTTGCAAAAGAACCTAATAGTTCATTAAGTACCAAGACCAAGACTTGGGCATTAGTGCAGATATTCTATGTTGGTATGGATGGTCGTAGAGCATGGCAGGCTGTGGATTTTGTCTTCTGTGACATTTGAAAACTGCCTTCTACTATTAGAACAGAGAGCGTCAATTCCATATGTTATGTATTTAAACTTTGTTCTTGTATGAAGGATGCTTAAATTCTAAACTTCTCATGTCCATTATGTTAGATTCTGGCAATTGCTATGCTTTCGGAGTACATGCCTGGAAGTAACTTTACAGTACTTGAAGGAGCATTTAATCAAAATCTATTAGCATTATTCCTCGTGGTAAATGAACTTTTCTCCTTCCCTACTGTTTTGTTGCTTTTAAGCATTGATTTTCCATCATAAGCATACCAGTTGAATCCATCTTTTCACCATGCAGGCAAACATTTTGACAGGGTTGATAAACATGTCTATCGATACCATTTTCGCCTCTTCAGTTCAAGCCTTATTTATCTTGGTCATGTATGCATTCATCCTGTGTGTGGTTGCCGGAGTCCCATATTATCATGGTTTTAGGTTAAAGTTTTGGTAGACTATTATGTTCTTTGCGATATGTACAGAATAATTTGTTGCACCTTGAGCTCTTCATCTTTCCCCAGACTATTATTAGGTCATGCTTTCTTTGATGCTGAACCATGTTATTTGAATACATTGACATTGCTTTATAACTCTGGTAGATCCAAAGGTGTTGCGTTGTGTTGATACTGGTTAGAGCCCATGTTGGCTAACCTAACTCGGACCCAAACCCTGCCAAAGCGGGCTACTCGTCTGGACGCCAGTAGTTATAACAAGCTGCTGTAATGTTATTGTGTTAATATTCGGTATTTATATAATGATATGATGAAACAAGGGATGGAAAGTTAGCAGTGGGGTTGTCTTTATACATGTGAATGGTTGATGATTATGTGCTTTTCGAGGGGGTTGTGGTTGGAGTTAGGTTGCTGATTTCACATGGATTTTCTGCTCAAGAGTCTGGCAGCTTGGAGTTTGGACCACGGTCCAACACAGGTCCACCCCCCACCCCTGTCTTCGTCATCTGATAAGGAAAACCTCTCTCTCTCTCCCCTCCCCTAGAGCTGGCCAAATTTTGTCTGATCCAGAATGCCCAAATTGTCCGACCTGAAAAAAATAGGGTCTGGACTCAGATTTTTCGTCTGAATTTTGATATTGACCGAATATTCGGACATAATTTTTTTTCTTTTTTCTATTGTCCGAGCCCGATTTTAGCTTCGTTCGATTTGCCCGGCCCAAAATAAAACCGAGTCCAGACATAAATTTTTTGTCCGACTTTTGATATTAACCGAATTTGCTCGACCCGAATTTTTGCCATCTCTCTCTCTCTCTCTCTCTCTCTCTCTCTCTCTCTCTCGAATGACAAATTATCCCCTCATGAGCATTATGTAATGATATTCCCCCCCCCTCAAATTTTAAGGTGAGACATCTAGAATGGTTTTGTTTAAGATTTTGCTATGACTAATGTGTCATACATGCTAGAATGCCTTTTTTTCCTTTTTTATTTTATAAAACATTGTGACCAATAATTTGACGGCTGATTTTTTCAGCGCCGTCTCAGATAAGTTATTTGATTATCCCTAGTAAATTTACCGTGAGACTTTTCACATACGAGTTGTTTTGAACAGGTGAACTTGTTCTATATCCTTTTAATGTCAAAAAGAGTGTCATTTTGTAACAAAATATATTGGACTATTAAGTGAGTTCATCTTGTTTTACTTGTGTTGCAATTCAATATATTGTAAGTTTAATGATTTTTTAGAAACTCAGTTATAGAAGTTTCATGCTATTCTGAACCGGGGCTTGTTATTTTTTAATTTATGTATCGACAAAAACCAACGGGTTGGAAGAAAGGCAGAAAGCTAAAGATGTTGAATTGTTGATGGTATTGAAATGCAATTTTATTATTATGTGTTTCTAGAGCATGTGCTTCAAGTACTATGATTGATCACTCTTATTATTATTATCGTTCACTTTAAATATCTTGGAGCATGCGCTCCAGGTGCATGTAATATAAATTGAATTGAAAAGTGCTAAGTGATAGTGGAAAGAATGAGTGAAATGAATGAATATTAAAATTAGGAAAGTATAGCTATATTTCAATAAAAAGTGTATGGTAGGTGCTAAGTAAAGTTGAATGGTACGGAAAAAAAGGTAAGAGTTGTATGGTGCAGAAAAGATAACCATAACTGAATGGTTGTGAAGAACATTCCCTCTATTTCGTAATGTATGTGGTATTAATTTCACAATATCTGTTAGTTTACATTCTTAATATTATTACTTTACTATATATGAGTATATATATATATATATATATATATATATATATATATATATATATATATATATATATATATATATATATTTGTATTTGTTCCTGTTTTTCTTTAATTTTTACTCTTTACATGGCGCACTTACGTAATCTCTTTTATTTGTTTTTTCTCTCTTGTCTCGTTTTAACTTTTCTAGAATATCCATAGCTATTAGTCTCGGGAAGCTTTCTGGTACAAAATGATAAATTGTTATATATTATGAACCGAAGGATATTGAACAATTCCGTTGTAAAAATAAATAAGGAATTGATTAGTGTTGAATAATGATGGTGAACGATATTGATCATTGAATGGTGAAAGTAAGCATTCAAAATAAAGAGTACTAATCATGAAATATTCAAAACTTGCTCTCAAGAGTGTTTTTATCACTACTATATAATTTTATCTCATAATTTTCATCAATATACACTCCTTATTTTAAAAATGATTCCCCTAAGAGTTTGTTGTTGTTGTATACAACTCCTTATATTAAAGACTTGCCTTTATCGTCTTCGGAAGTTATTTTCAAAAGTGTGATATTCAATTAGAGACACAGTCACATCCATTTTAGGGCATTGATTAAATTGCTTAGAGTAAAACTGATTACACATGTTTCTTTGTTAAGCCTCTTGTTAATGACATGGTAGGCTTTGCTTTTGCTGTTGTTCTGCATGTCATGAACAGGGGATGAAAAGGACTCATCTCATGCTGCTGTCCAATTATTTACCTTAATTGTTAATATGAGGAGAAGGCCATGTTAATGCAAGCTTGTTAAGGACATAAGTACCAAGGGTATGTGATAGTAACAGCTTCCCCATCTTATGCTCTCTGAATTTTGAAATATCAACTGTTGCTTTATACACAGCTTGTTGTATTGTTTGTATTCCCATGTCCATACAATTTTCTTGGGCCCCCTTCCCACCCTCCATTGCAGAAAACTATGACAGTATTCTTGACACCATCCTTCTGAATTTGGTAAGATAAACAGAACAAAAAGCTCTGCCCTCACACACCTCCACCTCACACAGAGAGAGAGAGAGAGAGAGAGAGAGAGGGTTACTTGTTATGTTACTTAAACTGCTTTACCATGTAGCCATTCTATTTCTGTGCTACAAAATATTGCGTAGTATGCAGACTTTTTAAGGTTTTTCAAGCTGCATAGGCTGGTGATATGCATAGAATTCTCAGAAGTGGTCAGTCACAAAGGTAAAAGATGGCCTTAGAAGCAATACCTAGTCACAATGATGTCTTCAACATGATGCTATATGAAGCTATATACAACACTCAACATGGCTGTTACACTGGTAATACTATGGAAAGTGCAGCTATAGCCCAGCAGGCTCAGAACCTCGGCGGGGTTTCTAGTTTGAGTTCGTCAGTGATGCCATCTGCGGAGTTTCCTGCTCGAGTCACAGCCAAGCGAAGGGCAAACTTTGGGGTCCCAGGGAGGAACAAGAGGAGACGGAAGCCCAAGGTTTGCAAGAACAAAGAGGATGCCGAGACACAAAGGATGACTCATATTGCCGTTGAGAGAAACCGAAGAAAGCAGATGAATGAGCACCTTGCTGTCCTTCGGTCCCTCATGCCTGAATCTTATGCTCAAAGGGTATGTAGTTTTCCTAACTAAAGTAGTTTAAGCTTTTAATTTCACCATTCCTTTCCGCTATTATTTCCTAGGTAAACAACAATAACAAATCCCCGTGTAGTAGTCTGCGAACGCGAGGTCGGGGGATCCAGGTGTAGGGAGGCTGATTACAGCAGACCCCCCCCCCCCCAAAAAAAAAAAAAAACCTTTTGAAAATCGAACACAAAACCATTCTGAAAACCGCCTATTATTTCATAGATCTGTCCTGTAAGATCACACCTAACCGCATTGTACTAGAGTTTAAGGAGGGACTGTTCATGTATGCATTCTTTCTCCTATGTTAAGAGTTGCAGAGGGGTTGTTTTAGTTGGGCCTCTGAAATGTATTGACTACATAATACTTGCTACAAGAAGTGTGATGTTTTAGGGAAGCCTTTTGCTTGAATACACTATTGTTTGGAGCTGACTAAATTGTCTATAGAGACCTAGACAACTTTAGAAAATCAGATTTCGAAGGGGATACCATAGAATGCAATGCCTTGTTCCTTTTCTATTTTAAAGATGTTACTTCTCCATTCTACTAAAAGAAATTTGACAACTATTTTATGACATCAACAAAAGGGATTTTTTTTTTAGCAAGTTCAACACAGGACCAACGGAGTACAACATATTTGTATCAATTTTTATTAGGAAACTAATCATGAGATTTTGAATAATTCCATAGTGAAGGGCTCAGTTTGAGCACCCTTTCCTGTTTACTACGATGTGGGCTTTTTTTCTTTTTCTTATTTCATTTCTTTCCCCTGCCCCGAATACTTGCTTCCCAACAGTGCTTAAAAGCTTTGAAACAACTATACAAACAAAATCAGAAGTACAAATCCCCTATGAATACCAACTATTGGAGTTGTTAATACATACCAAGTCGGGATCTAACGAACCACCTTTTCTCCAACGCCGTTT
This sequence comes from Portulaca oleracea, assembly GCA_029582165.1. Classification (NCBI taxonomy): domain Eukaryota; kingdom Viridiplantae; phylum Streptophyta; class Magnoliopsida; order Caryophyllales; family Portulacaceae; genus Portulaca; species Portulaca oleracea. The sequence continues at coordinate 7,505,006 of CM055883.1, read as the reverse complement.
CAACAAATTCACTATATTTAGCATGGTGCTTTTATCGTACACATTGTAATTCACCACATGCTGCTTTTCTGTAATTGTCTTTAATGCATAATGATTCCTTCATATTAAGCCAGTTTCTATGTAGATTGATGTTAGTATCATTTTTCTCTTGTATGGCAATGCATTGAGACAAATCGAATCAACATGAACCAAAATCTAAGTGGAAAGAGTGATGCAATCATCTGCTCAATAACTCCCTATAACCTCCCACAAAGATACATTCAACTGTATCTGTCTCAATTGGAGATTTTTGTTCCCTAATGTACATAGGTAAATACATGATATGGTAAATGTTAAGTTTTGGTAGCTTTTGGTAAATGAATGTAAGCTTTCTTAATTACTTTTGAATAAAGTTGCAATTTCTTCTGGTAAAGTAAGTATAAACGTGTAAGTTTTGGTAAATTTTGGTAAGTTTTGGTTTGTCCCTCCCGACTTACAGCTTAATTTTACAGGCCCTAAGACTTCCGTGTTGCATGTTTCTGCAGGGAGACCAAGCATCAATAGTAGGAGGTGCCATAGAATATGTGAAAGAACTTGAGCACCTTGTCCATTCCCTTGAAGCTCAGAAACTGATGCTCCTACAGCAGCAAACCCAAGTGATAGTACCAGGAGGACACCACAATGACACACCCTCTACAAACCCCCTCAACACCAAACTCATGGAGTTCTTCTCAAATCCTCAGTGCCCTGCCTCTCTGGTTGGCAACAAGTATACCCGGAAGAGCCACGCCGGTGTGGGTGACATCGAGGTCATCTTGATTGAAAGCCACGCAAATCTCCGAATCCTGTCAAAGAATAACCCGAGACTGCTATGGAAATTGGTTTCTGGTTTCCAGGCTCTTCATCTCTCTATCCTTCACCTTAATGTCACCAGCTTGGGACCTCTCATTCTCTACTCCATTAGTGCCAAGGTATCCATATTCTTCCTCACTTTCTTTTTAAATTGGCTAATTAATTTTCGGCGTAATATGCTAAATCAAAAAATCAGTTATACACTTCATTTGCAACAGAGTAGTTACCATTTTTTCAACTAAAAAAGAAGGGTTACATTCAACTAGGTCTCCCTTCTATCATGGGTTCTACTTAGATTATCGTCATATAAAATAGAAGACAGTTCCCCACATGGAACCTGAAACTACACAGGCACGGAGTCGATTACTAAAATCTAGCTTCACGAGCCAATCAACGGCTCTATTACCTTCTCTAAGAATGTGATTAACCATTACAGAATTACAAGAAATAATTAAAGTAAGAACATCTTCGACTAAAACTTGAATTTCCCGAGGAGGATGGATAACTCCTTGAATAGTATGAATCAAAATCTTGTTATCACCTTCAGTCTGGAGTGTTTTTAGCGCGTAGCACTTATGGCATTCAATACTTATTCAGACGAAGGACTAACAGACATTTTTTTTGCAACTCAAGATTGATGCGTGGTTAGGCCAAGTTATCTGTGTCGTATTTTGATGGGATATTTTGCCTATTGTTAATCGGAATAAAGAGTTGTGATTTTAGTTAGTAGGTAGTTCATGCAATGCACGTATTAAAAGCTCTCATCGCTTCTATATACATTAATACGTGAAAGGAATAGGGCATCTTGCAGAATTTAGCTTCATTTACAGTCACAATTGGAAGTACAGATTTGGAAGTTTGGTGTGCACTGAATGGAGTGCTTTTCAACATTTGTAGGGGTTTGCTAGAACTGGAAGTGGCTTTATTTGGACATAGCTTTTGGAAGTTAAAGCAGTTTTGGGACATGAATTGAATATTCTCATTGCATTGCAGGTGGAAGAAGGGTGTGAACTAATCACAGCAGATGGTATTGCAGATGCAGTTCATCACATGTTGAGACTAATAATTGAACAAGATGCTGTCTCTCTCTTGCTAAAACACTAGAAACCTACTCTCTCTCATTCTCATTAGGAGTCTTCTGAGTTGTCGGGTGTTTGGTTCGTCTAGCGCTGGCAAAATTTCAGGTCCTGGTCAAATGTGGGTCGGTGGAATGGGTCATTAACAAAATTCAAATGAGAAACTAATATCAAATATTTGGTTTTTGGGTTGGGTAAATCGAACAGACCTAAATTCAAGGCAAAATTGGGTTCGGATAGCAGGAATATTGTGTTTAGATTTGAAATTTGAACGAAAAATCCGTGACTGCATCTAATTTTAATATGTCGGTTGTAGAATTTCGCGAGCGATTGGTCCATGTAACCAATTAGCTAGCTATCTATCTTGTGTGAGTATTTAGGGTAAGGTTGACATTGTACATCTGGTGTGAATGATGAGTGTGCATCTATCTTATTATGACATTAGGGTGAGAATCTTCAGTCTATGAGTCAAACTTATGCAAGCAAATAGTCATGTAGAATTTTCTCAAGGCCATGCGAATGATCTATTATGTTTTTTTTTTTCATAAATAGGGATTGATTTAGAAAAATGTAATGGGGAAGTTAATAATAAATTGGTGCTTGTCCTTAATTTATATTGTGTCCTAACGAATACACTTTCAGAGTGGATTTTTTAACAATTTTAGTTTTTTGGTATATATTTGGTAACTTTGTAGTGCCTTCTCAAGGTAGTTTTGATATTATTGCTATTGATTTTTCCTGGGGTTTGGTGGGTTTTTCACTTTTTCCCCCTTTTGGTCAGGGCACACGAGGAATTACTCTCTCCATTTTATATTAATTGTCACTTTGTTGATTATAATGGTATTTAATATTATTTTTTATTTGATAATTTTTTATATAATATATTTTTATTAATAATTACAATATTATACTTTTAAGATAATATTTTTCATTACGAATCTAATGATAATAATTTTATATTATAAATTATTATATATATTAAAAAATTTATGGTCAAATTTTTCAAAGAATGAGTAAACAATTTTCAAATACAACAATTAATATGAAACGGAATAAATGTATTGTTGAATGAGATATGTCCCCCTCTTGGGGATTTGAAAAGAGAAATAATTAGATATTGGCATTTGGCACCACCATATTACTCCACTGAACCATGGTCAAGTGGCTAATCACGGGTGAGACCACTGAACAATGGTCAAAGTTTAAAATTTAAAATATTGCGATGATGAACAAATGTCAGCCATATCTGTCTCTGTATTTTGACCACAGTATGACTAGGATATTCGTGAATGATGTATTTGGTCTAGCAAAGGAAAGATATCCATATACATAAGAGTTTGGATAAGTTCCAACAAAAGCTACGAAAACACACGAAAGCCATTTGTAGTTTTGTATTGAGTTGATGAGCTTATTATAAAGTATTGATGAAAATTAGAAATTATTTCCTATATGTTGACCGTGTATTTTACGATGAAACTTGAAATGAATTGTGAGGGGTTGAGGCTTCGAGCTGGAAAAAAATTATGGGATAACCAAATGCTAACTAACCATATACAAATATGTTTACTTAATTACTTGGTTATGGATGAGAGCTTCTAGAGATTCAAATTTTCGTCACCCTAAATATATTTAACAGAGAAAGATAGATTCATACAACTGAGATAGTAAGAGATGGATGACTGGAAATCGAGAGGAGGAGAGGAGAGCATAGAGATTCGTTGCTAATGAAGAGAGAAAGACGGAGTAGGAAGTGGGGAGATATATGCATAGCAAATCCATGATGGTAGTATTGGCAGCCAACACAAAAATTAAATCTAAAATTCTGAATCAAAGACTAATTCCGGCCTTTTTTGACGAGATTAGGCTAATTTAGATGTTCTTAATTTATGTCATTAACCTTCAAAGTATAAATAATAACGAAAGATCAAACATGATAAATTCTTCACAACTGCCACACTGACAGACTCGTATCAAATACGACATGGTATGTCGCACGTCTACTTCATTTTCCAACCGTCTGACCCCCTACACAATATGTATCAAGTCCAAATTTGTCCATGTTGCTCTTAAGTGTACGTAGTTCAAACCAACTCAAATTCATAGTCTGAATTTCACACATCAACTCAACACTAACTTCCCCTCACTTGTAATTAATCAACGATCAAAATCGATAGCATTCTACCATTTATGTTACATAGGATCTCGGAGGGTTCAACAATATAAGTAGTGAGAAAGTTTCCAAAGTAGTTTATGAACTATAGAAAACAATATGCTTTAATTTTCACAATGATACGACTAATAGTATTATTATCTTGGTTAGTGCTAAAGAAGATTATGTTGACATGTTAGATACAATCCTACAACAACTCCAGGGTCTACACTTTCCTCCTCCATGTTCAACAAGCAAGAAGAGTTTCTCAGTGTTGGACAAAAACTTTGAATAAGTTCCACTAGAATCAATTTAGGAGATAACAAATATATGATTCAAGCATGCTAGCGTATCATCCAACCATTTTACTAGATTCAAATTTTATAACTATTGGGGAGATATGAAGGGGAGCCCACTTCAACCAAGGTCTATGGTATACAAGTTAAGTGAGGTTCCATCTTAAAACCAATTGGTATTAAGAGGAGTATCCATATATGCCATGTCCTTTATCTTTACTTTTCCGATATGAAACATTTTTACTCATGAGTGAATCCCAACGCTTACTATTTGAAAATGAAACAGAACATCTTTCCATGCAAACCAGATAAACAGCAGAGAAAGAAACAGGGGAGAGGGAGAGGAAAGAAAAAGAAATTAATTGCCAAAGCTACAACCCAGATATATACATCAAATTGAACAAATTACATGGTAGGTTCCTTTGAACCATCTCAAAACCCTCATTCTTGCTGTTTAATCATGACCCCCTCCCACCCTTCCCCCCCCCCCCCTGTTTTTGGTAGTAAATCACAGAGGAATAATAGCATTTCTTCCTCTGCCATGCTTGCTCATGAACAAAAACCTACCACTAGACAACGATCTTTTCATTCCTACAGAATTCATCACACAATTCAACACCCCATTTCCAGCAATCTCACTACCACTGGAGTTGCTGCTTTCCCCTGCCCCTTCTTTCGAATCGAATCTCGGATCAATATCAGAAATCGAAACCCGGGTTTCGTGGCAATGATCCATTGAAATTGATCTTCTCATCTTATGCCCTTGTACTCCTTCATGAACCCCACAATCACTAATATTACCATCTTCTTGCTCATTGTCCCTTTGGGTTTGTGTTGATGGTTCATGATCTTGAGGATGGAGGTTGTTGTTGTTGTTATCGACCACCAAAGGAGGCGGCGGTGGTGGTGGTTGTTGTGGCGGTGGTGGTGGTTGAGTGGCGGAGAAAATGGGAGCGCGACAAAGGGGGCAATTTGAGTGACATCTAAGCCAAGTATCAATGCATTCAACATGAAAAGCATGGCTACATTTTGGCAAGAGTCTTAATGCCTCATCATCTTGGAACTCTCCTAGACAAACTGAACAATCACCACTTCCAACCACCCCATCTCCCTTGTTGTACTTCACTAGGGTTATGCTCTTAATCAAGGCTTCATCTAGCCCAACCCTAGTTATCACCCATGGCTCATGTTCACTAGGGTTGTTATGATCATGATCATCCTCTCCCCCATCATCATCATCATCATGAGAAGGTTGGTGGACATTCTCGACACTTCTAGAAGCTTCCGAGTTTCCACAATACTTGGAGAGGATCGCGTAGTAGCTAATCAAAAGCAAGGCACTCCCTAGGACTCCGATGATCGTGATCACAAGGGGGGAGAAGGTGGTGCTTGATGATGAGGAGGAGGAGTCAAGGTGGAAGGGAAAGGGTGGTGGTGGTGGGAATATTAGGTAGCACAATTGTGGGCAAGAGATGCTACAAAACCCTTGAGAACAATCTTTAGGGTTTATGTAGGGCACCCATATTTTAGGGTTTCCTAGGGTACCCATTAGAGGGTTTCAAATGAAAGCTTCAACTAAGCTATATGTGTGGCAAAAACAACAACCCTTTGCATTGTTGGGAGGAAAATGGAGGCAAATGAAAGAGGTTGGTAATAAGATGGGCAAATGATGGGAGTAGTGAGTAGTATTATACACTTTGTTTAGTTTTATTTTTGCTAGTGGTGGTCTAGACTTTGCCTTTTTCTTTTGGAGAAAGGAGGGGCAATAATTTGTTGACTAAGTTTAGTGATGGTTGGGAATTTATTAAAGTAATGAATGTCTTGCTTTTTTGGTTTCCCAAATTTTATACACATCCCTTAAGTAAGAAAGTGAAAGTGGCAATGGGGACTACCTTCATTAAGTATGAGGCAATGGGGGTTGTGGGTTTGGAATTTACTTCCCTTGCAATTGGGATATACTCCATTCATCTCAAAATGAATGTGATTCAACAAAATTGTCATACCAATTGTGCCTCAATTTTAGTGGCTTTGATTTTTCTCAAGGTCTTTAATTCAATATTTTGATAGTAAATCATAAATATAATATTTATTAAAAATTGTAATATTATATTTTTATAAAAGTATTTTCATTATGAATCTAATGATAATAATCGTATAAATTAGATTTTTATGTGTTAAAAATTATAGGAAAATTAGAAAAAAAAATAAGTCATATTTTGGGGGTATTGAAAAAAATCCGAACTTAATTACAATTTTGTTATGGGTGAGTTGAATTTGACCCCTATTATTTTTGGTGTCGAATGCCTAGTTTAACTCCTTGGAAAAATAATGTGACGATACTGATATTACACATAAGGCACACACTTTTAACCTTTTTTAAGCTGCAAAAAGTTTCACGTGCAATATCGTCACCGTCATGTCATTTTTCCGACAAATTCAACTAAATGGTGAACACTAAAAGTAATAAGGGTTTTTCTGTACCCTCAAAATATGGATTATTTTTTTCAATTTTTTTAAATTTTTATAGTAAAAATTTTCAAACTTTGATTACACAAATAACATATATAGTGACCAGTAGTTACTCCAACTTATATACCTTTGAAAGCAACTAAAAGCCTATAATATAATATCATGATACTTGAGTTCATCCCAAGGTGGTTGAGAAAGTGCTGGTGCAAGCAACTAGTTTACCCTACTCTTCTCAAATGGCAAAAATCAAATTAAATAATTAAAAACAAAAAGTGTAAAGGGGGGGGGGGGGTGTTCGATAATATTGAAAAAGAAAAACGTACCAAAGAAAACCATTGCTTAGCATTTAAACTATTGAGTAATTTTTAAAAAGTGATTTGCTAAAATTAACTAAATTAGAAGAAAGTGGTAAACCCACTTGCAAAACAAGGAATATATGCTTTCATGATTCAATCACATCCTCCTACTCCAAGCATTTCATGTCTTAGAAGAATAATTAAACCATTTATTAATATAATAATTACATGTCTTAGAACAATTTATTCATATAATAATTAGAATGGTTTAGAAGAATAATATTTTTTTCTGAAAAGGTTTGTATGATATATTGGTGAAAGTCAGCTCTTTGATTTGTTTTGCTTAAATTTAAAAGAACAAACATGAAACTTTTACTTGGGAAAATCATTCTCTCAAGTTATAATCTAATCAAGTAAGCTTCTTGTTGGGCTAAACCTATATATTGTTCCTACAAGCTAACACCCTAAATTCTTGCAGAATTTCTGAAGGATACCTATACACTCTAACAACAATAAAGTATATATAGATCATGTCAAGAGATTATAACTTTAATGATATGAAAGTTTGAGGTGTATTCTCTCCATTAAGATTCAAATCCTAGTGATAATATAACTATGTTATTTAGAGTGGTAAGTTGAGTTTATCCTTAACTAACTTTACCTTACCCTATCTTATACGGTTCTCTGAACAACACTCAAATCAAAGTCAAAATTGTAGTAATAAAATACTTTTACTCCACTATTAACCTACCTAACACAAATTTTATCTTTACCTTAATTTCTTTACCTTATCTTACCGAACCTATCTTAATCATATCACTCTAAAAATTAGAGCTACGGTATGTTATGAGGTTTTGGAGGCTCCATATTGACCTACTTTCAATACTACATCTATGTTAAGTTTAATATGGACTTTGTGTTACCCACTTACCCCTTTCCCAAGACTTTCATTAAAAAAATACAAAAAATAAATAAAAACACACACACACACAACAAAAGGCTTAGTACTCCACAATTAACCAATGATTCAAATCTCCCAAAGCAAGAATTTCCTTGATTTAATCTAGTTGACATAAACATAATTATCAAAAGTTAAACTTAAGCCTTGACTAAGCATATTAATATATATGTGAGCAAGTTAGTAAATAAATCATAATAAAAATAAATTCAAAATTCATTAGAAAATGATTAAATTATAACTGAGAAAATATATCTTAATTTGGATAGATTAAACAAAATTGAGTTGAAGAACCAATGTTGTTTTAGTGACTAATGCACTTTAATTTGAAAATGACATGACACTTCATAAATTTGGTAGCTACCCCAACTAGCACTCAACAAAGACAAAGACTCATTAGTTGAAAAATCAAGAGTATCTTGTATGTAAAGTTGAAATGATGAACAGTGTTGGAGTCAATTCAGTCAACTAATCAGCCTAAATCATATGGTTATAATGGTATTGAATGTCACCTAATTGTCCCAAATAAACACTCACTCAATTTTAAAATAATTGTTTTTTTAGATTGTGGCAATCTTTAATATGATATTCTGATGATTATATGTTTAATATTTATATTATAAAAATTATAAGATTTATTATATTAGGGATTTTGGACACTATAGTAATATAGTGTACTTTGAGAATGTTGGACAATAATTCATTGAATTATTTTCTTAGACAATAATATGTGAATATTATACTTTAAAAATGTTGGACAATAATATATGTGGAATAATTCTAGTAGTGGCTCAATCTTTTTCATTTCTTGGTCTCATCTTTTATTTTGACAAATGCCAACCTTCTTTTTCTCAACATTTTTCATTCTATACTTTTCTTTACCCTCAAGCTCCTCTTCATTTTTACATAGGGCCATATCTCTCTGCTTATACCAACAAGAAAGGAGAGAAGATTGTCATGTTCTTTGGAATTGTAGGTAAGGAGCAAGGTAAGGTTGCGTAAGAAAGGTAAGTGGTGGGAATAGATAAATGACACATCACCGACTTTTATTCATTTTTAAATAAATTCTAGGAGTTAAATAAAAAAACTTTAAATATAAATTACATAAAAGTGCATTGAGCAAGATAAGGTAAAGTAAAAACAGTAAGAATAGGTAATATTTTATTTATCATTCTAAAGAATAAGGCCCTAGGAAGATTTATTCAATTTTTTTTTAAAAAATATTTATTTGAGTTACAGGCTCTAATTTTTCAACTATAAGAATCCAAAATTTTTCAGAATTTTCACTCAGGAATAAATTCTTTCAATCAGTTACAAGAAGATAAGTTGATAATAAATAACTTAGGCAGAAAAGCAATTCAACCTGCTTCTTCAGCAGTTTAGCCTGTGACAATATCACATGGTTCTTGTTGATGCAAAGAGTCACAATTACTATTCACATTTTAATACAGATTCAACAATGTTGCAAGTACAATTGTAACAATTATCTCTCGCTGATCACATGGTAATAAACTAATAATAAACAATCAAGAAGGACCAAAATTGTACAGATCGACCGGAGTGATGACATTTTCTGGAGGTATTTTTGATGAGGTAAACTGGTAAAGGTTTGTTTAATCTTAAGTTCTCAGATTAGACTTGAAATGTAGGCAAGGTAGATAAATTAAGCATGCTATGAATTCTCAGGCTGTGCTGTAGTAACTTGCTCCTCAGAAGTTACAATCACAGATTCTTCATCCAGTTCAGCCTTCTCTTCCTCTGCTTCTCCACCTTCATTCCCTTCAGTATTTCTCTCGCTGAATTTTAGACGAACCGGTCGCCCCATCAAATCCTGTATGTAATGTAACCCACCTTCAAGTGTTAATAAGTTCGGTTTTGTTCTTTCGGAGGGTATGTAAAAGTTGAGTTGAGTAAAATTGGGTAGGTTTTGAGTATGTTTAGGTAGAAATAGGTAAAAGTAATCAGTTTATCAGGAGGAAAGTTTAAGTAAGTTTATGCGGAAAGGTAGAATTGGATAACGGTGGGTAAAGTTGGGTTGTGGTTAGTTTACTGTGTAAAAAAGCATGGTTCCTCTAGCATCGGGGAAAAAAACCTAAGGTCACACTCAGGGTCGGTTCTTTTCAAGGACATGGGAAAGTTAGGGAAAGTAAGGATTGATATGTTGAGATAAAGTCCAAAAAGTGAATGTTGGAAATATGAGAAGAATGGGTAAATTTAGGTTGCACTACATAGATGACACATTAACCCCCAAAAGAACAGACAGTCAACCCACAACATTGAACACAAAACCATCAAACTATGACATGGCGCCATGTTCTTTCCGTTGGCGAGGTAAGGTTGGATAAAATAGAATTCAGTAGAAAGTTGTAAATATATGTAATATTCTGTGAATATAAAAACACTTTAAGGTAAGTTTTGATCAAACGTGGTAAGGTTGGGTGAATTTAAGAAGGGCTCAGAAAATCAGCAAATTAATAAAGAAAAGAACATAAAACAACAATAACAAACCCAAGTATTGGCCCGCTAACGCCGAGTCTGAGGGAGTTCAAATGTAGGCAGTCTTCCACCCATGCACGGAAATGCATGAAGGGACTGATTTGGCGGACCCACGAGACAAAACCTTTTCAAAAGCGAAACTGAAATGAAAAGATATGGTGTTAGGTCTTAACCTTGCCATCCAAGGCGGAGATGGCAGCCTCTGCTTCCTCCCTAGTGCCAAAGGAGACGAATCCATATCCAGCAGATCTTCCTGATGCACTTTCAAACACAACCCTAGCTGAAACCGGATTGAACTCGGCAGAGAAGAATTCTCTGAGATTAGATGATCTAACTTTCCATTGCAGATTAGACACATAGAGTTTATGCCGTGTCTCTGTAACAGGAGCAGGGACAGCAGATTGAGGGCGAGGCTTCCTCATTCTCTTTGCATACTCCACCCTAATAGTCCTCCCTGACAACTCCTGAGCACCAAGATCAAAATCAAAGTCAAAATCAAAATTTGTGATTGGCAGTGATTGGGTTTGAAGCAACTGCACTCTTGCCCAATGACTTAAAAATCCGCCCTTCTAGCACCAGATTTTATCGATTGGCAGTGATTGGGTTTGAAGCATGGATGTTGTAAAGTCTCCCACAACCTTGAGCAAACAGATAACGGGATTGTTGAGATTTGAACCTCCGACCTCTTAGTGTGGCTCTGATACCACATGGAACCATCTTAACTTAAAGCTTAAACTAATTGTTGAAGGCCCACCGTATTAATCAGTGATTTCAGCAAGAGGGCAGAGAAAGTGGAATGTGGATTACAAACTTTTGACGAAAGATTACGTCTACTTCACTCGTGGTAATTACTGATTAGGGTCTTGGAGATTGGGATCCAAGCCCAAGGTCTACTGTCTAATACAAATGAACTGTGATTTCAAGTATTCAAGTTTTATTTATTGCTTCATGACTACAAGATCACGTAACTACTTTTCATGCTACTTGCAGAAAGTTTACATTTACAACAACGAGAAACTCCGCAGGTCTACTGTCTAATACTCCTATTGCTGGGTGTTGCATAGAAGAAAAGGATCCAGGAAGATATGACGAACTCTTAAGTATATTCCTAATCTTCCATCAACAAAAACTCAATGCAGGCAGAAACAGCTAAAGGACATAATGATATATAAGTAAGCAGCATCATACCCTGCCATGCTACAATTATGTTGAGGTACTTTCTCAACAAGATTATGGGCATTGAAGTCAACTAATGCCTCGTGATAAGGGACTTCAGTATGCTCTCAATTCAACCTATAATCTGAGCTAATGGGTTCTTAGTAACGGGATACATATGAATCTAGGCATATACTTCGCTTATTATTGCAAATGGTCCTTTGTGACATATGTGAGTTCTTCCATACAAGTTTCTCAAAGCCATTCCTATATTGTACTCCTAGGAGCATGTACTACACTACCACAACACTGCCATCACAAGCCATATAAGTAAAAGATTGCAATTGGGCTTATGGAAGTATGAAATCTCAAGAGTCTACTACGTGTCACCTTCTGCAAGGACCTTATTAAGGGATTTTTTAACGTTGATAAACTGACCTTTGGGAGTATTAGACTGTAATATACCAAAACTTTAAAATTAGACACTAGTATATCAACCTTTCAACCTATTTATCTTTAATGTATTGTAGCCGTGTTAAGTGGTGGTATACTAGTGTCTGATTTTACCAATAGTCTCCAAATGCAAGTACATTAATGATAAACAATTCCAAAAGTCACTATATTATTGTCCAAATTCAAAGGTTGTTATATTCCAGTTAAATGCCACAAATGTCGGTATGTTAGCTTTCAATAATCCTAAATTAAAAAATGTAAAGTTCTGTTTCTGAAGGTTAATACTTTGTGGCAGCAACTGTTAATATCTGAAAAATATGTTCGTAATACCACCAGTCCATCAACCATCAAAGCAATGCCATCATCTATTGCATACAATCACCAGCCGGCGCATAAATCAATCAAATGTGCAGTATAAAACTAATCTCAAAGGGCAGTATTCTAGTACTTTGAAACAAATAAACAAACATATTTACCTTGGAGTCAAATTTATCAATAACAGCTTGAGCAGCATCTCCAGAAGCCATGGTAACAAAAGCATACCCTCTGTTCTTTCCATCTTTATTCTTGATTAACTGAACAAAACCCATCAAACAAAACCAAAAATCCACCTAAAATTCCACAAAAACTAACCAAAATTCTCAACGCCCCAAACAAACAACGAAACAATTACCTCGACATCTCTGACAGTCCCACACTCACTGAACGCATTCTTCAAGTCATCAACGGAGTAAGACCACGGCAAATTCACCACGTATAGCTTCCTCTTCTGGTTCAAATCCTGGGTTTCATTCGGGATTTCCAAAACTGCCACTTCCTCAGCTGAACACCGCAGCTGGAAGCTGGGCTTCGCAGTGGAGGGATAGAGGAGGCATTTTAGGGGAACAACGGGGGTAGAAATGGAAATTGTGAGATTAAGAGAGGATGTTGCAGAAGGTTTAGGGGAGAGGAGGTTGGAGGGAGGAGAGAGAAAGGAAGAAGGAAGGAAAGTATGGAGGTGAGAGAAGCGGATAGAGGATGCCGTCGTTGCTTCCATGGCTGAAAATGCAACCACCAGATTTTTATAATTTGGTTTCTCAATTTTACGGGAGTTGGGGTTTTGCCTTGTTTTGAATGCCCCTACGATGCGTAGCAGCGGTAAGGAGCGTGACACGCTGCGTTTCGTGATGGTTGGTGTAAATTAAATTCACTAAAACGTTTTCTAATTGAAATAGTTTTAGCTTGTTGTAAATGAAATTCAATAAAATATATCTTAACCCAAAAAGCTATGGGAAAAACCATTGCTTCATTCTAAAAAAGCATTCGACTTTCTCTCTGGCGACTTATAATCGACCAAACGCGTAGGTTCAAATCTAGGTTATTCGCCGCCAGAGCCAACCTATCCTAGGCTATTGCCGGCTCCGATCAGTTGAACTCATCTTTCCTGGTTCATCTCTTTCAATGTGATTGCTTCCTTTCTCGTTTTTAAGTCTTAATTAGAATTTCTTGTCGAAAACACATTTTCGTTGTTTGGTGGCTCCAGTGCTTATTAGGTCATCTTTTCGTGTTCAAGAAAACTGGGTATGCTTCTTAGAATTCCAAGAAAGGTATATTAGAGGGTTGTGGAGGGAAAGAATGTAAGTTTTTCCAACAGGATAAGTCAGAATTTTTTTAACAATTTCAGCAATGTCTACTTCTATATCAAAGGCAGTGTCTCGAGCGGGACGATGTAAAAGTATGGAGGAAGATGTGTCACACATTAGTATGGTCAATCCACAAGATTCAATACATAAGTTGGCGTAGAATGGGCAAAAGAATGATGATAATGACATAGAAAGTGTGGGGCCACATTCTCAATTCAATGTTGAAGACAATGTATTTGATGTTGAAGACAATCACTACAAGAAGGTTTAAAAAATAAGACCGTTGTGAACGGTCTTAATTACGCTTGAACGGTCGCCGCCAGAGGGCGCGCGACCGTTCATTTGCGACCGTTCACGACGGTCGCGTCTGATTGGTCGTTTGAGGGGTCGGACGACCGTTCAAATGAACGATCGCTAATTTGAGACCGTTCATGAACGGTCACAAAAGGGGGTGACCGTTCATGAACGGTCACAAAACGAAGCGACCGTTCATGAACGGTCGCAAAATTTTGTGACCGTTCAATTGAACGGTCACAAATTTGCGACCGTTCAATTCAACGGTCACAAAATTTTCGAATATTTTTTTCAATCAAAATTACTCGGAAAAATAATCCAATTACAATCCAACCCAGAAATTGAAACTAGATCCAGAACAATGGAGAAGGGAAAAATGAACATGAATCAAGCAACCCAACATATTAAACCCAGAAACTTGAACATGAACATAAAAAATCAAATAAAACATCCGCAGAAAATCAAGACAAACTCAGAAATTAAGCAAATAAGAAACGAGGAACAATCAACCCAGAGAATTTATTAAACTTTTGAAAGTATCAAAATTCTAATCTAATTACATGAACTTAAGATCCGAGATTACAAGATGTTAAACAAAAAAATCTGAATTAAACATGCGAAATTAAATTTAATCTAAACCCTAAACCTAAAAACGAAATCTTTCACATCGTCTACACCTTCTTCGGCTTCTCTACTCCCTTTTTATACTTGAATTGCTCAATTCTTCCACAAAGCTCAACTGTTCGATCTCTTCCCTTGAACTTTTAGATGAAGACTCTCGATCTTGCTACTTTTGTGTTGCATGTCGGGCTTCATGTGATGTGAAAGAGAATGTGATGAAGATCGCTTTGAGTGTTTAGGGGAATGGAGAAGAGAAGAATGAGAAAGAGAGAGAATCGGTGAGATGAGGGAGAATCGAGAAAGAGAAAGATGAGGAAATTAGGGAATAGGAAGGGCGAGTTTCGTTCTGACATTTAATAACAAACGCGCGACCGTTTAATTGAACGGTCGCAAATTTGTGACCGTTCATTGAATGGTCACAAAATTTGTGACCGTTGAATTGAACGGTCGCAAAATTTGTGACCGTTCATTGAACGGTCACAAATTTTACGATTCAAAATTTGTGACCGTTGAATTGAACGGTCACAAATTTTGCGACCGTTTAATTCAACGGTCACCCGAAAAAAAAAATGCGACCGTTATTTGAACGGTCATAACGGACGGTCGCATCTGAGCGTCCATCTTGTAGTGAATGTATGTAAAACCCTTACTCATTATGGATGAGAATATCTTTTGTTTCAGGGTTATTCATCATTGCTCAACGGGAAAGCTATTATATGAAGATGGTCGACCTCTAGAAGCAATAGTAGAAGCATCACTAATAGCATGAAGCCCTCCAGAATGAGTAAATAGTGTTCCAAAAGATCTGTTGATTCTAAAACTTTTTATTTTTGCAGAAATTTGGTGCTTGCAGCTTAAAAGAAAAAAAGGAAAAAGGAGCACATGACGATTGACATCTCAAGTCTGATCAAGAAGCGGTGTTTAGAGAAGAATGTGTAGGATAATGGATTTAGTTCTAGTCTTGTACGTACATGACGACTGTAATGTTAACAGGGATAATTGTGATCGGATTACTGATTGAGGAATTGACATGTTTTTCTCCTCACTCTTACCTGGACTTCTTTATAAACTTTTGTGATATAAATACTATTGCACTCATTTTGGGGAAAAAAATCTTAATTGAAATAGTTATACAAGTTAATTAGAGTCAAATAAAAAGATCGCATTTCATGTTAAGTTAATCAATCTTCAAGAAAATCTACCGTAAAACAGAAGAAAGTCTCACACTATAAGATGAAAGAAAATCTTTGAATTTATAAACGTGGCCATCACCAGACATTTTTATGGAAGTTGATAACTATTCGAATACATGTAGTATTGCAGTCGACTTGCATTCGACTCTGATGTCCCGTCAAGTATTAATTAATTTTTCATCTTTATTAAAATATTTTTCAAATGGTTGTGACAAATTTTTTTTTAAAAATAAATGCAACAACAAATCCAAAATTATTACTACATTCAATTTAACTATTACGTTCAAGTTAAGTATTAACAACAATACACAACTTACCGTTATTAATATCCCAATTATTAAAACACCAATACTACAATTCTATGCTAAACAATTGGGTAAAAAATTGTTGGGTTGTGTCATACATTTCTAACAATTGGCTGGAATGAGACCATTTTTCTAATACACTCAAAGGGGACAAAATCTTTAAAGAACTGGCTGCTGAGTGATTTTCCGACTGTTTTGACTAAATTCCGGCAATGTATATATAAAATGACAAAAATAATTCAATATTTTATAAAAAATTGCTAGGAGTTGCCATACATTTATAAAAACTGATTGAAAAGGTAAGACTCATATCATCCCCAACTAAATCATGGGGTCAGTAAAAGTTTTGCAATGCCTACTAGCTACTACAAATAGCGATGACAAAATTTCGTCCGACCTGAATTATCTGAATTGTCCGACCCGAAAAAACCGAGTATGGGCATAAATTTTTCGTCCGAATTTTTATATTGACCGAATATTCGGATATAAAATTTATCTTTTTTCTATTGTCCGAACCCGATTTTTGCTTCGTCCGACCCGAAATAAAACCGGGTTCGGACATGAATTTCTCGTCCGAATTTGTCCGATCCGAATTTACCCGGACCCGAATTTTTGTGAGCGCTAAATACAAACAACCTTGGAGTCTTCGATTCCCGCTAAAAAAATTTGAAACTCTTCCTATTGTGTCATTCACTCATTCAGCACTTAGAAGCAGCTCCTTTCTTTTTTAAGGTTCCAAATTAAGAAATGATGGACATGATGCTACAGATCTCGATAACAGCGAAACATGTCCCTCCTCTCACTCATGTGTCTACAATCCAACAAAGTTGCTTTCAATTTCAAAAAAGCACCATCAAAACCCCCTGTCCCAACCTTAGACTTTTTTTCCTGCATTCCCCAACTCAAAACCATCCCTATACACACACACTCGTTACCTCCCAAACCCCCCAACCCTTCCCCAGAAAAATGGCTCTAAACAACAATGTGATTGGAGCCATAAACACCGTCGCAATGCTCCTCTCCATCCCCATCATCGGCACCGGCATATGGCTAGCCAACCAAGCCGAGAACTCCTGCATCGGCGTCCTCCAATGGCCGGTCATCCTCATCGGAGTTGCCATCTTAATCGTCGGAATAATCGGGATCGTCGGAGGGTGTTTCCGCCTCGGACCACTCCTGATAGTGTACCTCATCGGGATGATGATCATGCTCGTCTTGCTGGGGTCTCTGGTGGTGTTCGTGTTCATGGTGACTACTCGTGGGTCGGGTCACCCGGTGCCTAGTCGGGTGTACTTGGAGTACAGACTGGAGGATTTCTCAGGGTTTCTCAGGCATAGGGTTCAGGGGCCGTTCAAGTGGGCGAGGATTAAGAGGTGTTTGGGGTCGACGGAGATTTGTGGGGAGTTGAATCAGACGTATCATATGGCTCAGGATTTCTTCAATGCTCCGCTTTCTCCTGTTCAGGTCAGCATTTGGTTGGTTGTTTTCTGTGGTTAGAGGTAGTAATACTCTGGTTTGGTTTGCTTGGAGTTGGACCTCGTAATGTTGTGAACGAAATGTGAATTGATAGAGTCTGATTTGACAGTTGGGTTTTGGTAGAGCCGACCAAGTTTTATTTGCGGTTTGAATATAGATTTCTCGTCCGAATTTTTATATTGTCCAAATATTTTAGACATATTATCTCTCTTTATTCTACTTTTTGAATTCGATTTTAACTTGAATTTAGCTCGGCACAAATTGTCTGACCTGATTGGACCCGAATAGAAACCGAGTCTAAACATTGTTTTTTAAATCCGAATTTGATCAAACTGAATTTACCTGAACCCGAACTTTTGCCGGCACCATTTTTGAGAGGATTAGAGTGGTAAATTTATTGCTTGTCCTACTTGAAATTTGGTTATATTTGGTGGCAATTTTGATTTATGGTCACGTTTGGTGTGGTTGTCCTTAGTTTTGGATTTGGTCACAATGGATAAAGGAAAATGTCTTGTTAAACCTCTTTGTTTTAAGGAACAATAGGTGATTTATGGTTTTTAAATTTTGAATTAATTGGAACCATTTTCTCTAAACTGTAATTTAGATATAAAATTGCTACATTTAACCTCTCTATCCGATTTTGGGCCAGAGTTTCAGTTTTGGTCAGATTTGGTGGAGTAGATTTCTTTAGCAAAATACCATTATCCTCTTCCCCTAATGAAGTAATGATGCAGTGTAGTAGATATAAAACGGAACGAAAATAAAGTCTTAGGACTCCCAATATGTAACTTTTTTTATGTATTCTGGGCCGAGCGGCTCTGACATGTCTAAATTTCAGTTCGAACAATAGAAATAAAAAAAATATTACATATACGTTTAAACAAATTATTCAATGTCAAAGTTTGAACGAAAAACTCTCGTTGTACCCAATTATTTGATGTCCGACTAAATAGGATATCTAAGCCAGCACGTTTTTGACAGACTTGACTTTAGGTATTGTAATGCCTGTAAAAAGGCACAATTAAACCATACACCAGGGAGGAGATGACTAGGTCTACTACATGCATTCAAATAGGTCAATTCTCTTATCTGATGTTTGTGTAAAATGTTTAATAAATTTAAAAGTATCATAAATTTTGCAATAATATTCATAAATTAATTATACCATATATTAATGTTTGTTCTTTGTAAAGTTTAATATTGGAGAATCTATTCTAGGTTTGTTGAAAAGTAACTACATAAGATCTCCAAAGCTAGACAATCTATGATCACAAACACCTGTAAAAGCAAAAGGAAGTCATATTAAGATTCCTACACTCATCCAAGATCCAAGTGATCTAACTTTATATAGTTAAGCATCTACAAATCTTCCCACATTCTCTTTGCTCAAAACACTCCTTACTATAAATCTACCTTACACCACCTTTCATCCTTTGAATATATTCCTTCCTTGTCAGCTAACTCGATTTCGCAAACTTTACAGTCAGGATGCTGCAAGCCACCAACCGAATGCGGGTACACATTCATAAACCCGACATACTGGATCAGCCCCATCAACACAGCAGCCGACATCGACTGTCTGGCTTGGAACAACGACCAATCTGAGCTCTGTTACTCTTGCGATTCGTGCAAAGCCGGGTTACTTGCCAGCATTAGGAAGACATGGAGAAGGGCCAATGTCATCTTGATCGTTACGCTTATCGCCCTCGTGTGTGTCTATTTGATGGGATGTTGTGCGTTTAGAAATGCGAAAACGGATGAGATTTTTAGGAGATACAAACAGGGTTACACTTGAGATTCAGGAGCTAGATGATTAATCATAGGCTAACTTTTTTTTTTTTGGGATTTTTGATTTTTTTAGGGGGTTTGTGTAAAAGTGTAGTGACATATTATGCAACTGTTGGATGTATGATGATGCTTTGGATTCTTTTCTTTTCAAATTTGTTTATTATTACTGGTTGTTTTGTTTCCTTTTGGAAGAAGATTTTGTGTAAAAAGAATTCTCTAGGGCTTTTTTATTTTATAGAGAAAGAATTTTTAAAGTTGTGGACTTGTGGGGGTGGGGTCTGTATTGGAGAAAGGATTCATGAGAGTAAGACCTCTACAAAGGACACCAAATCATGGTAGTCTCTAGCGGAATTTGCGGTGTGCGCCAAAAGGGGGAAATCAATGTTTTTGAATCTTATTGTATGTATTTTAATTAAAAAGAAAAAATAAATTACAAACATACATATTGTTTTAACAATGGTAAATAACAAATGATTATGGAGTTCTTCCTTCAAAACTTCTATACGAAGGATCTTTATAAATAATTATCGATAAAGACTTGTGAATATTAGTATGGAAGTATACCACTGAATGAGTGGAGAGACCAAATTTGTCTACCGATCTAAAACCCTATTGTTTTGACGAAAAATATGAGAAATATGGACCTCTTGAGGTCTTGATGTAAACTTGTGTTTGCCCCAATATCTTGGACTGTCGTTAAAATATCTCAAGGAATGGGAAAAACTTCTTTTTTTTTTTTTTTTTGAGAAATCATATTGGACCTTTTATTAAGCTACTGCACCTTGAGAGGCCACTAGGGTGGTAATCTCCGAAGGGTAGCAATCAAACCAGACATTACCAAAGTCTTTTGCCGCCGCTAACCGGGCCAGGGTGTGAGCAACCCTGTTACAATCCCGGGGACAGAAATGAAAAATAACAGACTCAAAACAAAGACTTAAACGGAGACAATCTCTGACAATTTTCCCCACCGACGGAGGGGTTCAGACCAATCTGACTATTTAGGCCATCGACCACCCTTTTGCAATCCGATTCGATCACCAACTTTTGGATGCCCAGGCGCTGTGCCAGTTGAATCCCACATTTTATCGCACCCGCCTCCATTTCTTCAATACCCCATGCAACCCCTGATGAGAATTAAGTTATTCAATTCCGACATGATATTCCTATGTCCTACTATTACAACACCCTGTCTGTATCCCATTTCTCATTGCAGTTGCTTCAGCAATAGGATTGAATCACCCCCAATATTAAATGATGAATTGATGATGATGTCTGTAGAACCAGTCCTCTAAAGTTTCTGATGATGTAACTCCCTGCCAACTTATCTTGATTCTTGGAACAATCAACTTAACCTGTTCTCGGATTAACATTCATTCCACCATGCACTAAATTCCTTTTTCAAACATTATTTCCACAAAAGTTTACACAGAAAAGCATTATTTACAGACTTTGATTTCCTTAAGCCAAGACCACCCAAACATTTAGGTTGTCTTTGACTTTATCCCAAGTAATCAACAGTAGCCCTTTATTCCTAATCAAAAAAAGGCATGGGATCCTTTCACCTGCAGTCTGCAGATGATATCTTAAAACCAATGCAACTGTTACACACATAAGAAGCTTTGGACAATTCAACTATTAGACCTTACATACAGTGGTAACACATCCCATAACTAAATCAATCCATTTATGCGGGAACCCTAACTTAAGTAGAACTGCCTCAAGGTAAATCCCACTCGTTACGGTCCTATGCTTATAGCTTCTGGCCCAAAACTGTAAGTCCAGTTAAATGGCTTGCTCTATTATACTCAACCAGTGGTCCAGTAGAACTATAAGTCCAGTTGAATGTTTTGCTTATTCCTTTTGGCCCAAAACTCGATTGGGTTGGAGGATACGTATGTATGATTGCGCATGCAATAAGATGCTAGAATTGTTCACTAAAAGAACATGAAAATTTCTAGCTTAATTAATATGAAAATTCAACACCAACATAAGTCAATCGAAGACTATCAAATCAAGTTGTGATTGCTGATTGCTAAAGCATTTACATGGGAGGTTTTATAAGGAAATTTAGCGATAATAATTTTGTTCAATTTTTCTTAAATTTTTATGTTTTAGTAGAATATATGTTTAATATATGTTTCTGAAGTTCGAAGCATATATATTTGTATGGTGTTCGATAAATATGGAAAATTGATGATAACTTGAGAGTAATTAAGGAAAATGGAGACTATTTTGGCAAGTAAAACACATTTATTTAGAAGAATAATCTTGTAAATACTTTGCTTAAATAATGTCATTGTACAAATAAATTTCATAAATCATAATGATGAGATTTTTAGTATTGTTTCTGGGTGTGGTCACTTTAAACCCCTAACTAGCATTTCTAAGTTCTAACATAAGAAATTCTCTAGCCTTATCTTGGGCCGATATACGATTAATGGCAGGAGCCCATAAAAATGCAACTTCTCGACGATGATCACTGTCGTAGCATGCTCCGATTGACAAAAGCAACGACATATTGCAGTACATTCAATTTTCGGTCAAGTCGATAGCATAGCGTCCAAAAATTCTATATTTTTTAGTAGTGTCTTTCTTGAAATGGACATTCAAAATAAATATAAATTTTTAGATGATAATATACTAACCTTTTAAAATATTGAACCCAAATTTATCAACTTTCACTTTTGGATAACGGTATATTAGACCAATAGGCATATGTTCCATTACTGAATTAACATGAGTTACATGGAGCTTGAGTCAATTTTTTGATAATGTGGTAGGGGATCAAAGGTTTTCAATAAATTTGGTCAAATATTGTTAACTTAGGTTAAAATTAATAGTGAGCACAATTGTATTAAGACATACTAGTGTACCAAACCTTAAGATCTCAATTAAAATGCAATCGTCAAAATAGGTCCATAGGTCATGTCTAAAATTTGGTAAGTAATTGTCCGCGTAAAGCTCATTACCTCATGGTAATACCTTATGTAAGGGTAGGCATGAAAGAGGAAAGGCGGAACAAAGGGTAAGGAAATTCCCTTTGCTTCTAATGTGAATTGAACCATGTCTTCTTTTGAAAAGATAACGACAACTATCACTAGACTATCCTTATGATAGTAAGCCTATAATTAAAATTGTTAACTTAGGCCAATTTTGACCAAGCTTCACCGAAAAGCCCGTACACCACTTACTGCATCATATAAAATTGAATCTTGTTTGGTACAATAATAAAAACTGAACTCATAAATCCATATTATTATCCAAAAATTAAAATCAATATATTTGAATCCAATACTCTTATACTCCTCCAAGTGAGTATATGAAGGATCCAAATTGACAAGTCATTCGGTCAATTCAATATAATCCAAGTTGTAGTTTAAGGGCTCGCCTTTCATCTCTATCTGAAACTATTTAAATAGTTGAGCCAAAATAAAAATGAAAAATAAAAAAATTAAATATCTAACTTCCTTTTCTGAAAAAAAAAAGAAAAATAAATTCTAGACCTGAAATTAGGTGGATAGGATTATTGCCATTTCCCTCATATTTAGTTGTGATTGGTCCATTCCTAAGAGATGGAATCTTATAAAGTTGTAACCCTACAAGGCATCAACCTAAACCACCAGCAAATGTACTTAGGATATTAAGGATCTTACTTGCATTTCATGTCCTATTCTTAGCTTTCTTCTGGCTGACTAATTCATTTCTTTTGGTCATCTTTACCAAATTTAGGGTTGTGGCTAGTCATGTACTTGGTACTTGGTCCAACTCTACAACTGTAATCTAGAATCTAGATAGCTTTCTAATAATAATTGTACGTTGTCTATTAGACCTTTATTTTAAAGATGATAATCAACATTTTTCATTTGTTAGGGATAACAAGTACGTAACACCTCACTTTTTTTAAGCAAAGTACAAGTTCTATCAAGAAACTCTGAAGAAGTTGATGCAACCCGATACTTTAGGAGTTATGTTGAAGTTCTCTAGGAAGAAGGAAGAATGATTGTGGTGTCTTGGATGAATGGAATTCATCCCCTGTTTATAGTGTTTAGGAACATTCAAACTTGCCAATCACAAAACATGATTGAGGGGCATTGTCCATGGGATTTCGACTATGATCAAGGGATCATCATTGACTGAGAGGAACAGTCAAGAGTGACCCCAAAATGATTCCCCACAAGTTAATGCCCTGTTCTTTGGATTGGTATATTTAACCAATCCAATCCAATCCAACCCAAACTTGATTTTAACCAATCCAAAGAACAGGAAAGGCTAAAATCAAGAGATTTCAAAACTCACACAGTTGGACATCACTACGAATCGTGTTAATGCAACACGGACCGTGATGGCCTCAGCACGACCTGTGTTAAGCTGACATAGTTCATGTTGGCTTGTGCTGTGTCTTTACTTGAGCTTCTGGACACCAACACGACCTGTGCCCAGCCTGACACGGTCCGTGTTGGACCAATTTCAGCTCAAATGCTTGATTTTGACCTTCCCGGTCAACCCTTAGCTTATATATTAGTTTCCTTAACCTCTTAATACTTGAAATACTCCAATACATTTAACGATGCAACAGTTCCAAAATACCGGAAAATACCCTTTATTTTTTCAATGAAACCAACCCAATAGATCTTAAAAACCAATAAACATCATCCACTCTACCCTGCCGCTATTTTCTAACTAAAATAATAATAAAATGATGACATTTTATTTTATGATTTGTTTTTAATTAGTAAAAAGCCAAACACACTTTTATGATCAACATGTCTTTTTGTTAACTCCAAGCCCCAAGTGCTTACATTTGGTGTACCATAAAGTATATAGAAGTGATGAAAACACAAGATCAATAGAAAGGAATGAGGAAAGGAGGGGAAATATTTATTGAGCAAGTAATGTAGGTGACCTAAATGTAGAACTTGAAATTGAAACATTAGCATGGTGTAGCTAGGCATGGAGAAAGTCTTGGTTTCTTTTGTCTAGTATTCAATATAGAATTGATAAGCAATAGGTATGACATCATGGCTAAAGCAAGCAAGAAGCAACTTTCTTTTCTTTTCTTATTTTTTGGTGAGGAGCAAGCAACTTGAATACATTGACTAATTGGAATTTGTCATCCCATTCTTTTTTCTTTTTTCTTTTTTTTTTTTTATAAAAATAAGTGGTCCAACCCATTGGACCCCTATTTCAGGATATAACCCAGCAGGTTTATAACGGGGATGCTAATGGCCCAAAATTGGACCACACTCCTACCCACAACATTCTTTCAAATAGGTAAGAGAGAAATGTCATGCCCAGAATTCGAACCTTGGACGGGAGGGATCGGGTAGGAGGTGGATCGATCACTTGCAACTTAAACAAGAGGTTATTGGCTTTCATCCCATTCTTATAGGAGGCCTCTTTTAAAAAATTAATTAAAATCAATTGAAGGGGCATGGAAGAGGCTTTGATAGTGATAGTATATGTACATCATCCAAACATATAATTAAGTATACAATATAAAGTCTAATCAATCATATAAGATTGCTTGAGTAAGGCGTGATGCACATTGCTTAACCATGATAAACAAGGTGAATGCATCATTATGATGTCACTTTTAATTTGTCTCATATATGGTTCACCTATAAAATTGAGATGCCTCGCATTTAAGTTTTAACACACTCTCAATGCATATATACATTGACGTACATCTTCCTCTTTTCCCTTTAGTTTAGTCCAACCAACTATATCAAACTAGGGTTTTAGGGTGTAGAATTATTGACAACTCTAGTAACCACTAGTAACCTTCACATTTAAACACAGCCAAACAGAAGTACATTTATTTGATAACCTTTAAAAATAATGTTGGTAGTGTAATATAATGCCTCTGCAAGTTTGTACGTCAAAATCATGAAATGACGATGTTGGTAAACTTATGTGAGAACCTCTAAAAATGATGTTGATAGTATGTTGATGTTGGTAAGATGTGAAAATAATGTAGTATGGTGAAATTGTGGAAAGTGCAGTAAAGTGTTGAATGTTATAGTATGGTATGATAAAATTTGTGGAAAGTGTGGTTATGTGGTAGGTGAGGAAAGAGAATGTGAAAAATAAAGGAAAAATATGAGAATATATATTGGTAATGATTGTGGTAAAGTGTTGTGAAGTGTGGAAGAATATTGAGTGATATTATGAGTTGTGGTATCGCATTGCACCACGTCGTATAAAAAAAACAGATTATATAATAGAACTAAAGTTCAGGGAGTACTGTGTGGCGGATAGATTCAAGCGGAAACCTGCGGCGCGACGGGGCAAACGGCGATGGGTCTAGGTCGCTGGCGTTGGCAAGGATTTGGGGCGGGTGTGATGTTCGTCGGCTGTTTGGAAATGAGAACGGAAGGAAGCTCATTTTCGTGATAATTTTTTTTTTTAAAAAAATGGACCAAGCGATGGATCGGTTCCGTCGCAAGTTCCCTCTTTTTGCCTACTCGACCTAAGTTTAAGATGGACCAAGCAATGGATACGTTTCCGTCGCAATATGACAAATTTTTAGTAGTGAATGTAGGTAAAATTTTACCTTGTTTGACCTAACTTTGTGTTGCCCTACCTGGTCTTATATTACCTTACTATCCAAAAGAACATAGTTTATACTTTTAGATAATTTATATTTAAATTTTTTTATTAAACACACACAATTTTTTTAAAGATAAAAGAAGAAATAGATGATGTGACATTTACCTATCTATATTATTTTACTTATATTTTCTTACCTTATTTTAAGACCCTGTTTTTTGGAAGAGTTATTTTTAAGTTAAGATAGTTAGGTTTGGATAAGTTACGATAAGTTACGATACTTTTTTAGGGAATTGTGTTTTTAAAGTGGATGTTTTTTGGGGAATTGTGTAAGGCTAAAATAAGATAGGATAGTTAGAACCAACCTGACAAACGAACAAATTCTACTTTACTTTATTTTACTTTATCTTACTTACGCATTTCCTATCCTCGAAAAGAACAAGGCATTGGCAGTCGGACTATGGTCCCAACACAGTGCAACATTCTCCCAAATTTGTCTTTTCAGTTATCGTTGTTGGGTTGGATATAATTTTTGGACATATGCTTTGTTAACTAGGCTTATATAGTCTTTGAGACCATAAAATATGGTGATCCTAAATATATTATCCAATTTCTATAACAGGGCCTAATTGAAGAATCAAATACTCGATAAAACATAAAACCAAAGTACTAATGTACTCCATCTAAACTCAAGGCCATTTTAGATTTGTGACAAAACTTAACCACTACAAGTTGACGATTGTGAGTTGAAGGTGTTGATTTGGGGAGTTTGGACAAGACACAAGTGTCACTGTTACCAAGACAAATCAGGTGAGGTGATGCTTCCCACTCCACGGTGGTCACTATTCACTACAATGTGCTCTCCACGTGGCACAATGTACTTCACTATTAAATTTAGATAATAAACCTTTGTCTGATCCAAAAAAAATCGAATTGTCTCATCCAGAAAAAATATATCCAAACATAAATTTTTTGTCCAAATTTCTATATTGACCAAATAATAGAAAATTTTCTCTTTTTTCTATTCTTCGAACTTTATTATGACCAGAATTAGTTCCATCTGAGTTGTCTGATCTGGCATACCCAAATAAAAACCGAATATATGCATAAATTTCTCGTTCAAATTTTGACATTAACCAAATATGTTCAACCCAAATTTATTCAGACGCAAAATTTGGCCGGGCCTATAACAACCCCCTCCAAAAACAAAAAAATAAATAAAGGAGAATTAATTTATAGGAGATAAAGTCAAGTCGACCTCCACCAAAAAAGACAGGGGAAAATGAGTGCTGACGTGTCGTGTGTTTTTTCTTAGAAATTCGGCCCCCTCAAAATATCCAAGTCGACAAATGAAGTTGTACGTGTCGTTCTCAAAGACGCGCACAAAACTGGGCTTCTTGACAGGTATCGCCTCTTCATTGGCCTTTCTTACAAGTTCGGCCTTCTTTTCTATGAAATCCCCATTAATTTTATTATCCATTGTATTTATCATGTTAAATCTTCTATTGTAAAATATTTACTCTCTTTTGGAAAAAAAAATAAAGAAATTGATGGTACAATTTTCGTATTTGTTGTATGGGTTCTCAACAAAAAATAAAAATGTACTTTTTGCATGGGAATAAAAGCTCAAGCCCACAATTCCCAATTACTCGTTACTAGTAAAAAATGCCCGTGCAAATCACTGGCTAGAAATTACAGTTTTTATTGCTAATTTGACAATAAATTATTAAAAGGTATCCTATATTTTGTAATATTTATTTTTAGGGGAATATATTATTGAAAATTATTTCTATTAAAGTTATTATATTGAGTTAAAAGTTTTTATTTAACTTATTTGCATAAAAATCTCAAAAATCATATTATTGCAAGAAAGTCCCTGTTTAAAGCTCTTCTCTATAAATTTTGGACTAAGTTACAAAGAAAAAATCACCTAAAAATAGTTCCCAAAAAAAATCTGTCACCCAAAAATAGTTTTAAAAAAATATAAATTACTTGAAAATCATTTCTAAAAACATTGTCCCCAAAAAATAGTTTTAAAAAAATATAAATTACTTGAAAATCATTTCTAAAAACATTGTCCCCAAAAAATAGTTTCTATAAAATAGAAGGTACCTATAAGTCATTATTTACTGGTTTGATGTCATAATGTACATAAATTTATTACGTTAATTATATATTGCCTTGGACAATAATGAATATAGAAAATTACAAAGAACAGTAAAATATGCTATAATTTAAATGTAGTATTATATTCAAATACATACAATAATTTAATTTTCATACTAAAATATAATGCATTCAAAATTGTCATATGTTGAGACTCCAACCATTTTCATTATACAAATATTATAATATTATAATTATACAAAAATTTATTTATATAAAATTAATTTTATTCGCACTCTCAAATAACAATTGACCCATATTTACTTCAACTCAAAATAAACTTGACCGTATTTACCTAAACCTGAAATACACATCACTCATGTTTTACGTCAAATTTACTTGAACCCAAAGTACGTACAACCGACCCGTATTTATGCTAATCAGGTGTATCAAATAACCTATATTCAATATGCCCCCGATCGAATTGATAGGTCTAGTAACTTAACTTTCCTTTGATGTTATGCTTGTTGGTTATTGTACTCGAGGGTAATATAGTAAATTCGTGTGTGAACACAAGATACAAAGTAGTAATTTGCTAGTTATATTATTTGAGGGTAAAATAGTAAAATCATGTGTAAACACAAGTTATAAGTCATACTATTAATTAATTATCAAAACCAAAACAGCAACAAAGTTCGCAACACAAACACCACCCTTACAAAAGTTGATGCCAAATAATAATAAATTAGTATATTATTAAAATAATAAAATATAATAGATAAAATTATTCTCTCTTCTAAAATAAATAAATAAATAAATCTTACATTTACAACCAATTGTACATAATATTTGACAAAGCTTTTAATAAAAAAGATATTTGACAAATGTTTACAAGATAATTGTACACAATATTTGATGGTGGAAATTATATTCTCCAAAAAAAAAATGCAAAACAAACATAGGAGACCATACAACACACCTGTTATTCCTTTTTACTTTAGAGTACATGATTATAAGTGGAAGATAATTCATATTGAAAATTTATTACTTAATATTATTATTTTTATATTTTATTATTATTATTATTAACACTTAGATTTTTATATTATATATAAATATAAATTAATCAAATATATTTTAGTAAATATGTATTTATTTCCAATTTTATTTCATTTATTATCATTTTAAGTTACTACATAATAAATAAGGAAGTTCAAATTTTATAAACACATTTCTATTTTCATTTTAATTTTCATTAGGGATTTTTATTCTTCACCTCATTACATACTAAACAGATTATATGGAAATTAAACTAAAATAAATTGGGAAAATGATTAAAATAACTGAACTATCCCTATATAAATTATTTTTATAAAAAAATTTGTAAAAAGGTACTTCCGTCCCAAAATATTTGTCATTTAACTAAATTTTGACCATTAATTACTCACAAATTGTAGTGAGTTAAAATATGAAATTACCGCCATTAGAAAAATAATTTACTAAAAATTATAATGATGGTAATTTTATCGTAATTCATTATAATTTGTGAGTACTCAATGATCAAAATTTATTTAAAGAACAAATCTTTTGGGATTTGATGTACTAGGGATAGGAAATTAGGGATGGTGGGAGTTATCAGCTACTGGTAAGTGACTAAGTGGTAACAAACTACTAACGACTTGACAAAGGCCCAAAAATGGAGGCAGGCTACACACGCGCGAGGAAGGAGGCGGTCATGAAACATTCCAGTAAGGGAAAGTCAAAGTAACGGTTAATTTTGGGCTGGTGGTTGTGTATCTTACTTTTACTCTCTTTAATCTCACTCTTTTATTGATAATTTTTTTATATAATACTCCCTCCTTAAGTGTCACTTGAGACACAATTTAAAAGATCAAAAAAACTTCCCATCTACATTAATTTAGTGCATTGAAAATGTGGAAATGTTGAATAAAATGGTGAATAAGAAAGAAAAAATGTGAATAAAAAGGAAAAATGAATGAAAAAGATGCAATTAATAACGTTAATTTGATAAATTAGTAATTAATGTGCTATTGGAAATATAAAATGACAGATATTATGGGAAAAAAGAAAGTTAGTTAAAGTGACAGATAATATGGGAAGGAGGGAGTATATTATTAATAATTATAATACTATATTTTTGTATATGTAACAATTGAGAAATTTATAGTAAAAATATATTGAGAAATTTATAGTAAAAAATTTTGAAATTTAGTTGTACAATTTCAAATACGATGACAATTAATATGGAACAGAAGGAATAACAATTTAGCACTTTTATTACCTTGTGTCTAACTTTAGTTTTTTTTTTTCTTCCCTACCCTCTGCTAATTTCACAGCGACCCTACTACACACATGGGAATATCACAATAATTAAAAGCATTCATCCCTAGCTACAGTGGAGTAGCTAGAAATGCAATAAAATCCAGTCAACACCTATGATTGTGAGTACATTAAATTTGTTAGTCCCTTAATATATAGAACTAGTACAAGTTCACGTAATAACACATGACATTGCTTGTACAAGTATGGATCATATATGGCTAAGATTCCATTTTGATGTAGTATGTGGTGTTTATGTATATTTTGTGCAACAAGTATGTAGTGTCTGCCAAAAGAAAAATAAATTCTTTTATGATTGAAAGCTAAAATATGAAGTTTAGAGTGTGTTTATGTTTAGCAATTTATGATTGTTGGGTTTTAGGCTGAGTGTTTTGTCAATGCTTTATGTAATTGTTGTCAAATTAGACCATTAATGTATAGCTACCTTGGATTTTGTTACTTAATTTTCTTCTCAACCATCTCTCTATATGTATTTTTTTTTTAATGGTGGTGGAGAAAATCCGTATTACAAAAAATTATAAAGTAGTTAGTAGAAAAAGTAATTAAAAATTCTTGATAAAAATCAACAATAAGAGTTTGTTAATATGTCATAGAAATTGTAAAGTGACATATAACATGAAATGAAAAAATTAAATAAAAATCTGATTAAAAAAAGTTGAAATAGTATATATTAATCGTTTATATTGTAGGTATTTAGTTATTTATTAGGTTTATTTGCTAAATGAATGTCTAATGATTGTTTAGTAATTTTCTTTATAATTTGTCTCTAATATTCATACTCTCAAGTTTACCAATCCATCAAATAAACAATGGTATATTTTTTATAAGGTCTATGATACGTGTCTTATCATAAAATATCTTTTAGGTGTCTTATTATTTATCAAACTATATTTTTATGATGTTTTAATTTACACACAACTTCTTTAATTATTAGTATTAAATATCAATTATAACTTATAAGAAGTTTGAGACGCATTGGCTACAATGAGTCAATGGCGAATACAAATTAACATCCTCATCAAATCAATCTAATTGATCTGTTAGGAATATTTAAACATTTTTGATAAATTTTAAAATAATTGATAAAAACATAACATTTTATAATTTGTAAGTGATAGTATAGTAACTATAGTTATAGTCTTATAAAAAACAATCATAAACCTTTTTTCAATTTGATATGTAATTGTATAGCTAGTTTTTATATTAAGAAAAGAGACTTAAACCTCACATATTTCATTTTTGTAAAATACAGGAAAAAAATGGGATGATTTTTGTAAAGGAGAGGAAAAAAGTGATACGTTAATAAATAACGATGTAGATATTTATATGTTAGGTGATGAGTAAGTGTTACGAAGTTGATAAGATGGTTAATAGTACTAATACACAACCATGTTTAAGATTGCCGACCATAAATTAATGCAATGGACAAATTAAATTAATAGTGGGCTAGCTAAAGAAAAAGGTTTAATGAAAAGAGGATGGATAGCGAAACAACACGAAACACACCCAAGTTTAATTTATTCATCCATCCCATCCATTTAGACCTATTAATCTTTGACGTAACCCGAAAATTTGACCGGAATATATTGTATTAAAAATAATATTTAGAGACAAATTTTTTAAAAGAAAAATTGGGAAAATATCCAATCAAAACTCATTGGGTTGACATAAAGTTAAAATATACTGTCTGTATTTACCCAAACTTAAAATACACCGAACTCATGTTTATTCGTAACCTGCTCGCTCGAATGGACAGATCTACATCCATCCATTGATTCACATAAAGGACAAGACCAAAGCCATCCATGTATGTATGTATGTATGTATGTATGTATGTGTCCATCACTCTCCACTCACTCACCAAAAAGAAGAAGAGGAAGAGGAAAGGATAAGTACGCCGTCTCAATCGCATTCCCATTTTTCCATATTAACAAAAACAAAGACAAAAGGAGGAGGGGGGTAAATGGCCCAATTATAACCCCACAAATAACACACTACTACTCTTTTCAGCCAATTATTTTCTTGCTCTTGGCGGCTCTCCTATGCTTCTCCCCTCTCCCTTTGACTACCCAATAAATAATTAAATTAAATACTCCCTCCCTTTAAGAAATATTTATCAAGAGAAATTAAAATATTTAACTATTATTTTTTTTTGATAATTTCTTCTGCAACGTTTTACTAATAATCATAATATTATATTTTAAATATAATTATAGTAATTTTATGTAACAAGCCATTGTATATTTTGAGAAATTTATGGTCAGAATTTTTAATGTTTGACAGCACAATTTTCAAATACGACAATCAATATGAAACAGACTCAACAGAGTGACTAAGTATGTTAGAAAATTGCAGTCAAAACTTTCACAAGTTGACTGTACAATTTTCAAGCTCACTAGTATAGAGGAAAAAAGGGAGGAGTATGATAGTAAAAAATCACTCCATGTCTAAATAAGCATCAATTTGATTAAGTTTTACAATAAATTATAATATGAAATTACCAATATTAGAAAGATATTATACTAAAAATTACAATCATGTTAATTTCATATTATACTATATTATAATTTGTGAGTTATCACCGGTGAAAATTTAATCATATTGACATTTATTTAAGGACAGAATGAGTATTTTCTCATATTATAAAAAGGAAATTGGATTGTAAGTCGAATTCTTGGATTATAAAATTATAAGACCAAATGCAATGGAGGGAACACCACAATGGAACATATGCCAAGTTCATAGTTCTTGGAACTTCACCATTAATTTATTTTTCAACAAATTAAAAGATGACATATGTCATTAATATAATTAAAAGAAAAAAAGTAAACTGACCAAACAAATATTTTATAATAAAGTGTAGGAATGAGTCTCTATGGTTGTAGAATAAATAAAATAAAATTTCAAAAAATATGAATTATGGATGATGTGGAAGGAAGGGACCATCAATTTCATTAAAAAAACAGGATCACCGTTGTATGTGTTGTGAAAGGATTAACGTTGTGTCATGGGTGACTTAATTAAAGTTGGGGGGAATCCAGACAGTGTCTGTAATTTTCGAGGCCTTTGGGAGCGCCCAATGAGCAGCCGCCAGTAGGCCAACGCCCTTCCCCAATCACACGGACGACAACGCTCAGCCGCCACAACGGGCCCCCACCACTTCAACTTAACTTAACCCTGCCTTTTCTTTTTTCTTTTTTTTACTCGTAAAAAAATCTCATGGAATTATCATATCTTTAACCCAACAATTTGCTCACTAAAATAACGGAAAATATAAAACCCAAGAATTTAGGGGGCCTTTTTACAATTTTACGCTTGTTTTCTTTACCGTTCTTTTTACATTCCTCTATTTGGAAATCGGCAACTCCTTGAGGTGATTTGAGATTCCTTCATTTTTTTTCTCTTTCTCCCCAAAAATTTAAGCATAATATCAGAAAGAATAAGTAGAAATTTAGATATTGATATTTATTTACAATTTTCATACAAATATCGCACAAATAAATATTCATATTTCCTTTGAAAGATTATATATGTATATTTATCATCGCAATAAGTCAAAATCATTTGAACGAAATATTTTAAATGATATGGATATCAAAGAAAAGATAGATACGTCAAAATACGAGATATTTCATTCACAACCCCACATATAGACAATCACCTTAAGTAAAGGAGTACATTTACCATCCTTTAAAAACATAACAAACCAAAAATATATACATTTTTACCCATTATATGATCCAAAAAGACCCTCCTTTTTTTTTTCTTTTCCACCTTATTTCTAAAGCTATTTTCACATAAGCCCTTAGAGCATCTTTTCATTATTTCTAGCCATGCTATTTCTAAACTTTCTATAATCTATTGCATCATTTCATCATTCACCTTCTATATATACACACAAGAGAGGACTCTTTTTTTTTCCCCTTTTCTTTTAAAGTTTACCAACGTTGGCTTTTTTTCCTTTTTTGGGATAAAAAAGCTCAAAACGTTAGTAATACAAGCACCACTATGAGACACTATTTCTATGAGGGACTAGTGCAAATACCTAAAAAGGTGGTCGAGTTTGCTAGTATTCTATGATTAGTCCACCCATAGGGGCCCTATGGGGAATTCCCTTCCTTCTCTTGGCCGTCCTGAAATTAACAGAAGTTGGTGGTGGTGTTGAGGGAGAGAAACAGTGCACCATCTTGTTGCTATTGTTCATCATACCCTTCCTCCTGCGGTGGTGGTAGCGGTGGCTGGTGGTACTACTGGTGCTGTACGAGTCCTCGGAATCCGACTCCATAGTTGGCTGCATTTTCTTCTTCTTTTGAAAGTTCTTTGACGTACCAACAATCTACACAAAACAAATTCTTTACGTTAAGAATGGAATCTCTATCGATTTAAAATGTAACAAAATCTTCAAAATCATCAAATTCACACAAAATCCACAAATTTGATGTAGTTTCCTTATAACCCTATTCATTAAACAACTACATTTCAATATGAGTGCAATCCACGCAACATGTAAAATGAATTGACACCACTCAAAAAAATAGACGACCCAAATGATATCTAACATCAATAATGCATAATACAACGAAGCAAGATATGATTTCGCAATCCACATGAACATGAGCAAATATCCTCCATACTAAACTATACAAACTCTCAATCCAAGTAACAGTTCTATACATGAATCGTCAACATTCCAACTCTTATCACGAATTTTATTCTTAGATTGCGGAAATTTGGCATGTTCATTAGACTTATAACAAGCAAACATAGCCTATCTGCTTCAGAATTTCTTCTTACTCAATCGTATTATAAATTATTCAATATATATAATGATTTGAAATGTAAAACTGGTAAAGTTACCTTGCAGCCAAGGGAGCAGAAACGGAAGGTGTCGAGGAGGCTGCGTTCACAAACTTCACAAGTGTTGGTGACACCTTTGCCAGGCCTAGGCTGAGGCCTCTCATTCAAGAACACAACCCTAGCACTGTTTATAATGTAGGTCTGCACACCAGTTATGTCCAGCACTTTCTGAATTTCAGAAACTCTTATCACATCATGGTATGATGACCTCCTAATCTGCCAATCAAAATTTACACATTTTTAACCACAGATTAAAAAAATGAATGGGGTAATTAAATTTCTCAACTACCAATCAGGGTAAGTGCTACTAACTCTAGTTTAACAAGTCAACATTGTCAACTCTAGCAAGAAAGCACCACAGTCAATGCTTCCAGAGCAAGGATTTTTCTTTTTGGTTTTTTAAAGAATTTAATTTAAGGGTCGACATTATTGCTTGGTTTGTTTTCTCAAGACATTGAAGATGGGAAAAGTTGAATTTTTCTAAAAGAGCCCCCATTTTCTGAAAAAGAGAAGTTTGAATATAATAATGTGGGGTGGATTGGAATTTCAGAGTTTAGACCCCCATATGAATGCCGTGAACCCCCAAAAATGTGAATGATGTTGAAACAAGTACAACGAGAAATGCTAAATGCAGTGAATTGAATCAACGAATCGATTGAGACCCATTAATCTAAACTGAAAACCCAGAAAAACCCATATCTTCGATTTGATTATCAATCCATATTCATCTGAGTATTCTTTGAATTTGATATTAACAAATACTACCCAGATTGAAATTGACCTGAATAGCGCGATGGTCTTTGTGGTGAGCAAGGCAGAGAGAACAGAGAGCGCCATTCATACAGTCCAAGCAGTACATATTGCATTCACTTTTGTGAGAATCAGCATGAAATTGACACTGAACGAAGAACTTTTCACGCAACAGAGGCTTCAACCATGGCGGCCATCGATTGAAATCTTCATCATCTGGGCCACCTGCACCCTGTTCATCCCCAAACATACCAAATTTCAATACAAACCCACATTCATAAACACAACCAAATCAACCAAATCAACAAGAAAAAGAATCAGAAAAAGTAAGAAAGAAACTCACCATGATTCTCCGGTTCTTGGGCTTGATTTCCCGAACCGAAGATTCGTGGTTTTCGATCGCCAGCTTGATGTTATGTATTAGAGTTGTAGAGAGAGAAAGTGGGAGTGTGTCTTTTGGGGAGTGGAGGCGCTGCTTTGTTGTGTAATGGGAGAGAAAGAAAGAGAAGAAAGCGAAAGAGAGGGGGTTTAAATTAAACAGGAGAGTGGGGAAGGTGGGAGATGTTGTATGCTGGAATTTTATTTTTTTTTATATGTGAATGAATAATACGATGAATCAATCTATATATATCAATATAGGGAAATTGGATTATAATATTATGAATTTTTGGTCATGTTGCTTTGAACCGTCATCGAATTATTAGGATTAAATTTCATATTATTTAGTTTTATATAACCAAAAATTCGTATTATTAGAATCCAATTTCACAATCAATATATGTAATGTAGGGGTAGTATTATATAGCTAATTTGCTATGCTTATCCTCTGGTAAAGTCTAACTTTCTGCCAATCAGACAACACTCCATGCCTCAGCTTCGGACCCAAACCTGGAAAGATACGTTTCCTCCAAGGAATTAATCAACCGCCCTTCTTTTTTCTCTCTTTTTTCTTTTAATTTCTAGTTTTGTTAATTGTTTAAGTAATTAATTAATATACTACTACCTCCGTTTTGTTTTATCTGTCGCCTAGGAAATTGTGGCAAAAATTTTGACCGTTAATATCTTAATTTGTATAATGATTCATTGTACAAAATTGATATCATTAGATTCGTAATAAAAAATACCATTAAAAAAGTATAATATTATATTTTTCTATAAAAGTTTTATAGTAGAAATTATTGATTAAAAATTGGCACTGAAAACCGTAAATGACAGACAAAAAAGAACGGAGGGAGTACTACTATTTTGTTTCATTATCATGCCCTTTGGTCTTATTATTGTGATTATGACGGATGGGGGGAGTTTTCATTTGTTTCCTTCTCCATCCGAAAGGATTTGTTTTGATTTATTAGGTTTTGATAAATCTATATGTTTTTCGTACAAATTCTTAATCGAATTTTGATTTGAAAAAAATCTTGAATATTTGTCACTTTAAATATTTTTTAGTTTTATAAATATCTATCACTTTACTATTCTAATATAATATTAATGACAATTTTCTAAATATATCTCTTACTTTTATCATTACCAAATACCAATATAAATATATAACCAAAATAGAAATTTATCAATTACTTTTATCATTTTTAATATAATTATCATTTTCAATACAACTTTCTCATCATTTTTCCAATTCAAATACGACAATGATCGAGGAGTTGAGGGTGTACAACACATTAACACTGCATTGGATGAATTGGGCTTGAAGTTAATATACCTTGGTCCAATAAGCTTAAGCCCAGTAGGGGTGAAAATGGAAGAAGAAGAATGTGTTCAAGTTACCAAAATATCCTCACCACTTATTATAAATAGGTAAATGCTGTGTATAAAAGTTAGAAGTTTGAGTGGAATGAGGTATAGAGTTCCAATATTTTCATCCCCTTATCACAATTTTTATGGTCATAATTATTATTTTTCATGGAGATTTTGTGAGTAGTTTATATTTCCTAAAGCCTATTTTCCGAGTATTAATAGTATTTTTTGGACAATATCAAAAGTCATCATATATAAATTAATTTTTTTAAACTCATATGCCAAACTTGATATGAATATTAACAAACTTATCAAATTTAATATTTAATAATTATCAAATATTAAAATGATTAATCCATATTATAATAATCTACAAATTCATTTTAGAACATCAAACTATTTTGTTTTTAGAAATACGTCTACTATATAACCTTATCTACAATAAACAAAGGACAAAAATTAAGAGTAACATTCAAACTGTCATAACACTACTTATTAATTCACTTAATGTAGAATTAGAGTCATTGATAAAATAAGAAAGAAGATGATTAGGTAAAGTCCTCATCATCTAAGCCATTGACTTCCTAACACAAAGTCAAACAAAGCAAACATCAACAACAAAATATTAGCCATTACCCATGCCCAAAGGACCGAGTGAAAGATGACCAATGGAAAAATAATGATAGTATAGAAACTTTACTAATATTATCTCCCCATGAAAACCAGTCATGTTGTAGGGCACTGTAGATCTAAACCAATTACTCGAATATCTCCAACCAATTGAACATTATATTGGAGTTGCAAGCATAAACCCATTTGAACATTTTAACATATTTTCCTCCTTTTATATAGCTGGATGGTATTTGTTTTTTTCAATGTTGTTTTGATATTTCTAGGTTTAGTAAAGGCGAATTATCCCCCATCTGACACTTTCAGAGATCCGGAAAATCCAGATGTTGGTTTTGTTGAGGTTGATCCAATTGGAAGCTACGGTTATATTAGTAATTGTATATATTTTTTTGGTGCTAATTCAATGGATTCTTAACAAACTATCTCAAATCCAATTTGTGTTGTTCTATGTCATCCGAAGGATGTCACAAGTATCCATGCTAGTGATCTGATTGATAGTGTGGAAAACGACTCGATGTTGCTTCACTCTGTATCGAATGCCCTTGATGATTTTGAGGAATCTTTCCTAGAGGTTTCTAAAGTGCGTGCTAGGAGAAAGAAAAAGGGAAGTCTTTACTAAAGTCTGAATGACATCTTGTCAGCCAAGTTGCACACATGGCTGCTTCTACAAGATCTAGGTCATCTAACGGAAGACATGGAAAAAGTGGTTCTTAGTTAAGGAATCATCGGAGCTTCCTCAAAATATCTCGAATGAAATAACGCGTAGAGTGCCAAAATTTATGTTGTGGTATAGGCTTCATCCGCGGGGACCCTCTAACTACAACGCAATTGCTTAATGAGAAATGACGCAAAGAGAAAATTACAAATTATAAGAATAATTCTAATTTCTCATTTTTAGTTGTTTGTATTGTGTTGTTTCCTTATTGATTTTTCCACAGATGTTGCGTTGTTGTTTTTTACTATTTTCGCAACTCTGCTACAAGCCTACAAACTCTTAAGCATGTCCAGGCTTTGAATAATAAAAAAACATTCATTATTGATTCATCCAAAAGAATATGCTCAATAGATCAATCTATTTGTTCCATCAACACTTGAATTAAAGGATAAGCTACCCAGTTGATTGGAAGGAGGTTAATGGAGAGGTGATTGGTGGTTAATTCTAGTATCGATCTCATTCTTGATAATGTCGATAAGCCTCTTCTTACTGAATCAGGCTCTTATATGCCATGAGAATGGGAAAACAAAAGTTAGACAAAAGAGAAAATAATGCAATGTTGAAATCTAAATGACATTTTGTTGGACAAGCGATAAGCATAATCAACTCTTTGAGGAGTTCATCCTAAAGGGTTGGAAGAAAAAGTGTTTCGAGCATTGTAAGAACTACCAAGAAGACATGCTGATCAATAGTGATAGTTTGGAAGAATATATCAAATGAGAGTCTTCATGATAGATTGGATCAGAAGTGCACGGAATAGTGTGGAGATTAGCAACATTATAGATATGAAGATTGTAGAAGATCAAGAGCCACCTATTAAACTTTTCAAGAACTCCAAAAAGATTGGAAATCGTCAACCAAATATATTACGTATCTCATTAACTATTTTTATTATTTAAATACATGTGCATTATATGAGTAAAAAAAACTAGTATTCTATTTTTTTGGGCTGAATATTATTAATTTACTTAACACAATTCTTTCAACATAAAATTCATTATATTATTCTTGCAAATGCTTCAATGCAAGTCACATTATGGAATGTCATTCACTACACTTAATCATTTTTCTATTTTTATTCTTTTTTTCTCAATTATAAAAAAATTTGAAGTAAAACAGACATGATGAAAAATGAAAGAAATCCTAGTTTAGTTGATATACGTTAAAATGGAATTTAGCTATAATATTAAGCAACCGACCAACTTATTGAGTTATAATATCCTACTTGGATAATTCATATAGTAAAAAGGCACATGGGAAATTAGGTTTATGATTAATACACTTTAGGGATGGCACCAAAACTTTTTGTCTATTTATACAACCCCATATCATTCATGTTTAGAAAGGGTAAGATCACCAAACTTGAAGATTCTTTGTGATATGGGGTAAGATGTTTAGGCTCCACGCATATATTCATTTATATATATTGAATTGTTTCTCTTTAGTCTTTCTTTGCTCTTTAATTTGTTTGGGTCGTACTATATAATCTTCAATTCTAAATACTATAATTGGGACTATACGTGATAAAATTAAACACTTTACATGGCCGTCTTTGTTGCCAACTATGTCCTTCTAACTATATCATAAAGTTTGGAGTATCTAGTAGTTATGTCTTAAAGCAATGGCATGAATTGTCAAAAATAACAAAGATATATAGTTTATTTTACATTGTTATAGTTGGCTTATTGTTGTACATTAATGTTTTTAAATTCAATTCGCAAATATAATGCGGGTATTTTTTGGCTCTAATTAATCTATATTCATAGGCGAGTGATTGAAAATTATTCAAACTGATTTTTTGGCTGACACTGTGTTGTACTTTTAACATATTTACTACCACTAAACCTTTTTTGTAAGGGTAAACTAACCTGCAAGTACATCATTTTTTGTCTATTTGTATACAATTTTACATAAAGTACCTAAATCTACATATTTTTCTATTTTTAAAACAATTTTTTACTACTTTTATTAACTTCTATATGAACTAGCACAAACATACTCAAATCTGCCCTACATCACATACCCAAATTCATACCCATCAATGGAATAAAACCTTCATCCATGCATTTAGATTCCTTTTTCTAAAGAGTAAAAAGTGTATAATAATTGGCTCTAGTTTCCAAAAGATGTTATCTTAAAGATTATATACATGAATGAAAAATATGGGAAGCCATGGGTGTGGGTATGGGAGCAAGCAAAAGGTTGTAGTATAGCTTTCCATGTAATGGGTGATGAGGATTGGGAAAAGTAGAGCTTTTATAGATTCCAAAGTTTATCTTTAGATAGTGGTTGGATATATATGGGATTATTGGTGTATATTCTTGGTGCCATTATGGGGAATTCCACATTGAGGAGGAGTTGGAATGCCCTTTGGGCTTTGTTTTTCCTCTTCTTTTTGTAGTGGGCAATCATGCATCTACATTTTCTTTTAACTAATATTGCTTTCCAATTTTCAAGTAATTTCAACATGTTTTCTTTCTCCTATGTTTTCTCATCATATTAGTGCATAACAAGAGAGTTAATCACTAGCAAAAATGCATTTCATGTTATTTGGCACTTGGGTTA
Organism: Portulaca oleracea; assembly: GCA_029582165.1. Taxonomy (NCBI): domain Eukaryota; kingdom Viridiplantae; phylum Streptophyta; class Magnoliopsida; order Caryophyllales; family Portulacaceae; genus Portulaca; species Portulaca oleracea. The sequence continues at coordinate 7,463,243 of CM055883.1, read as the reverse complement.
GAATTGAATTTAATAGTTTTATTGATTTTCTTCTCATCATATTAGTGCATAACAAGATGCTTAATCAATAATAAAAATGTATAACATGCTATGTGACACTTGGGTTAGAATTAACTTTAATAATTTATTGATTTTTCAATTTATAAAATAAGTAGTTAATTTATTTGTATACTATTTTAAAATATCGACTAACTCAAGTACAATAGATATTTCAAGAACAAATTAGAAAGAAATAAGGGAGGGGTTGAAAAGTGTCCAGTTCATATACCAACAATATTTATTTATTCTTATATTAAGGAATTGTTTTAGTAGCGACGAAATTTTCTTATATACCTATTTGTACATAAAGATTGTTCCTATTTCCTATAACCAAGGATTTGACCATCTGACAATAAATTTGGATAAATTTATTTAAATTTACTTAAGTTATCCTAAATAATGTCATTTACTATTATTAAAATCTTCTGGCCCCTCATTTTGTAGATTTTTTTTTTCTTGTTTGGAACAATATTGGAAAATGTCGAAAAGGCAAAAGCAACCCACTAACATACAGCTTCGACTATGATCAAATCCAAACACAGGCCCATGTCTCGCTCTAAATGTGGGCTCCATCATCGATCCAGCCCAACTACCTCCTTAGGTCCGGTACATTACCCCACCACAGCAGGGTGGTCAAAAAATTGTTCAATTTGAAAATCTGGTTTAGTTTAATTGGAGAAAAATTGGGTACGGTCAAAAATCTTATCGGAATTTGACTTCGATCGAATTGACCGATAACCTGGACATAATATTTTTTCATTTTCCTATTGACAGAACCCGATATTGACCCGAATTATCTGAATTGGATAACACCCGTAAAAATGGGGTATCGGACATTAACTTTTTGTCCAATATCCTATTCGTCCGAATCCACAATGACCCTAACCCAAAGTTCTAACAGCTTTACAACACGACCCCCCAAAATATCTTATGATACGTTTGGTTCTTTCGTAGGAAAATATTTCTCGGAAAAGTTTCTCTAAGAAAGTTTTTTGGGGAAAGTTTTTGATAGAAAATATCTTACAGTGTTTGGTTTATATTTGAAATCATGGTGAAGTTTGTAGAAAAAATTATTAAAATGTCTAAATTACCTGTATTTATTTATAAAACAATTTTTAGGGGTATTTTGAGAATTTTGATTAAAGTATTTCGCTTCCCCATGGGAAACAAACATTCCCAACCCTTCCTATAGGAAACATTTTTCCATTTAACATGGCCACAAAACTTTCTCATTCATATTTTGTAACCCAATATAGGAAAATTTGGTCGACTTGGTAAATTGACTAACTTTCTTAGGAAAGACTGACAACCAAACACTTCCTTATGAACAAAATAGAACTCCTTTATTTGCATGCTATTTGTCACATTATACTGGTTAAATTTTAAAAAATTTTACCTTCAAATTTTCAATATATACAATGATTCGTCATAAAAAAAATTACAACAATTAGATTTGTATTGAAAAATAGTGTTAAAAAAGTACAATATCGCAAGTGATAATAGAATATTATATAAGAATTTATCCGCCAAAGGGTAAAATTAGAGACCTTAAAAGTCAGCTAAGTGACAAATTCATTTTATCGGAAGCTTGAAGTTGAATGTAGATGGGGCAGTGTCCAAAGAGGGCAAGGTCTAGTTGGAGGCTGTTGGATAATTTCAAGTGTATGATAAGTTTAGTGACTCGAGTTTATCTAAGTTAACTCATAAGATGAGCTATTGGGTACAAGGAAAAGTCGAGTAGACTTTTCGGGACCTAATTGGCCCTATTAAGGGTAACACCGGTATGTGTTACCAAGCAAGGAGGTAGCTTTGATAATATTTAGTCAATTTTATGCATGGATAATTTAAGCATGCTTTATACATTTTATGAGAGGATAATAATAAGTTAATTATTATATTATCTAAATTATCCAATGATGACAAGAAATTTTATCCACTTGAAAAAGTGGTTGAATCTTATCCATATCCACCCTATCCAAGTGGTTTCTTCATGGCCTACAAATAGGGTGGATATGATGCCATTTCTAAGAGGATGTCAAATGGTATCGAGTCTAAGAATGCCATTTGCAAGTTGTTAACATAGGACCCATCATATTCATTCCAACAAGAATCACATCTCCTTGGTTTTTGGTGGCCACAATCTCTAAGGTTGACATGAGAGTTTGAGTCTAAGTTCCTACAAGGCGAGTGTTTTATCCTGCAGACTATATACGGCAGTTATATAAGTCGAAGGAGAGAAGGTATGCCTTCGACTCACTTGAATACTCGAGTAAATTCCCATCCTACACCGATTTGACATCAACAGTCTTCGACTTATATATGATTGGGTATCAAGATCGGGTTTGAATTGGGCATGACAAGATCAAGATCGAGTTTTTGAGATGCTTCTGGTCGAGTTTGATGGCGGATCGTGATTACAATCGGTTGATGAAGTAGATTTGTTGTCATTAAAGATCAAGTATGGGATGATGATTGGGCAAATAATGATCATGCTTGATTGAAGAGATTATGGGCTAATCTTGCAGTGATGGGTCAAACATTGCATGAGATAAGTCATTAACTTTTAGTTTGTTAATTCAAGATAACTATGCAATTGTGCTATATGATAAGTATGTGGCTTCTCCATGAATGCTTGGTTTGGTGCATGCATGCGCTGGCCCTTCCTTCTATCATGATTTATCATGATTTGATTCATGTATTCCCAATAAAGTTAGAACGTGTGGCACCATTTTTTTTCCAGACAAGTGGGAAATATGTGTTGATGAAAGTTAAGATGGGATTCTTGTAGATAATGCATGTAAAAGAGGATAAGAATTGGTTAAGGATTGGTTATAACTTCCAATAACTTCTTTTGGCATTGGTGATGATGATAAGATATTAGTTTGTCATAAATTTTTGGATATGTAATTGTTAAGTTTAAGTTGTGTGATTTATTTTATACATGTTATATCCATGGTATAATTTATGATGTTGCATGATTTTAATGATACATATGGTAAGTTATGTAGACTAATTTTTGATCATATGATAAGTTGGACCTTGTATTTTGGGGGTATTTACAATCTGGACCCCCATGTTTCAAAGTTTACAATTTGGACCCTATACTTTGTTTCCGGCAACAATTTGAACATAGTTAGAGGGGTCTGGCCAAAAGAGGCCCTTATTGTAGTTTGACTGATTTTTTCTTCCAAAGTTGCCCCTTAATTATTTCTGTATTTCCAAATTTACCCTTCATTTATTCGGTTTTCTGGGAGTTTGGAGTTGAATAGTCACTAAGGGTGGGATATGCGTATGGGCTGTAAAATTGAAGTCTTCAGTCTAGTCAATTGCAAAAGAAAATTCAAAATAAATGAATAAATGAAATAAGGGTAAATCGGTCAGTTTATGCAAGATTTTGGTCTTCACCGGAGTCAAACTTAACTTTGGGCTAAATTTTTTGGGTCCATATTGTATAGGGTCCAAATTGTAAACTTTGAAACATGGGGGTCCAGATTGTAAATACCCCAAAAATACAGGGTCCAAAAAGCAAAAAACCCCAATATGTGTTATATTGTTTTATTTGAGTACAAGATGATCATGTTATAAGTGTTAGTCTATGAATTATTTAAGTGATATGTATTATTCAAGTATGTATGTTCAAGTATAAGTTTTGCTACAAGAAAAGAAATGTATGTTTTATGTACATTTGAAAAGATTATAAGTCCATGATTATAATGTTATTATAGATGAATTTAATTAAGTTCAAATTGGCTAATTGTATGATTATGAGTTCATGGTTATTTATTTGGATATTCATATAGTCATGAAGAGAATATTTTATAAGTAAAATGTGAAGGTTTATTCACATTATAAGTTAAGTAGTATTCTCTATAAGATGGTCTTGTAGATCATGAATGAGTATTTATGGCCAATTAAAGTAAAACGTAATTAATTTTTAAGTATATTTTTGTAGCAAATGTTTAATATGTAATAGTTTAATTACATACATGAGATGAAGTTTTTAAATTCAATAAGTTTACAAGTAATGAATTTATTCTCCATGACAACTTAATAAAGTTTGTATTAAATGTAAGTTGTAATGGTTTAATTACATGCTAAAAGTTTAAGATGTAATGGTTTAATTACATGTCAAGATTAAGCTTACAAGTTGATTATGGTTTCTTGAAGTACAAGGTTTAATGTGAGGTTATTCTTACGAAGCTAGCCTACAATATTGATTATTATACTAGCCTACAATATGATAGTTTAATCATATTGATTGCTAGATAATCTACAATATTGATTGCTAAGGAGCCTACAATATTGATTGCCAAGAGCTTACAATATGATAGTTTAATCATATTGATTGCTAAGACCTACAATATTGATTGCTATAAGCCTACAATATGAAAATTTAAATCATATTGATTGCAAGTAAAGTTTAAGTATTCAAGTTCATTGCCTACAATATGATGGTTTAATCATATTGATTGCAAAAGTTAAATTTCTTTTTTAGTATCGAGAAGTAATACAACAGTTTAGCTGTATGGTTTTTGGTATTGAGTTATAATACAATGGTTTAGTTGTATATATTGTCGATGTATTTAAGTACTCAAGTTTAAGTTACAAGTATTAATAAGTATGACTATCTTCAAAGTTTAATAATTGATCATGGAAAGATATGAATTTATCTAGTGATCATTATTAGTCAAGGATGAAGTAGGTCATTGTTTTCAAGTTGTTTAAGTAAGACCTCGGTTTAATCCTTTGGTTAAAGGACTAAACAAGGACTTGATAATTTCATATTATCAAGGGCAATAGGATTAAGCCCAATTTTAACAAACACTAATAATAGTGCCTCTTCTTGATACTTGACTTGATGTCAAGCTATCGGAGGGTGACTCTATTAGATAGTGGCTGTGATAGCACAAATTTTAAACTGTCCCAAGGTTAAGTATTGTGCTTAAGCTGTAATGATCAGAGGTTGAGTGTTTACTCTTAATAGACTGTTTAAGGATGGGGGCTCGATTACAGGAGCATATAAGTTTTTGTCTACCTATGTGAGCAAGAGGTGTAGCCGCCTCAAGGAGCTAATGGGCTTGGCTTCAATTTGCTCACAAGAGGATATGTGACACATGGCGGATAATAGTGTCGTAAGTTCAAGGAATCTTAGTTGATGAGTTGTGTCAGTGATATGTATCCAAATGGTCAACAAGGATGTGAAGTTCAATGCTTAGTCAACTATCACGTTCAGACATTTGTAATTATGTTCACTACATGGAAGTTCAAGTCGCAAGACACTATCCATGATGCATAACAATTCCTTACTTTCTTGGTGATTCAAGTTCTGTGTTTATGATATGTCACAAATGGCGGGGGTGTTGGAATATTGGTTAATAATTTCATACACTCAAAATGGCAGGGGATTGTTGGATAATTTCAAGTGTATGATAAGTTTAGTGACTCGAGTTTATCTAAGTTAACTCATAAGATGGGCTATTGGGTACAAGGAAAAGTCGAGTAGACTTTTCGGGACCTAATTGGCCCTATTAAGGGTAACACGGGTATGTGTTACCAAGCAAGGAGGTAACTTTGATAATATTTAGTCAGTTTTATGCATGGATAATTTAAGCATGCTTTATACATTTTATGAGAGGATAATAATAAGTTAATTATTATATTATCTAAATTATCCAATGATGACAAGAAATTTTATCCACTTGAAAAAGTGGTTGAATCTTATCCATATCCACCCTATCCAAGTGGTTTCTTCATGGCCTATAAATAGGGTGGATATGATGCCATTTCTAAGAGGATGTCAAATGGTATCGAGTCTAAGAATGTCATTTGCAAGTTGTTGACATAGGACCCATCATATTCATTCCAACGAGAATCACATCTCCTTGGTTTTTGGTGGCCACAATCTCTAAGGTTGACATGAGAGTTTGAGTCTAAGTTCCTACAAGGCGAGTGTTTTATCCTGCAGACTATCTACGACAGTTATATAAGTCGAAGGAGAGAAGGTATGCCTTCGACTCACTTGAATACCCGAGTAAATTCCCATCCTACACTGATTTTACACCAACAGGGGCGGTTGTAAGGGACAGGGCAGGAGCTGTTCAAGCAGTTGGAGTCAGGTAGGTCCCCGAAAGCTGGGGAAGGAGTGGCGACTCTATGTGGCTTGAAGTTGGCTTTGAGGCTCGGGTGGAGATATGTCGTGGTGGAGTCTGACAGCTTAGGCCTAATTGCAAGATGTAGAAACAAGACAGCTTCTTGAGCGAGTTTGATATGCTCCTTGAAGACATTTTTTAAACCTGCAACCAAGTTTGATGCTTGTGTCTGGTCTCACGTGTTGTAGGACGGGAATAGGGTCGCACATAATCTAGCTAGAATCAATGTCGGGGGGTGGGGGGTGAGAAAGTATGGGTTGGGGCTGTTCCTCCAGAGGTTGAACTATTTGTAACCATGGACCTTTTAGCTTTGTAATGAAAGCCTCCCCCCGGCCCCCCTTTCCATTTGGTGTAAGAAAAACTATATATAGAGTTTGAGACAATGGTAAACCCGACTTTAGAAATGTATCATAGTAAGTTAAACTATTGTATTCTTAGATTTCTGTATACCACTTTTAAGTAGCTCCAAGCTGAATGATATTTCAAACAACTATAATCCAATTTATGATATAATTAAGAAAACTACAGTCCAATATACCATAGTTTGGACTATTGTAGCTCACTATATAAAAATTTGGGATTACTGCAATATAGGTGTCACGTAAGGAAACCAACCTCCTTTGGTGCCATGTAGGAAAACCATTAAGTTAGTTTGGACCAACTTGGAGGCAATTTACTAAAATCCAAGGATTTAATAGTTCAACTTATTGTGATGCATTTTCAAGTTCGGTTTAAAATTAATTGTCCCAAGCAGCCAATCTCTATAGTTTGTTTACTACAATCCAATTTTCCATTTATTTTGCAATCTAAGTAAACTCATCGGAGAATACTTGTACAACCAAATGAATGAACTAGGGATGACAATAGGTCAGGTCTGGGTCTAGGTTTAGTTGGACCCGAAACTAGGCCCACCAAATATTTTGGACACAAACCCAGACCAAAACTCATCAGTTCACGGCTCCTTAACTTGTCCTTAGTGAATCCAATATTCTAAACTTTTTTCTATCAATTTTACCAACTTTAAGGATTAATTTTTGTTTTCATACTTGTATAATATTGTGAATTTTTAGTAATGCAATTATATTCAATCGCCATGATCATAGGAACTACTAAGTTCAAAGTATGAACAAACAATGTCAAAGATAAAAATATTACAAACGTAAGATATAATCCACTCATCTATAAATGCAAAAGGCAAAAGAACAATGAATGAAAATTTAGGGTTATTTTGTACAATAATAATTCTCTAACATCTAACACAACCTTCGTAGAAAAATTTACAACAAAATCTCATGTTGGGGAGATCAAAGGGGGGAGCCCACTTCAACCAAGGTTCATGGTAAACAAGTTAAGTGAGGTTTCATCTTAAAACCAATTGGTGTTAAGAGGAGTAGCCCACTTGACTTATATACCATGTCATTTATCTTTACTTTTCCGATGTGAGATATTACTCTACAGAGCCGCACCCTATTCCACCCGAGTCTCATGCCACCACTCTGTGCATTCAGGATACCCAGCCACGCACACCGCACGCACCATGGTCTCTGCTCCTGTCCATGGTGATCTTCCCGCACCTTGCACACGCCCAGCCGAACGAATCATCGACTCTGATACCACTTGTTGAGGAGATCCAAGGGGAGATCCCACTTCAACCAAGGCACATGGTACACAAGTTAAGTGAGGTTCCATCTTAAAACCAATTTTGGTGTTAAGAGGAGTAGCCCACTTGACTTATATACCATGTCTTTTCTCTTTATTTTTCCAATGTGGGACATTTTACTCATGGGCGAATCTCAACATCTCACATTCTTCCTTTTATATATGCTTTCCATCATATTTTTAGACAAGGTAATCGTGCGGCTAATTGGCTAGGAAAGTTAGGTATTTCTCTTTATTCCACGCTATGTGCATTCACAATTAGTCCTTTCCATTAGATTATATTCTGTTTGGTGACAAATTAGGTAGAACCCTTGATAAAAGGAATACTTAATGATTGTATCTTGTTCTTCTTCCAAAAAAAAAAAATTGCTTTATATCCTAAGTTTTAAATTTTAAAATTCAAATTTCTGTGTAAGGTATCTCCATCGAGTCTATACGTCCAAGCCTAGACCCAGACCCAACCTAGACCCAAATTTTTTTTTTTTTATGAACTCGGATGCGCCCTAGACCCATTGGGTTCAGAAAATAATGGGTCTAGACTCGACTAAATGGATGGGTCTGGCAGATCCGAAGACTATCTGTCATCCCTATAATAAAGTTATTTTGTGAATGTTGAACAAGCATAAGAGTAAAGCTCATAATGTTGGAATAAACTATTTTTTTCAATGGTGGACAACAAAAATAATTGAATTAGCTTAGCGACAATAAAATTATACATTCAGACTATTTTTTTCCAATATTCTGAAAATATAAATTATTTGATTCCAATTGTCCTAACAAAAATGTCAAAATATATTGCTATCAAATGGCAAAAAAAAAAAAACTTTTCTTTTTTCTTATTTAGAGTTAAGAACTGGGCTTTGAATCCAATGAATAACAGCCCAAATAAATTCCACCTCAAATGAACCTTGACAAGATCCTGATGGGCCAAACTGGACACTTTGTAAGCATAAACGTTCTTGCAGGTTCCTGAATCTCGACCTGATTGATTAAACAAGGAATCAAATGTTGGGAGCATTCTCTTTATTTTTATTTTTTTTTGTAATAAGTTCATTGAGTCTGGAAAGTATAGGGTAAGTTCAGCTGTTTTTTTTGGTTTGCCTCTGCTGTATTGCCGGATATTCTGTAACATTTTTTATGCTTTTTTTCCTTTTGGTTTTCAACGATCGAAAAAAAAAGTTCAGCTTGGTTCAATATTTTTTTCACAATTTTTTCAAATTTAAAGCTAAGATTTAAGTTGGGTTCTTTATATTCAATTTATGAATTAGAAATTGAAAATAGCATTTTGTTTGTATTTGAGGTGCATTTAAGTGGAGCCAATTTTTTTTTACACTGGTGCTTTTTTGTTTTTTCAACTTTTTATACATCTGAGCTTGAAAATTTATCAAATTATTCTTTCATATTAAATTTTGGACATCAAAATTAATATTAAATTAATTAATCGAAGCGACCTCAAATTGCGTTCAATTCAACAGACATTCTAGTCCAACCAAGTTAAATTTTGGTCAATGTTGAAAATTTGGGACATACAAACGACAAATGGTAGGCAACATCTGACAATTCGTGTGGGCGAGGGGGCTACGAGTCGGTAATGTATTGGATTCGAGTAAATATAGGTCGTGTGTATTTCAGGTTCAGATAAATACGGAGTGTATTTCGATTTTGGATTAACCTAACGGATTATGAGTACGACCAGTTTCCACTTTTTCTTTAAAAACAATTGTCTCTAGATATACTATTTTCTGTACAATATACATAACAAAATACGATTATCTTCCAGTAACGATGGATTATTGTAAATGTTTCTATTTAAAGTCGAGAAATAACATATGAATGAATTGCGGTTATAGTTTAATAGTCATGAATTCTAACGAAAAATTACAAATTCCAATAGATTTGAATAATAATAATAATAAAGTTTTCGGGTCAGGTTTGACCCGCTATTTTGTGGGGTTTTCACATTCAATTTATTTCAAATTTGGGTCGAGAAAATCGTATTTAAAAATCAGGATATTCAGACAGATTTAAGTCGGCTCAAAGATTGACAGGTGTGGTTGGGCTGTCTTACCTGTCTATAATGGTACGAAAAGGTTGAGTTGATGTCATGATTTCTGGCTTAATGAGTAAATCTGTCTAATATGACTCCAAGTGGGCTGCTTTCCCTTCGTTACAATGATAATTTAGGCAAAGAAGATGAGAATAGACAACTAAAGACAAGGAAAGGAGGGTTCATATTCTAACACTCAACATTTGGTAAAACTCCGCAAGTTTAGCATGTGATAGGTCTACTATTTGGCTGGCTTTTCTTGTTTATTTCCTCTTGTTTTTTCACTCATGCTTGACTCTTGGTCTCTCATCTTATGCCATAATGGATACATTATATATATTCTTATCCATTTTTTGCATATTTTATAGTGCATAGGCTACGTTCTTTTATACAGTGTGCTAATGGTGCAGTGTGGTGCGGTGTGGTGCGGTGAAATTTGAAAAAAATGGGGTGAAGTGTGGTGAGTTGTGATGAAAATTGTGTTAAATGGAGTAAGTGATGAGAAAGAATGTGAAATTACAGAATACGCATGAATATACTGCCAAATACACGAAAAGCGTGGTTACCAACTAATACGAGATTGTTTTTCATTCTTATCCTTAGTAGGGTACAAATGTACAATCAAAGCCAAGTCTACCAATTTCCTTTTCAAAATAGTTGCTTAAGGGATTTGGTTTGGTATTAGATGGTGACACTTGTGTTGACTAAAAGGTTTACTTGTAAGAATGGGAGTATTATATGAATGCAATTATAAATACTTTTATGATGCCAACCACCCCTCCATATCTCAATTTGCTCCTTTTATATATGACTAGCTACAACTAAAAGCCTATAAAAACTAAAAATGATCTCTTCTTTTATGGCTGAAAAGATCATGGTGTGTAATTATAGCCACTATTCTTATGGGAGGAATTTCTTTGGATTGTTGACCCATTCACATTTTATTGATTGCTGAACTCATGGCTTGTTCTGTCAAACTCCAGCATCTTCCCTTTAAATTTTCTACCTTCATATGCTCCCTTTCCCCTAAACCAATCGATATAAAAAAATAAATAACAAAGAACTGAATGAGAAATTGAGACTATGACTATTACAGTTTTAATCGGTGGTGTGTTTAGCTCATGTTTTTTAAAGGATTTTTAGATGATAATACTTTAGGGGTATTTGACAATAATGTATTGAATTTTTTTTTGAACTCTAATACACTGAACTTTGAGGATATTGGACAATAATGTACTCAGAACAATTCCACTGGTGATTGACGTGGTGGCGGTTCTATTTGAGGTGTCGTTTTTCTATTTTTTTTATAAAATATTTTTGTCATGTAAGAAAGTACACATAAGCTGGATAACTAATATATTTGTTTGTGAAAAAAAAGAAAAACAACACCATAAAGTAAGACCACCACCGCATCAACCACCAACAGAATTGTTCTGAATGCATTATTGTCTAATACCCACAAGGTTCAGTGTATTATAATTTTCCAATACCTCTAAAGTTCAATGTATTATCATTTTGGAATAAATTTTTTATCGAAAGTCTTTTCTAGGACAATTTTCTATGAAATTCAGATTAAAGATAATAGCCTTATTCTCATCAGGCTATTCAAGGGACCTTCCACACCCCTTGACATATCGATATGATTGTTAGAGATATCAAAAACCTAATCATACAGTTGGAAGATTCTACTGTTTGTGACGTCTAACGAGAAGCAAATTCCTGAACTATATGTCATATTGGATATATATGTGTATGCACGTGTGTGCTTTTTTTTTTTTTTTCTTCAAACACCTCTCTATAACATGTGTTTCTTGGAGGCCCTGAAATAAGGAAAAAAATAAGTAGTTGCTCGATCATGCAGCTTCAACGAAATTCATTTCTCAAGCAGTTGCATATGGGACTACAGTAGCGACATATTGCCACCACTAGTGTCAAAGTTTATCATAAGGTCAAAATTTCAACAATAGAAAGTTAAAGATGGTACAAAAATGACTTCAACCACATAAAATCCAACAACAATTAAAAATGTTAGTTTGACCAAATTCAAAATCCAACAGTAGCACAGGATAATGGCTACTGACCAGGAGACCGCTAATATGGACAAAACAAATGACATACACAATTTAACTCTTTACAGTTATTGCATTAGATCGAACAGTGTATCTAATTCTTTTCATACATATAAAATTATAAATAGTATGATGTTTAGTGGTATCAAAATTTTAATATTCTTTATCAAAATTTTGAACTCTTTAAAGACATGTATTGTAGTTTAAGGCACCGTTCACTTCTATATATATAAAGTGGAATTACGGTGCGATAAATTGTGGTGGATTATGGTGGGTCACGATAAGTTGCGGTGGAAAATAATAAATGAGTGTTGATATTTGTAAAAAAATAAATAGTAAATTGCGATAGATTGCAGTGAATTGTGGTAGATTACGGTAAATTGCAGTGCGATAAGTTTAGCAGTAAATTATCTCCGATAGCAGCAGCTACAAGATATGTAGATATGTAGGCGCTGAACCCCTCTGATTCACTGCTTGAGATTGATCAGCCGGATATGATGGCAGAGCTAAGACCAATGGTTGGCTACCTTAGCCGAACTCAGATCGAGTAAAGATAAGCGAGCTTCCAAAAATATTCTAAGTGTCTTTTTGGCCATCCCGGTAGAATGCATTGCCGCAAGGCAAGGTCACTAAGTCTCTTAGTAGGCCCTTTGTGAATAGGTCTAGTAAGTGGTCTTTTAGGGCTTAAAGGAGCAGTAACTAACTCATACTAGGCCTGCATTCGGATTCTCGCCGAGGAGGAAAAGAATCCGGACTTAAGCAAATTGGGGAGTAAAGCAACCTTAACTCATAACCCAAAAGGAGGTCCGCTCATCCAACATCCGATATGGTAGGGGCGGCAAGGAAAGAATGGAACCTCGATCCGCGCAGGAACTAAGTAGAGGCGCATCTTTACTCAGTAGCATGTCCTCGCTCTCACTTAGACTTTCTAAGTCTAATAGATCCGGGAGGAATGAAATAAGTAATATAAATATAATAAAAAGTAATAAGGCTTCTTATGGCCATACAGAGGCGGTTTGAGAGTTAAGATAAGACTAGAAGACCGAGATTCCGCTTTGAGCTCTTAGCAATCCGGATTGAAGGATTGATATTGACTTTGACCGGGAGGTAGTGTTTAGACTTGACAAAAGGAAATCCCCATAGTAGAGAAAGAAGCGCCTCATTAAATAGCATATGTGTAGAGACTTCCTTCCTGTCTTCCCCGACTGAGGGAATGGAGTTTCCGATCAATCTTTAGATGTTTTAGTTAGAATCCACTGCTTCATCATCTAAGGCTACCGAGCTACCTTCCTATTTATATTCTTGTTCAAACCCGTCCAGAAGTCGATATCTTTATCTTGGTATTGCACTCCCTGAGAAGCAACTACTGTGTTCTTAGTTGGGCTATTGGTGTGTAAGTCGGGCATTTAGGGCTTGTAAGTGGGCTTATAGTCAAACTACTAACCCTAAGGCTATCAGTTTATGCTTTATACTTACTTCCTAAACTTACTCAAAGACTAGACCCATCAAAGAACGGTGCCTAAATCATCTCGACATAGACCCATCAAATAAAGTTCAATTATTTGTTGAAAATTACATTTCAAATCAGTTTCCTGATGAGTCCAAGTTTTAAAAAATTGTTATGATATACTCCCTCCGTTTATTTTATTTGTCATTTACATTTTCCGATATTTATCTTTAATCAATAATTTTTCAAATAATACATTTATGAAAAATATGATATCATACTTTTTGAATAATATTTTTATTATGAATCTAATCATATCAATTTTGATTGATGAATCATTATACAAAATAAGATATTAACACAACTAAAAATATGTGTATTACCGACCACTTTTTTCAACCAATTTAAAATAATTGGAAAAATCAATCATTTTAGCACCCAATTCATATTTGAACTATTTTTCAAAAATTTTAAGTGGGAGAAAGGATTGGAAATTCCAACCAATTTTGCTAAAATGGTTGGAAATTTTTCCTACCATCCTTTTTCATACTATTTGAAAATGATTGGAAAAATGGTTGGATTACTTTTGGAGATAATTTTTTACAAACAATTATTTTACCAACCATATTTTTTTGCAACAGTTGATGCAAACAACTAAAGTCAAATGAGTAATTTAAACTGGAAATTCTACCATAGTTGAATTTATTTTCAACTATGGTAGTTGAAAATTTTATATCATTCATTTATAAAAAAAAAATCATATTTGTTAAAAAAATTTATATCCTCCTAAACATGGTTAATTATTGTAATAAGTTACTTTGATCAACCTACGTTGATTTTGAATTTTTATGGTAAAATTAATGGTATTTTCACTTTTCAAATACGATAGTAGAAAAAAAGTCAATTATGATAGAATTTCGTTAAAAATATTAAATTTTGTAAAAAAGTATAACTTAACATATAAATTTACTTATTGTAACAAGTCCCATAGTGAATATATATATATTAATTTTAATCTTTAATGATAAAATTACGGGTAATTATATATTTCAACTATCATAGTTAAAAAAAATTCAACTATATTATAATCTTCCAATTTAAACAACTATCAATTAATAGCTACCAAATAATCACTAAAAGCTTCCCTCTAATAGCCAATTATCGAACATGGCCGTAGTATATTTGCATCTAATAGGTAGGGGTTGAAGAAAAATCCGGAACCGGCACACCGAACCGGAAACCGGATAAAAAATCCGGGAACAGGCAACACCGAACCGGTTTAAAAATTCGGTGCACCGCACCGGAAAAACCGATAACTAAATGGGGCGGTTCCGGTTTGGGATATTCACACCGATGGGGAACCGGCACCGCACCGTTAATATAATTAAATACATATATATATAAGTTTTGGTTTAAAAAAAAATTCTACCCAAAAATTAATACAAAAATAATATAAATTAACTAGTTAAAAAAAAAAAGAACATTAGGTGTTAATGTGTTATTGGGTTGGGCTTTTTTTTTAATTAAATAGAGATTTTTTTTATTAAATAGAGATTTTTTGGATGTTTGATAGAAATTTATGCGGTTCCGGTTCACCGGTGAAACCGCACCGTTAAAGCCGGTGCACCGGTTTTTAAAAACCGGGTGATTCGGTTCTGGTTCCGGTTTATGGTTTTCGCGCACCGTTCATCCGGTGCACCACTTCGGCGCACCCTACTAATAGGTGCCAAATGTTACATTATTGATGCCAATTCTCTTAGCACAAATCAGAAAAAATAATAGTTAAAAAAGGGAGGGCTGCATCTAATATGACTTGATGCCAATTCTCTTAGCACAAATTTTTCTATCATCTTTTTTCCTACTATTTGAAAATGGTTGAAAAAATAGTTGGATTACTTTTCGAGATAAGTTTTCTCAAACAGTTATTTTATTTACAGCAGTTAACGCAAACAGCTAAAGTCAAACGAATAATTTAAACTATCAACTAATAACTACCAAATAATAACTAAAAGCTACCCGTTAATAACCAATCATCAAACATGGCCGTAGTATATTTTGAGGTAATAGGTCCAATTGTTACATTATTGATGCCAAATTCTGTTAGCACAAATCAGAAAAGATAATAGTTAAAAAAAAGGGGAGGGCTGGGTCGAAAGCGGAACCGTCCAAGAAGAAGAGTTACCTACCTCCACTCCGATACGATACCCCCCCATTCTTGGATCCCCAACCCAGGCAGTGTACGCGTGTGGCGAGTCAGTCCCAGTCAGAGTCAGAACTCAGAAGGATACCTTAATGTTTTATAGGTGGGTGGTGGTGGTTGTTGCTAATTTTGCAAAGGATGACATTATTCAACTTACCTTTTTCAGGTACATTCGTGTGAACGTCTTTACCCCAAATGCCAACACTTCCCCATTCTTCTCCTCTAATTTCCACCAACCTTTGCCATCCCTCCCCTCATTTCAAGCCTTACACTTGTGTTCCTCCATTTTTATATTTCAATTTGGATAGGTTAGGTTACTTTTACCAATTATAAGAAACTTTGCACTATATTGTTCAAAGTCCGGATCAGGTTAGATCAATTGGGTCGGAAGTCATATGATCCTCAACTTCTACAGGACCCGACCCGGCCCTAACTAGGTCGTATACCTAGAGTTTTTGGGTCGGGTTCGATCAACTGGGAAAGCGTTGACCCTAACTTGAAAATTTTTGGGTTTGGTTGGTCTCCAGACCGTGATCAGGCCTACTTTGTACTCACCAATGAGTCGGCAGTCAAGTGTCAACCACCTGACCTCATCTTTTGTGTTATCTACCAAACTTCGAGTTTTGACAAAGGAAAAATAATTTCCAATGGTGAAAATTGTGTGGTTGATGGATCATATTTGTAGTGAACAGTTTCGCATTCTATCTATTTAGTTCGCTAGTAGTTACCTATAAAGCAAATTTACTTGGTCTAAAAACAAGTAACTTTACTCTCTCCCTCTTACTTTTATCTATCTCTTTATCTATATATAAATGAAAATTTTAAAAGTTAACATAGTGTAAACAAGAACACATATTATTAAGGAAAATTCGATTATAGTGCACTATACTCATGGGTTTGGATTGTGACATTGTACTTTAAATTTGTATCACATTGCACCAAAATATAAAAGTGTTGGATTTTATTGCATCATCACCGAATTGAGTGTAACCAACTTGGTGGATTGTCTACATGACATGTTGGAAAATATTTTTTTTTTTTATCTCGCCAATTGATTTCATGGATTTTATTGCACCACCAAAACATAAAATTGTTTGATGGGATAGGAAGATGATACTTTATGGCATGCCATGTAGACAACCCACTGAGGCGGTTTTACACAACTCGGTCGTGGTACACTGAAATCCAACTTTTTAACGACGTTTCAGTGCACTATGATAAAATTTAAAGTATAATTTGTAACAATCTAAACCCTAATATAGATTGCACTAATATCCAATTTTTCTATTATTAATTAGAAAGCCACATAATATATACTTAAAAATATACATAAGACAAGCACACCTAATTAACCAAATATATACATATGAAATAGAATTATCAGCAAATACATTGGATAAATTGGATGAACAAATACAAAGCCTTTGGTTTACAGAGGCCCTTATATATTTGTTATTAACTTGTAAAAGAGAATAAAATTAAGAACTCATACAATTATTATTCTCTTATAGAAATCTTTATAAATTAGTAAAAGGTCAAAAAAGCATTTAAAATTTTATTTTTTTAAAGAAAGTATACTACATCTATTAATATTACTATAGACAGATAATTCCATGATATCAAAAAACGGCAAAAACAAAAAAAGAAACATGAGCTTAGAGAAAAATAGAAAAATTATAAATTTCAAACAAATGCACATTTTCTTCACTTTAATTACTTCATTTAGACTATGTTCAATACAATTTCAATAAATAAATTTAAAATAAATTTAGAATAAATTATACAAAATTTCTTCATAATAAATTTATGAAAATAATGTTTATAATTTTCCCCCTTTTATTTCTTAAAAATTCAAAATAATTGTTTGGATTCTCAAAATGAAATCTAAAAATTCTTTTTATTAACTATTTTCATAACTTTTCTAAAGGTAAGAATGAAAAAATAAAAAAATTAAAACTTTATAAAATGTCAAAGTGAAAATATAGAATTAAATTCGATAAAAAGAATGCAATTTTTCAAATTTGAGATATTTTAAATTTGGATTAATATTGTCTAATCACCCAAAATAATTATTACTCCCTCCATCCCTAAAATTTGACCATGTTTGATTTATGGAGTCAAATTTTATAAATTTTGTCATTTAATTTATCAAATTATATGTCAAGTTATCACAAAAGACCACTGTTATTAGATTTGTGATGAAAAATATTTTAATTTAAATATAATATTACAAATTTTTTAAAATATAATTTAAAATATTAATAGTCAAAGTATAATATTAAAAACTTAAAAAAAATAAAATGGACAATTTGTTTAAGACAGAGATACTATTAGAATCCAATTTCCAAATTTAACTTAAGTGGAGGGGCCGCGTTTGGTGTAACGCCGCCGTTTCATACCTTACTTGGTTACTTCCTTGCAGGGACTAATATATAACCCAGATTCCCCACTCCAATTTCCCCCGTTTTATATCCCCCTCACCTCCACAATCTCTCCCTCTTCCCTCCTAACCGACCAACCACAAAGTGATCATCCCCAACTCATTTTGGAGAAACCAATCACTTCATTCCTCACCACCACGCGCCACCGCGAATGGCGTTCTACGCGGACGAAGCCGCCGTCTGGAAATGCCCCCGCCACCCTTCCAAACGACGTCGCACCGGCGTCTGCCCGGCTTGCCTCAAGGAACGCCTCTCCGCACTCTGCCCTGACTGCGCCACTCTCCGCCCCTGCTCCTGCTGCTCGTCTTCCTCGTCCTCCTCCTCCTCCTCCTCCGACGGCAGAATCTCCGCCCTCCTCGCCGGCGAGCCACCCTTCCGCCGCTCCAGATCCGCCGCCGCCGGCTCCTCTTCCATTCCCCGCTTCGACATCAAAATCCCCCCGCCGGAGGTTCCCAAAACCACCACCAAGCCGTCGTCCATATGGGCCGTGTTCTGGCCGAAGAAGGCCAAGAGGATCGACAAACACAAAGCTGAGGGTGGGGTTGATGAGACAGAGAGGGTTAAGTTGGGGAGGTCCAGGACGGTCGCCGCCGGTGGTGAGCTGAGATCGAAGGCGTCCGCGGCGGCGAAGGAGGCGGTGAAGTGGAAGATTTGGTATTTTCCAAGCCCCATGAAGGTTTTCCGGCAATCCAAGGTGGCCAAGGTTGTACTCAATGAGCGGTCTCCATTGCACAGAGGTTGATCCATATTTTGGGATTTTTTTTTTTTTTGTTTTTGTAAATTTTGGGTTTGGCTTTTTGTTTTTGTTTTTTTTGGGTAAATGAGATACTGAAAATTAAAAAAGAGAGTGGATATAATAAGAATTTTATTGAGAAAGAATTAGTTTTTGTGATTTTTGATAGCACTAATTTTGTAATTTTAATAATCAGATGTTGGTCATTTTAATAACTTCTTAAATCTTTTAATTTGGATATGGATTATGTATCAACTGGGGTTAGCTCATAATTAATGATTAGAGCTTCCTTTGATTATCATGTTTTTTGAGACATAGTTTAGTGAACTTTCTTTTATAAATGGAAATATTGATTCCTAATTTGGAGTTTTTGATGATGCAATGATACCCGCATAGTCCCTACTCCCTCCTTCTATTATTTATCATTTGTCATTATAGCAAGTGCAATTCTATCTTTGTAAATGTTGATTATATATATATATATATATATATATATATATATATAGTGGTTGTCAACCATGACAACTACCGTAAGTAAAATAAATATTATTCGTATATGTGTCAAGTTTTACCTTGACCATTAGCTTTATTATTTAATATAAATTGTAAAATATATTTTTTAAAATTTTATTTTATTTTAAAAAATTTAAAATAAATATTTTTCAAAATATGCTTCTTTACTAGGCAAAAATTTAGATTTAAGATATTTAAATTTTAAAAAATTTCGGAAAATTTATTTTAATTAAGAAAAAATATTTTATAATATTGTACTAAATAAAAAAAAGGAATGGCGAAGATAAATTGTTGTATTATGATAAATATTGTTATCATAACACATGGTTGACAACCACTATAAGTTTTTCCTATATATATATATATATATATATATATATATATATATATATATATTGGAAAAACGGACAGTAATTCCATTGACAAAACTGAGACATCCAAATACAAAACTGTGCCAGAAGCAACAGTCCAAAAACAACAACACCTAGAAACTGATCAAAACAAACTAAGCGACTCTAAGTTTTATATCATTACAAATAATTTGAATCAAAACAAGAATATCTCTAGACTGATTGTTATGAATTCTGTTGTTCCTCTCATGCCAAACATGATAAACAATGCTAGCAAAAATCAGAGCAAGCTGGCGTTTGTTTTGGGATCTACCAGCAAGCCAAGTTCTCCAATCCTCTAGCTCAATATTGATAGAGTAGAATGAAGAAAGTACAGCAATAGTAACCTGCGTGGAGAAGGAATAAGTAAAGAATAGATTATTCGATTCAGCTTCTTTACAGCACAAACAACATCGATTAACCCAAGGAATACCAAAAATCTGAAAACGATCTTGAGTTAATAATCTCCGATGCATTAGCATCCAGAATGTGAAGGTATATTTAGGAATACACAGTTTATGCCACACTAAAGAATACCACGGAACTGTCTCACCATGAGTTTTCAAGTACTGGTATCCTTTTTGAATATAATACTGGTGGCCTTCTTCATTTAGGTCCTTAAAAGCCCAATTAGCTCATCCCGAACACTCAGTCAACACTTCCAGTACCAACTCACATTTTGCTTCACTTCACATTCCAAAATATTATGTCTTCGAAGATATATATGGTGAACCCATTTTATCCAAAGAGATTCCTTCTCCATCATAATCTGCCAAACAAGGTGTCCCAAAGCAGCCTTGTTCCAAGCAGTTGTATCCCTAATATTCAACCCACCTTCCTTCTTAGACAAACAACATTGGGACCATGAGATAGGAGGAATCCCCCCCAAAGAAAAGTTATATATATATATATATATATATATATATATATATATATATATATATATATATATAAATATATATATATCTATATATAATGATTATTATTTAAATATAAAATTAAAATTTGACATAAAATATACTACTATATCATATACAATAATTATGAGATTACCTTCCTTTTATTGATCAAATCAACATTCTATAAACGCTTAAAGCCCATGCCTAATAGAGAAATGAGCATATTGACACTTTGATGTTGAGTATATACGACCATGCATCATATATATCATATATATATATATAAAACTGGGTACAAAGGGCAATGGTGGAATTTGTGTGATTTTATAAGGGTATTTTTGGAAAACATTAATTGGTTACTTTTACCTTTTTCCTTACATTAATTACATTCTTTTGTATATACTAATTGATGTGGCAAGTTACTACTAACTTTCTAACAATGAAAAAATACCACTACTTAAAAATATAATATTATAAACATACTGAAATGAAAATTTAAAGAAAAGTTATTTTATATATATTAATTTACAATGAGAGTTACTACAAGTTAACAACTAATAAATAATATTACCTAACTATTATAAAAATATCATAATATTAAAAAAAACTACTTCCATATAAAATAGAGTATATTTATAAGAGAATATTTATTAAAGTAATCTTCTTTTTAACAAAAAGGGAAATTGTATAAAATGAAATATATAGCAGTAAAATGATAAATTAATATAGATAAGGTGTTGATTGACCTTAATTTAATAAAAAATGTGTTAATATCAAAAATATGTTAATATAAAAGGACCACTTATGCTATTTAAAAAAATATTTAGACTTTGCACAGAGTAATAGGAGAGAAAATTAATTTCATATGTTAGGGTGATAATATGTGACTTTTAAAGTGATATTATCTTTGAAAAGACATTATATTAAATTCATTTACATTTTTTTGGAGGGAGATATAGCATTTGACTCATGTTTGTAGCAACGTTTGCCATGCATTGGCTTTCAATCAACTTTGACTTTCATGAAATGTTCTTTCAAATTTTTGTTTAAGATACAACATATAACCTAATTTCTGTTCCAAACAAATTATTGTTTTTTCTGTTCTCCTTTTCAATTACAAAGATATTAATATCAAGTTTAAATTTTATAAAATAATTATTAATTATTAATAGTAAATGTTGTAAGTTACAAAATAAGTTAATATATTTTAAGTTACAAATAGAGTTAATGTATTCAAATTAAATTTTGTAACCTATGGATATTATGTCTTCATGGATGTCCATTGATATCTCTAACGATTTGTGTATAAATCCCCTAAAAAATGGTGTATAAATGGTTGGATCAATTGTTTGTGACAACCTACTCATTTAGCACAAAAATATATTCTTTGTCCTTTCAATACAATTATCATATCGAATCTAAGGTTTTTTTTTTTCAAACTTGAGTATTAGTTTTGCTGTTGTTAGATTAATAAGATTGATAATTATACATTTCATTTTACTATTTTGCAGTAATTGTCACAATGTATGAAGAAGGCAAATCTATTTTGAAGGTTGAAAAGTGTTTGGCTCATGAGCTTCTACTTTCAATTTGGGAGTCTTCACTTGCTTTAAAGAGTGAGTTTGTATTTTCATTTCGATCATTTTAAGATTTATCAACTTTGTTCCACTAACTATTATGTAGATTTGTTTTATATCATGAAGTTATGTATTACTTCGAACTAAAAAAAATTTATGTTTTAATTGCCACTACATATGTAAATATGTTAAAATTTTGTTTGTGTTTTCACTTAAACTACATGCATTGTTGTTTAGATGCTTGGATTATTGCGTTTTTACATTTAGTTAATGTAATGAAACTGCATGTTAACATTGATTGAAAAGAATTGATACGTATGAAATATTATGAACTGAATTTTAGGTGTCATATATTAATAATTGATTGACACGTTAGAATTTGTCACATTTTCAGTTTTACAAAATCATATGCATATATATTGTCATAGTAATATAATATAGCTATTAATTTATGTATGTATTTAAATGTCAATTAAAGATTGAACATAATGGTCAATTTTATTGAGAAGCAAAATGATAAGTAACATTGTAACGTTTGGTTCTAATGGATTTTAATTTATTTGTCTTAACAAATTCAAAATAACATTGTAATATATTTATATTTTTATTTTAGTTACAATTTAATTTAGTTTAGCTACTTTAGTTTAATATAAACATCTTGTCATCTTAGTAAGCATTTTCATACTTATATAAATAGAGGTGTTTATAATTTTAAAAAATATTTATTTATTTATTTAATCTTCTGCTTCATTTTAATTACCACCATTTTCTATCATCATTTGACAACTTTTAACCTTAAGTGTTCAACTTCTTCCTCCATATGTATCGTAATATATGTAAGATACTCAAACTTGCTTTATTAACGATCACAATTAATATGTTTGAGTTGATGATTAAAATGCTCGGTACAATTTTCTAACAATAGAATCACAATAATTGACATCCTTTCATATATTAACTCAATTTTATATTTCTTCGCTTTCGTCTATGTGGGATATGTTGGTAAAGTAATATCTAATATAGCTCCTATATTTCATCTATTAAATAGCCTATCATTTTTTTAATTAAATTTTAAATTTATAACCAATTATTGTTATATATATTCCCTAGATTTCATCTATTAAATAGCATATCATTTTTTTATTAAATTCCCTAGATTTCATCTATTAAATAACCCATGAATTATTTTCTATTTATACATACTCTATCTATTTAATTATTTAGTTTTGTGTAGACAATTGTTCATTAAGCAGTTTAAGTTGTTATTTTTGTTACTCAATAATTTTCCTAAAATTTCTATCTTTTTTCCTATCTACCAATGATCACTTGGTCTCTTAAAGTAATTTCTAAACTTTTTTCAAACAAAATTTTTCTAAACTATTAATTTAATTGTTGGCTAATAAGACTATCAAAGCGTTTTTAATTAAAAAAAATCAAAGAGTTCAATGTCATAAGTTTTTTTTTTTTGAGTTACAATGTCATAAGTTGTCATTAACGTACTGTATATTCTATTTCAATTCATATATATGCATTATGAACAATTTATATGAATAATCATACCATCAATCTATGAATTGTTAATATTTACTTCATTTATTTTTTAAAAAAAAGAGAGGAACTATTGCTTTAGAATTTTTAAATAATGTAATTCCTAACTTCTTAGCTAATGAGGCTAATAAAACTGCATTAATTTGTAATAACATAAGTATACATTCATTTGAGAGAGATTTATGTATTAAAATTAAAGAACAATTGTAAAATTAGTTATGAGTTTAAATGAAGTTGACAAAAATATTCAAATTTCCATTAAATAAAGAAAGAACATATTTTTAAAAACGTATAAGCTATAACAAATTTATCATACAAATAATTTTAACAAAAAAAAAGATGGATCTAATAGTATCCCGTGCAACGCACGGGTCAGAAGACTAGTTTATATATATTTCTAAGTTTACGATTTTCATTTTAAGAATATTTGTACACTTGTTAATATTATAAATATGCTCAGAAATTTATACATATGTGCTCATTTATAAATATATAGTCAAAAAATTTATTCCTAAGAATATGATCTTAGTTCAAACAAAGCGATTGCCTACAAGTACAAATTGCTGCTAATCCTAATTGTGAACCACTGCAAAATAGTAGTTAGAATTTTCTTCACCAAACCAAACTCGAACTTATTTCTTAATTCCTTTGGGAAAGGGATGAGTTTACAAAAAAAAAAAAGGCTAATATTGGAAAATTGAATATAATGAGCTAGTCATAGCAAATTTGACTAGAATTGCATGTATGCATATTATCACTGATCGTAATATACATATGTCAAGCCAAGTACCAGGGTGTTTAGCTTGTGAGGTCCATATAACTTGTAGGGCTAAGGAACCTTGATTGATAAGTTTGAAATATAACTAAATTATTTTTCAATGATGTAAATATGATTTTTTTTAATAAACTACGTTTTTCATGTGTTACACATTAATGACCCATGCTTCCAGGAGTATCAATATCTTTGATCATGAAAATTATAGCGGCCAAAATTCTAATCTTAGTAGGAAATATAAACGACTTTCTATCCGATATCAATCGAGCTACAAACTTTGCAACACTAGAAAAATTCCTTTATATTTTATTCATGGAATGTTTGGTGGGGAAAATTTTCAACTTGACTAATTCTCATGTTTGATTCTCCATAATATATAAGAAAGTTTTAATACGAGATCCATTATTTCCCTCACAACCTCATAAACAATTTTTCAATGAGTATTTGAAAAGTTTTTCCCCAAAAACCATCAAACGTACCATCGAATAGTTCTTCATTGCTTTTAATTAACCATATATAATTTTTGTTGAAAAAACGGTACTGATTGAAAACCTTTAGCTATTGATAAAGTAGCTAGGCACGATGAAGTTGGCAATGAAGGTGTTAGGGATACGATTTTATGAATTAATTATGCGTTAATCACCTACCTTCACCCACATTTGTCCTTTGACAATCGGGTATGTTGGCAAGTTTTTTTAAAATTATGTTATTGCTTTGGGTTGGTGAAACTTGACTCTTTTAAATTCCCTTTTTTTGTTCTCATATAGTCATTTTGTTTTTAGTCGCTCATTTAGACATGAATGCGCTACCTTTCTCGTGTGGTTTGTCCACAATTGACCAAAATAAGTTTATTTAACTAATCACAGGAAATAAACAATGCATAAATGGACATACACAGTCTATGTGCCATTTGACTCGAATCATATTCATCACCACAGAAATAACACTTCTTTCTATACACATCATGCTGATCTCATTTCGGCTTTGAGTTGTAAATAAAATTGTCAAATAATGTCCAAGTTTTAGAGACCAACTCAAAGTCACCGTACTCTTACCATTTCATATTAATTGTCGTTTTTGTGAATTGTACAATCAAAATTTTTTAAATTTTGATCATAAATTTCTCAATATATACAATGATTTATCGTACAAAATTACTATCGTTAAATTTGTAACATAATGTACTAACATAAAAGTATAATTTTACAATTGCTAAGAAAACTAAGAAAATAATATATATAAAAAATTATCAATCAAAGAATGACACTAAAGTCCGTGATAGTCAAATAAATGAAAATTAATATGACACGGAGGGGTTATATTAAAGTATATCCTGTGTTGGAAGGAAAATGCAAAGTGGTTGATTTGTAAGGCTAGTTTACTAAGGCCTCGTCTTTTTATGTGGTAGTTTACGGTGTGGTGCGGTATTACACCGCACCGCATTATTTAGTTTTCCACCACATTTCACTACAACATACCACAATCATTACCAATGTATCTGTTCATTTTTCTCTTTTCTCGTTTTCTGCTATACTTTTCACATTCTCTCTTAACTCACCTCATCTAGCACAACTTTCACCACAACTCACTATGTTTTTTCAAATTCCACCGCACCATCACCACACCGTAACCAACCGTATAAAGGAACACGACTTAAATTGACCATTAATAACACTCTATGTCTCATTTACGTTATCCTCTTCATATATACATCAACAAACTTGTACTTTTTTGCATCAAAGAAAAAAAAAACCTTATACTTTCAAACATTATTTGATTAGCACACATACTGATCTACAACATGTAACTAGATTTTCAGAAAAGTTATATTCATAAGAATATTATTTTGAATTTCTGATAATATATTGCTCAAAGTATAGTAAGTTACTCCAAATTATCAAGGCAAAGATAGTTGGTTCAAACAAACAAAACATAAATTCTAAGTTTAAATTGATAATTGAAGATCTAATTTTAAATTTCATAATCTAATATGTTTGTGAATACTAATTGAATGTCCTTTGCGCTTCAGACATACATGTTATAAAACTTTGTAAGTGATGAAATTCAAATTTAAGATTTCTCACTCAACATGACTATGATATCATATAATACCATCTCAATTTTCAATTAAAAATTTAAGCTAATAAATATTAGCTAAAAGTCCAATTTTGTTTTTAGTCACTAATAGGAAGGTCAAGTTTTAAAAAATAGACATCGTTTTAGTTATAACTAGATTAGAATTTGACTAGTTCCTTTCATATGATCATATATAGTTGTCAGAAAGGACTTTGGAGGTCCATGGTTTCAAACGTCAATACACCTCACACATGATGGTGTCAAACAATCAGGTTTGGACAAAATCTTTGAATGCGAACCCTGTCAGAATTTTAAGTGCGAATTGTCTGAATTTGGTCTGAATATATACCTAAACTTGAATTTACACTAAATTCTAGACAAACTTTCAATGTTTTGTCCTAATTTCAAGGTTCGAATACTGTCCGAACCTGAATTTGACACAAATTCAGACCTAGATCCGAACACGACCCAATTTAAGAATCGAACGTAACTGAGTTGTCTGAATTTGAAATTCGGAAAAAAATTGATGATCGAATCAATTTAATTCGGGTTGGACACATTTGGGTCAGGCGATTTTTTACCAGCGTTACTTACCTACACTATCTAAATTAAATTATTTAAATTATTATCCAATTCTCCTGAATCATAATTTTAAAAATTTTCTAAATAAAATGCTTCTTATTTTGGAGCATGTTTACAAAATTGTTAGTTTCTAGTGATTTGAGAAACGGGTCAGGGAGTTTCAGGTTCGAGTCAGGTTGGACCCTCCCTAAATTTTCGCTTTTCCGGTTTCGGTTAATTTCCGATTTTTGGCCGAAAAAGCGAGTTCGAAATCCAAAAATTTCGATGGGTTCCGGTTGGGTTAGTTTTCGCCATGTCTATTTCTTAGTGCTTGTGCACTCAAGTGATTTTTTTTTTAAAATTATACAATTAGTGTGTAACAAATTAACAATAATCTTATAATTTACCCACTAAATAATCATGGTAAAAATAAAGACAACTACCATGATTAAAGAGTTGCACTGATTATGAATTACCCAATAATTGTAAGGAGGACACCAAACGATGGCAATGTTCCAAGGTTTTTGCCAAACTTTTAATTGGTGTTACCTCATAATTACTGGTACCAAGTATTATTTATGTGTCTATTTTTTTATTTTGATACTTGTCCCTGCCGCCTCAATTATACATTCATTAGTTGCCCTGTCAAAACTAAAAGGAGCACTGATAGCTACATTAACCCAACTAAAGTCATCCACTTAATTGCAATTTATTGTCTAGTTAATTACCTGTGTCACCACTTATAATAAACTTAAAATAAAAAATAAAAGGTAAACTGTTGTATTATTCTACTACGTTTACCTTATCGAGTGTCATCAAAATTCAAAACTAATTTTCGGAGTCCAGTGAATTAGAAAATTGGGTAGAAAATTGGACTTCGACAAATATACCCTTTCACTTATTAGGCATTGTTATTTTGTGCAGTTTATAAGATGCGGAAATAGTTCAGTGTATTGAAATTGTGGAAAGTATAGTAAGGTGTAGAATGATATGGTAAAATTTGTGGAAAAGTATGATTGATGAGGTAGGTGAGAAGAGCGAATGTCAAAAGTAGATGAAATATATTAGTAAAAAGATTGTGGTAAAGTGCGATGAAGTGTGGAAGAATATTGAGTAATACAATGAGTTGTGATAATGTATGGTTTTAATAGGAGAAAGAAGAAAATTTTAAAAGGTAAAATAAAATATCTTATTTATTTATTTAGGGTAACATGGATATTTTAATTATTCATTTTTTAACACTACAACATGGTAACAAAAATAAGACCGTTATGAAGGGTCACAATTTAGCTTGAACGGTCATTCTGGGGGGCGGGCGACCGTTCATTTGCGACCGTTGGCGACGGTCGCCTCTCAATGGTTGTTTGTGGAAGCGGGGGACCGTTCATTTGAACGGTCGCTAACTAGCGACCGTTCATAAACGGTCGTCCGCCTCGTGTGACCGTTTATGAACAGTCGTCAGCCGTTGTGACCGTTTATTAATAGTCGTTACTAAGCGACTGTTCAGCTGAACGGTCGCCCATTTTATTATTTTTTTTAAAAAAC
Organism: Portulaca oleracea; assembly: GCA_029582165.1. Classification (NCBI taxonomy): domain Eukaryota; kingdom Viridiplantae; phylum Streptophyta; class Magnoliopsida; order Caryophyllales; family Portulacaceae; genus Portulaca; species Portulaca oleracea. Next base: position 7,434,576 of record CM055883.1, on the reverse strand, counting down.
TTTTTTGTTGAGGGTTTATGGTAATATAATATTTCCAAAATATATTTGAAGTATAAGTGCCAAACGGTCACAGAATGAACCGTAGTTAATAGTAATATATATATATAAAAATGAACGGTCGCAAACAGTAGCATATATATATATATAGTCAACGGTTGCAAGTCAACGGTCGCTAGTCAACGGTCGCAAATTATATTACATATCTGACAAGTTTTTAAAGTTGTCCTCACAAACACTACGAAGAATGGGGGTCATTAATGAAATTAGAGGGAGAGAATTAGAGGGAGAGAATTGACCACTAGAAGGCGTCCCCTGCTGCTGCTGTTGATTTTGTTCTACTTGGGACAATCTTCCTTCTAGTTGGCTCAACAGTTGCTGGTATTGGGAGACTTGACTCCTCAAAGACTGTTTTTCAGCCAACATGGAAGCATAAGCAGATGGGGTAGGGGCGGCGGATGAGGAAGAAGATCTCTGACCATTGTGGCGTGCATAGCGGGTCGGCCTTTCGTAGAACATGCTCGTCGAGGATCCCAGGCCATAGACAGACTGATTCTTGACCGAGAACCCACTAGCGACATTATAGAACACCGCGTTGGCTTCCACAGTATTGGGCTCCAAGCCCGCTGCAGATACTTGCTCAAGATATTCATTCTGCAAATGATCAACATTAATGATAATTAGTAACCACAACTAAACGTAAAGCAAAGTGGTCATGTTGTTTGTTGTCAAAACACATTATCAATAGATGCCACGACTATGGTAATATAGGGAGAGTTACATAGAAATTTCGGCAGAGCTTCCTTTGTAATATGGACTATACCAAATTCATAATACAAAACATTAATCTGCAAATTACAATATAAACTCAACTTGTAGAATAAGGGGTCACATGCCCACTTTACCACAACGAACATTTGCAACATATACAATCCTATCGAGCCACACGCTCGTTTCTAAACATAAGTTACACACACCCCATAATTTCCAACTTCCAACAACAATTCCAACACATACAATCAAGTTTCAATATACGGCCACACGCCGATTAATCCTATCGAGCCACACGCTCGTTTCTAAACATAAGTTGCACATTCCAACTTCCAACAACAATTCCTACTCATACAATCAAGTAACAATATACGGCCACACGCCGATTAATCCTATCGAGCCACACGCTCGTTTCTAAACATAAGTTGCACATTCCAACTTCCAACAACAATTCCAACACATACAATCAAATAACAATATACGGCCCCACGCCGATTAATCCTATCGAGCCACACGCTCATTTCTAAACATAAGTTGCACATTCCAACTTCCAACAACGATTCCAACACATACAATCAAGTAATAATATACGGCCACACGCCGATTAATCCTATCGAGCCACACGCTCGTTTCTAAACATAAGTTGCACATTTCAACTTCTAACAACAATTCCAACACATACAATCAAGTAACAATATACGGCCACACGCCGATTAATCCTATCAAGCCACACGCTCGTTTCTAAACATGAGTTGTACATTCCAACTTCCAACAACAATTCCAACACATACAATCAAGTAACAATATACGGCCACACGCCGATTAATCCTATAGAGCCACACGCTCGTTTCTAAACATGAGTTGTACATTCCAACTTCCAACAACAATTCCAACACATACAATCATGTAACAATATACGGCCACACGCCGATTAATCCTATCGAGCCACACGCTCGTTTCTAAACATAAGTTGCACATTCCAACTTCCAACAACAATTCCAACAAATAAATTATTAAACTAATTTTAGAAGAAAATGACTTACATAAACTTTGGCCGCCTTCGGGTCAATCCATTGCTTGTTGCCGTGGGCGTCTTGTTTACAATGATAGTGCTCTATGACGTCCGCGGGGGATGGATGGATTCAGTCACTAGCCTAGGAATATATTTAGAAACATTACATATATCACCTGATAATTTGTATTGATGAAAAACGTCAATGTAAAAGATGATGGGAGGCCTACCAGTTTTCGCAAGTATTTACCGGCGGACATCGCCCCACCCTAGTGCTTATTCTGGTCCGGGGCTTTGTTCCGATTCGCCGTGTATGCCTCGACCCGACGCTTATAGGCCTCTTCCTCTCGTTTAGCCCACATCCTCGCCCGGATTTCATCTGACAAATAGGGTATTGGTTTGTTCCTTGGGGTATGTTTCTCCCTGTGCCCCAAGGAGGTCGAATTTGCTATGCCACATGTTGAAGACTTCTGAGGTGTCCATTTCATATTCGAAACGTTGCTATACAATAACAATTAAAACAATTAAACACATATTTATTGTCCCATATATACTAACGAAATCCAAATAAAATAATTAGGTTCCGAAGGATTGTATTCTTACATAGAAATACGACCAATAAACCATTTTGTCAGGATCTTCCATATCACCGGCGCTAAGAGCCTCCCCTTGGTAATGAGATTTTAGACTCTCCGACATGACCTTAGTAACCTCAGGCATTGAGATCCTACAAGAAACGAGCAACAAGTGAGAGAGTCGCAATATTTATTAATTATTATGTATTGACTGAAATTAAAGTTGACATACCAGTCTTCCCCCCTAATGAGGGGGATCCTTGGGTCGGATGGGTCGATAGGATTACCGGGCTGGATCTTCCATAGAGGGGATGGTGGGGACATGGCGTTTTCTTAAGCTGCACTATAATAACCAATAATTGACCGCACAAATAATGAATTTAAAATTAATTTACATTTGATGCATGCAGTGAGTAATCGAATAACAACCATGAAAACAAATTCAATTATAACCAAACAAAATAAAACAATAAAATTCTAAATTGTTAATCGCACAACGTAATAAAACCAAATGACAGTTCAAACAAATGAACCTACACGTGCGACCTACTCATCATCATCATCATCACTAAGCAACTCAACAAATGCGGCGTTTTCCAATGCTTCATTCCCTTCTAAATCATTGTCCTCCACACCCTCTAGTATACCCCAATCTTCTCCTTCTTCATCATCACTAAATAGTTCGTCTCCCGAGCCATCTCGATCGTCAAGTAGGTCGAACTCAGCAAGTGATGGGGAGTCCACATTGTTGTCTAATAGAAATTGCGATGGCCTGGGCTTTGATGCATGCAAGAAAGTCCACCACAATTACTATTAGACCTTTTACTATCAACTTCTCTCTCATTCCCGCCTTGTCTTGTTGCCCACCAGGTTGCACAATGGAAACACTGCATTGTACCGAATCTGAGACGCTTCTAACTCCCAGAGCACTATAGACCTCGCGCAATTTCACTGCCGAGATTGCGCTACTTTAAGGGAACCAGACAAATAAATTGGAGACTCGGTACGACTCATGAAAGTATTTTTCAACCATATATTATCAGGAACAAACACACTCTCATGGACACTAACAGAACCCACACTCGACCTCTTTTTATGACATCTACAACTAACATACTAGAACTATAAATTACCCTACTTTCATATAACTACCAAAAGCATCCAAACTCAACACTTTTCTATGACATATACAACTAAGCTATATATCTCAACAGTCAAGAGGATAATGTTATTACCCGATGACACTGTGTTTGTTCCTGATAATTTATGGCTGGAAAAAAAAAACTTTCATGAGTCGTACCGACTCTCCTTTTATTTGTCCGTTCCCAGTAGCGCATCTCAAGTGAAATTGCGCGAGGTTCACATGCTCGAGCAGAGCGCCTCGCATCATACATGCAAGATGTTTCATTGTGCACTGGTGGGCAACAAGACAAGGCGGGAATAAGAGAGAAGTTGATAGTACAATGTCTAATAGAAATTGCGGTGGGCTTTGATGCATGCAAGAAAGTCCACCACAATTACTATTAAACCTTTTACTATCAGCTTCTCTCTCATTCCCGCCTTGTCTTGTTGCCCACCAGGTTGCACAATGGAAACACTGTATTGCATCGAATCTGAGACGCTTCTAACTCCCAAAGCACTATAGACCTCGCGCAATTTCACTGCTGAGATTGCGCTACTTTAAGGGAACCAGACAAATAAATTGGAGACTCGGTACGACTCATGAAAGTATTTTTCAGCCATAAATTATCAGGAATAAACACACTCTCATGGACACTAACAGAACCCACACTCGACCTCTTTTTATGACATCTACAACTAAGATCCTAGAACTATAAATTACCCTACTTTCTACTCTAAACTACCATGACAACTAACCTATTTAATAACACTAAACTGGTTGTTGAGTACTTAAGCTAGCAAAGGGACGTGACATAGTTATTCATAACTCATGTCTTCATTTGAGGTTATGAATAATTAAGATAGCAATCAGGTTGGATACGAAACAAATTTACGCTAACAACTTCAGAGATTAACTTAATTAAAGGCATGTCTCTAAACTTCAATTCACCCTTGTTGTGATGAACAAGTTGTCTGAGTTATATGTACGAAAAATCCACCGCTTGTGACGTATTAAATGTCGATCGTTGTGCATTTAGCATCCCAACCTCCTTTAAAACGAACACCCACGAAATCAAGATTGAGTTCTTGGGTGTTCATTTTATTAGTGATTGGTATGCTACAAGACTCAACGATCGACATTTGTTTTGCCGCAAACGTATAACTTCGACAAATTGTTCATCACAACAAGGGTCAATTGACATTTAGAGGCTTGCCTTTAATTAAGTTATCCAACAAAGTTGTTAGTCGCGTAAATTCATTCCTAATAAAACATAATAACTAACTCATTTACTAATAACTATCAAAATCATCCCAACTCAACACTTTTTTCTAATAATGGTAGATTTCCATGTCGTAGATTCAAACGTACTTTAAGCGTGTTAAAACAATTATATACAACATAACTAACTAAACATTCTTTACACATGTATTAACCTAATCCATACTAATTTACGCATGCTCATAATTTATACACATAAACATACAATTAACAATTTTCAAAACTAAAACAATAAATATTACAAAACATTAATAACTAATACAAGTAACATACAATTAATACAAAAATTCAATAATAAAACACAATTAACACAACAACATACACATAAACATACAATTAACACAACCAACATATCATTAAACTAATTGACAAATTTCACCACATACGTAACCTAATTAACATACAATACTTAAACAGTAATATAACTAACCTAATTAACATACAATTTCACAACATATCATTAAACTAATACAACTAACATACAATTAACATATAATACTTACACAGTAATTAACACAAAAATTAACCGAATAAATACTAATTATTCACTCAAATTATTCACAACATAATTAACTAAACAACTTTTTACACAAATACTAACCTAATAAATGTAATGCATACTCATAATTTATACAAATAAATATATAATTAACAAAATTGACAAATTTCAAATAATTTACCGGGGAGAACGACGACGGCAGTGGAGACGACGGCGCGGACGGCGAAGGCGGCTCTGACAGCTGCGGCGTCGACGGCGTCACCAAAAAAGTTGCGGTTCCCGGTCCGATTTGCACGCAAGAGGAAGGGCTTGTGTTGTTATTAACCACCAAAAACTTAAAAGAATTGATAAGGAGGGAGAAGAGGAGGACTTACCGTCGTCGGCTCCGGCGGAATGTTGCGGCAGGCGGCGGTTTCCGGTCCAAGGCGCCGGCTAGCAGGAGGAGGGAGAAGAGAAATTGGGGTTTTGAAACAAAAGCTAACGGTGCAATTGAATGAAATTGAATTCGGCCGATGCTATTAAAAGGGAACGACCATTCAAAAGCGACCGCTAATTTCAACGGTCGTTATCTAGCGACCGTTCAATTGAACGGTCGTTCAGGTTTACGACCGTTAATTTATACGGTCGCTAGATAATGACCGTTCATGAACGGTAGTTTTTGAACGGTCGCCTGCCTTTTCCATGCGACCGTTCATTGAACGGTCGTTACGAACGGTCTTATTTAGCCAGCCATCTTGTAGTGTAAGCTAAACCTAAAATGCCATAAATTTAACGCTAAGGGTGTGTTTGGTTGGTAAAAACGTCGAGAAAATAGTCAATTTGTCTAGGTTGACTTATTTCTCCATTTTTGGATATACGTTGACTTTGGGAAAAATTTTACGATGGACCTACCAATTCTTACTTTTTCGTACATTTTCTTAGGAGGCTAAAGGAAATCTGTTCTGGGGAAATATTTTCCATGGATAATTTCACCAGAATGTCTATCAAACACTCTCTAAATAACAACTAAACAATAACTAACTACCAACTACACAAAATATCAATCTCATAAGTAAACACACATCAGGTTGGACATAACCTGAGGCTCTCAGGGCCCAACTCAACCCAATGATTGCATGATATCAAAAAAATCAATCAACCAACTAAATTAACTAACTCCTCAATGAAGCACTTGATGAATTTTAAAATTTTAATGATCAAAAGAAAGTCATCATTCTGATTAACTACTCTAATCTTCTAATGTCAGTAATTAATACAACTAACAAAATGTGTCGTGAATTACAAAGAATTCTAAATTAAAACAAAATATTACATGGACCCATGGGCTGGTCTTTTAATTTTCAAGAATGAAATGATCCACAAGTACCACAACTAGCTTGGGCTTTGACCCGCTTCTATTCAAGATCCATTACACCAAACTAATACTACGCTCAAACTCAAAATTTGAATTCATGGTGTGACCGCCATTAAACTCCGTCTGCAGAACTGTAGATCTTCAAACTCACACCTCTCTCTCTCACTCTCTCTCTATCTATGGCGTCCACTGCAACGCCTGCTCTGAAGCTGGTGATCGAAAAGGGTCCTCGAAGTGGCGAAACCCTAGAATTCAACCCCACAACAAGCGTCCGAATCGGCCGAGTTGTTCGAGGCAACAATCTCCCGATCAAAGACGCCGGGATTTCCTCCAAGCACCTCAAGATCGAATTCAGCTCAGATTCATGCAAATGGGTCCTCACCGATCTCGAATCCTCCAACGGTACTATTCTAAACACTCTTCAGCTTCAACCCCACACCCCTTTCGAACTTCGCGAAGGAGATGAGATTAAAATCGGCGAGCTCACTTCTATTCGGGTCGAGTTCGTCGAAATCGGGGCGGTAATCGGGCGTCGTAGAAACCCTAGAAGACAACCACCCCAACCCGTCTCTAAAAGCGCTGTAGAAGCCCTAGAAAATAACCCTAATTTGGAGGAGGATGTGCGGAAAGGGGTTGAGAGTGGGGTGAATTTGGGGAAAGATAATCGGAAGGGGCGTGGAAGACCCCCAAAACAGGCGAATGTCGAAGAAAAACAGGCGAACGTCGAAGAAAAACAGGCGAACGTCGAAGTGGGTATAAGAAGGACTAGGAATTCGAAGAAAAAAGGGGATGAGCTTTTGAGTTTAGCTGATCCAGTTCCAGTTAGAAGGACCAGAAATGCGAAAAATGCAGAGAAATTGCAGAAGAATGAAGATTTGGAAGTGGGTAATTCGAAACATGTGGAGAATGCTAAGGTTGTTCAATTGAACAAGGGCCGTGGTCGTGGGAGGAAGAAGAAGGCGGAAGTTATTTGTGCAGATAATAATGATGATCCCCAGGATACCCTTTTGGAAGATGTATCAGAACCAAAGAATTTGGATGCAGGTGAGCTGCCTCGTGAAGAGGAAGCGATGAGTGACATTGTTCAGCAGTTTGCAATCGTGGATACGACGAATGAGGGAGAAACTGCAGTGGGTGGTTCTCATGGTGAACAGGATAAATGTCAGAGATTAGAGAGCGATGCCGGTGACGGTGTCGATGAGGAGGAGCAACAAGAGACCGATGAGTTGCCTGATTTGGAGGAGATGACGTTAGGGGACTGGTTTGATTACTTGGAAGTGTATTTGCCAAAGCAGATTCGTGACGCGACAGACGAGATCATTGAGGATATGCGAAAAAGAGCCGAGCAGTTTGATGAGTTTATGTTGCAGCAGGTGGAGAAGAAGGGCAAAGTACCTGTCGGTAGCTAGGAGGTGACAGCTGACTGCCTTGTGAATCGGGAGGGTAATGTGCAGTTTCTTGTAGTCTGGATGTGTTAATTTTGTTGTAGTTTCAGCTGCCTGAAACTTGTTTTCAAGCTGTCAAAGAATCCAAATGTCTGATTCTCCTTGTGAATATGCATTTTGAGTTTTGGTGTTCAACTGCTTGAATTAATTATAGCTTGCAATTGAATCAATTGAGTTGGTCTGGTGTATTCAGTTTTACATGACTTTGTTAACTTATGCATAGTTCTTCTATGGTGTTCTTTCTGTAAATGGTCTATAATCTACTCTAAACTCACATTCGTCATTGTGTATTTGTGCTGTGAGTTTTGCTCGTGTTAAGCTAAGTCAGACTCATGCTTTTGGTTTATTATTGGATTGACCACTTCATGTTTGGTGGTGTATTGCAATGCACTGTCGTTAATCGTAGCTTTGAATATGTAGCTTTGAATATGTCTTGTATTCCTTACATTGCATCGCATCGGCATCCATCCTACAGAATGTATGCTAGAGTTCTACTAGAGCACATTTATCCAGAGCTGCAAATTTGCATGGAGGACTGCTTGAAAATAACTCACAGCACTATTGGAGTTCTACTAATATTGGAGTTGCAGATACCCAGATCAGAAAGCTAGGACCTTTTGAATTGGTGATTATGGACGAAGTAGGACAAGCAATTGAGCCCTCATGTTGGTTCCCAATCCTGTAGGGAAAGCGTTGTATTCTTGCAGGTGACCATTGCCAACTTGCTCCAGTGGTGTTGTACACAAAAGCATTGGATTGTGGACTTGGAATCTCTCTGCTCGAGAGAGCTGCAAATATGCATGGAGGACTGCTTGTGTCCAAGCTGACAACACAGTATCGGATGAATGATGTCATTGCCAGCTGGGCTTCCAAGGAACTCTACGGTGGAGTGTTGAAGTCAGTTGTAAGTGTTTTGTCTCATCTTTTGATAAATTACCAATAATTACTCGAGGGATCAATGACTAGCGCCACAAATTACAACAAGTCCTTCAACGTACTTTGTCTAGGGGTTTGATTTGATGAATTTGGAATTTCTGCTGACAGATTTGGTATTGGGTGATTTTGTTATTGTATGTCAAATTTTGATATGCTGAGATATATGTACATGAATATGTGTTTGGTTATTGATGAAACTTTTAGAGTTTAGGCTTATTTCGGTGGTGTGGATTATGTCAAATTTTGATATGCTGAGATATATGTACATAAATATGTACATGAATATGTGTTTGGTCATCTGAATCTGAGTCCAGCGAGGAATCGAACATCGAGTCACCGCCTGATTACGATTTCAGCGACGTCCCAGTTTCAATTTCGATGCTCACATGTTTGACGACAGTAGCTTTGATTCTCTGCTCGAGGGTGCATCGAACAATGACAATGATGAGGGTGCTATTGTTTTTTTTCATGAAGATCAAGTGAAAACAACGACCTCGTCTGAGAATCTGAATTTGAATGAATCAGACAGATTGATTTCGGTTCCATGATTCATTGTGAGGTCAAGAAGGACCAAAATTACCCACAGATGAATTTCTTCTATTCCTCCCGCGCGTACAAGCAGGTAGAACTCTAATATTATCCAATCTTTATTTCATCTATTTCTCTTTCTTCCGTACGCCGTTCTGATTTTTTTCCCATACTGTCTGAGCCCTGTTTAATCTACAAATGTTAGGCCCTATTTTTTATTTTCAGAATTTTGTATTATTTTCTCTGATTGCCTGGCATTTAGTAGGGTTTTGACAAGATTTGGCCTTTTCTCACTGTGTTTGATCAGGCAATCCTTGGCATGTTTTTGCTCCCCATTTCTCAATGTGTTTGGCCAGACACAGGTTTTCACTAAGATAGTGTAGAGGAAAACTTGCAACAGTATGGCAACGAAAACTTATGATGATGATAAGTGAACAAGAGCCATCAAAAAGAACAAAAAAAGATCCTCTTCTGTTTGTTTCATGTTAGCTAGATCAAATAGCTTTTATTTTTTTCACCTTTTTTTGAGTGATTTCATCCTCTGTCAGGAGTTTACTTTTTTCTTGAATTTATTGTTCTTGTGCTTGCTAAATTTGCCTTGTTCTGGGGTTAAAGTTGCAGGGCTCTGTGATTGTTTGACATTTCCAAGGATTCCAACAAGATATAGCTGGTGTAGAATTTGATTATGTATCAAGGTTGTCAGGGTTAGAAAGAAAATCTTATATTGAAACTCATCTCAAGAAGATAGCTGCCACGGTCCTGGAGAAGGCCTAAGAAATTTGCAACTCCAAATCGGTATTGTCAACTTTTCTATGCTTATTGAGATGCCAGTAACTAGTAATGATGTACTTGTGCTGCCATTTGTTGTATTTGTAATAGATTATAATCTTTTTTTTCTTCATTCGGCTCTTTGGTCGTGTCCCTGCATCGTGATACCTTGTTGAACTTTGTTAGTTGATTTGAGCCAAGCTATTTTGCAGAAGAGTTAGACCATCCAAGGAACCTAGGTCTTTGGAAAAAAGAAATTTTTTTTATTGTCATATGGACTCTAGCTTCTTTACTCAACGTATTTTGACAATTTTAATTTAGTAGTAGTTAGTACACATCGCTCAATCAATAGTAGGTGGTATTGATGTCTTCGTAAAAATACCTTGCTGACCTATCTTAAGCTTAATACGAGTATGTAATATTAAAATCTCACACATCCGAAGTAAATAAGTCTCTCTTAGGGTTTCCTACGTGGGAGTTTCCTCCTAGAATTCTAGGGTTAGTCGACGATCTTGCCGTGGCTTGTGTCGAGGTCTCCGGCGTTTGGGGAGAGCTTAGCCGATGATGGGTGGCTAAGAGATAGGAGAAGCAATAGGGAGCAAAGGAAAACAACCAGTTCTTTGGGCCGATGAAGTTTCCGACGAAGATGAGGCGCAATTGAATCTATGCTTGATTGGTAGATTATGGACAGATAAGAAGTACAACAAATTTGCGTTCATGAGCACGCTGGAAAAAATATGGAATCTGTCTTGAGGAGTGGAAATTAGGAAAGTCGTAAATAACATCTTCCTCTTATAGTTTTTTCATTGGAGAGACAAGGCGAAGATTCTTGATGGTCAACCATGGACCTTTGATCGTTCGATTGTTTGCCTGGAGGAGATTGAGGGTGATCTTCAACCCTCGAAAGCGACGGAAACACTGACACACACCCCGTTCTGGGTTAGGGCTTATGATCCTCCGTTTAAGGGACGCAATGAGAAGAACATAAGGGCTCTGGCGAATCACATAGGCGTCTTGATCAAGATAGATGATTCAGATGAAGTTGGATGGGAGAAGTCCCTATGCTTTTGAACTCTCATAGACTTACGTGAGCCTTTCCCGACACATATTCATTTAGTCACTAAAGAAAGACGAACGATTAATCTGCAAGTGAAGTACGAGAAGCTGCCCACCATATGCTACTACTGTGGGAAGTTAGGGCACAACGAGCGGGACTGCAAGGAGAAAGCAGATGAGGAGGGGGAGTCCACACCCCAATATGGAGAATGGATGAAAGCTTCACCATGGCTTCCCAAGAGAGGTCTCACGATGACAGAACAAGGCAAAAGTAGCGGAGCGGCGAGAAAGTTGTTTTTTTCCCATGAAAGGGCATGCAGAAGGGGAGGGTGAAAATAAAGGGAGGAACCCAAGTGTAGAGGACGTTATAGAGTCGTTAGGGAGAATTAGGGGCCATGAAGTGGAGAGAAGGGAGGGGTATAAAGTTGATAAGGAGGAAAACAAAGAAACGGATGCGAATGCCACCAGTAAAAGAACGGGGACAAGGACGACATAGAATGATGATAGGGGGGAGGCCAAAGGAGAACAAAATGCTAATCAAGTAGCCACAAAGACAGGAGGGAGATAGAGGCGACTCCCACGGGAGCACAGGGACCGAGAAGATGAGAGAGAGAGAACGACATATTGTGTAGGAAGAGATAGATCTATGGCCTTTAGCTCTGTAGATTCCGCCGACCACGATCCCTCCATTTTCCTCACAGCTGCCCATAAAAATTCCCCTTTTCCGCTTCTCGCGACACTGCTAATAGCTGCTCTTTTTCGTTGGACATCAATAGCTGCATCACAGCTCAAATGGGTGCTATGAATTTCTCCCCCCTCCCAAGTCTCCTTGCTCTTCAAAACTGTCCCTCCCTGTTGCTTCATCGCCTTTTGATTATATTCCCAGTAGCTTTTCAGAGCTCTCTCAGCAACGAGAGTCGGTTCAACTCGCTTGACATTAGCTGTATCTTCATTTCGAGCCCACCAGATGCTCCACAAGCCGTAACTACAATGGTCTTATTTTAGATATGTATCATTGTGGTCTCTACTTTACACTCTCGAGTTGTAATAGATGACTATTGATTTGATGAAAATAAACTCAATGATTTCATGACGTGGCTGTAAACACAAATTTCAAGCCTGAAATAAATAAAGACAAAAAATTGAGAAACAAATATAATTTGTATTAATATTCGAATGTATGCGGGTACAATCTCTGTATTAAATACAATAAGGTAGTCCTCTGATTCGATCTCCTGAAACTTGGGTGAGCCGAAGGCGCGAGCGCTTGATCTCGATTTCGAACACAAGTTTAGTTGAAGAATTCTTGCAGTAGTTCTTGAACTGAAGGTTTTGAGCGTTGATCCTCTTAGTGTTTGGTAGCTGGAGTCTGCTCGAAGTTTAACCGCCTTGAAGGTTGACTTTTGGTTGTAGTTCTCCTGGTTCTTGGATGCGCGGGCTTAGTGCTTAATCTCGATCGATGAACCAGACGAGGAAGACGACTGCAGTCTTTGATGTGAAGGACAGAAGTTTGAACTAGCCGACGTTGGTCCTTGGTAGCTGGAGAGCGTCTGTAATTCGATCTTCTGAAGGCTTTGCATGTCTTGCTGAAGAACTCTGAAGCAGTTCTTGATCTTGACGCGGTAGAGTCTTGAAGATTCGATCTTGAGCTTTTGCAGACTTCGATTCTTGACGCTTGGTAGCTGGAGACTGCTGGCCGTTTGATCTTCTGAAGCCTCTGGAGTGCAGAATGTCGAATGTTGTCGGGTGTAGACTGCAGTGTCTTGAAAATGAGGGAGAAGACCTCTATTTATAAGCTCTGGAGGCCTAGGGTTGCCTAAGGTTTGAGTCGACTTTGGGCTTGAACCCAAATTAATTAATTATCCCTTTATTTGAAATAAAGAAATAATTATGATTTTCTGCATCATAATTGACATGTGTCGCGACACTATTGGCCATGATATATTTCCATTTAAAATTTAATTAAATGGACCGCCGTAATTAATTTAACACGTGACAGCTAAATAAATTTAAATTATTTTCCACGTGTCATTTTCTGATTTGCCGACAAATTTTTGCCTCTTACAGTGGCATTGTATGAAATTGGTTTGACTTTTATTATTTTTAAAAAAAAAAAATTGGGTTAGCATATATATTTGACATCCACGCTAATAATAAATATGTATTTGTTTGGTTTCCTACTTACCCTCATTTACTCTTTCTTTTTATACTCTACCCACCTCCATGACTTCAGCCCGATCCTTCTTTCCCCCAAAATAAATCCTAAATAAGAAATTCAAAACCCAAGCACTTAGCAATTTAATTTAACTTAACATAAACATTTCTATCATGTGTACAGTTGAAGTGGATGTCAAATGTCGGTTGGTCAACGCAAGTTTAAAAAAAAAAAGGTCAAGCTGATTATGTCACATGAATAACCCATTAAATCCATTTTCATCAACTCGGTGACGTACTAGTATAATTCAAATGGTGCAAAATAGGGATTATTGTAATATATTTCTAAAGTAGAAATTATTTGTTTCCAATGACCTAAGTAGAGTTTATTTCTTTCTTTACCCACAGGATGTTCAAAATGTAGATAATGCAATCTTATCATTTCTTTCTTTAATTGGTATATTACATGAATAGTTGAAGAGTTTTTCCATGAGTTCAAGTACTGTTGGGTTTGTGGCCCAAAATCAGTCTCTTGATCTCACAATTATTTGTTTCCTAATTGTATTAGGATATTATTTAGGTTTCCTTATTATGTTAGGTTTCCTAATTGTATTAGATTCTAAATCTAATTGGAGTGGGAGTCAAGTTAGGTTTATGGAGAGTTTTTCCTATAAATAGAGGGTTTTATTCACCTATTCACTTATGGCATACGAAAAACACACACACAGAGCATTCTTCACCTCTACCCATCCCTAGGTTGTGAGAGTCCCTTTTAGAGAGTTATTTTGTCTTCAGTATATTCTCGCTGTGCTATTAACCCCTTGTGATCTGCCATCGATCCCCTTGCGTTATATAGCTTGTGCTGTTAACTTGTGAACTGGCCGTCGATCCCCTTGCGTTATATAGCCCCTTGGGATCTCTCTTGTAATCTCTCCCCTTATACTAGTGGGTTATTGCTCCGTTGCCGTCCGTGGTTTTTTTCCCAATTTGGTTTCCACGTAAATCGTGTGTCTTTATACTCTCTATCTTTTGATTACTGATCTTGTTATATTTCTTCTCACCTTATACATCCCGATAATTACATATTCCGTTGCAAATACTAGGCTATCTTTTACCTCGATCCTAACAAGTGGTATCAGAGCGAGGTTTAATCTTTTTCTGCCTAGTTCGGGATGTCTGCAGTTAAGTGTGATATTGAGAAGTACGACGGTCTGATCAGTTTCAGTATCTCGAGAGTTAAAAAAAAATATTTTGATGAAGGTAACTCCATTATTATTGATCTGGCAAATTTGGAGGTTACTATTGAAGATGAGGATAAGACTATCTTTGTTGGTTGTCTCTTTGCCATTCCTACAAGCACTTTAAAGAAGTCATATCATATGAAACCATGTCTTTCGAAGATGTCAAATCTAATTTGATCTTGAAGTGCTTTCTAATAAAGCTGAAGGCTTGGTTTTTTGGAGGTGAAACCACTAATAATGGGGGTTCAAGCAAAGCTAGATCGAAGTTTAAAGAGCGTTCCAACAATACCTGTTCTACAATCTCCAGGCAAGGCGGTTTTTATGTTCGACAGGGTTCAACTACTACAGGTTCTACAACCGTTTCTACAACCTCATCTCTTACTGAGTTCAAGGATGACTTGAATTCAGTTGATGCTCATCACATCTGATCGCCGTTCGGGGTTCTGTGACGATATCAGAGATTTTGGCCTAAGGTGGAGTTTGTTGGGTTTATGGCCCAAAATCAGTCTCTTGATCTCACAATTATTTGTTTCCTAATTGTATTAGGATATTATTTAGGTTTCCTTATTATGTTAGGTTTCCTAATTGTATTAGATTCTAAATCTAATTGGAGTGGGAGTCAAGTTAGGTTTATAGGGAGTTTTTCCTATAAATAGAGGGTTTTTTTTCACCTATTCACTTACGGCATACGAAAAACACACACACAGAGCATTCTTCACCTCTACCCATCCCTAGGTTGTGAGAGTCCCTTTTAGAGAGTTATTTTGTCTTCAGTATATTCTCGCTGTGCTATTAACCCCTTGTGATCTACCATCGATCCCCTTGCGTTATATAGCTTGTGCTATTAACCCCTTGTGATCTGGCCGTCGATCCCCTTGCGTTATATAACCCCTTGGGATCTCTCTTGTAATCTCTCCCCTTATACTAGTGGATTATTGCTCCGTTGCCATCCGTGGTTTTTTTCCCGATTTGGGTTTCCACGTAAATCGTGTGTCTTTATACTCTCTATCTTTTGATTACTGATCTTGTTATATTTCTTCTCACTTTATACATCCCGATAATTACATATTCCGCTGCAAATACTAGGCTATCTTTTACCTCGATCCTAACAAGTCCTTTCATTTCCTTACGTATCTTGAATTACTCGGAATTCCTTTTAAGGGGTTGAAAGTGACTTAAGCAATCAGGTGTGCTACCACAATCTACTAGTCTAGTCGAGCTGGGTTAGACTCTGAGCCTTTCTTTTTTACCTTTTCGAAGGGTTTTTCTTGATTCATTCGGGGAGAAGCTTTTATAAACCCTTACTCACAATAACTTATTAAAAACTATTAAAAATTATAAATATTTTTCCACCTTTATTTATAGTTTATCAATGTATCCACACTATCCGCAACTTAACAATTTATCTGCATCCGTAATTTACCATCCATACAAAAGAAAAAGGTCGTGCAAATATATTACTCAAAAAATTGCTACCATCTTAGAGCTAGTCGAGCTTTGAGTAGAGTCGAATCGAGATATATGAACCTAACCCTGACTTCGCTAGCTTGGGAAGCTTCGAACCGAACTTTTTCCAATCCGAGCTCAGCCGAGCCAAAGCCTAAAGAATTGACTTGGCATATTTACACTTGGGGACAATAGGCAGGGACAATTTCGCAATCAAACCATATTTTTGAATAAGGTTTAATTAGCCGCCTCTTCATTAATTTATTCACAAAAAAAAAAGAGAGAATTCTAAGCCCTTTGGAGTCTTCTTTCTCCCTTAGAAATTTACTTAGAATAATGGTACTAGGACTATCACAGTCAATTTGGCAAAAATCAAATGCGTGACTAAGTTTCTGGTAAAAGTCCGTCTGATTCAATAGCCCATATTTGTCTAACCTGTAAAAAATCGGGTACAGTCAATGAATTTCGTTCTAATTACAATGATATTGATTGATTTAACAGAAAATTTTAAATATAATTTTTCAAATCTTTATCATATAAACCTGATTGAGATCCGAATTTTTACTTGTCCAATTTTTCAACCTGATAAATATGTGAAAAAATTGAATATCGAACATCAATTTTATCCGATATCCGATTTATCTGAACCCAAAATTAGCCGTACCCGATTTTTTTTTTCAAGGTCTATTGTTACTACTTACTAATCCACATTTCCATCAACTTTTATTCCACAAGAATCTCACCTCCATGGACCCCACCCACTTATCCCCAAATTTCAAGCAATTCACATTCAATCATTTGACACAACCTTCCTGCTGTCAGTCTATCTATCCTCGTATTTCCTATGAATATCAATAAATCCACCACTTAACCCCCCTAATCCTAATCCTAATCCTAATCCAACCCTCCACAACAAAAAAGGGGGAACCAAAAAAAACATGGGAAAACCACCCTCTCCACTTTCACATCCCACAACTTTACCCTTCCTAATCTTCCTAATCATCCTAATCTTCTCCACAAAACCCTTCATTAATCCCGTACTTAGTTCAGATCACAACCATAACTGTGAAGGGGATGAAATCTTCTCATACCCTTCATTCAGCACAGCAAGCTGCTCGTCGAAGAGCAGCTTGCTGTGCACGGGTGCGGTGGACCCGGGGCTGGGGTACCTGAACTTGACCACGGCCCCGACCAACGGCTCGATCCAGGCACTGCAGGCCTACAACAAGATCGGGAGAGTGGTCCACCGCACCCCGGTTCGAGCATGGCCAGCATCCTTCTGCACCGCCTTCACCATCAGGGTGTTATCGCTGCTGCGTCCGAGCTTTGCGGGGGATGGGATGGCGTTTGTCATGGCTCAGGACAATCATGCGTCTCCATCGGATAGTTTTGGGTCATATCTTGGCCTACAGGATCAGGCCATTTCAGGTTTGGTTACTATATCATTTTTACGCGCATTCATTCTTGTGTTTTTTAATAAAATTATCTGTGATTAGGGGCGTTTTTGTCAATGCAACTGTGTGAACTTTTGTTTTTGTGCAAATGGATTCATCTTATTGCATGTTAGAGGCTGTCTTGGTGGAATATTATCTACTACTTTTTCATGCAAAACAAAGAATAATAAAAATAAATAAATAAAAAAACTTCATATCATTGCATACAGAACAAACAATTTCCTGTCTTGATTTTTTTTTATCACACTTAATTTTAGAACTTGTTATAACCTATAATGAAATGAAAAAATGTTAATTATTAAGTTACTAATTACCATAATCGAGAATTCTATATGATAAAATTATGCAAATTGAATTATTAATTTACAAAATATTAATTAACTATATTAAAATTTTTGATTAAATTATTTATTTTTAGAATTTTAGACATAGTTGAAATTCTTCGTCTTTTCACTAATCTCATCTATATAATACTTTATAAACATTATGAATTTACATATTAAGTATTGCAATTTATATATAACATTTACATTTAAGATTCTTCGTAGGAAATTATATTGTAGCAAGAATTAGTTTAGAAAAAAAGTTTGTAATTTACATAAACTCTGAAGTCGTAGCTATAGTCATCCTGAAAGAAAGACATAGTTGTAAAGGTAGAGGCTTGGAAATTGTATTTCTCAAATTTACAATCCAGACTCGAGTGTCTCCAAATTGTAGAACAAAAAGGGTGCCCAATAAATATTTTATCTATTTCGATACATTTTTTTACTATATCTATAAAAAAATGTAAAATATTATAAAATGTAACTTGTCAAATGTATGTCCATATTATATTGACTTTTGAATTTGATTAAAAATTGAACTATGTTTTGTTGGATTTTGAATGGAATCTTTCAATCTAATATTGTATTAGTATGTTATATCATTAGCTAAATCTAACAAAATTAAAAACAGAAATACTAGAAGAAGTCTTATAATTTATTACTCTGGCCATCCTCTATCTATGTTATTTTTATTGTTGAATCAAATTTGACAACACTTAAAATTACAATAGTATAAATAATGCAATATTTTAACACATTGTGATTGATGATATTCCTTCTGAAATTTCTAAGATACTAGAAGATACAGTAGTATAAAACATTCTTAAAATTACAAAAAGTATTTCATAAAATTAAAAGTGGGACAGAGGGAATATTATCTTAGAAATAATCTTAAGCAGCGACAAATAATGTACGTTGACTAAAGTCACCGGTCAACAAACCAAATTGTCAACATTTTTAACATGTTCTCCCAATAGAATTGCTTCCAGTGTTGAGAATTGGATAGGGATTCTTTTTCTTTTTTTTCTATTATTAATAGCCATAGGCTAAAAGATTATAACATACAGCAACCCGCATATGCAATCGCAAGTATCCATCAACAAAAAGATTACATCTAAATTGCTAAATAAAAACACTGTAAGAACTTAACATGCACCACAGCTAAACAAACAATTACATCGCAATAAAAACAAAATCAATGAATTTAGCTGCTTGGGTCATCAAGAAATCGCACACCAATGAATTTAGCTGCTAAGAGATTCCTACTTATTCTTTCCGTTTTACATTTTTTCCCTTGGCATTTTTTCCTTATTTTTTGCGATGGAGAATGTGACCAAGAATTTGATAGTGATTAGTGATTTGTAATGATTTGAGGACAACTGTTAACCCCGATGAGTGCGACGACTTCTGCTAATGCAATGAATGTGTCTAAGTACACGTTGTCAAATGATAAGGATACGTTTTGCATTAAGTTTATGTAATCATTTTTATGCTTCCAACAATTTTTTATTTTTTTTTAATACATAACTAATTAAATTATTGTCTTGTCCTAATTGTATCAATGATTTATTAATTATTTTATAATTTTAATATGTATTCTGATAATTTCTTATATAAAATATTTATTAAAAGAATTATAAAATTATATTTTTATGACAATATTTTTCATTATAATATAGGGGTTTTGGTTTCAATTAATCTGTACTTTTAATTGAGTGACTAGAAATAATCCAAACTGAATTTTTGACTGACATTTTGCTATATTTTTAACCTATTTACTGTCAATAAACTTTTTTCTATTTTAGGCACTAAATTTTGGATTTTTGATTACTAAAAATAGAAAAAAAGTTTAACGACAGTAAATAAGTTAATATTTAAGATTTATAAACTTGACCTTATTAATTATGTAGGATCGGAACATCTACCTTAAGATAAAGGGAGTAATATTAATTATCGATATAACGGTTAAATTGGTAAATATTTGTAACTATATATTTTCATGGAATTTATTGTCGTCATTTGTAATTGTATACTAAAAATATTTATGAACTATTCTATATATTAAAGAACAATATGGAATGCTTTGTGCACTGAATTGTTCTTTTATTTATGTACTATTTGTAGCTGATGTAACTGTGTACTGTAGCTGTCAAAATTCAAAGAAAATATTTATAGACTACTTGTCGCTAATTACTAGTTCTCATAATTCAGATAAAAAAATTCTAACCAGGTTCGTCCATTAACGCGTGATGTATGAAGGTTGTAAACCAATAATCGAAAATTTTGTAGTATTTTCTTTTTTCATGGAGAAAATTTCGTAGTGCCGAAAAGAGGTATTGAATTTTTATTTATTAACTAACACTGTATATTTATTTATTAACTAGTCAAATTTGTTTAGTTAGATGTGCTTTCTCTTCTGAAATAAAAATTGATATCCAGCAAGATTTAATTTTGACCTTGCCAGGTTAAGTTTACCTAACATGCACTGCATATTTAAATTGCAGAAAATTTGTCCCTGTTCACTGTTTTTGTTTGTTGGTACTTGTAGTTCGCATATAACATCAGCTGTAGATCTCTATAAGATCATTCCAACACTAGGTTTGCTTTTCCCCGTGAGATTCACAATTTTTTAGTCGTACATGCAATTTCTGAGATTAAATAAGAAATTAAATCATGATTTTAGCTTGGCAACCTTTTTATTTATTTTAGAATTATGCAAATGTATGGATTTATTAGTGATGGATCTCCATAATATCACCTTGTTCTAGTGATTCAAAATTACAATTGTATTCGTGAATTGTTAATTGGGAGATTAAAGGGGAAAGAAGAAGAAACCTAAACTAGGAATAGAGAGCTCTGATTTGTAAATGGGGAAAGAAGTGATAGTTTTTTTGAATGTTTAAAAAGGAAAATTTGAGAAAAAAAGTTTGACGGGAATTTTTTTAGAAAGAATCATTTTGTTTTAATTAAAAAGAGGGTACTTTGATCTTTTCTACTCAATCCTACTACCAAGTTGTCCATGACAAACATGAACGATTACCTCACATTTTTCATGTATGGTGCGTTTGACAGTAGGTGTTTCCTGAAAAAATTATTTCCCATATTTAAATTAATTGCAAAATAAAGGTGAAAATTTTTTGAGTGAGACCCAATAATTTTGTAGGATAGTTGGGAAACACCTTTCCATGGGGTTTGGAAACTTTTCTTTTCCTATGGGAAAAGGAAATTATTTATAGTTTAACTTTCCAAAAATACGATTGAAATTATTTATAGTTTAACTTTCCATGGGGTTTGGAAAGTTTTTGAGTTGATCATGATAAAAGTTTTCGTTGGTCGAGCCTATCTCTGCTTCTTAGGCTTCTCTTTTGATGTTGACTCAAACAAGCTGTAACGAAGATGTTTTCCTTAGTTGAAAGAACCCTGGGGGGGGGGTGAATAGGGTTACTGAATTTTCTGCACAATTTACAACTTAATAAAGGACGTTAGGTTCTCAGCCACTATCGACTAAGAATCTCCTTAATAGAAAGTGTAAACAGAATAGATAAAGGATTGAGTATATGAATTGAATAACCTCCTTTATTTTGAACAGATCGTGATGAACCTAGGATGAATGTCCTTAGGTTTCACAAAGAACCAAGCGCCTTACAAGGACACTTCTTATTTTCTGAAACAACACACACCAAATTCAATCTTTGGTGCCTAAACTCAGTCGACCCTAATTCCGTCTAGAAATCGACTACACAAGCAACAATCAATCCTAGATCCGTGAAGGATTGATTTCACTCAGACTTCTCGCAACACAAGTTCTCACAAAAACACCAAAACAGAAAACTCTATTTATATTTTGAACACCCGATTTCTTCCGTGGAATCGTTGCTTTTCTTTGTCTTGAATGCTTCTATTTAAACCGATTATGCTGCGTTTTGTATCCGTTAGAAGGGATTCTGTTTTTGCTCCAATTTCTCTTCACTGCGTTGTCGAAGTATCCTTTCCTTTTCGGCAGGATCTTCTGGGAATTCCTTCCAAGTTTCATCTTCAATTTTGTCTGCAAAGTAGCATATAAAATTAGTCTGATTCACATAGTAAGAAGGGGAAGGAAAGATTCTTGCCTAAATGGAAAACTTCCCTGAGTAAGTGTCGTCATTTGTCTTTCACTTCAAAACCCTTTGAGCAGTGTCAATGTCCTTCAGATCGTTTGACATAGATGTCCTTGATGTGCATTGAGTGAATGTCCTTTGCTATGTTCTCAACAGGGGTTCTTCAATCTCCCCCTTTTTGAGTGAAAGACAAAACTAGATACAAGCATAGTATGTGCAGCATATATAACGCAAATAGTTCATTCATACAGGGATATAGCAAAAGAGTTTTAGTTCAGTTGTACAGTCCATGTAAAAAACATACTATGCTATGCATAGATCATCGCCCCCTTTTTGGCTTTCAAGCAAAAAGGAAACAGGAGGAATGTTTGGCAAAGCAAAAAAAAATTGTTCAAAATAGAGAAAGAGAAGAACAGTTTTAGGACTGGGGTTCTGCGGGGGTAGTGTCGGGAGCAATGTTCGGAGAGCTTGGGTTGGGGGTGCTTGGTACAGCCTGCATGCCTGCTGGAGCAACGTCCTTCAGAAGAGAGACTGCAGCAGTGATTTCTGAGCGTGTCTCTCGAAGGGCCTTGACCTCATGTGTAGTTGGCGAACCTCTTGATGAAGGGCCTCAATAGCAGAGTTGATGTTGGAAAGATGAGTTTGGAGGGCGTCAGAGGCATCCTTTGCTGCAGCAGCAGAGTTCGAGGCTTCTTCAGCCTTGATCTCATCCAAATGAAGCCATAGGCCATTTGGTTGCTGCTGGTATCCAAGGGTAATGAGGAGAGAGGGGCCAATTGTGGGTAAGTTGAAGGAGGACTTTTCAGCAGTGTCGAGGGGAACATGACAATGGCGAAAGACCTTGGTTAGCAGGTTCCCATAGGGAAGGGGGCCAGAAGGCGAGGCAGCAGCTTTTAGAAAATGTTGAACGACTAGTTCACCAATGTCAGGATGACGATTGTTGAGGACGTTCAGGATAAAGATGGCACAGGCTTCATTGATGGTTTCCTTGTTTGTACCCCGGGGAAGGATGGTCCGAACCAGGGTGTAATAAAGAAAACGGGCTTCAGACTTCAGACCAGTGTATTGTGTGTTTTTCTGTTCAGTGGGGCGAGCGAATTGCCGACGGAGTTCTTGTTTGGGGTCTGAAGGGATGGGTAAAGGTGGTTTGGTTGGACTGGGTTGAATATGAAGGATACGCTCAACCAGGGTGGGTGTCAGCAAGATTTCAATGCCAGAAACAAGGGATTTCACAGAAAGACGTTTGGTGTCTGGAATGAGGTTTGCAAAGAACTCAATAATGAGGGATGGATAAATTACCGGCTCACAGTCGAAGAAGGTGTAGCAGCCAAGATCCTTCAGGGTGGAGAATGATGGAAAGATGGTGAGAAGGGAATCGACATCGACATTCTCACAGCATAATATTTGTCGGTTAGCGATGGTTTGAACACGTTGCTCGTGGGTGATTGCATTAAGAGGTTGCGGTTGAGATTGAAGTGCAAGAGCGGTGGATGAAGATGAGTGAGATTGAGTGGAGTCGGGAGGATTAGGGGACGACTTGCGAGAGCGAAGTCGTTTGGCAACCCCTGCAGGGGGAGATGGGGCTGTATTTTTAAGAGCGGGGCGTTTTTTCATGGTTGGAAGGGTAGAGAGAAGAGAGAGATGAAAGAGATGGTGGGGTAGAGGATGATGAGGATTTAGAAGGATGGAGACAGGAGGGAAGAGTAAAAAAAAGAGGGTTAAATAGAAAAGGAGGGCGATTGAATTGTTTTGGGTATGGAAAGAAGGGCAGTAAATGGGGAAGGAGATAAGAAATGGAGGGATAACTGGGGAAGGTGAAAGTGACGGTTGGAAAGGGGAGTTATGATGATAGGATGTGTTTTGGAAAGTAGGAAAGTGAAATGATTTGATGAGATTTTGAAGAGTTATTGTATTTGAAAAGTGTGAGAAAAACCGTGTGATTTTAATTTTAGAAATAGATGAGAGAAGGGGAGAGGATTTTGAATTTTGAAAAAATGAGTTTGAGTTAAGCAAAACAGTTATGGAGGAACTGTCTGCCTAACGTCATTGCCAGGTTTATTTATGTGATAAAGGTGAGACTCAAGGGGTCTTGTGACAAGAATGTCAAGGACCTTGATGAGTCTGTAGAGAGTAGAACATACCTGGGGGTAGAGGGCCTTAGCTCCCCCTGAATGGAGGGACACTAGCTCCCCCTCAACTGGTCATCGAGTTGCAGCATGCCATGTTCCCGTCGATTGATGATGAATTGCTCAGTGGGAAGGGCCTTGGTGAAGATATCGGCCAGTTGTTGATGAGTGGGTACAAAGTCCAGTATAATGTGGCCTTTGTCAACATGACCTCTGATAAAATGATGTCGTACTTCAATGTGTTTGGTACGGGAGTGCTGAACTAGATTTTTGGTGATTTGAATTGCGCTCTTGTTATCACACTTGATGGGAATTTTTGAGAGTTCTATCCCAAGGTCCTTCATGTGCTGTTTGATCCACAAGGTTTGAGCACAACAGGCACCGGCTGCTATGTATTCTGCTTCTGCAGTGGAAAGAGCAACGACATTCTGTTTCTTGGATTGCCAAGAAATTAAGGAAAAGCCTAGCATTTGACAACCGCCAGATGTACTTTTTCTATCTGTCGTGGAACCAACAAAGTCAGCATCTGTGTATCCAATGAGGTTCAGGGAATTGTTCCTGGGATACCACAGACCAAGGTCCTTGGTGCCTGCGAGATATCTCAAAATTCTTTTGACAACAATCAAGTGAGATTCTTTAGGAGCACTTTAAAACCGAGCACATAGGCAAACACTAAACATGATGTCTGGACGACTAGCAGTTAAATAAAGTAGAGATCCTATCATACCTCGATACTGCTTGTCAGGAACATGACTATGCTCATAACTATTATGCTCATAAGCCTCTACACCAATGCTCATGCTATACAACTACTATGCTCATAACTTATAACTATTATGTTCATTACATAAAACCATAATGCTCATCAAGCTGAACTACAATGCTCATTACCTATTACTACAATGCTCATTACATAAAATCATAATGTTCATCAAGCAGAACTACAATGCTCATAACCTATAACGACAATGCTCATTACATGAAACCATAATGTTCATCAAGTTGAACTACAATGCTCATTACATATAACTACAATGCTCATTATATAAAACCATAATGCTCATTACCTATTACTACAATGCTCATTACCTATAACTACAATATTCATTACGTAAAACCATAATGCTCATCAAACAGAACTGCAATGCTCATAACCTATAACAACAATGCTCATTACACGAAACCATAATGCTCATCAAGTTGAACTACAATGCTCATTACCTATCAATACAATGCTCATTACATAAAACCATAATGCTCATTACCTATTACTACAATGCTCATTACCTATAACTACAATACCCATTACTTTGAACATAAATGCTCAACAACTAAATGAGAATGTTCATAATTAATATTCTAAAATATACATAGAATACTCCACATTTGACTAAAATAATATTAGAGCTAAAATAAATAGGCTAAAAAAATAAAAATAACACTATTTCTTCAATGGACTAGGCTTCCTTCGTTTAGCCTAAACCTCCTTAATGGGCTTCATGCATTAATTGGGCTGGGCGCATGGAGGCACCGTGAGCTCGGGATCACGATCGTTTTTTTAGTCGAACCCTTTTATTCAATAAGCAAAAGAGTGCCAAGGAGCAATACTCAAACATGAGTTACAGGTGCATGGATGCACAACCCAACCCGACACGGTGAATAACAAACACACTTCACTTGAGACAATACCAATCACAATAAACATCAATGCAGAAGAAAACGAACCCCAGTGACACACACATACTACAATCATTGGACCTACAATCATAAAATAATGAAGTAATAAAAATGTCATAGTGCCAATTGTCAAGATAAACATTTGTGCATTAGCTTGGTAAGCATTCATTACGATTTAGGTACTTATAAAAGCATTTGTTTTGTGTAGAAGTTGTTATTCTGATGGATTTGAAGGTTTATAAACATTATTGAATGTGTAAGTAGGTCACCCCGAGTGTTATGTAAAGTACGCTAACTTTTGATTTCATTGTATATTTGTATTATTTTTTATTAGGGCTTGAGGTGCTTGGACTTTATGTATTAAATTACGCAAAGGGAGATCATATAATAGCTCCTCTCAACATAGTTTCCTTGAATTCAACAAGTGAATGATACAATTTTTTATTGTTTTTTACTTAGAGGGAAAATGATTAAAACTTCTTTGATTACTATACTTTTTTGATTTGTCTCCTAATGAAGTAAATCTATATATATTTCAGGTAAAAACAAATTTCAGCAGCTAGCAATCGAATTCGACACATTCAAGAATGAGTTTGATCCAGATGATAATCACATCGCTATCGACACAAAGAGTGTGTCGAATTCCCTATATGCAAAGAGTCTTAACTCAACCTCCATTTACCTTAAAAGTAAGAAGGAGATCAGAGTGAAAATATCCTATAATGGATGGCAGAAACAACTCCAAGTGTACATAGGTTATAAAGGGAATCCCCTAGTAAGTTTCTTTAACTACTCCATAAAAGTGTCAAAGACAATTCCACCGTTTGTTTATGTAGGATTTACAGCCTCAACGGGGACCTTGTATGAGACCCATCAAGTAATTGATTGGGTTTTCACTTCCACCACTTTACCTGACTCAACTGTCAAAGATAATAGTAAGAAAATAACTATTTTGAAGATCGTGTTACCAATTTTGGGGGTCTTAAGCCTATTTGGAATTTGTTCATTTCCAATCATCCGAAGGAAGATGATCAGGAAGCAGGAGATGATTAGGAGATTGGAGGATCTTGAGAGGCAATCGGCAATAACGGCTCCTAAGAAGTTTACCTATAAGCAACTTGCTAAGAGCACCAAGAATTTTAGCAAGGAAAACCTGTTAGGCACGGGAGGTTTTGGGAGTGTTTATAAAGGTCAAATTGTGGATCCCCCTCAGACTATTGCAGTTAAAAGAATTTCGGCAAATTCTACACAAGGTAAAGTTTCAATGACTATAACAAAATGACGACCATGTTTGAAACAAGAGCAAACTAGACATCTATGGCTATTTTTTACTTGTTCTTCACTTAAAAAGCATCACAGAAGCATTGTAGTCAGAAACACAAGGGTGACTATTAATTCTAAGAAAAAACTAATGCCTTAAACCTAAGAGTACATATTGGGAACTTCTATAAATTTCCTTTTAACTTTCTTTTACTTAACTTCTTCTAATTTAACACATTTTTTCTTTTTCTAGTGGAAAAAAATTTCTCTTTGAGATAAAAGACATAATATTTTTTTTCGTTTTCTTAACTTTTCATGAACTTATTTGTGACAACTTTTATAAGTCATAATCTAAACTTACTTTTCAAAATTGTTATCAACTTATTTCCAAAACAAAATGGTAAAAATAATTAACTAGCCTGATAAGGGATTTTTTAAGTTGTTGCTTGATGTCACTTTTCAGAAACATAAGTTGTTGCTCGATGTCACTAGTTTGATGTAGGAATATTATTTACATAAGTGTTTCTCTTCCCAACAGGAGAACGAGAATACTTGGCAGAGATATCCACAATTGGACGTCTAAGACACAAAAACATACTCCAACTTCAAGGTTGGTGCCACGAGAATGAGCATCTCCTCCTAGTCTATGACTATATGCCCAACAAAAGCCTTCACCACTTCCTTAACGGCAGTTTCCTTGATTGGAAGACTCGATACAAGATCCTCACAGGTCTAGCTTCAGCATTACTCTACCTCCATGAGGAATGCGGCGACCCCGTGGTCCATAGAGATGTCAAACCTAGCAATATCATGTTAGACTCTGAGTTCAACCCCTATCTTGGAGATTTCGGCCTTGCGCGACTCCTTAAGAACATGGGCGGGGTCACCACAAAGGTTGCTGGAACACTAGGGTACATTGCGCCCGAAGTAAGCTTCACCGGCAAGGCAACAACTGCATCCGATGTTTATAGCTTTGGAGTGGTTGTCTTAGAGGTGGTTTGTGGGAGAAGGTTTATCAACCTCCTAGGGGAGAATTGTCTTGTGGATGACGTATGGGAAATGAACGTAAAGGGCTCCTTGATAGATGCCGTAGACCCCAAGTTAAGGGGGGATTTTGTCGAAGATCAAGCCACGAGGATCTTAAGTGTGGCACTTGCATGCTTGCATTTGGATTCGGGCTTGCGACCGTCGATGAGGAAGGTGGTGCAAATTCTGATGAATCCAGAGGAGCCTCTCATGCATCTACCTGAGTCACGACCTAGTGGAGTGTACTTGTCTTTGTATGGCTTCTCGAATCCACCTAGTGTGGCAAATTCTACGGCTAATGCGGCATCGACTAGCTTTCCTAGTGAATGCTATTATGAGGACAACTCCAATTTCATGGATGAATCTTTGTTGGCTCGATAACAATCCTTGGTAGCATGTTTTGTTTACTTTTATGGAGGTTGGTCATGTACGTATATTACAAATGAAAATAATATAAGTCTTGGGGAAAGATGCTCTTACGTGTCTTGCTTTGGTATAAAACTCATTTTTTCCAATAATTTTCGGGCTACAAAACTAGTAGTTTCACGCAAAGGTAAAACATGATAACAAAAAGCAAACTAGGTATAACCCACACACCCTGTGAATGTAATATATATATAGAGTAAGAAGTTTTGTCTCTACTTTAAATTCTGGGTCTTTGATTCACGATTAAGCTAGATTTGTCATAGTTGATGGCCGTCGACCTTGAGAAGCTCTCTTAAGTTTGTAACGTTGCTTTGATGTTCAATAGGTTTTCTTCATCTGTAGTTGAGAAAATCAAGGTGTCATATGCGACCTGACGGTGATATATTCTCCTTTCTTCTTCCAACTTCCGAACCACTCCAAAACGCCTTCCCAACTCTTTTCTAAATGCATGTAACCTCACTTTATGTATTATTTTGATAATTATTGTCCAAAAAAGGCTTAGGGTTCATGTAAGTGAAAAACCCAAGAAGCCTAAATATTTCGTGGGCTTTACAAAATTATAGGACTTTTTTTACCACCAAGTATTGATATGTTACACACATATAAGTATATAACATATCATATGTGTAACATATCAATATTTAGAAGAAAAAAATTGATATTAAGCCCACTAAATATTATACAATTACACACTAGCTATAATACTTATAGACCAAAATAAAATTGTAACTTTAGCTATAAGCACACTAAATTGATAATATATGCACACTAACACTACACACTAAAATAATACTATAAGCACGCTAAAATAATACAATAAAAACACTAAATTGAGAATATAATATAAACATGCTAAAATAATACTAGCTATAAGTACACTAAAATTATATCATAAGCACAATTCTCTTAGCACTCTATTTCACATACGTTGCTCTTATCACATTAAACTATATACACACTGAAATAACACTATAAGCACATTAAATTGACAACGTATGTGCATCAGACACACTAAAATAATACTATAATCATAGAAATAATACCTTAGGCCAGTAAACTGACAACATAAGCACATTAAAATAATAATATAAGCATATTAAAATTGCATTATAAGCACATTACTCTGACTCAATATTTTACAAAAATCACTCTAGCACACTAAACCATATGCATACTCAAATAATACAATAAGCACACTCAAATAAGAACGTACACACACCAGACTGATCACTAAAATAATATTATAAGCACAATCAACCATATGCATGCTAAAATAATACAATAATTACACTAAAATAACAACATATATATACACACCACACTTGCTAAAATAATATGATAAGAACAGTGAAACAATATAATAGGCACACAAAATTACATAAACACTGGTTGTTTGCATTTTGGACCCCGAAGTATAGAGTAATTTATTTTCTGGACTCTGGATTTTCAACGTAGTTTTTTGGACCCTAAAGTTTATGGCCGGGGTGAATAATAAAGGATTTTAAAGTTTGTTGGCTAAAAAAAAGACTCGTGTCCCGTTCTTTTTTTTCTTCTCATGTTTGAATTTCTTTCCCGATTGGCGCAAACTTAAGAATTAAGGTTAAAACTTATATTGAGACTATAAATACACATCTCTTATTCATGTCGGAGCTACTTAGACCCCTAAGTACCCTGAGTCTAAGTATTACAGCCTCAATATCAGTTTAACCTTAGTCTTTAAGTTTGACACAAATCAAGAGAGAAATTCAAACATGGGAAGAAAAAGAAAAACTATATACCAGTTTTTTTTTTCAACCCACAAACTTTAAGATCCTCTTTTATTCAGCCTACCAATATTAGGGTCCAAAAAATTAATATTAAAAACCAAGGATAAAAACCAACGATCCAGAAAATAAATAACCCTATATATACTTCATGATCCAAAACAAAAAAACCCACATAATTAAAACACACTACAATAATAATATAAATTAATCATACTAAAACTATGCTATTGCACATTAAAAATAATATGCATACACACCATATACCTTTTCGAGCACACCTTCTGTTTTTGGTATTTGACTTATTTCTCTATTAATTCATTTGATAATTTTCAATCATATTTTTAATTATAATTATCTATGTAAAATACATAACCACACTGAATGTACAACAAAAGTATTGTGCAAACATACATATAGTGCGTAACAATAAAAAAAATAATTTAACTAATAATTTGATAGGAAATAAAAGGTACAATAATTTTTTAAAAAAAAATCTTAGGCCATGTTCTTTTATGCGGTGGGTGGAGGGCGGCGATGGTGCGGTGCGGTGAAATCATTAAATAGTGTGGTGAAGCGTAGTGAAATAAGGTGAGTTGTGGTGAAAGTTGTGATATGTGGGGTAGCTGAGGGAAGAGAATGTGAAAAGTAGAAAAGAAAAGTGAGGAGAGAGAAAACCGATGAGATATATTAGCAATGATTGTGGTAAAGTATTGTAAAATGTAGAAAAATATTTAGTATAATGAGTAGTGGTACCGCACTGGACCGCACCATATAAAAGAATAGAGCCTAATTAAATATCTGATTAAAGAAAGAAAACACCAAAACAAGCATGGAACATTTTTTGTAATCAGAACTTACAAACCAACCAAAATAGGACCAAACCACTATCTAAAAGTTGTCCCGTTATTTTCGAATTTGGATGATGATATACGTCTTGCTGCAAGAATATGTCATGTCCATATAAACACACTTATTTTTATTTTTATATAAACAATAATTTTTATATAAGACCATCTCACCATATTTTTTTTGTAAGACTTATAACATTATAGTGACTATTTATAAATATATGAGTGACTAATAGTTTATTTAGGCCAACTCTAATAAAAGTCATTACTCAATAAATTATTAGTCACATTCGTATTAAAAATCATTCTAATATCAATTATTTGTCATAGTAAAATATTTCAGCAGCTGTCTAATAGTGGATTTATTGAACAAGTTAGAAAGTCGGATGAACAACTATTGCAATAAAGGAGATGCTGAAAAGGGCCTGGGGAATACAAGACCGAGGAGAATTTGAGTCACTATTGGAGGGAGGGGAGAACTCCTCAAGAAGTGAGCCAACAATAGTAGACATTCTAATTATCAATGGCACACAACTAAATGCAAAAAATTATTTGAAGATACCCTAACTTTTGGTGAAATATTATTTAGCTATCCCAAATTTTCAAAACTCATTTTGGGGTACCTTTAATTTTTTGGTTAGAAATTATTAAGTGTTTTTTTGGTCATCAATTTAGTTAAGTGACCGAAATACCCTTGTTCTTCCATTTTTGAAGAAATACCCTTGAAGAGGAAGAAGGATAAGGGTATTTCGGTCACTTAATAAAATTGATGGCCGGAAAAACAACAAATAATTACTAACCCAAAAAGTAAAGGTACCTCAAAATGAGTTTTGAAAAGTTGGGGTTCCAAAAAATAGTTTCCCCAAATATTGGAGTACCTCCGAGTAATTTTTATGAATCAATTAATATTGCAGATTCTGAAGGAGTCCCAAAAGAACAAAGGGTGGAACAAGACAGGTAATAAGGCTTGATAAGCTGCGAAAATAATGTTCAACAAACCCATGAGGAATGTGAGAAATCATTTGCAGAAGTAGAACAACCAAGACAAAGTGATTCTGAAGAGCAAAATACTCCAACTTCAAGAGTGACATACTGACCAAGGTGAGAAAAGTAATTGCAAACAAGACAGTTGAATTTGGCTTGCCGCTTGGTGTCTGCCTTCTAGAAGGCCAAGGAAAATATTAAGGGATCTGAGTATTTTGAAGAAAAGCTTTCAATTAGGAAAGGAAAAAAAAGGGAAGAAGAATAAGCTTTAAAAGCATCAAGGGACCCGACTTGATGTTGTGCTTGAAGATCTGGAGGCTAAGATCGAGTGTTTTAATTCAGGTATATATATACGGTTTATGAGTGACTTGCACATCGAGAATGTCAGAGAAGGAATAGATAGATTTGCATTAGGCTATGTCTTGTGACATATTTTTGAGAGGAGTATGCAAGAGAAAAAATTAAAAAAAAAAGGAAAATGAGTTTTGAGAGGCATCGAGTTACTCTTGAGCATACTTCGAATTCTGGAGTTTGGAGGGGAAAGAAATTGATGAGAACTATCCCTTTTTTTTGTTTTTGTTTTTGGTTTGTGGGATTTCAACTAATTAAAATATAGTCAACCCAATTAAAATATTATTTGTACCCTACTTGTTCCTCCTCTCATCTCTTATCTCATGCTTCGTCATAAGCAATATCTATACCCAACCCTCCATTAAAATATCAATATTTGTACTAAAATTGTATTAGTCATACTCATTCAACAAGTATGCCATCAGATATAGCCTTAGAGGTTTGATGATAACTTAAGGTGCAATAAAGTCTATAGCTTGAAAATGAATGGGAGAATAGAAATGTGAATCAAAGAAATGCAATGGGTGTATGTCTTATCAAGTGTGGATTGTTTTGCATATGGGGTAAATTAACCATGACTATACTTGATAGTGTCTAGCATGATTTGGACAAAAAAGTCAAAAGAGAGAACAAGACGACAAGCCTATCGTTATTCATTGTATACTACTACTACCTCCGTCCCTAAATGAATGTCAATTTGACTGAATTTTGACCGTTGATTACTCATAGATTATAGTGAATTACAATATAAAATTATCACCGTTAGAAAGATATTTCACTGAAAAATCCGATGATATTAATTTTATATTGTAACTCATTATAATTTACGAGTAATTTACTGTCAAAGCTTAGTCAAATTGATACTCATTTAAGGACGGAGGTAGTATATATATTGTATCAGTGAATGGAGATAAAAAGGTAAAAAGGGGAATGCTTTTTAAGAAAGAGTGGAGAACAAAATCGAGTAAAAGAAGAAAAGGGGGTGATAATGCATGAATGTTTAGAGGAAAATTTGAATTTATCTGTTTGTTTGTTTATGTGAGGGTGATGGTTGATTGGATTTATGCAGAAGAAGGGTTATGCTATTGCTACTATTGTTGTGTTAGTGCTACTGTTGCTGTGTCACTTGGGCTGCATGCAATTTTTATTGTAATAACATTTGAGGTTTAGGCTTGTTTTGGTTGTTTTATTTTCAGGTTTTTTCATAGATTTCGGTGTGTGGTATTGGGCCTTTTCTATTGTATGGATCAGTGTCATTTTCCCTCTCAATTTAATAAAATGGGTTAAGCCTGCTAATTATAAAAAAATATTAAAAAGTCACCGTCTGAGGAATTCATCTTACGATAAGTTGACACTAGACATTTTATACTAGAATTTTCATAAAACCTATATGGGACCTTTAATTAATAAAATAGAACTGTAGGAACCTCTTCACCCGAGAAAATTCAATAAATCTGAATCTATAAAGTTAAAAAATAAATAAAAAATTATGTTTTATGACTATTTAGAATCTTCTTTAAAAATGGTCCAACAACTTATTAAACGTGTAAAATTTTTGTGAAACTGATTTTCAAATACTATAAAAACATATTTTTCAAAAAATGACGAAAGCCTAGCATTTTTCAAATATAATAATGTATATTATTTTGTAACAAATACATAATGAAACGAAAAAAATAATTTATTGTAAAAAATAATTTTTTAATATCTAATTTTTTCTATGATATTTATGATAAGGCCTCTACCATTTTATTTAATTAATTAAAATTTCTATGTATTTTTTGTGTCATGGCATGCAAGCCACATAACTTTTTCGGATACAAAAATGATAAATGTCTTGTGCAAGACACATATTTTGTGTCTTGTCATTATAGAAAACCTATATATTTGTAATAAAATTGGAAAAAAGTTAAGTGATTGACTTCTATAACTATAATAATATATATAAATGGTATAAAATCACATTTTTATCTATATTTTTTAAAATTTACAAAAAGGCGTCTAAAATATGTTCAAGGGTTTCATTCGTTAGGGTGTTAATTTTAATTGTTGGCGTAACCAATACATTCCATGCTTCTTATAATTAATAATTAATAATATCTGTCAAAAAAATTGAAATTAAAAATAAATAATAAATCTTGCCCCAAAACACGTATATCGCCGGTTTCGGGTATAAAATGGGTTGTTTAATGTAGTTCAAAGTTTGCGAACAGCTACATAGAGAGAGAGAGAGATGGAAGGGGAAGAAGGAAAAAGAACACTAAAATCAATACTAGTACCATCTGTTCAGGAACTAGCCAAGGATTCTTTGGAGAAAGTCCCTGACAGATACGTGCGCTCTTTCGACGATCAGGACCCTCCATTTTCATCACCTGATCATCATGTTCATGATCATCAGGTTGATAATGGTGATCATCTTCTTCAAGTTCCTGTCATCAACATGGAGGCCTTGGTAGCCGGGGATGAACATGAGTTGCAGAAGCTTCACTTTGCATGCCAACAATGGGGATTTTTCCAGGTATATTTCAAAAAATTACTCGCAGGTACTCTAATATTTGGGGAAATTATTTTTTTGGTACCTCAACTTTTTAAAACTAATTTTGAGATACCCTTATTTTTTGGGTTAGTAATTATTTGATGCTTTTTCGGTCATTAATTTTATTAAGTGGCCAAAATACCCTCATTCTTCTTCTTCAAGGGTATTTTTTCAAGAAGGGAAGAACAAGAACATTTTGGTCACTTAATAAAATTAATGGTCAGAAAAGCACCAAATAATTACTAACCCAAAAAATAAGGGTACGTCAGATTAATTTTTTGGGTATATTTACTAACCTTACCTTGATTCATCTCAACCTGCTCTTCAATTTTATTTCATTTTTGTTTTCAATTTGTTTTTTTAGTATAATTTAGTGTAATTTTTTGATAAAAATTATGAGTTTTATATAAATTGGATGAATATAATAATATACTGGCGACCTGTAAACAAAAGATCTAAATTGACCACAATGATGTAATGTTTTCCAATAATTTTACTCTTTGAAGTTTCGAATTTTGATGTCATTTTCACTTGAAGTAACTGTGATTTGTGTATAATTTTGATATCAGTAACGTGTGAACATTCAATCTATATATTCATATTCTTTCTTTTTTTTTCTATTTCTGTTCTTTGATGTAGACGTGCTACCTAACTATGGCAATGTATCAAATCACAATTAGAACTTAAAAAGCTTTTTTTTTTTAAACTTATTTTTATCCATTTATGAATAAAGTTTTACTATGGGTTAAGACTTAAGACTAAGTCTAGTGTATGTTTGGTTTAGTTTTTTTTTAAAAAAATTTTTTGCTTCTTAAAATTAGCTTTCACAAAAGTTATTTTTGGAAAATTATTGAAGTGTTTGATCTAGTTTATGATATAAAAGATTTAATTAAATTAAAGTGTTTGACAATCTATAAACCCTAAACTTTTGATAGAGGGGTTTTACTAAATTTAATTGTTAGATTAACTTTTCAAAATTATCATGCATTTTGTAGAGTAAAATTATCATGTCATTATTTATATTTTTCTTTTTTATTAATTTTTAAATAGATTATCTTATTATAATTATAATTATAATTATTTATGGTATTACTTAACTATAAAATTCTTTAAATTAATTATTTATATATATATATATCTATAATTTACCAAATACCATCTTAATAAGAATAAGATCATTAAAAATATTTAAGAGTTTCAACATAATATTAAAATGCCTAACGTCATATTAACAAAAAGTTACTCGGAGGTACTTAACTTTTGGTGAAATGTTTTTCAGGTACCCCAACTTTTCAAAACTAATTTTGGGGTACCCTTAATTTTTGGGTTAGAAATCATTAGGTACCTTTTCGGTCATTAATTTAATTAAGTGACCGAAATAACCTTGTTCTTCCTTTTTTTAAGAAATACCCTTAAAGAAGAAGAATACGGGTATTTCGGTCACTTAATAAAATTGATGGCCGGAAAAGTATCAAATAATTATTAACCCAAAAGGTAAGGGTACCTCAAAATGAGTTTTGAAAAGTTGGGGTACCAAAAAATAGTTTTCCCAAATATTAGGTACCTCCGAGTAATTTTTTGTAATATTAAAAATTTCAACTTAATATTAAATATTTAAGTATCATCTTTATAAGAATTAAAATATTAAAATAATGGAAATTCATCACCAAAAAGAATCTCACATATTGATCAGCCATTAAATATTAGGTTAACAGAAAATAGCAGGCGTCTTTACATTAGACCCACTTTTATTTATACTTAATTTTTTTTCTACCTAATATTGCTAATAATCATGAATTGTTTTGCATAGATAATTAATCACGGGGTGGACCTTTCCCAAGTGGAGAAATTCAAGAAGGAGACGCAAGAATTTTTTAAGCTGCCGATGGAAGAAAAGAAAAAATACTGGCAAACAGAAGACGACGTGGAAGGGTTTGGTCAAGCATTTGTTGTTTCTGAGCAACAGAAGCTGGACTGGGCTGACTTGTTCTACTTAACCATGCTTCCCAAGAGTGCACGTGCTCCCCGGTTACACCCCTTGTTGCCTCTCCCTTACAGGTTATCTGTCACACACATTTTTATTCAATTCGCATGTTATTTATTACTCCCTCAATTTCATATTAATTGTCGCTTTTGGAAATCATGCAGTCAAATTTCTAAAATTTTGACCATAAGTTCATCAATATATACAATGAGTTGTCAGGTTGTTAGGAGGCTGTTACTAGATTGTTAGAACCCTCTACATCACGCATTACAATACTGAGCATAATATACATAGACATACACACATATAGGTACGTACTTGTATATAATCTTAGAGACTCAATACAAGACATGCAAGAGATTGTTGTCTATAAGGTTACGACTGTTAGATTCTCCCCTAATCCCACCGTGAGGGGATGTAAAGTTCATGTCACAGCCTAGCGCATTTTCGAATAACTTAAACTTAACATATAGATCTCACAAACGCTGATCAATATTAGCTTCTTCAATAATCAATATGGGACTCAAACATATAAGCTTAGGTTGAACACTACTAAAAATATGTGTATTACCAATCACTTTTTTCCAACCAATTGAAAATGGTTGGAAAAACCAACTATTTTAGCAACCATTTGATATTCCAACTATTTTTCAAAAAATTTAGAGGGAAAAATGGTTGGAAATTCCAACCAATTTTGCTAAAATTGGTTGGAAAATTTTCTATCCTTTTCCTACTATTTGAAATTGGTTGGAAAAATGGTTGTAATCCAACCATTTTTCCAACCATCTTCAAATAGTAGGAAAAGTGGTAGAAATTTTCCAACCATTTTAGCAAAATTGGTTGGAATTTCCAACCATTTTTCCCACAAAATTTTTTGGAAAATAGTTGGAATATTAAATAGTTGCTAAAATGGTTGGTTTTTCCAACCATACTAAATTGGTTGGGAAAAATGGTTGGTAATACACATATTTTTAGCAGTAGAAGGCCCATGAATGAATATATATTTTCTTACAATTACTCATTAATTATGCTATAACAATGACTTGATTGCAGAGATACAAGTGACAACTATTCGGTCGAAGTTGCCAATCTTGCAACAAAAATACTAGATTCCATGGCGAAAGCTTTAGATGTAGACACTCATGTAATGAGAGCTGCATTTGGAGAAAGGAGACAATCACTAAGGATGAATTATTATCCGCCATGTCCTGAACCAGACAAGGTCATTGGTTTAACTCCACATTCGGATTCGGTTGCTCTCACCATTCTTCTCCAGCTGAATGACATGGATGGCCTTCAAATCATGAAAGATGGCAAATGGGTTGCTGTTAAGCCCCTTCCTCATGCTTTTGTTGTCAACATTGGTGATATCTTGGAAGTAAGTAATCCTTTCAATTCCTCTATTATTATTTTTCCCAAACAACTCTTTTACATAGGAAGAGCATATCATCCATGTTCTTTTCACTTGAAACTCACTGATCGATCGTATAGAAGGGTGTCCAAAATCAGTTAACCGCATTTGCAGTTTAAAGATTTTGTAAACCTAATCACGTTATGCGGTTAATCGTTTCGCATTTAACCGCATATGGAAATTAGAAACCAAAACAAAATCTAAACAACCGGTTAATTGCATGGAGAGTGTGGTTAACCAATTCTTGGGTTTGGTTTAATTATGGTTAACTAGGGTAAACTGTCGGTTTTGAGAAATTTTAAATCCAAGCCAAGGAAGAAAAATTTATATTTTTCATTAAAATTTTAAATTTTGGTACTAAATTAATTAAAACCGGTTAATTGGGATTTATGGTTCAGAAAAATGCAAAATCGAAACCTAAATCGGTTTCTCTAACCGGAACTGCAATTTTCAACAAATCCAAATGGTTAACCGTTTTTACCGGTTCGATTTTTGCAGTTTTACGGCTTGAATTTTTAGGTTAGGTTTTTCTTAAACATCCCTAGTCGATAGTGCTACATGTTTGTATGCTTTGTTGGATTATGAATTGTCTAAATTTGTTTTTTCATGAATGAATGTAGATATTGACAAACGGAATCTACAAAAGCATTTTGCATCGAGCAGTTGTAAATGGTAGCAAGGAAAGGCTATCAGTGGCAGCATTTCACAGTCCAGCTCATGATCTTGAGATCGGACCAATCCCTGATTTGATCACACCCAAATATCCAGCAAGATTTAAAAGGATTAGCATGATTGATTACATGCACGGATTATTTTCTCGTGAACTTGATGGCAAGGTTTACCTCGATTCAATGAGGATCAACGAAAATGACTTCGTACAACAAAGCTAATTAACATGCTATACCCAAACATTGTATCAGTTGCAATTTGTTGTTGGGGTACCCACTTTGGTCATTTAATAAATTAGCATTATTATATGTAGGGATGGAGCCTGAAATAATTCAAGTGGGTGTCAAATTTAATATTGTTATTTTATAAATTCATAATACAATACTTTTTAAATAACTTATCTTTGTATAATAACACAATTCATTTACATTGTGAAAGAATCCTAGAGGGGGGTGAATAGGGTTACTGAAAATTCTGCACAATTAACAACTACCAAAGGACGTTAGGTTCTCAATCTAACTAGATTGAGAATCACCTTAATAAGATGTAGAAATATACTTAATAAAGGACAAAGAATATGAACTGAATAACCTCATTTATTATGGTTTGAACACAATGAACCAGATCAACCTAAGATGAACGTCCTTAGGTTTTACACAGAGCCAAGCGCCTTTCAATGGACGCTTCTTATTTTCTGGAAAAACACACACCAAACTCAACTTTGGTGTTTAGCTCGATCGATCCTAAGTCCGTCCAGGAATCGATTACAAGAGTATCAACCAAACCTAAATCCGTTAAGGAATTGATTACATCAAACACAATCTCACTCAAATTCGGTTTTCTCACTCAAAAGAAAATTCAATCAAAACAGAGAACACTCTTCTTGTTTTGAACACCCGATTTCTTCCATGGAATCGTTAATCTCTTCCATCCTTGAGGTCTTCTATTTATGTTGCTTTCATTCGTATAGAGCCGTTGAAGGGCTGGCTTCATCGGATACTTTCCTTCCTTCCAGTTTGATAACTTCCTTAATCAGCAGCTTCCTTGTTTACTTTGATTTTGGAAATCTTCAATCATATATTTCTTCCAAGTTCTTGATTAATTGTTTCTTAAAATAAGAAAGGTTACAATTAATTAATCTGGTTAGAAAAAAGGATAGAATAAAATGTAAGAGGGTTGTTAACAGTAGTTTGTAGATCATTGTTCACATGTTGTTACCACCCTCTTCTGTTGAGGGGGCAGTATGCTGCTAGTATGAAAATTCGTGTGCTTGTTTGCTCTAATCAAGTTGTGCCTTTTAGTTTTTTGGCTTTAGGTTTAGATCTGAGTGTTGAGCAATTTCTTATTTTGATTGGTGTGCCTTCAATGGTTCAATGCAATTAACATTCGTCTTTGCTTTGACTAAGACCCTTGGCTATAGAATCCCTCTTGTTCTTTTCCATTGCTCTCTTTTTTTTTTTTTTGTTCCACCTAGTCTTTATGGAAAAGATATTTCATTTGGTGGTTAGGTTGAGCGTGTTCTGGTTTTTGTTTGTTAGCCCAACAAGTTCTTGCTTTATACACTATAATCAAGTAATGGTTAGATTGAGTATGATATGGCCTGTGTGGATGATCTGGTTTTTGCACTGGTTGTCTACTTACCTCCTTGTGACTTTGTTTGATAGTTGCAGTTATCTAGCATGTTTGATGAATCTCCTTTCATCAAGTATATCTCCTTTTGCAAGGTTTTGCACAAGTCACGGGCCTAAGGAAAGTAAAAGGGTGTGCTCAAAGGTCAACCACTATTGGTTTTCAAGATTAAAGCATACTGCGCACAACAACTTGGTTCTTAATCAATCAAAGCCTTTAGCTTGGGTTATCATTGAATTACTAAGGGCACGAGTGAAAAGCAAGCGAAGTGCAGAAGCTCTTAAAGATTGTCAAAGAATTAAGGGGAACTCTCCCCCAACAAAGGGTCCATCTTGGAGGATTTTTGGTCCTACCAGTTTAGTTCATATTTATTTTTTGAGCTTCTACATGTATACACAGACCATTAATAACAAGAATTTTCCTATGGTGAGAGAGCTTACTATTTTAGTAACCTCCAAGGCCACTACTAAGACCTTCCCTAGTGGGAATTTGACAAGAACATTTACAGACATTAATTTGAGACATTACTCTCTGGCAAAAAGAATGAGTTTCAAGTATGGACTGGTTATTGAAAAGCATCGACAACCTTTGCATTGTTTTAAAGTGTATCTCTTTGAATCAAAAAGCAGTCTCTATAGACATTTCCTGTTTGAAAGGGAAAGAATTACAAATCAATTTATTAGAAGATTGCTGAAGAAAATTAAAAGAAAAAAGTCAACACTAATTAAAGTTGATATAATCAGAATCCTTGTGTTGTGCATAGAAATTGAAAGTAATTTTTCAGACAACATTTCTTTAAGAAGTCGTTTAGCAACTTTGCAAAAAAAATTAGTAGGATCACTACCTAAAGGTTCATTTTGTCCTTGTAATCTATTAACAAGGATTAGGAAGAAACATACTAAAGAAAAGATGAGTACATTTAGAATTGACAAAATCTCAACAACAGAAAAGATGTTCGTGTTCCTAAAGACTAGGTTTTATCCTAATAGAATTATTAATAATTTATTTAAAATTTAATGAAAGTTCTCTATTGGAATGTGCAAGGTATTAAGAATGATTGCAAAATTGCAGAGGTAAATTTCTTGAACTCTAGTATTAGACCTGATATAGTTTTTTTGAGTGAAACTATGGTCAATGAGCAAAATACTCTTAGGATCATAAAAAAAACTACGTTTCCAGAAAGCTGAGTATAGCCCATGCCATAATCATTGTGGTGACATTTGGGCGTTATGGAACACTGAGAATATTGAGGTCCACCTCCTTCAGAAAACATTAAGAGCAATTCACTTGTATGTCAAAGAAAAAAATACCGGGAAAGAATCAATGTTATCAGGAATATATATATGCCCCTGTAGAGTTACGAGAAAAAGATGACTTCTGGAATAAACTTAAGTTGCTAAACCAAGTATTTCATCTACCTTGGTGCATCATCGGGGACTGTAATGATATTTTGTCCCCCGAAGATAAATCGGGAGGGCCATTCCCTCACGATAACAGATTTACAAGACTACAAAATTTTTGTCAAGAAATAAATACAGTGGAAATTCGTCCTAATGGGCGTCTTTTTACCTGGAGAAAATCTATTCATGGCCATAAAATCTTTGAAAGATTAGATAGGCCATTAGCTCGCCATGATTGGAGTGCCCTTTACCCTTCAGCCTCCCTTACTCATGGGCCATTATCTTTCTCAGATCATTGCTACTTGCTTCTAGATTCCGATCCTAGTAGAGACACTGGTAAAAATCGCTCTTTTAGATTCAGCCAACATTGGAACAAGTTTGACAAAGTTGAAGGTTTAGTTAAACAAGGTTGGAAGTGTACTGTTGGAGGTTTTACCATGTTCCAAGTTACTCGCAAGCTAAAACAAATTAAGAACTCGTTAAGGGTCTGGAATAGACAAAACACTAGAAACTTTAAAGAAAGATTGGAAACCAATTTATCCAAAATCCAA
Source organism: Portulaca oleracea (assembly GCA_029582165.1). Lineage (NCBI taxonomy): Eukaryota > Viridiplantae > Streptophyta > Magnoliopsida > Caryophyllales > Portulacaceae > Portulaca > Portulaca oleracea. The sequence continues at coordinate 7,391,875 of CM055883.1, read as the reverse complement.
GCGATAGAGGAAAGACTCATACAAGACCCATTCAGTATTCGTTTTAACGATTGGCATAACAGACTTATAAGACAAAGTGAAAAAATGTTACTTTTTAACCAAAAGTATTGGGGAAAATTCAGCCGCAAGCGTTGGTTGACAGAAGGAGATCGTAGTTCATCGTTCTTTCATAGATCACTCACTTTTAGAAAAAAGAAATCTTTAATATCTGGTATTAAGGATCCATCTGGTGTTTGGATCTAAGATGAGCAAGAAATTCAGGATCGTTTCATTGAGGAATTTTCCTCAAGATTCAAAGCTTCTAATACTATCACAAATATTGACCTCCCGATCTTATCTAAGATCACAACAGAGCAAAGTAAACAACTGTCGACCATGGTTACAGACGAAGAAATTAAAAATGCAATTGATCAAATGGATCCTACTAAAGCTCCGGGACCGGATGGCTTTGGTGCAGTTTTCTATCAAAATTATTGGCATATTATTATCAAGGATATTTCAACAGCCATAAAGGAATTTTTCCGCACTGGAAAACTGCTCAAAGAGGTTAATCATACCTTTATTGCTCCTATCCCAAAAGTGGAAGATCCTACTCTTCCCAACCAATTTAGACCGATAAGTCTTTGTAATACTCTTTATAAGATCATAGCAAAAATTATGGTCAATCGGCTTAGACCGATACTGGATAACATCATAAGCCCTTTTCAAAGTGCGTTTGTTCCAAATAGACAAATTCATGATAATGTGCTTCTGGCTCACTAAATAATGCACAAATTCAAACAATCTACAACTGCTAAGCCATGGGTTGCTTTGAAACTAGATACGAAAAAAGCCTATGACCGGGTTGAATGGAACTTCTTAAAAAAAATCCTAGATCAAATGGGTTTCCCCACAATATGGACAAACTGGGTAATAGAGTGCATCTCGTCTGTCTCCTACTCAGTGTTAGTAAATGATCAACCTTGTGGATTATTCAAACCAACAAGAGGGCTTAGACAAGGGGATCCACTTTCCCCTTACTTGTTTCTTTTATGTATGAAGTCCTAACCCAATCACTGGTTCAGCAAAGTCAAGACAAAAAAAAAGGGATTGGGAATTAAGATATGTGCGTCAGGAATGAACATTCCGTGTTTGCTTTTTGCTGATGACAGTCTCCTTTTTTGGTAAAGGGACTGAAACAGTCTGTAAAAATCTTAAGACCATTTTGGACAATTTCTGTGAACAATCTGGACAATTGATCAATTTTGACAAGTCCATAATGATTTTTTCTTCAATAGCTACGACTAGATACACTAATCGTGCAAAGGGGATCTTCAATATCCCCACCAAAGAATCTTTGGGTAAATACCTTGGTTGCCTGTCCATTACCGGTACTAAGAAAATAGAACTATTTTCACCTATCTTAGAAAAGGCTTCAATGAAACTCTCTAACTGAAAAGCTAACTTCGTGTCAAAAGCTGGGAGAAAATTCTCATTCAAGCAAACTTGGAATCACTACCAGCACATACTATGCAATGTTTTCTTATGCCCAAATCTACTTGTGAACGTATTGACCGAGTAAACAAAAATTTTTTCTGGAAGAATTCCTGTGAAAAAGGAATGCCCATGATCTCATGGGAAAAAAATTGTAGACCGAAGGATAAGGGGGGCTTGGACTTCACAAGACTCATGCAGTAAATTTAGCTTTCCAATTGTAAGTTAGTTTGGAAACTAATTCACGATAGAAACAACCTTTGGGTTTCCCAAATGACTGCTAAGTACAACCACTCTGGAAAATGGTTTGTGAAAAGCCCGAAGCCCACGGACTCTTGGGTTTGGAAGAATCTTTGTAAAGCTTACAAGTTTTGCAAAAAAGGATTCCGATGGAAAATTGGGAATGGTGCCAAAGTGAACTTCTGGAATGATAATTGGTGCGACCAAGTACCTTTATCTTCTTTAGTTAATCAATCTTCTTCACTTGAAGGTAGTAACGTAACTATTCAAGAATTCATTTGTAATAACGAATGGGATCAACACAAGCTCAGACAAGTGCTTCCTGATTCACTTGTCCAATTGGTTCTTAAGACCCCTATTCCTATTTTTGCGGAACATGATGAAGTTTGCTGGGGCCTTTCTGGCAATGGAGAGTTTTCAACCAAGTCTGCCACATGGCTTTGTCATGAGTTAGAGTCCGGACCTAAATGGGAAGGATCTTGGATTTGGAAGCTCGATATCCAACCAAAGCTAAAAATTTTCCTCTGGCTGATTTTTCATAATGGTCTTCCATTTAGGGGAAATTTAATGCGTAGGGGTATCAACCTGGACCCCTCTTGCCCGATTTGTCTCCAAGAGTTGGAGACTAATTGTCACTTATTATTTCAATGCCATTTCACAAAAAAAAAGTGTGGGATATTGCCAAAACTCATAGATGGCTATCATCTTCTATCAATTGTCCAACATACACCAACAGTAGCATTATGCTACAAACTCTCAAAAATTCCCTCCCTTTTAACGAAGTTTTGAGAGCTTTCTACCTCATTTGGAGCATCTGGAAGGAGCGTAACGATTGCGTCTTCAACAACTCCATCTTTAACGCCACAAGAGTCATCATTCGAACCAAGAGAAGCTTTGCAGAATGGAGAGCTAGAAGCAGATTTTCTTTCCAAGATCAGCACCTTAATCAGCAGCATCGATCTCAATCTCAAGTGCCACGTCGTCAGAGTATTATCCGTGAAGGATGGAAACGACCTCGCTTTGGATGGGTGAAGTTGAACTTTGATGGTTCCCTAAACCATCAAGGCTCAGCAGTAGGATTCGTCATTCGTGATCATCTGGGTTGTCTTCGAAAAGTTGGTGCCATGCCAGTTAATTCACATTAAAGTCTGTTGTCAGAAGCCTTGGCTCTTCGATTTGGTCTTCAACAAGCTATATTGGAAGGATTCTCAAAAATTCAGATTGCAGGAGATAGTCTTACTCTTATCCAGGCTATCAAAGGGGTCGTCCACACACTATGGCATATTGATATGATTGTTAGAGATATCAAAAACTTAATCAGGCAGTTGGAAGGTTCTACTATTTGCCACATCTACCGAGAAACAAACTCAGCGGCAGATTGGATGGCTAATCTTGGTCATTCTTTAGACACTGCCGGTCTTTGATTTTGTAGCCCTACAGGGACCTTTTCTTTTATTATTCATGTAGATAATGTAGGGAGATGCCTTGATAGAAGAATCCCCTAAGTTCTTGATGTAATTTGTTTACCCGAGGTAAAAAATAAAAAAAAAGAAGATGTAAATCTTTCCAGAATATACTCCTTAAACTTTCCTGATATTTTGCTCCTTTTATCTTTCACGACGAAGCTTCTCGTCTGGGGTTAACGTCCTTGTGATGCTGTGAGTAAACGTCCTTATGATGTCCTAGGTGAATGTCCTTCTTCCTGCTTTGAGATTTCTTTCCTTGCGCATCATATATTTTCTAACTATTCGAATTTTGGCTTTAATTCAAAATTGATTCAGTGCCAAGGTCCTTGAGCCTGAGTCTATCAACGTCCTTGAGGGGATCTAACAATCTCCCCCTTTTTGATGAAAGGCAAAATTCATTTGTAGCACTTCTCCCCCTTTTTGGCTTTTTATCAAAAAGTCTATAGAGAGCTGAGCTCCCCCTTAATATTGTAACCATTTCCAATAACCTGCAAGACTCAATAAACTTGTTAGTTCTAAGAGAGGGTGCTCCTCCTCAATATGTGCCATAAAAATAAACAATAACACTACTTATTTGAGTAGATTCATTTATCAAGGTCCTTGATCCTAGGTCGGCCAAGGTCCTTGAGGGGTTCTTATTGCTGATATAAGTAATGTCCTTGATTGCTCCAAGCTCCCTTAAGCATTCACTCTCCTGGATGCTGATTATACCTGCAAAAATTTCTAACACCCTTCCTCAAGCCATAATTGATATTAAATTTAGGTTCTTGACTACTAGTAACAATCATGTTAGGAGGTCTTGTTCCTTTTGGAACCCAAACTTGTACAATTTTAGAACGATAATGATTGAAGTAGTGAGATTTACCATATTTGCTTTGGGGAAGAGATGAATGACCTTGATATCTTGTCCCAAGATAGTAGTGTCGTTCTTGGTGCCACACGTGAAATCTGTGGCCTTGGTACTGCTCATTAAAGTCCTTGTGTCGTCCTTGGTGTCTGGTTCTGATGGCTGGTCCTTGCGAGACAGAATGTCCTTGACGACAGTTTCGCTCCTTAACAGGGGATGAGCTGATATGCCACTTTCCAAGGTTTTCTTGTTGCTTGGTTGCCTTAGCCAGAGACTTGTGACAATCATCAAGGTTGGCCTTGAGGTCTAGTATTTCAGCTTTGAGAATGTCGACCCTGGAGGTAAGCCCTTCACATAATTTCTCCAATTTCTCATTGGTCTCTTTCAAACCTTTGTTGGTTTCTTTTAGTGACCTAATCTCATTTAAATGCTTGGTCTCCCGTCTTGCAAACTTTAAAAGGCATTTTCCCAAGTACTTTTTAGGATAAGTGAGGAGATCATCAAATGTTACCTCCCTTGATTCATCCTCGTCACTGTCTTGGTAGTCATCACTGGCTGCACCAACTTCCTCTGTGTCGCTAGTGTCTTTTCTCATGATGCAATGACTAGTAGTCTCTTCATCATCACTCCAAGTGGCCATGAGAGCCATGTGATTTATCTTTTCTTTTTTTTTTCTGTGGTAGGGACAGTCCTTGATTAAGTGATCTGGGTCCCCACAAAAAAAAAAAAACAAGAGAATGTGTTAGTTCTTTTATTTGATGAGTCATTACCTCTTTGGTTGATTCATCTGGATGAAGGTCCTTTAGAGGTATGACTTTTCTTGCATGATTTCTTGAGATCCTTGGCCATCAACGCCAAGATCCGGTTCTTATCATTGTCTTTAGGACCATAGATGTCCTTATGGGCTACGTCTTCCTTTTCATTTTTCTCTTCCTGGAGACGCATTTTGTAAGCAAGGAGCTTTCCAATGAGGTCATCCAATTTGAGAGTTTCCACATTGTGAACTTCCTCTATTCTAGTGACCTTTGATTCCTATTCCTTTCTTGTAAGACATCTGAGGACCTTGTGAACTTTTTCTTCATTGGAGTAGGTTTTCCCCAAGGACTTGAGATTATTGACTATGACAGTGAATCGTTTGTACATGTCCTTGACGGGTTCTCCATTCTTCATTTTGAAGGATTCATAGTGCTTGACATAATTGTCACGCCTTATTCTTTGAACTTGGCACGTTCCTTCATATGTGGTCACTAAGGTATCCCACACCTGTTTAGTTGTATCACAACCAGAGATAAATTCAAACTCATTAGAATCAAGTCCACAATAAAGGATATGTAATGCTTTAACGTTTTTATTCGCCTTTTTTGCTTCTCTGGTAGAATACTTGGATCTATCTTTGGGTTTCGTGATTTCTCGATGAGTGATCATGGGGACAAAGTTTCCTTTCTCAATTATGTCCCAAAGGTCATAGTCTTGATCCATGATGAATGTCCTCATACGCTTCTTCCAGTGTGCAAAGTTTGATCCTCTGAATAAAGGAGGATTGTTTAAGCAACGTCCTTGCCCTATATCACCATCTTCGATCCCAGCCATGATCTTTACCACAGAGCGGTTAGTCTCTGAATCTTCAGTGGACCAAGCTCTGATACCAATTGAAAGAACCCTACAGGGGGGGTGAATAGGGTTACTGAAAATTCTGCACAATTAACAACTACCAAAGGACGTTAGGTTCTCAATCTAACTAGATTGAGAATCACCTTAATAAGATGTAGAAATATACTTAATAAAGGACAAAGAATATGAACTGAATAACCTCCTTTATTATGTTTTGAACACAATGAACCAAATCAACCTAAGATAAACGTCCTTAGGTTTTACACAGAACCAAACGCCTTTCAATGGACGCTTCTTATTTTCTGGAAAAACACACACCAAACTCAACTTTGATGTTTAGCTCGATCGATCCTAAGTCCATCTAGGAATCGATTACAAGAGTATCAACCAAACCTAAATCCGTTAAGGAATTGATTACACTCAAACACAATCTCACTCAAATTCGGTTTTCTCACTCAAAAGAAAACTCAATCAAAACAGAGAACACTCTTCTTGTTTTGAACACCCGATTTCTTCCATGGAATCGTTAATCTCTTCCATCCTTGAGGTCTTCTATTTATGTTGCTTTCATTCGTATAGAGCCGTTGAAGGGCTGGCTTCATCGGATACTTTCCTTCCTTCCAGTTTGATAACTTCCTTAATCGGCAGCTTCCTTGTTTACTTTGATTTTGGAAATCTTCAATCATATCTTTCTTCCAAGTTCTTGATTAATTGTTTCCTGAAATAAGAAAGGTTACAATTAATTAATCTGGTTAGAAAAAGGATAGAATAAGATGTAAATCTTTCTAGAATATACTCCTTAAACTTCCTTGATATTTTGCTCCTTTTATCTTTCACGACGAAGCTTCTCGTCTGGGGTGAACGTCCTTGTGATGCTGTGAGTAAACGTCCTTATGATGCCCTAGGTGAATGTCCTTCTTCCTGCTTTGAGATTTCTTTTCTTGCGCATCATATCTTTTCTAGCTATTCGAATTTTGGCTTTCATTCAAAACTGATTTAGTGCCAAGGTCCTTGAGCGTGAGTCTATCAACGTCCTTGAGGAGTTCTAACACATTCTATTCACTATAACTTTCTCTTTACCTTTACCGTTATATTTAAACAATATACTGCTACGTACTTAGCAAATTAAAGTGCAATTTATAGATTTTTTTAAAAAATATACTTGTTAATATATCAATATTGTCGTATTTTAGATAAGAAAAGGAGAAAACGAAAGAGTAGTTAGAAACATTTAATTATAGAACATAATATTATTTAAAATTATTAGACAGTTAGAAGAGAGAATTTAAAAAATTTAAAATTTATATTCAAAAGAGTAAAAAAGAGAAAGTAAATATTTCATATAAGATGGTGAAATAATTAAGTGAATAAATTGTAGCCTAATTGAGAAAATAAAATGTGGAAGTATAAATTTATAAGACTTTTTAGTATATTATAATACAAGTGAACGTATAAAATAAATGAAAAAGAACAGAAAACTAATGTCAAAAGGAGTACCGTCGTTGCTACTATCTACTTCAAACCTGTGACCTAAGGCAACAATTACAGGATGTTATCAATTATATAATATTCTTGCCTAGTGATGCCTGAGGGATTTTTTTTCCTTTAAAAAAAAAGACGTAACAATGTTGCGAGTATTTACTAGTTATACAGGCGTTGTCATGAAATAATATTTATTTATGAATGTCCATCAATATCTCTTAGGTGGTTAGGGTTTAGGAGGATTTTTCTCATGGGGTTTTTGGCTCAAAATAATCCGAAGTCGGAGGTAATTGACACGTTATCAGCACCAGACTCTACTATTTTTTTTTCTATATTCTATAAGGGTTTAGGGTTTTTGAGTTTTGATGAAGAGACAATGGTCAAGAATGTAGAATTAGAAGTAATTTATAAGATCAAAATCTAAATCCTTCTACAGTGATGGCGATGCCAAGCAGCAATTCGAAGTAAGGTAATTAATTACACGTATGCTTTTTGTGTCTCCATTCCCTATCACTTATTCAATTCATATTGGATTCACTCCATCGCCTTTATATGGTTAAAGTCTTTTGTTATTTGATATTATGGTTATAGTTAAAGATTATATAATTTCATTGGTGAACCAGAAGTTCACTCTAGTAGTAAGAATTTTTACATTATTTCATCCAGTGAACCAAAAGTTCACTCGTAGATCGCAAATTTTATCTTATCGTTGACCAGAAGTTCACCTTACACTTGACAGAAGTTCACTCTAGTTACAAATATTTCATTTAATCTTATCGCCTTGTTCTTTTCTACGGTTGGCAAACTACGGTACCACAGCTCACCGCAGTTTGCCACAAATCATTACTTTTCTCTCTCGTCACTCTTCTCTCTCTTCACTTTTCTCCTCTACTTTTTACATTCTCTCTCCTCACCTACCCCACATACCAATAACCTACCACAATTCCACCACACCCCACCACACCACACCGCAAAATACCGCAGAAAAGAACAGGGCAGTGAACTGGAAGTTCATCGGAATGGTAAGAATTTTACCTTCACTAAGCGAACCAAAAGTTCACTCATATGTCGAAAATTTTATTTTATGAGTGAACCAGAAGTTCGCTCTAATACTAATTTTGTTATTTAATTTTATTAGTTAACGAGAAGTTATATCAATTTGGTCTTATTTTCATTAGTGAACCTAAAGTTCACTATAATGTTAAGAATTTTATATAGTTTTATTAGTGACTAGAAGTTCACTCTGTTATTGAAAAAAAAAATTATCTCATTGGTGAACCAGACGTTTGTCCTACCACTAATATTAAATTTTATTTCAGTTGATTACACGTATTAGTAGTGAACCAGAAGTTCACTCCAATCGTTGAGGCTCTATATAATATCGTTAGTGAACCAGAAGTTCGCTTTCCTGCCAGTTAGAGTACAGAGTTGTCAATTGGCATAAGAATTGTTGAAAGACGATGATAGTATACTTGAGGTTATTAAGGTTTACATCGTCGATTAAATTGAGCATTTTTTTTTACAAGTGTGGAGTATAATGTTTAGATGAAAAATTTACATAATTGTATTAATAATGACCTATGGGATCATCAGAATCCCCAAATGGTTTCATCTCATTCCCTGAAGTGAATGTGGCAGGATATAATCTCAACAATCATGAGTAAAACTAAGGTCATGCCAGTAGCCGTGATAGTCGACATAGTCGTGATCGTAGTCATGCTAATATTTTAAAAGTTGATATCCTTACCAGGAGTAGGAACACGGAATTGAAAAACATGAATGATACAAAAGTGAGAAATGTATTATTAACGAGGAAATGGAAACGACACGTACCTGTTGTACGTCATAATATCTTGTTGAACCTTATCAAACTTAATAAAAAAGCACAAGATATTTTCTTATAAACTTTTGATAGTAAGTGATATTATTATTTATGTTGTGCACGTTATTTCAAGTCGTTATTTCTTAGATCTCTCTCTTGGCATTGTTCAATGACTTTAGCACTTGTTGTGTTTTAATTATTTTTCATCCCTTTTGTTGATTGTCATTGAACTTTGTCCTGGACAGTTAAATTTTTCTAATTTTGGCAACTTAAGCTGTAAATTTGATTTGATCGTGAAGATCTATTTGGGGGAAACTAGGTCGAGGCATTATGAATTTGACATCCTTGCTAGAAAATGGATTATATGCATGGTGATCAAATATAACATTGATTATTGAGTTCATGGAAATATTATCCTATTGATATGTACATAATTATGGATTAGTATGAGTACTCATGTGATGATAATATTTCATGGATATTCGTATGATTTGATATATGCACCTGATTGAAAAATGTTTCGCATACAGATTGTGAGTAATATGCTCTCATCTATCTAAGACTATAAGATATCAATGGTTTATTGAAATTGGTTGATTATATTGAATTATTAAGTATTTTCCAGTATCATGAACATGACTGCTTGTTTCATAATGTCTAATCACAAAGTGCATTGTTATTGATTGACCAAATATGCATGAACATTGTTTCCTAAGCATAATACAAATTATAGTGTGTATTGGATATTTGATTGTGATACTATATGGGCATATGGATGGAATATATCATTGTGAGAATTTAATGATATTTATGTGATTATTCATTATGCTCATAGACATGTTTTAAAAGTAATCAATGATATCGATATCCATGTTTAATGCATATTCACTATGGAGTATTTAACTTTCAAGAGTTATGTATGTGCTTCTAAAGTGAAGTTCCTTTTTATGAATAAGTGGTTATAGCACTTCCACTATATGATTTAGATGTATTGATATTATATTTATCTTAAACTGAATTTCATGGATACTTACTTGATTGGAACCATGAATAAATGAGGTGATATATATGTGTCCTGCAGACATCAGAACAACACACATTTTTAGTGATAATAAATCATTTATTGTCCGTTGATGAGGGAAGAAGATATTAGCATTATATATATGACACTCTACTTTGATTAAAGGCTCCCGAAGAGAGCATATAATGCTACTTGGTGGAACTAACTTTCATATTGTGACCGCACTTCTCTCCACCAAGTTAGTGTCAAAGGAATTTATTAATTAAGTTTCAAAGGTATTCGTGGGAATGAATACCATGTTGAGACAATTAGTATTCATATATTATGAAAATTGCCTTGAGCAACATGTGTGTTGAACAAGGATATCATCCTTATTTTCTGGGTTATTCTACACAACTAACCCAATTGAAGTATATACTCCTGAAAACCAGAAGTTTACTATTGATGAAGATTTTATCATAGTAGGAGCATGTTGGATCAATCTTCTCAAGAGGAACTCATATGAATATATTTTAAAGGGCCAGAAGATTCTTAATCAAATGAGTTCTAATTAGCTACTCGATATCAAAGAAAATTAATTATAACACTATTATTGGCAAAGATATGGATCAAATCCCTTAGATTCCTGGAATCTGTACAAGTGATGTTTGTGTTGGTCCTGTAGACCCATATGTAAACCATTTGAATATAGTATGGTTTTACTTGATACATCAATGAGATAATCACTTGTATGTTTACTATCAACTTGCAACTTGGCGCTTGCAAGATTGTTTGCTCAATTAATTCACGAGCACATTTCAAATTATCAATCAAGAAGATTCATCTTGATAGTGATGGTGAAGACTTTTGAATTTTGATAGTTTTTATATGCCAATGGACATAGATGTTAAGCATCCTATGTAAAATGTTTATATTTAAAATGATCCTGTAGAATCATTAATATATGAGATGTTGAGTATATAATAAATGGCAAATCTATTACTTTTGAGAGCGCAGTTTATTACAACTGTTCAGGGACATGTCATATTGCATGCACCAACATTGATCCAAATAAGGCCAAGAGTTTATTATGAATGTTTATTCCTCCCCTACAAATGGTTTTTGGCCATGAACCAGATATCTCCCACCTATGAATTTGAGCATGTGCAATGTATGCTCCATGATAACGCACTAAGATGGGACCCCGAAGGAATCGGGGATATTATATGTTGTGTATATCCATACTTAAATATAATAGAACCATTCATTGGAGATATACTTATGGCACAGTTTGTCGATTATGATGACACGGTTTTCCCAACATTAGGGGGAGTAATCAAGTTGTTCGACAAGGAAATAAGTTGGAACGAATTATTATGATTCTCATATAATGTAATGTGAATTGGAAGTTCAAATATAATTCGTCTGCAAACTTGAGCGAATCTACTGCCAGATATTCTACTTACCCACAAAGAGTTGTTAGATCCTATGTCCCAATTACTAATGCTCCTGTAAGAATTGATGTCCCAGTAGGACAAATTGAATTGTTAATGAGTCTCGACCACATATGAAGCATGGCAGACCAGTCGGTTCCAAAGACAATAGTCCTCGAAAAAGGAAAATGAGCGAATAATTAATGATAACCGAAATGAGGAAATTTTGACTCCAGAAGAGTCCTCAATCATGACAAATGTGGAAGTTGCACCACAAGCTCAGACACCTGAAATTCGCGAATATGATGAGATCTCAATTAATTATGTCATGAATTGGTTAAGGTGGAAACGAAATGAAGTCGACGTCGATATAGCATTTGATTATAAAATATAGCGCTCACTACTGTGAGTAATCATGAGGATCATGAGTTTAAGTCTGTTAATGAATACAGACAAAGATGAGATTGGCCAAGTGGAAAGATGCATTTAAGAATTAGATTCGCTTGTAAAATCGGAAATATAAGGACCCGTTGTCCATACACCAAACTAGTGTAAAAACAATTGTGGGATACGGTTAAGTCTTTGTGTGAAAAAGAATGAGAAAGGGAGATTGTGAGATATAAGGCACAGGAAGCAACTTGTTGCATAAGTGCTTTCGCAAAGACTTGGTATCAACTATGAAGGAATATAATCCTATGTAGTCCATGTCACTACATCACGATACCTTAAATTTGGCAGTACATGAATAACTAAGTATCCATCTTATAAATATGAAATATCGTTATAGCTTATGAAATTTTTGATAATGATGTTTATATAAAACTCCTGAAGGGTTCAAAGTGCCGGAAGAACAAATTAAAATTCTCGAGAATATTGGTTATTTAGTTGATAGACATTTACGTGATTAAAGCAATGTGGACGCATATTGCATAATCAAAGGAAATGAATGATCTGGATCCTTATTGTTTGTAAATGTTATTGATTGTTTGGACTCCCGAAGAGCCTCAAAAGTTGTGGATTGCTTTACAAGCGTATTTGGAATGAAATATTTTGGTAAAATTTGTTATTGTCTTGGTTTACAAGTTTCACACTTTGAGAAATAACTTTTTGCGCATAAAGCAAGATTTGTAGCAAAATTGCTAAAATGATGTTGCATGAGCAACGCACTCCCTTTTAAGTACTCCGGTAGTGGTATGGTCATTTGATATGAAAACAACCCCCCTTTCGATCCCGAAAAGAAGATGAGAAATTTAGCGGTCCTGAAGTACCGTATTTGAGTCGTGAAGTACTGTATTTGGGTCCTGAAGTACCATATAAAATGATATTAAAGCACTGATGTATCTTGCTAATCATACATGATCTAACCTATTTCAGTACCTCGAAGGTACTAGCGATTTAGATATTCATTATCCTCATCGACTCTAAATTGGTTTGATTAGCCATGCTAATCTTGGATATTTACCAAAATCCTGTAACACTTGATCACATACTAGTTATGTGCATGTTAAAATAGATATTAAGCAAATTCGTCAGTGAGAATTAAGTTGATTCATGTATCAAGCCAATTTCGACTGCAAAGTTTAAATGTCAGTCATGAAGTTGAATTACATCAACTCAAATATCTTAATTGATATTCTCATTAGGGGGAGTAATACGCGTTGTACTCTTTTTCCCCTATCTGAGGTTTTGTCCCACTAGGTTTTCCTTAGAAGGGTTTTTAATGAGGCAACATATGTTTGCGTATAAAGAAGTGTGTACTCTTTTTCCTTCACTGGGTTTTTCTCCCAATTGGGTTTTTCCTAGTAAGGTTTTAATGAGGCATACTCTTTTGGATAATGGACATTCAAGGGGAAGTGTTATGAAATAATATTTATTTGTGAATGTCCATCAATATCTCTTAGGTGGTTAGGGTTTAGGAGGATTTTTCTCATGTGATATCACTATGTAATTAGTATAAATACCCCTTGTGGGTTATGAATAAAACGATTGCTTATTCTCCTCTCTCAATATCTTTGTGTCTCTATTGTTCTTCTCTATTATTCTCTCCGTATCGCGTTCATCTATTTATTGTTTTATAACAGGCGTAATATTTCGCTCTCTCCAAAAAGATATATTTCTTATGGGCATGGGGTGCCGCAGCCTCCACCAACCCTAGCTCTTGTCCCTAGTTATTATAGTAGCTAGAATTTTATGCATTTTTAAGAAAAGTTTATGAGCATTTTTTGTATTACTTTATGAGCATTTTTTTAAGTCTAATTTTGTGAGTATTTATTAGCATTATATGTGGTTTTTTAAAGTGATTAATGATTTTAGTAGTGAACATTTTACCATGTGACTTATTTTTTTTTTAAAAAAACTCTAAGTGATCATATAATCAAAATAAAAAATTATTCATAAACCGATCTTGAAAGTACTTATAAATAAATCTAGAAAATGATCATAAAAGATATGCCTTCATATTTTGGGTCCACAATACTTGATACAGTACCTTGATGTGCCATCCAAGCACCGTAAATTCCACACCCTTTGGAGTATTCTTTCTCCCTCAGAAATTTACTTGGAATAAGAATAATGGTACTAACCAATGAGCTCTTCTTCATCCCATGCCAAATTTATGTTTATCTTTATCTCAGATCTGAAATTTCGATTCTTGAAGAACAACGGTAGCGTATCTTGATTTCACTCACGTGCTCGTGACATTGGACTTTCCCTGAATTAGGGGGTCCTAGTGGGTGACCCGACTTACCATTATAAAAAAAAAATTAAAAATGCACTACTATTACTATTCCACGTTTCCTTGATCTTTCATCATACATGAATCTCACCTCCACGGACCCCACCAACTTACCCCCAAATTTCCAATCGTCATATGGTCATCGTAGTTTACTATTTAATTAACTACACCATCTTTATTAAATTCTTTTAAAAAAAATTATGTATTAATTCTAACATTTATCATATTTTATTATTACAAAATTCATCAATATTTTGTAAAGTTATCAAATTTTATAAAAAATTTGTGACATAAAAATTGATATATTTCAATGTAGAGCATTCAATACATACGGTGTATTTAACAACAACAACTTCCTAAATGACACGTTAAGCAGTTGGACCTAATAATTTGCGCAATTTCAAGCAATTCACATTGTATCATTCGACACACACCTGGATGTTGGTGTCGGTCTATCCATCCTGTTTTTTTCCTGTGAAATCAATAAATCCACCACTTTATAATCTCCCTCCCCCTAATCCTAATCCAATCCTCCCTCCTCAATCCTCATACATACAACAAAAAAACAAACATGAGAGTACACTCTCCACTTTCACATCCCCAAACCACCAACACTTTACTCTTCCTACTTCTCCTAATCTTGTCCACAAAACACTTCATTAATCCCGTGCTTAACAACCCTAATAATGAAAACTGTGAGGGGGATGTCATCTTCTCGTACCCTTCATTCAGCACAGCAAGCTGCAGCCGGGGCTGCAGCTTGCTGTGCATGGGCACGGTCACTCCTGGGCCGGGGTTCCTGAACCTGACCACGGCCCTGAAAAACAGCTCGATCACCCTGCAGGCCTACAAGAACGAGGTCGGGAGGGTGGTCCATGGGTCCCCGGTTCGAGCCTGGCCGGCATCCTTCTGCACCACCTTCACCATCAGGGTGTTCCCTCTGGTGGATCCGCGGGTTGCTGCCGATGGGATGGCGTTTGTCATGGCTCAGGACAATCATGCGTCTCCACCGGCTAGTGTTGGGGCTTATCTTGGCCTCTAGGATCAGACCATTTCAGGTTTGATTATTCTTTCAATGCAATATTTAATGACTCTTGTTCTCAATGCATTTATTAACTATTACTCCCTCCATGCTTAAAAATTGAACTATGATATGTGTCTTGTACCTATCAAGATAGTAAATAACCATCCTGCCCATAATTTATATTTTTGTAACTTTAATTTTATTAATATTTTCTCTAGTTATAATATGTATTTATTGATTATAAAAGCATTACACTAATTAGCTAGGTCAATAAATATAAATAATAACCTTATTTTACCAACGTAACCCTACATATTAGATAATGCACATTTTATGCATAATTTTATATTAATAAAAAATTTAAATAAATAATTAGTTTTATATAGCTTATAAGTCATTATAAGCCTTAAAGTAACGAAATGTATCTTTAGAATGATTTAAATATCTTTGTATTTAATTTTTTAAGTGATTTAGGTGAAATTCAAGATGAATATTATTTACATGGGCGTATCTGTAGGCAGCTTACGAGTGATTTTGGCCTACTAAAAAAAAAAGTTAATTTAGTATAATTTGAGGTAAAAATCATAGATAATATGTTTTTCAAGTGAGCATAATAATGTATTGGACACCTACGATACGATGACCTAGATCCGTAACTAATTATTAATCACCTTGACTTGAGATACTTATCATTTTGCATTGAAAATTATATCAATCAAATTTTGTTATTAATTTTTTAACATAAACAACGAATTATTATATAAATTATTAGTGTTCCCATCAAAATATAATTATTATTGTTAGATTATTAAATTCATAATGAACGGTATATAGTATCCTAAAAAAAATATTACAATTGAAAATAAAATATTATATGAGCACTGTAGACAAATATTTCAATTTGTAAGTTAATTTGGTTTGATACACTTGTTATATTTCTATAGCTGTACATGTGGAATTTGATAGAGATGTTTGATATTATCTTAATGTAAGTTGAAAATTCTACTTTTCTCTCAACCAAGCAAGAAAAGAAAAAGAAAAGATAATGGTTGTAGAAAATCTTGTGGTAAGTAGTGGCAGTTAGTTAATGTTAATACTACAGCTTAGAGTCAATTATCTCTTATCTGACTGATAAGAAGTTCACCTTCAACCCCTATCCTTCAGGGTTTGAATTTTAGGGAGAACATTTCTCTCTTACCATTTCGGAGAATCCTTTGGATAGGAGTGAGGTCCTGCTTTGTGGGCTATTGGCACCACAAATTAATGTCAATTGACATAAAAGGATATTGATAATTTAACTAAAAAAATTTTAAAGGACATATTTTAACAATAAAATATGAAATGTTACTTCAAACGTCAAACATTTACTTTATGAACTTTTTACAAAGTGTTAGTTAAAATACTAAATGCTTCTCAAAATATTAGCTATCACTATTTTAAAAAATAGTGCTGAATGTTACCACTATTTTGACGCCTTAGATTAATGATATTCCTTTTGAAATGTCTAAGATAGTAGAAAACTGAAAATACAACTGCAAAAGATATTCTTAAATTACAAAAGTCTTTTATAAAAGTAAAAGTGGGACGGAGGGAATATTATTTATGAAAATTCTAGAAATATTTCTTAAGCACAGACAACTGATGCACGAGGACTAACGAAGTCACCAGTCAGCATACCTAATTATCAACATTTTCTCCCAATAGAATTGCTCCCAGTGGTTACGAATTGGATAGAGATTCCTAATTATTCTTCGTTTTTACTTCGTATTGTTTTTCCTTATGGAATTTTCCCCCCTATTTTTCGTGATGGAGGATGAGATCAAGAATACTCCCAATGATTTGAGGACAATTGTCAACTCCATGAGTGGGGGGGGGGGGGGGGGACTTCTATTGAAAAAAGGCAATGACAATCTCAATTTTCGGTCACCTATCATTCTTAATTTTTAGAATTTTATTTTATTTATTCTATAATAATAATAATAATAATAATAATTTATTTTTATTTTTTACTTCGAAATATTATTTATAGATGTTTCTTTTTCTTTCCCCTTCTTTTTGAAGTGTCAAACAACACTATTTAGGTGAGATGAGAGGAGAGAATGCTGCACAACATATTAAAAATTTCGTTTTCTAATATATTAAAGGGTTCCCTATATTAAAAATCAACTCATCTGACACAATTCAAGGTAAATGAAGGAGACATTGCACACGCTCGATCTCAGTGCAATGTGTCTCACTACATTGGCGGCTCAATTTTAATTAGGATTTTAAGATTTCCATATATTAATTGGACTCTATACAATTATATTCGATCATTAGTAATTTTAACTTAAGATAATAATATTGACCAAATTCCATTGACTTAAGATAACTTAAGATAATATTGGTGCCTTCCAACGCACATATCAACGGAAATTGAATTAAGATTCATCTAATTTGATTTTGGTACAATAATGAAAAATAGGCTAAAAGATCAGGTATAGTACTATCCAAAAAAATTAACTTATTTGGATGAAGGTAATATCTCTAAAAAAATCAGTATATTAGATACAAAAATCATTTATATTATTAATGTATTCACTATTACCCGTATGATTTTACAACCTTTCCATATGTATTGTCAACCCTAAACAACAGTGTATACAAGTTCAAATTATATATATTTTAGGTTTGTCTTCTTTTTGTCTTTATTTTCTATAGATTTGGTAAATTTGTCATGTTTTCTAGATCCTTATCTTAGTGCTACTACTAGTAAATACAATAGGTCGAGGATAAATGGTAAGTATCAAACTGTTTATGGCAAACATCATTCATCAACCCTAGCTATTATCACCCAAATATTTATTTATTGAAAATTCTACCATAGTTGATTTTTTTTTTCAACTATGGTAGTTGAAAGCTTCTTAGTGATAATTTGAGTAAGGCCCGTTCTTTTATCCGTTAACGCACCCAAACGCAACGCAACTTACCGCAACCCTACCGCAACATAACCCTAATTACCATTACTTTTTAACTATTTCCACCGCAACGAAACGCAACGCAAACGCAAATGCAACGCACAAAAGAACGGGACCTAAGATAAATTTCATTTGTTAAAAAGATTTATATACCAACACATACAAATAACTATTCCAACAAGTTATTTCGATCAAAATAAATCAATTTCAATATTTTAGCGTAGAATCAACGATATGGTATACTTTTCAACTACGATAGTTGAAAAGTTCTAATTATGGTAAAATATCCATAGAAATATAAAAAAAAATTATATGTCGATGAAAGTCATTACTTATTAGAACAAATCACATTGATCAATATTATTAATTTTGGCCTTTTAGTAGTGGAAAATATCTTTCAACTACCATAATTGAAAAAAAATTCAACTATAATTTTTTTATTTGCTTCGAATTTTGGTGAAAAACATGAAATATGGGGCAATAGTCACTTTATTACCCGTACCACATCTTTGGTTTAATTCTGACATATGTATGTAATTACTAATTATATAAGTTCAATCATTTTTTGGTGAGAGAAAATTTAAGCATCACTAAACAGTTATGTGCTTGTAAAAGAAAAAAATAATGAAGTAATAAAAATGTCATAGTACCTAGATAAATATTTGTGCAGTAAGTTGGTGTTTAGTGTATTGTATTTTGATTGGGCTAATTTGACTTGCTTAAGCTCATCCCAATATTGAATATGTTAGGATATATTTAGGTAAAAATAGGTAAAAAAAATAATGATTTTGTTAGAAGTATATATTAAAATTTAGGTGGATTTGGTTTATGTAGAAAAATGAGTTGAGTAAGAGTAGGTAAATTTAGATTACAAGTATTTACAGTGCGATAAAACAAGAACTTAATTAGTTAGGCAAATGAGTATCATATAACTCCTCTCAACTTGTCTTCCTTGAATTCAACGAGTGAACAATTTGTGTAAACTTTTTTTAACTTAGAGGGAAAAAGTAACTTTTGTGAAGGTCAGAGGCAGGGAAAGTTTGATTATTATACATTCTCCAGTTCTCCTCTAATGAAATCTAGCTATTATATTTCAGGTGGAAACAAATTTCAGCAACTAGCAGTAGAATTTGACATATACAAGAACGAGTTAGATCCAGATGATGACCACATTGCTATAGACACAAAAAGCGTGTTGAATTCTTTATATGCAAAGAGCCTTAATTCAACCTCCATTTACCTTAAAAGTACGAAGGAGATCAAAGTAAAGATAGCATACAATGGGTGGAAGAAACAACTTCAAGTCTTCGTGGGTTACAAAGGGAACCCCCTTGTAAGTTTCTTTAACTACTCAATAAAAGTGTCAAAGACAATTCCACCCTTTGTTTATGTAGGATTTACAGCCTCAACGGGGATTTATCATGCAACCCACCAAGTGCTTGATTGGGTTTTCACTTCCACCTCTTTGCCCTATTCAACTGTCAAGGATAACACCAGCAAGAAGACTATTTTGAAGACTGTGATACCAATTCTGGGGGTTTTAAGCCTATTTGGAATTTCTTCAATTCCGATCATCCGAAGAAATATGAGTAGGAAGAAGGAGAGGCTTAGGAGAATGAAGGAGCTTGAGAGGCAATCAGCGGTTATGGCTCCAAAAAAGTTTACCTATAAGCAACTTGTTAAGGCAACCAAAAATTTTAGCAAGGAAAATTTGTTGGGCACCGGAGGTTTTGGGACTGTTTATAAAGGCCAAATTGCAAATCCCCCACAGACTATTGCAGTTAAAAGAATCTCGGCCAATTCTACACAAGGTAAAGTTTTTATGCTTTACTTTCATGTTAATTTGTTGGGTACGTAGTTTGCAGGTAGCATCAATGCGCTCTCATCGCATAAGTTTTCTTGTCACCTTCATTGACCACATGATTATAAGGACACTAACATTATTGACCACATGATTATAAGGACAGTAACATTATAGTGCTTTTTCCAATAAAAGGTAAAGAAAAGGTGTTAGATTATCACTTTTATTTCAGCATTTAATGTGGCCAATCATCATTATATATGTTTTTTTTTTTTTCCTCTCAATCTCAAGAATACCATAACTTTCAAATTTCAAAACCACGAAACACTTTCTTTCTTACAACTAAACCATGAAGAAAGTCACAATGTTAATTTTCAGACATTTGAGGTTGAAATTTTTATTTCGTGAAAATAATAACAAAATGATGACCACATGTAGTAAATTAGAAAACCAGTTATCTATAACCTTCTTTTATTTACCCCCAGTAAAAATGAACCATATAATTATTGTCCACGTATAAGTATAGTGGTGGAGGATACTGATTGTATCGACAATTAATCTACAGATTCAAAGTTTCAATTTTTCAAATTTCTTTCCTTATTTAGGACATGTTCATTTCAACTCATTTTGAGCCATTTTTTTTTTTAGTAGCGTAGACAGAGACAACGTAACAGCAAATAAACACCAGTCAAGGAAAGGCCCGTCTCTTAGCCCTAATGGCCAGAGTATGTGCTTCCCGGACATACGATCGTTTTGAGCCAGCTTTTTTTGAATGAATTTATCAACTCATTTTGAACTTATTTACACCAACTTTTACGATACTTATTCTTAAGGGTTATTGGATTAGCGATGGGAAAAAATCAGGTTCGATCGGGTCAAATCGGCTTTGAACAAGTCAGATATTTGGACAAAATCCTGAAACTCGAAATTTGTCCGAATTTTAAATTCGGATACTTTGTGATGTCTGAGGAGCCGAATTGTCTGAATATGACCAAACCCGGATTTGTCTGACTACCAAACCCAAATTTATACAAAATTTAGACATAATTTCAATATTTTATCCGAATTGCAGGGTTCAGACACTATTCAAATTTATTTGAACCCGAATTTGACACAAAGTTTGGATGTCATAATTTCTTACCCCAGACCCGAACCTTACCTGATTTAAGAATCAAACACGACCGAATTGCCCAAATTCAATGGACAAAAAATTGATGATCAAATCCAGTTTAATTCGGGTTGGAGAGATTCGGGTCGAGCAGATTTTTGCCAGCGCTATAATTTATTTAAATAATTTGAACTTTGAGACGTGAAAATTTCAGTAATCAAAATATTAAAAATATCACCAAATAATCTTAACTTTAACTCTCTAGGATTACTATAACACGTTACCGAATTAAGTGAACAATAACTCGGTGGCGGGATGACTTGACAACCAGAAATTTTAATTTGACAAATTTTATTAGTGTTGAGGAAAACATAGAGAAACAAAAAATTGGGGAGTGACTTGGGGTAGGATTAATGAGGGAGGAAGATGATGAAGTGAGGATGAAGATGTAGACGAACCAGATAGTAGGGAAAATTAGGGTCGTACAGTAAGAGAAAAAAAGTGAGACATGAGAGTAAAGGGAAATATAAAAAAATGATGACATGCCCTCCATCTTGCAATCAACACTAATAAAATTAGTCAAATTAAAAATTTTCAATACCACATCATCCTGTCACCGAGTTATTTTTCATTTAACTCGGTGGCGTGCTACTAAAATCCAAGAGGACAATATTTTTAAAGTTAAGATTATTAAGACTTTCACGCGTCAAAGTTCAGTATTTAAATCCAATAGCCATATTCTAAACTTGCTTTCTATAATTGTTCAGAACTTATTTTGAAAAGAGAAGGAAAGCATAATTGGCCTAAGGAGTTTTTTTTTTCCCTTTTACTTTAGCCATTTCTCCCTGGTTTGATGTAGGAATGATACTCTCATAAGTGTGTGTTATCATCCATTCATCCACCTTGTGAATGAAATCTTCTTTGCTCTTCCCAACAGGAGAAAGAGAATACTTGGCAGAAATATCTACAATTGGTCGTCTGAGACACAAAAATATACTACAACTTCAAGGATGGTGCCATGAGAATGAGCATCTCCTCCTAGTCTACGACTACATGCCCAACAAAAGCCTTCACCACTTCCTCCACGGCAGTTCCCTCGATTGGAACACCCGCTATAAAATCCTCACAGGCTTAGCTTCAGCATTACTCTACCTACACGAGGAATGTGGCGACCCTGTGGTTCATAGAGACGTCAAACCCAGCAATGTCATGTTAGACTCCGAATTCAACCCTTACCTCGGCGATTTTGGCCTTGCGCGACTCCTCAAAAACATGGCTGGAGTCACCACAATGGTGGCCGGAACCCTAGGCTATATTGCACCCGAAGTTAGCTTCACCGGCAAGGCAACTACTGAATCGGATGTATACAGCTTCGGGGTGGTGGTCTTGGAGGTGGTTTGTGGGAGACGATTTAACAACCTCCTAGGGGAAAATTGTCTTGTGGACTATGTATGGGAAATGAACATAAAGGGGTCGTTGCTAGATGTGGTGGATCCCAAGTTAAGGGGGGATTTTGCTGAAAATCAAGCCACGCGGATCTTAAGTGTGGCACTTGCATGCTTGCATTTGGATGCAAGTTTGCGTCCGTCGATGAGGAAGGTGGTGCAAATTCTGATGAATCCAGAGGAGCCGCTTATGCATCTGCCTCAGTCACGACCTAGTGGAGTGTACTTGTCTCTGTATGGCTTCTCGAGTCCACCTAGTGTGGCGAATTCTACTCTTAATGTGGCATCGACTAGCTTTCCTAGTGAGCTCTATCAATACGAGGATAGCTCCAATTTTCCAGATGAGTCTTTGCTTGCTCGATAACAATGTCCTTATCAACTTGTTTTCTTTTCATGTATTGGGTAGTCGTGGTGTGTGTGTAGAACAAATGATATAAGTACTTCGTTTTCAAAAGGGTTTGGGTTCGTTATACCTCACATTAGTGGGATCTCACTGGGGCTTGTTATTATTATAAATGATATTAGTTTTAAGGAAAATGTACCTTTAAGTGTCCTTTCATAATATGAAAAGCATGTTATCATATATTAAGTTGAAAATAAATAATTCATTTCTATTTACTATAATTCCATGAAAATTATGATTTATAACACAAAGTTGTATACTCCCACATAATTGTATTTATGAAATAGTCAAGGAGAAAGCAAGTAGAATTGTTCTAGCATACTAGCACAATGGCTAGTCATTGCTTTGTGAGAACATGTGTAGTGCTTCCGAGAATACAAAGTTTTGTACTCCCACATCTCATTTGTGGGCGGATTTGTATTAGCTTTAGAGGTGTCTATGTACAATCCAAATCTAGAAAAGAAAAATTAAATAATATATGTTATACATTGGGAGAATGTTATATGTTTATGTTGCATGGACATCCTTAAAAAGACCTAAAATATTAATAAGGGTATCTAATCTAATGTAACAGTTTACCAATCCATTAAAAAAATTGAATGGACTATTATAAATTGGGAAGATTTTCTGTTTTAAATGTATGTAATGGTAATTATTGTTAAGAGAACACTCCTTATTTTAATGTTTGGATTCGATGTTGATCTCATGTGTTACATATAATAAGTGTAAGGATTGTTTTCATGTAAAGGTAATCCTCAGGTTCTAGAATTGGCGGGTAAATTTGTGCTCTATATTTATTTGGCTTTTCTTTTTCCTTTTTTTCAAATTTAAATGGTAATTTTCTCCTTTTATATTTTAAATTATTTTATCCTTTATTGGGACACTCCAATTTTTTTAATTACCAATTTATGATATATGACTATAGACAATTTATATCTATACATATTATATACGTGATCCGATATATTTATTATTATCTAATACCTTAAAATAAAATTAAAATTTATTTTCTTGGATATTTTATAACAAGTAACATAATATTAATAAAGAAAATTGGATTATGATATTCTTTACTTATGGGCGATTGGACAGTAATAATCTCAACTTAAAAAATTTACACCATCGGGCAGTTGTTCCTACTTAAAATGTAGAATGCTCGTTAACAAAGAGTCTACTAATGGTCATATATAAAGGAATGCTCATAAAAAGACTAAAAACAATGTTCATGAAATGGATCATGACTCTTAAACTCTAATTGTAATGCTCATAAAACTCATAAAAATGTTCGTAAAACTACAGTGCAATGTTCATAAACCTTTAGAGAGACAGAACATGCTAATAACAACAGTAGAAAAAAAATAATTTTGAAAAGTATGGCCATATAAAAACGCTGATAAAATAATAGATTAATGCTTATGAAACTCTAGGAAGACAAAAGTATGGTCATAAATAGAACGAGAGAACAAGTATAGGAGTGATAAATTTACTCATGAATTTCATAAAAAATGATCTTAAATTAGACTACAATGTTCATAAAACTTTAGAGTGAGAACATGTCAATAATAGAAGTTGAATGAATAATTTTCAAAATATATATTAGAAATATAATGCAACTTATTACTAGGGATGGCAGTGGTGCGGACCAAGTGGGTCTGGGTCTGGGTTCAAAAAAATTGACGAGTTTGGGTTTGGGTCAAACTCAATCCTGACCCATACCTAACCCATTGTCATCCCTATATTCGGGTCATAAATGTCTCGAATCGACCCCACTTGAAAATTTGCAGGACAATATCGGTTTTTTTTATGTCAACTCAACACGACCAAAAAACTCCGGCTCCCCATCCCTACTAGGGCCGAGCATGGGCGGATCTGGGGCTATGATAGGGGTGTCCATGGACACCCCTGACCCCAGAAAAAGTTTAACTAGCCTATATTATTTGGAAAGGAAAATTATAAATATGTGTTAAATGGACATCCCTAAAAAAAGCTCAAATATTAACATTATTGAATTTATTGTTAAAAAAGTTCGGGATAATGAATCTTCCTTGACTCGAACCCACTCGATTACCCGAGAAATAAATTCACATTCGATCATTTGAGACACACCTCGATCTTGGTGTCAATCTATCGTCGTTTTTCCTATGAAAATCAATATGAAATACATCCACCCCCTAATAATATCTCTCCCCTAATCCTCACACAACAAAAAGGTGGAGAAAAAACATGGGACGACTACTCTCTCCACTTTCACATCCCCAAACCCCTAAATCTTTACCCTTCCTACTTCTCCTAATCTTCTCCACAAATCACTTCCTTAATCCCGTGCTTACTTCAGACAACAAAAACCCTAATAATGAAAACTGTGAGGGAGACGTCATCTTCTCGTACCCTTCGTTCAGCACAGCAAGCTGCGACCCTGGGAGCAGCTTGCTGTGCATGGGTGCGGTGGCTTCGGGTCCAGGGTTCCTGAACGTGACCACAACCCCAACTAACGGCTCGATCCAGGCCCTGAGGCCGTACATGAACAAGATCGGGAGGGTGGTCCATGGGTCCCCGGTTCGAGCATGGCCGGCATCCTTCTGCACCGCCTTCACCATCAGGGTGCTCCCGCTGCAGGGTCCAAGCTTTGCCGGCGATGGGATGGCGTTTGTCATGGCTCAGGACAACCATGCGTCTCCTGAGACTAGTGTTGGGTCATACCTTGGCCTCCAAGATCAGAGGATTTCAGGTTTGGTTTATTACTCTTGCTTTCATGCAATATTGATGGCTGACTATTTTATTGTATTTACACTTATTTTTATCCTTTCAAATAAAATTGTGTAATCAAATTAGAAACTATGTTTGTCAAAGTAGAAAATACAATAGTACCCAGACCAAACCCTTACCTAGAAACCTCTCACCCATAGCTTACTTGAACCGAAGTATATCTGATCCAAACCCAAATCGAGTGACCCATATGATAGGTCTGCTTGTTGTATATATACATTCAATAATTTTTTATTAGTAAATACTCTCTCCATTCTTTAATCCTTTTAGTTTTTATTTTTCACAATCATTAATGTTAGAGAGATATATGGGGAAAGCTCACTTCAACCAAGGTCCATGGTACACAAATTAAATGAGGTTCCATCTTAAAATCAATTGGTGTTGAGATGAGTAACCCACTTAACTTACATATCATATCCTTTCTCTTTACATTTCCGATGTGAGACATTTTTACTCATTGTGAAACACAACCATTAATATAAGATTTTGATTATTATTATTTTTTAATAATATTGTTCTGAAAAAGTTTTAGAATTACATTTTTATAAAAATATTTTTCACGATAAATATAACAATAGTAATTTCATATAATAAATCATTACATTTGTATTAAGGAATTCATATATTATATTTTACCGAGCTTTACCTCACCGCTTGTTTCACCGCTTGTTTGCAACTTATCCATCTTACATTTAAAAACACAAAGCCTATATATTATTTAAATCGCAGAAAAGCTTGTCCTTGTTCACTGTTTTTGTTTGTTGGTACTTGTAACTTCACTTATAACATTACTGTAGATCTCAATAAAAGATTACCTTGTTAATCATTCCAATAGGCGTGCTATTCCCCATAAGATTCACAATTTAAGCCTATTCCCCATAAGATTCGCAATTTTCTTTAGTCCTACAATTTCGGAGATTGCACAAGAAATTAAATCATGATTCTAGATTGTCAAGCATTTTTTTAATGAAATTATGCAACTTTATATAGGGATAATTAAGTTTAATTTAGGGTGCATTTGGTTGGTCAATAATCCTGGGAAAATGGTCAATTTTCCCGAGTTGACTTATTTTTTTCATGTTTGGATGCGGGTTGACTTCGGAAAAATTTTCACAATGGACCCACTATTTTCTCCATTTTCCTAGAGAAAATTTCCTTTAGGGGGTTAAGCGAAATCTTTCCCATGAAATACTTCCCATGGGAAATTTTCTCCGAAAAAAAATTTCCGTGAGATTCCTACCAAACACTTCTTTAGGGAAAAAAAATATGAGGTGATAGGTAATTTCAGCGTAATGATTTTTTTTTTTTTGGAGATATTTTCCGATCTTTGCTAGAAATTTGACAGATGAGATTGATAATTATAAGTATAGCCTAAAAGGAGTATTTGAAAAGGTGGGAAGGTGAAAAATGTATACATCCCAAGAAGAAGAGGGGTATTAGTAAAATATGAATTTGTCCATTTTTACAGAGAGCAAGATGCATCTACCAGCATTCAAAGGATGAATAGTAAGATGCCAAGGGCATGTCAAATTCATGGATAAAAAATAGTTGGGTAAAAGTTAAATTTTGGTAACATTTGGTAATTTTTGATAACTTTTGGTAAATTCTGGTAACTATTGACAAATTTATGCCAATATATCAAAATTAATTTTTTTTTATTTTTTTAAGTGTGGTTATTTTTGATAAATTTTGGTAAATTTATGTATAAATTGGTAAATTTTAATAAATTGGAGTTACCAATGAATTTGTTGGCACTCAGAGGAAGAAAAATCTATGATTCACAATCTAGGGACTACAGAAGGACTAGCAATAACATCACTAAGGTCTGGGTTCCAAAAAGAAGAAATGGTGGAGGAATATTAGTTAAGTACAAAGCCAACTGCAAACAATGCAAGATACCAAACATGAGGAACTTTTTGAGAGAGAGATTTCTCAATATTTGGATGGAGTTGAAACTTTTTTTTTGTTTATACTTTTTTTGTTTTTACTTAATTAGAGGGAAAGTAGTGAAGAACTTCTTTGATTATCATACCCTCTTTATTTGTTCTCTAATCAAATATATATGCGTTTTAGGTGGAAATAAATTTCAACAGCTAGCAATCGAATTCGACACATACAAGAACGAGCTTGATCCTGATGATAACCACATTGCTATCAACACAAAGAGCATATTGAATTCCTTATATGCAAAGAGCCTTAATTCAACCTCCATTTACCTTAAAAGTAACAAGGAGATTAAAGTGAAAATAACCTACAATGGGTGGGACAAACATATGCAGGTTTGCGTGGGCTACAAAGGGAATCCCTTAGTAAGTTTCTTTAACTACTCAATAAAATTGTCAAAGACAATTCCACCCTTTGTTTACGTGGGATTTACAGCCTCAACAGGAACCTTATGTGAGACCCATCAAGTGCTTGATTGGGTTTTCACTTCTACCCCTCTACCCTATTCAACTATCAAGGATAACATCAAGAAAAAAGTTATTTTGAAGATTATGTTACCAATTCTGGGGGTTTTTAGCCTATTTGCAAGTTGTTTATTTGGAATTTGTTCGTTTTCAATTATCCCAAGAAATATGATTAGGAAGAAGGAAAGGCTTAGGAGAATGGAGGACCTTGAAAGGCAATCAACTGTAATGGCTCCTAAGAAATTTACCTATAAGCAACTTGCTAAGGCCACCAAGAACTTTAGCAAGGAAAATTTATTGGGCACTGGAGGCTTTGGAAGTGTTTATAAAGGGCAAATTGTGGATCCCCCTCAAACTATTGCAGTTAAAAGAGTCTCAGCCAATTCTACACAAGGTAAAGTTTTAATGTATCACTTCAATGTTAGTTTTTTGGGTAATTTGCACTTTGCATTCGTGAGTTTTCTCGACTCTAGTTTTGCAACTCGTCTAATTCTGAAATTAGTATTTTACCCATATATGTTTGGGAAGGCAATAATTTTATGATCCTCTATTAAGTCAGTGGTAAGGAAACTGGTTAGATTATCAATTTTGCCTCAACTTGTAATGCGATTAACGTTTTATTATATTTTCTATCTCTTGGAAATACCATAACCTTCAAATTTCTCTCTCTTATAGTTAAACCCTAAATGAATACATGATATTTAATTTTTGAGGTATTGCATTAGTTGAGATTTTTCTTTTCAAGTCGCAAAAAACTGTAACAAAATTACAACTGCATTTAAAACAAGAGTAAATTAAAATAGTCATCTACGACCTTGTTTTATTTACCATTTACTATAAAAAAGAACCATAGAAATATTGTGCTCATAAACACCCCAGGGTGGAAAATATTAGTTCGATGAAGAAAATAATGCCTTAAACCCAATTAGGGAGCATAGTGATAGCTTCCCTAAATCTCTTTCCTTATCTAGGAGTGTTCTTTTCAACTTATCTTATTTGAACTTCTTATGATTTGATTCCTTAACTTTTTATGAACTTATTTGTGATGGTTTTTGTAAATCTTATAAGAACTTAATTAATTTTCAAAATTGTTTTGAAGTTATTTTCAAAACAAAAAAGTGAAAACTAGTCTGAGGAGGGTTTTTTTTTTAAAAAAAAAAAAAGTTGTTGCTCACTATCATCGGGTTGATGCAAGAACAAATGATATTCACACAAGTGTGTTATCAATTCGTCCATGTTGCTAATGAAATTCATGTTA
Organism: Portulaca oleracea; assembly: GCA_029582165.1. NCBI lineage: Eukaryota > Viridiplantae > Streptophyta > Magnoliopsida > Caryophyllales > Portulacaceae > Portulaca > Portulaca oleracea. The sequence goes on along the minus strand of CM055883.1, from coordinate 7,362,597 downwards.
CACTTTTCAACAGGAGAAAGAGAGTACTTGGCAGAAATATCTACAATTGGGCGTTTAAGACACAAAAACATACTGCAACTTCAAGGATGGTGCCACGAGAACGAGCATCTCCTTCTAGTCTACGACTACATGCCTAACAAAAGTCTTCACCACTTCCTCACCAACGGTTTCCTCGATTGGAAAACTCGATTCAAAATCCTCACCGGTTTAGCTTCAGCACTACTCTACCTCCACGAGGAATGCAGCGACCCTGTAGTCCATAGAGACGTCAAGCCTAGCAACGTCATGTTAGACTCTGAGTTCAACCCTTACCTCGGAGACTTCGGTCTAGCACGACTCCTTAAAAACATGGTCGGGGTTACCACAATGGTGGCCGGGACCCTAGGTTACATTGCACCTGAAGTTAGTTTCACTGGCAAGGCAGCAGCTGAATCAGATGTTTATAGCTTCGGGGTGGTGGTCTTGGAGGTGGTTTGTGGGAGAAGGTTTAACAACCTCCTAGGGGAAAATTGTCTTGTGGACTATGTATGGGAAATGTACATAGACGACTCCTTGCTAGATGTCGTGGATCCCAAGTTAAAGGGGGATTTTGCTAAGAATCAAGCAACGAGGATTTTGAGTGTGGCACTTGCATGTTTGCAGTTGGATTCAAGCTTGCGACCGTCAATGAGGAAGGTTGTACAAATTATGATGAATCCAGATGAAGCTCTTATGCATCTACCTCAGTCTCGACCAAGTGGAGTCTACTTTTCTCTATATGGCTTCTCGAATCCACCTAGTGTGGTGAATTCTACGCCTAATTCTCCATAGGTTAGCTTTCATAATGATTGTTATAATTATGAGAACAACGCTAATTTTACGGATGAATCTTTGTCGGCTCGAAACAAATCCTTGTTAGCTTGTTTTTTTTTTTTTATACATGTATGGGGTTGGTGGTGTATAATATATATTGGGGAACGAAAATAATATGAGTTCTGAGTAGGACGTTTTAATATAAAAGCCATACAGTTACATACTATATTGAAAATAAATTATATAACCAAATTCTATTGCTATAATACCCATATATCCCTACTAGAATGTAATCGATTTCTTGACAGAAAAATTTTAACGAAAAAATTGAAATTCTCATTGAAAAGTGGGCATTTTTAATGGAACCGACAAAAACTCAGCCCTAAAAAAGTCATATTGAAAAGGCCTTTTTTTTTTTAATAAAAAGTGGGGTCATGCATAAAATAATTTTTGTAGGACTAATATGTCCATCGAAAAAATTCTTTGCCAGACATAAGTACTCTTCCTGTTAAAATGTTGTTTGACAGAAAATTTTTTTTCTATGGGACTCCCTCAAAAAAACAGGTTTTTTATTTTACAAAAAACTTCCAATAAACATAGTCCCCAATCTAATACCTAGATTCAAATGAGAGGAAGAAGAATGAGATAAAGACACTTGTAATAACAAACAAATACTCATAAAAAATAACTTTAAAAAATTACATTGGTGCAACAATAGAGGGCAAAAAGAGATCCAAATGCAAATTATACAGACTTTATCAACATTATAGTTTATGCTCCCACATCACCCATATGTATACTTTAATTTTCTTCTAAATACAAATTGTAGTTACAAACTTTCCTTCTTATGTAACCCCAATGCAAACAATGATGTTTCCCCTTCTCTTTCAATCTCACCAAAAATTTCTTGCAATTTGATTTGTTAAATTTAATCAATAAACTACTATATCTAAGACTCTAACCCATTTTCCTTTCTCCAAAAATAAACTAAAAATTTATCTATAAAAGGAAATAATTATTCTTTGAACAAGAACAACAAGAAGTAGGAATGAACCCTTGTTTGACAACAAGCTTGTGAGAGCAAGGACAATATAAAGTAAAAACTCGTTGGAAACTGTAGACCCCGAAAAATTGATAACCTTTTTCGCGGCGCTACTTAAAAGAGTGATTGATTGGGAGCCGACTAGGATTGCTTAACCTTAAATAAGGTTGAACTTTAAAGAATAAATTTATCGACAGATTAAATCGATTTATGCGCCATGATCCCGAGATTCACCTTTTAAGAAAGAAGAAAGAAAGAGAATAAAAAAAAAAGGAGGGGGAAAACACAAGGAAACTCGTCTGGGTTCATTGCTTGAACCGAGCCGGGTTTTGTTGCTGCAGACCCCACGAGAAAAGAAAACAAAGGAAAGATTGAAAAGAAGGTGATAAACCCGTCTGGGTTCATGAATTGAACCGAGCCGGGTTAACTAGGTGCTATCCGCGAATTGGACCGAATAAATAGCGAAGCAGAAAGAAAGTGAAAAGAGGACAGTAAACCCGCCTGGGTTCATGGATTGAACCAAACCGAATTACCTTTTGCGTTAATCACAAATTAGGTCAAAGAAAGCGTAAAAAAGGCAAATACCGAAGTATGAATATAGAGTCGTCAGTTGAATTTTTAGGAGAAAAACAACAAACCATTTTGACACGGACTCCGGTCTACGAATCCAAAGATGGATTCGGGGGTAAGATTACGAATGTGACAATTAGAATTGTCAAATCCGCCTATTCAACCGAATAGACTCTACTAGAATTGTCAAATCAAAGCGGAAAAAGTTAAAGGGGGAATTAAGTATAAATCTCACAAGTTTAACATTAAAATCATGCAAAATAATGAATTGAAAAGTACAAAAGAAACGTTATGTTACATGGTTTACATCGATGATAACTTATTCTAACCTTTAGTGAAGTAGCATGCAGGGGGAGAGAAGAGGTAGAGAGAATTATGCTAGTGTCAATACTCTAGCATAATGTTGTCAAATGAGAGGGGTTAGGGTTTAATTTATAGTGGAATGGGGAGATCAGGGGTACGTCTAGGGTTATAGCATATAGCCGCGGAACAATAAACCAGACGGGTTTGGTGGAGGCGGAATGAAAATTGGACAAACCAGCACGGGTTTTGGCCGAGGCGAAGGAACGTGGGCCCAACCCAGACGGGTTTGGGCTGGTTCTGTTGGCCAGTTTTGCTCGCTTCCGGGTTAGAAAAGAAATGGATTTTCATGCCACTAAATTACTCGGCTAGCTTATTTTTACAAATAACTAAAACTAATACTGGGTACAAAATCCTGTCTACAGATAGCCCCACTTTGATCGAGTTTGAGTAAAGCGATGATCAAAGTAGTCTTGATGATCTTGGATATGAATCGAAACTGCGTTGGCGCTTGACGCTGAAGCTTGGTCTGCGTCGATGTTGGTCGCTGCTTAGTTTCTTCCGTAAAGTCGACCAATTGATCGCCTCATTTCGTGAGGTAGATCAAGGTCATGCACTTCATTTCGCCGTGGAGTGCAAGACACGTATGCGTAATGGTTGACTGCTTAGTTTCTTAGTAAAGCTGGTGGTCGATCCGCTTCATTTCGCCGTGAGGCGGATCGGGGTGACGTGCTTCATTTCGCCGTGAAGCATGCCAGGATGATGAGGTGATCCACTTCATTTCGCCGTGAGGTGGATCAGGGTGACGCGCTTCATTTCGCCGTGAAGCATGCCAGGATGATGAGGTAATCCACTTCATTTCGCCGTGAGGTGGATCAGGGTGACGCGCTTCATTTCGCCGTGAAGCATGCCAGGATGATGAGGTAATCCACTTCATTTCGCCGTGAGGTGGACCAAGGTGACGTGCTTCATTTCGCCGTGAAGCATGCCAGGATGATGAGGTGATCCACTTCATTTCGCCGTGAGGTGGATCGAGGTGACGCGCTTCATTTCGCCGTGAAGCATTCCAGGATGATGAGGTGATCCACTTCATTTCGCCGTGAGGTGGATCGAGGTGACGCGCTTCATTTCGCCGTGAAGCATGCCGTGATGATGAGGTGATCCACTTCATTTTGCCGTGAGGTGGATCGAAGTGACGCGCTTCATTTCGCCGTGAAGCATGCCGTGATGATGAGGTGATCCACTTCATTTCGCCGTGAGGTGGATCGAGGTGACGTGCTTCATTTCGCCGTGAAGCATGCCGTGATGATGAGGTGATCCACTTCATTTCGCCGTGAGGTGGATCGGGGTGACATGCTTCATTTCGCCGTGAAACATGCCGGGATGATGAGGTGATCCACTTCATTTCGCCGTGAGGTGGATCGAGGTGACGCGCTTCATTTCGCCGTGAAGCATGCCGTGATGATGAGGTGATCCACTTCATTTCGCCGTAAGGTGGATCGAGGTGACGTGCTTCATTTCGCCGTGAAGCATGCCGTGATGATGAGGTGATCCATTTCATTTCGCCGTGAGGTGGATCGAGGTGACGCGCTTTATTTCGCCGTGAAGCGTGCCAGGATGATGAGGTGATCCACTTCATTTCGCCGTGAGGTGGATCGAGGTGACGCGTTTCGCGGAAGCAGCGTGCCGTGATGATGAGGTGATCCACTTCATTTCGCCGTGAGGTGGATCGAGTGGCGTGCTTCATTTCGCCGTGAAGTGCGGGACTTTGTGTCTGTCTTGAAAAGGGTGTCATCGCATTGTGAGGGCGATGGCCGTGAAGATGAGTTCGTCTTTTGTAACCACTTTGACGGCCAAGCGTATTTTGTGCATTGTTCGCAAAAGAAAATGAGGGCATCGGTTTATCGAAAATCGAGCGAGTTAGAGAATTTGTCGATCGTGCTTTAGCTCGGAAGCGAACTGCAAAATCGGCCGACGTATTTTGAGTTTGCCATTGCTTCGTGGGAAATGGCACGAAAAACTCGTGCAGGTTTATGCTCGAATTGCATTGGGCACAGATTGCGAGACGAGTTTGGGCTCATTTCAGTGCGATGGCCCATAAAACCGTCTGGTTTTTGCATGGTTTTTTTTTGTTTTTTCGTCAAACCAAATGCAGGTTTGCTAAATTTTTTTGTGTGGCGGATGAAATGGAAGAAGGCCCAAACTCAGGTTGGGCTGAATGCGAGTCATTTCTTGAGTGAGAGAGGACCCAGGCAAACCCGTCAGGTTGGGGAGAGAGGCCCGAAGGTGAGGAGGCCCAAAGGTGGGTTGAAGTGAGAAGGCGAGAGCCGATATGAAATGAGTCTTTGCAGAAACGGACCTAGGCGTCGTTCTAGTTTTAAGTGATTCGACCCCTTGCTTGAGCTCGTAGCCCCCAGCTTAGTGGCAGTTTGATTTAACTCTTGCTAAACTGGGGATCACTTGATAGTCGCCGTAGTGACTTGCTTCCTTTTTTATTCAAATAGCCCCCGGCTTAGTGGAAACTCGATTGAATTTTTTCTAAGCCAGGCTCACTCGAACATTCTTGGCTTAATGCAGGCGGTACCGAAGTGTTACACCTATCTGGCTCAGGTAGCGATACAGAGGTGGTAGACTCCTCTTACTACCAGTGGGACACTTACTTTGGCCCTGGTGGAAGCGGGGCCCATGAGGCTAATTGCACCAGTGGTGGTGGCGATGCGAAGGTCTAGCATGATGAGGACTGAGAATGATGCACATACAGGGTCTTTATGTAATGAACTTATGTAATGCTATGTATGACTCTTTATTATGCACTTAGGACAATGCGATGCAATGATGCATGACGTACGTTTTTTTATTTATGCACTAGTGCGAACCACTGATGTGATGCTTATGCAATGATGGTGCTGCGTAATGCACTTTTTATTCTCGTGTACCCTTATGCATAATGTAACAACAATGTGTAATGCGATATGCAATCTACATGGTGGGATTACTCCCACTTCCCCAAAAAAAAGACCGAAAATTAAATGCTACAAGTAAGTTCGAGCTACAGTTTCGGGGCCGGCGAAGACATATAACTATCTTGTGGTGTAACACCCCAACCTTAATCACAAGATTAAAATCTTACTCAAAAACCCAAACCTGTGATTAGCGCAGCGGAACACTTTAGATCGAGGCATTACCGCCGTCCCCAAGAGAGACAAGGCACAAACACACCAAAACTTTATAACCACAAGAGAGAAAAATGCTAAACTCCAAACCCAAAACATAAGTACAAACTTATACAATCCTTGAATTTATGGATACATAAACTTAAAACCATAAGAGAACTTCCAAGCAACTGCCAAACCGGCTCTCCTGCCATTAACGTGACTTAGGAACTACCTCACGCGATTGAAGCTACCTCGGAACTGATTTGTCTTTGCCTCGGGAGCTCGAACCTCCTAAAAACAAAACATTAAAACATTGCAAAAAGTGAGTGGGGAAACACTCAAGATCGTAAACCTCCAACACGTAAAACCGTTCGAAAACGGGTTTAGTGCCGGCATTTAAATTCATTTTGAAAACAAGGGAAAGGGAGTAAAACCAATAACCTGAAATGAAGTACATACATAACATACATGAATAACAATGTAGTAAAGATAGATGAATAAATATGTGGAACCCTCATGATCGGTGCAAGCACCTCACACACGCGCATGCCCAAATCGATCTAGATTTGGATTGGGTGACCGCTAAGCTGATCGACATCGCAGTCAAGGCACTCTGATCAGGAGTGCTAAAACATGAGTACATATAAATGATAATATAAGGCGGGTCCACTTTAAAACATAAAAGATTACATAAAGCTTAAAACTTGATAATACATGAATAATGTACGCACTAAGGCGGAAAAGGTTGGACAATTTGCGTACCTTGGGATGATAAAGTCCCTGGCGGTGCGTCTCAGCTTTGAGATGGCTTTGGTAACTTGTCAACTAAGACATGAATAATGGAAAATGAAGAACCGAATGAGGCTCTTAATTAGTTTCAAAAGTTTAGAAACTTAGGAAAATATAAATGAAATAACTTAGGGAGAAAATTTCAGGTTATATAAAAATAAAGTTTATAGCATAACTTGAGTTAGGAAAAATGGAATGAGGCAAACGAGTACATCTCGGAATAGGGAAAATCATAATCTACAACTTTGTCAACAGAACCAGAGGCTAAAAATGAGAGGAAGGGCTCCAAAATGGGCCCGGACAGAAGCTAAGGTAGAATAAATTAGGAATTCCGGAATGAAATTACATAGAGAAATTGATGTAGAAAGGTGAAATCAAAGAAGGGCACTTGGACCTTGGAAAGATAGCTTAGATTAATGAAGTATAAGAACCAAAGATTGAAGGTGAATATGAGATTAAAAGGGTTCCTCTAGACTTATTTAGAGAAAAATGATGTCGATGACACGGTTGATGAAAGAAGAATGAATAATGGAGTTTGAGGAATAAACTTTGAGTTGAGAACTTAGAGGAATTTAACTTGAGAGTTATTTAGAACTTGGAAGTCATTAGCTAGATAAAACCTTGACCAACTCAAAGATATTGAACTCTTAAGCTAACACTCGTTGGGAGATATATATAACTTGTGTTTAAATCACCACTCTTGGCTAAAAGTCCTTAGGACATACTTAGGCTTCCAAAACCATACTTTTCCCCCTTAAGACTTTAACCTAAGATTATAACATATAACCATAACTTATCAATGCTTAAAGTCCCCTATTGACTTGGTTTAGGGCCTTAAAGATGGAATTTTATAAAGGGTAAACTGGGCAGAAACTTCAAGTAGACAGCCCTTCTTCCCGGGCTCATATCTCACACTCCCGACATCGTATAAATACAAACCATACCTTTCCGGAAATCTTGCAATGTGACCTAAAACTTTCATGTTTACATCAAAAACTAAAGAGGTCTCCAAAGGGACGAAAAACAGCCCTCAAGATACTGACTCCAGAAACGTATTCCGAAACGCAATGTTATGGTTTTGGCTATATCTCGGCCTATACAAGTCGGAATTTAGAAATTCCAAAACTTATGGTTAGCTAACACTTTGGGCTATCTCATGGAGTAAAAATCTGGGTAAAAATCCAACTTTCAAGTCTCTGTAATTTTCTAGAAATTGGACAGAAACTTCTATGTCCTTAATTTCAGCTCTAACGATGCTTTAAGCTCTTAATTCATACTAATTCTTAACCAAACTTCACTTTAGCTATTATCTACCATATTTCCAGAATTAAACCTTCACAAATAGCTCATCAAAGACCTTAAATTTCACATGCATCCATGGATTCAACATGCATTCTTTCAAATACAACTTAATTTAGCACTCTTTCACCAAAATGTCATTAATTCACCCAAATTAAACATAACAACACTTAAACATCAAACTTAACTTTTATAAACAGCCCCTAATACTCAGAATCTCATCAAGAAACTCACATGCATTAGGATTAAATCATCATCCACTAAGAAATCATCAAGAAAACCTCAAGAACACCTCAATTTTCATATGCACAAACTCTAAACTCAAACCCTAACTTGACTAATACAATCATAACTTTGAATTCATGATTAAAGAGAGTAAAAGAGATAGAAATTTACAAAAGAAACATAGATAAAACATGGATTTTCAGATTAGGGTTTTAAAAGTTTGAATTGGGGGTTTGAGAGATTACCCTTGGGGTTAAAAATGGATGAAAACACAAGAGAGAGGAAGGGGGTGGTGCACGGTGGTCGTGGTGTGGCGCTGGCGGAAAATGGCCGGAAAAGTGGCCGGCGGCAGCTGTGGCTGGCTGGGCAGAGAAGGAGAGGAAGGTAGAGAGAGAAAGTGAAGGTGTTTGAGAAATTAGAATGAGGAAATGGGTTTACTAATACCCATTAGTAGTATATATATTCCCTCCACTTAATTAAAACACTAACTAATACTTAACAAATCTGAATTTTGATTAAGTAAAATAAATTGTAACCAAATACTAGTTTAATAAATTAGTTTGCACTAAATAAAATTAATTGGTAACAATTGGGTTAAAATAAAATAGAACTTGAACTAATAAAATTAAATGAATGGAATATAATAAAATTAAATGAATGGAACATAAATATTACTTGTACTAAAATAAAGTAAACATAATCTAAAATAAAATAAATTAAGGTTTGGATAATAAAATATAAACGTTGAGAAGTAAAATAATTAAACCCCTTTCGGTTAAAGAAATAACGTAAACGGTAAAACCCGATATAAATTAACTTAACGGGTAATTAAAGTGAATTAAAGGTTTATGAACCCGTAACTTGGTACCCTTTGCCATCTCCTGCACGAGACTTGACACCGATAAAATAAATAATTAAAAGTAAACGCGAAAAATTTATACGTAATTTAGATAATTACGGAAGTTAGTACTTAATTAATCGTGATTTTGGGGCGGGTTATTACATGTGGACCCGCATTACGACCCAAAATAGAGTTGAAGTGGCTCCGCGAGATAGCCCAATAAGCTGGCCCAAACCCGTCTGGGTTTTAGGCCCTGGGCCTTTAGAACTCCACATAGGCTAGCCCAAACCTGTCTGGGTTTTAGGCCCAAAATGATTCCTACTTCTAGGAGCTGGACCTTTAGAACTCCACATAAGCTGGCCCAGGCCCGTCTGCGTTTCGCGCCGAGAAACCCTAACTTGGTGTGCAGTTTAAGGAAAGCTGATCTTGGCGTACAGGGCAAGTAAACCCGTCTGGGTTACGCCTTCTCCAAATCACAAGCACAAGCCAAACACCATCAAACCCGTTTGAGTTTCATTATCCTGGCGTACAGGGCAAGTAAACCCGTCTGGGTTATGCCTTCTCTAAATCACAAGCACAAGCCAAACACCATCAAACCCGTCTGAGTTTCATTATCCCCATTATTTCCTTGCCCCGACGTGAATCAAATCGTCCTTTCGTCCCGATGGTGTTCGAGAAAAAGCTAGCCACTTGGATAAGCACTCTGTCCAAGGAGGAAAAGAGAGGGTTGGGGAGGTATAAGTTGACTTCTCTGCTAAGTTTGAGGCAAGTGAAAATAGATTGGGATTTTCTACGTGCTGCTGAAACATTCTGGGAATTCAACAAGCAAGCACAAAGATTAATCTGGACAAAATCAAAACTCAGTTCGAAAGAGATAGGAAGAAATTTTCGAATCCCAAAGGAGAGAACAAGTACTTCAAAGGCATAAATCCGCCGACCGTTCTTAAGAATAATGCAAATGTGCGCGGTTAGTTATGGACGTAGGTCAGTCAAAAAGAACAAACCTCACATAGGAAAGAACAAACACTCAAACACTCAATTTTGAATAGGTATGTGTGTTTTCTTATACTCAAACCAATAGAAACAAACTACCATAAGCTTGGTAAGAACCTCACTCTCCACTACTGGTATGCAATGCACAAGTGACAATCAAAAAGACTTTTTCGGGTTGCAACGGGGCTTAGGTTAGGGTAAGGAGCGGTAAAATTTGGGAATGAGGAGTTAAGAGCCATGCTTGGATTGATTTTCAACGAATAAAACACTCTGAACTCTCCTTCTTGCTTAATGTATGCAAGGCATTTCACCTTTCACCCTGAAACATCTCAACTGAATACAACCAGGTCAAAGTTTTCTGAACTTTAAATTGAATCTCCCTAATCACCCTTTTATTTTTGAAACTCTTTTCCTTTTACTTTTTTTTTTACTTCTTTTTTTATTTTTTTGTGGGTGATCGGGGAGAAGAATATCTATGGAATCTTCGACTTTGATATAATATATGAACAACATAACCAAATACCAATCGCTCAAGATATGGGACTTTCAGATTCTCCCAAACTTCCAAAAAAAAGGCAAACTCTCATCCAACCAATCAAGGCAAAGGGATACTGGATATTAGAGGCCAAGGCTCGTATTGTTAGGGTTCAATCATGAAAAAAGGATAAACAAAGGCTAGGCGGGGCAAAAAGAACGGTAAATATAATGTAAGGAAGGCTATTTAGCTATGTAGCTTATCAAAATAAAATCGAATGCCTTAATCACTTTGTCACAGCGTGCAATGCAAATGTGTAGTCTCAAGCAAGATGCAAAACAAGTTCTAGAGATGCAACTAATGGGTGAGTCACTCAAGGGATCATGGAATTGATAAAAGTGATCAATTCAAAATTTAGGCAATGTGGACTCACGGGATGGAGCTCAATCAACTAAACTTAGCCCAGATTTGCACGCACATTTATACTTTCTAAGATAGTCAAGCGATCGATACAACTTTCATAACTTGTCTCAAAATCAGAAGGTTTGAAGGAAAAGGTTTCAAAAACTTTTGAGATCTCGTCCAGATTTTTCTAAGTGAAGCAAGTTAAACTGAAAGTAAGAAAGGTTTACGGCCTCCGTTGGATGGAATTAGTCTCAACAGTTTTCTGAGGGAGGCTAGGCACACTAGTGGCCCTCCTGTTGGAGCTAGATCCAGAATGTTATGTGCTCTTCTCGTTGTAAGCAACTTTAATTTGCACACACAAATCCTTCAAAATCTCAAAGTCTTTGATAGATTGAAAGCCAAAATGCCGGGTGATGCGAGGGTGGATGCTTTGCTTGAAAGTGCTCAATTGCATCCTAAAGGGGACAGACTCATCGATTTCGGACAACATGGAGTGCCATCGCTCGTAATAAGAGAGGAATGACTCGTCCTCCCTTTGTTTCATGGAAGTTAGGTCATCTACAGTGACCTCCTTTTGCTGCAGGCGACTAAAATGACTTATGAAGGCCTTGAATAACTCATCTGCGTTGGTCTTGACTTGCGGGGGTAGATTTTGGTACCATACCTTGGCCTTACCTTTTAGAGTGGAAGGGAAGACTGTGGTGTAGAGACCTTCATCTACCTTATGGAGGGGAGCCAGCCTCATGAATTCCCCCAAGTGATGAGATGGGTTTTCAGAGGGCCTAAACTTTATGTTTGGCACCTCAACCTTGTCCCTTATTCTCGATACACGGTGTTTGGGGATGGCCGAATCCATGCAGGCGTCGGTGAAGGTCGGATCAGCTTTCATCATCCTTCTGGTGAGCATGTCAACCTTCTCTTCAAGCTTCTTGACATAGGGGTCCTCCGAGGTTTTGGAGTTATTCTTTACGGATTTAGACTTAGCCTCACCAGATGAATTGGGTTTTGGGCCCCCATTTTTGGATTTAGGGTTACCCTTCTCTTCAATGCCCAGCTTCTTGTTGATATGCTTAATGGCTTCCAGCACGTCATTCATGGTCTGTTGATTTTCGCTGAACTTCTTTTCTAGCTTCTCATTGGTTCTGTCCTCCTGGTCTTCCATGCAAAAGGCAATTGCTTCCTGTACCCGCTCGTACAGCCCATCGAGTTGCTTGTCACTAGAACTCTCCCCGAAAAGGTTGTTGGCTAGGGATCCTGACATGGTGGATTCACTGGATTCACTGGATCGGGCAGGCGGTCTGTAGTTGGGATTGTGAATGAGCCTGTCAGTTCGTGGGTCACGGGTGCGGGCTTGGAGATGGTCTGCTATCTTGCCTGCATGGAAACTGGTTAGTGCTCGAAAGAAACTTTATGCCACCCGCCCAATGCATGCATGACTTAATGGACCTATATGAACCTAGGACATGGACATGACGCCTACATGCTGACATAAGGGTGACTCACCCACTTTTATGGGAGTGCATGTCCTAACTCTATATGGACCTAGCATGATGGTAGCGGGTGATACTCATTGGGTCATTACTTGGATCGAGCCATGATGGATCATGTTTGAATTTTTATCGGGCTCAAGATCAAGGTACAAGATACAATGAGAATCTGACTCAAGGAGCGTCATAAAGGGCCGAATAGGATCAATAGTAGGTGGATCGGGCTGACTGCGGTATCGAACAGTTTGGCCCGATGTGGAAGGAGAAGAAAAACAGGCTCAAACCCGTCTGGGTTTGAACTGTAATTCCTCCCTTTCAAATGGGCACAGACAGGATTTCGCAGCGAGTCCAACTAGGCCAGGCACGTCAAACCCGTCTGGGTTTGGTCCAGTCCATCTCTCATTTGATCCTACGCGGGCTAGAATGACGTCCCACTCATGATCGGGCTAGACATTTGGACTCATCTTTTACAGGATTAATTTACATGACATACCGATGCGGGATGAGCCTAGCCATGGCTTTAGATCCAGGGTTTTTCTAGGTTTAGGGAGATGAATAGGGTACCACATGTTCTCGCCCCGATGCATTTTCCTTATATGGAATTCAAGGAAAAATGTATGGGGTGTTGCTCTTTGGGTTTCAAGGAAACCTTTAGAGTGTAACACGGGTGAGAGGAGAGATCAAATGCTTGGCGATGTAAGTGCATCCCACAAGTAGTGACCTCCCGCTCTCAGGATTGATTCCTAGTTTTAAAACCTAAACCAACGCTTTTGTGCTCCCCAGCCATAAAGGCCCAAGAGTAGCCTGGTATGCAATATGCTTAACAATGATAAAAATGTGAAATAAATTAATTCCTCCCCTTTTTATAAAAAAACACTAAAATTTAATTCTTTCAAGTTTTACCCTCTTTTTAAGTTTAAGTCCCCAGTGGAGTCGCCAATCTGTAGACCCCGAAAAATTGATAACCTTTTTCGCGGCGCTACTTAAAAGAGTGATTGATTGGGAGCCGACTAGGATTGCTTAACCTTAAATAAGGTTGAACTTTAAAGAATAAATTTGCCGACAGATTAAATCGATTTATGCGCCATGATCCCGAGATTCACCTTTTAAGAAAGAAGAAAGAAAGAGATAAAAAAAAGGAAGGGGAAAACACAAGGAAACCCGTCTGGGTTCATTGCTTGAACCGAGCCGGGTTTTGTTCTTTGGACCACGAGAAAAGAAAACAAAGGAAAGATTGAAAAGAAGGTGATAAACCCGTCTGGGTTCATGAATTGAACCGAGCCGGGTTAACTCAGGTGCTATCCGCGAATTGGACCGAATAAATAGCGAAGCAGAAAGAAAGTGAAAAGAGGACAGTAAACCCGCCTGGGTTCATGGATTGAACCAAACCGGATTACCTTTTGCGTTAATCACAAATTAGGTCAAAGAAAGCGTAAAAAAGGCAAATACCGAAGTATGAATATAGAGTCGCCAGTTGAATTTTTAGGAGAAAAACAACAAACCATTTTGACACGGACTCCGGTCTACGAATCCAAAGATGGATTCAGGGGTAAGATTACGAATGTGACAATTAGAATTGTCAAATCCGCCTATTCAACCGAATAGACTCTACTAGAATTGTCAAATCAAAGCGGAAAAAGTTAAAGGGGGAATTAAGTATAAATCTCACAAGTTTAACATTAAAATCATGCAAAATAATGAATTGAAAAGTACAAAAGAAACGTTATGTTACATGGTTTACATCGATGATAACTTATTCTAACCTTTAGTGAAGTAGCATGCAGGGGGAGAGAAGAGGTAGAGAGAATTATGCTAGTGTCAATACTCTAGCATAATGTTGTCAAATGAGAGGGGTTAGGGTTTAATTTATAGTGGAATGGGGAGATCAGGGGTACGTCTAGGGTTATAGCATATAGCCGCGGAACAATAAACCCAGACGGGTTTGGGCTGGAGGCGGAATGAAAATTGGACAAACCCAGACGGGTTTGGCTGGAGGCGGAAGGAACGTGGGCCCAACCCAGACGGGTTTGGGCTGGTTCTGTTGGCCAGTTTTGCTCGCTTCCGGGTTAGAAAAGAAATGGATTTGCATGCCACTAAATTACTCGGCTAGCTTATTTTTACAAATAACTAAAACTAATACCGGTACAAAATCCGGTGTCTACAGAAACCACCGGTCATCAACCAAAAATACCCATATTCGCCTCCCTTACCCTCCGATTCTTGAATGACCATTCCATAGGCACCAAAACTTGACCGTCACCACTATTCTTGAGCCAAAATCGAAGTGGCTCAGAAAAGTGGTTTCATAGGCGGTGTTGTTCATGGCGGAGTGTGTCGAGATGGGTAAGCAAGTGGACCGCATCTCTGCCATGCCTTGGTTGTCCGTGTGCCTCTCACCACCGCGCGCTTTTAATTATTCCCCCATGTTAGTGTTGCTCGAACAGATATTACCATCTTAGTCTTCACACCATGTAATTTGAGATAAATGAGTGAAAAAGTGATACAGGGGGAGATTTAGAGAGGCAGAGAGTATGAGGAAAGGTAGAGAGTAATTTACAGAGAGAAAGAGAGAGAGAGAGAGAGAATAATAGGAGGGATTAGGGAGGTGAGGAGGGTGAATAAACTCAAACAACGAGAGAGGGGTGGAGGACTTAGCATGCACCCTCCATCTACACAAAATATCTTGTTCTCATCCATTTCTAAACCTCTCACATAAAACTCATTGTTTCTCATCATTTTCCCTTCAAAAGCCTCTATTTTCCACTCTCCCTCTATTTAGACTTTCACTCTTTTAAATGTCAGTTTTTCACAGATATTCGATATCCTTAAGATTTGGGGAGCTTAAAGTATACTTTATAAACTTTCCAACAGCTGTTGAATCGCATCAATTGAGTCCAGATTAGAGAATTATGGTCGTTTAAAGTTGAGCTACTCATGCAGTAGATTAACATGAAGGTCGCACGACCTAGTCCTATTTGAGCTTTAAAGTCGGTCGACCTTACCTTCAAAATGACCAAAAAAAATCAAAGTCAAATATATCTCTAGGTTGCCCGGCCTAGGCACCAGTTTAGATTGGATCGATCTAGCGTAGGTTGCCCGACCTTGCTGGTGATACATGTGAGCCAGCGCACATTCTTTTCTCTAATTTCTTTCTTTTTTCCCAAAAATCACGAAATCTGTCCAATTTCCTTATCTAGGCCGCCCGACCTTGCTTAGTGTCAATTCCAATTGATTTGATCGTGAGTAGTGGCGGATCTAGACTACGAAATTAGCGGCGTCCACTTAATAATATCTTGGATAATTGGACTGTTGTGTTAAATTGGACATCCTTTATTAATATTTTTGGGTTTTTTCTAGGGTGTTCACTTAACGTAAATATACAACAACCTCCAAAAATATAATAGGTTACTTAAATTTTTTTCGGAGCTTGGGGTGTTTGTGGACACCCTTGGTATCAATGGGAATCCGCCTCTGATCGTGAGATTAGTTCTATTTTCTTCAAGTATTATTATTCCGCAATCTTTTAATTAATCTATAACCCTTTCATTATAAATACAAGCCTATTCCATCATTAATAAGGACTTCTAAAATCTCTTAGCGTATTGAGATTGAGGAGTTTCTTTCTATTCCTCCTCCCTTTCATTTCCTTTTGCATGCTACGTGTTTACAACAAGGTCAGAATGGTTTCTTTCTATTCTTCCTCCCAATAGAATAATTTCTTTCATTTTCTTTTAGGTTGACCTAACACAACTTGAAAACTTCACGACCATAACCTAATTAAGATCAGGTTCAGGTCAAAGTGTTGGAGCAGAGGAAAAATAAACAGAGGCTAAAAGACTTCAACTCACATTGATACTTTCAAACAGAAATACATGACAGAATAAACAGAAGCTAGTCAAACAAACTCAGCTAGAATATAGCAACTAATTAACAATTCAATGCCTAAGAATAGAAAACAACCAAAACTGACTTGACTCACAAGTACACCTACTAGCTGAAAATTAGGAAATACTAGGACAGATTATTTTGGAGCATCATTCAACACTCCCCCTGCTTCAAAATCACATACTCCAAGCCTCATTCTGAAATAGTCATGCTTTGCTAGTGGGAGTGCCTTCGTCAGAATGTCTGCAACTTGATCATTGGTTCAACAAAACTTCAAGGCTACTTCTCCTTTAGCAACAAGACTCCAGATAAAGTGATACCGAATGTCAATGTGCTTTGTTCTGCTATGATAAGTCGGATTCTTCGCCATTGCAATAGTAGCCTTGTTATCACAAAGTATCACAGTTGCCTCATGTTGCCTATTTTGAAGGTCAGTGAGTAACCTCCTTAGCCACACGGTTTGACAGGCTGCCTCAGTGGCAGCCACATACTCTGCTTCTGATGACGAAAGAGCTACTACATATTGCTTTTTTGAACTCCAAGAGATTGCTCCAGAACCCAAGCTGAAAGTATGCCCTGACGTACTTCTTCTGTCATCTGTACAACCTGCCCAATCACTGTCACAGTACCCAGTCAACACCAAATTTGATTTACTGGAATACCAAATTCCACAACCTATAGTTCCAGCAACATATCTTAACACCCTCTTCGCAGCTCCAAAATGTTGTTTGGTGGGATTATGCATGAACCTAGACAACACACTTACAGCAAAAGATATATCAGGACGAGTGTGTGTCAAATAATTTAGCCCACCAATCAAGCTTCTGTAAATACTTGGTTCAGCAGCCCCTGTACCATCTTCAAGTTGAAGTTTCTCATTTGAATTCATAGGAGTAGCTACAACTTTGCAATTAAGCATCCCGAATCTGGAGAGGAGATCTCTTGCATATTTTTCCTGGGATAGAAAAATTCCATCTTCAACTTGCTTCACTTGAAGCCCAAGGAAGTAGTGCATCACTCCCAAATCTGTCATATCAAATTCATCCTTCATGCGCGTTCTAAACTCAGCAAGTAATGTATCTGAGGAGCCAAAATAAATGATATCATCCACATAAATACAAGTAACGCAGAATTCACTGTTCTTGTCCCTTTTCACATACAAAGTTGGCTCATTTTCGCTTCTTGAAAAACTATGCTCTAGAAAGTATGAATCAATTCTTTTGTACCAAGCTCGTGGCGCTTGTTTAAGCCCGTAAAGAGCCCTTTTAAGCCGGTAAACTCTATTTTCACTGCCCTTAACAGTGAACCCCTCAGGTTGTTCAACATAAACCTCCTCCTCTAAGTTATCATTCAAAAAAGCAGATTTCACATCAAATTGATAAACAGAAAGTTTCAACGCAGCAGCAAAAGATAACAAAGTTCTCACTGTTTCAAAGCGAGCAACAGGTAAGAACGTTTCATCAAAGTCCACACCTGGATGTTGGGCATACCCTTTAGCCACCAGCCTTGCTTTGTACCTCTTTATGCTTCCATCTTCATGGTACTTCAGCTTAAACACCCATTTGAGGCCAATAGGAGATTTGCCTTCCGGTAAGTCCGCCAATTCCCATGTCTGATTATGCTCAATTGACCTTATCTCTTCGATCATTGCATCCTTCCATTCTCCTACTTCAATTGCTTCTTCAAAACATGTAGGCTCTGTCCCATATAGCGCAAAAGAACATGAGCTGTATAGGTCAGTAGCATATTTAGGATTTGGCTTACGCTCCCTTGTTGATCTTCTTAATGAAGGTTCAACTGCTGGAGACTTTTCAGTGGGTGGAGAGACTCTAATGGGAGTATTCTCGAGTGAAACCACTGGGGAATTTGCAGCTGAATCACGTTGGGAATTTTCAGTCGCACGAGTAGTGTCGGATGCATCAAATGAAGAGTCTTCTACAAGAACACCTCGTTGTACCTGCTTTTCACCCCAATCCCAACTTGCATTTTCATCAAATATTACATCTCTACTGACTACCACTTTACCACTTACAGGATTGTATAGTTTATAAGCCTTGGATTCAATACTATACCCAACAAAGATGCATTTTTCAGACTTCTCATCAAGCTTACGACGTAATTGTGAGTGTATCATGGCATAAGCTATACATCCAAATACGCGTAAGTGGCTTACCTTGGGTTTGCTACCGGTCCAAGCTTCATATGGAGTTCGATTATAGACCGCTTTTGTTGGCGAGATGTTCAAGAGATAGACCGCTGTAGCCACTGCTTCTGCCCAGAACCTCTTAGGGACACCCCTTGCATTCATCATGCTCCTCCCCATCTCAACAACAGTTTGATTCCTTCGCTCGGCTACTCCATTCTGTTGTGGGGTGTACGGTGCTGTGAGCTCCCTGCGAATGCCAGACACTTCACAAAAATTGTTGAATTCTTTAGAAGTAAATTCACCGCCCCTGTCTGTACGTAGAGCTTTAATCTGACAACCACTGAGTTTCTCCACATAAACCTTAAATTTCTTGAAATTCTCAAATGCTTCATACTTATGTTTCAAGAAATACACCCAACTCATGCGACTATAGTCATCAGTGAAGAGTAAAAAATATAGACTCCCTCCTAAAGACTCCACAGACATAGGGCCACACAAATCAGCATGTACCAACTCCAGACAATTTACTGCTCTCCAGGCCTTCCCGACAGGAAAAGACGGTCTACAATGTTTTCCATAAACACAGCCTTCACAGAAGCTAAGCGAACTAATTTTAGGCATTCCTACCGCCATGTTTTTTCTTCCTAATAACTGCAACCCTTTGACACTCAAATGACCATATCTCAAGTGCGACAAATCAGCCAATTTGTTTTCCTGAGCTATCAAGGCACAACGTCCATTTGTCATTGACATGTCAAAAGGAAACATCCTATTCTTGGTCATTTGAACCGCAAAACATTTTTTTCCCCGTTTTCTTGTCACTAATAATGCAAACATTATCATCAAACAAGACAGAATATCCAGCCTCAACCAATTGACCAACACTCAACAGATTATAGGCAAGGGAGGGAACATACTGAACATCACATATATGCTGAGTATTGCCATCAGAAGTGTTGATACATATAGTACCTCCGCCTCCAATTGTGTTGGATGTCCCATCTGGTAAATTCACATTAGATTTATGAGACTCATCAATCTCTTTGAACAATGACCTTGTTCCGGACATATGATTTGAGCAGCCGCTGTCGACAAACCAAATGTCATTCACTGCAGTTTCTTCGAGAGTGTGAGCCATGAACAAATAACTTTCCTCTTGTTGTGTCTCCGTAAGATTGGCATGCTTCTGCTCATTTCATTGTTTTGTCCAGCACTCAGACTCTTTGTGCCCGTATTTCTTGCAGTAGTGACACTGGATATTGCTCTTTCAAGAAAATGAGCCTCGTCCTCGTCCACGACCGCGTCCACGACTATGGTGGCCTCCTCTACCACGTTGTTTTTCTACTGAATCGTCTTGCTTGCCCCTGTTGAACTCCCCCTTCATCTGAAATGCTTTCTCTTCGACTTTCTCAGAGAACCTATTAATTCTGGCTTATGGGCCAAAAGTGAACCCATTAACTCATCAAAAGTATATTTAGATAGGTCTTTTGACTCTTCTATTGCGGCAACAACATGATCGAACTCTGGTGTTAAGCTCTTTAACACCTTGCTAACAACAACTTCATCACTAAGACTCTCACCATATGTTTTCATATGACTGACAATGCCAGTCACTCTAGAGAGGTATGCTTGCACATGCTCTTTCGCTTTCATGGCCAATGTTTCAAGCTCACGCCTCAAAGTTTGCAATTTAATAGTGAGGACCTTCTTCTCACCGAAAAATTCCTTTTTGAGTGTCTCCCATGCTTCATGAGCACTTGCTGCTGCTACAATTCGTGGAAAAATTTTATCATCCAGCGCTGATTGGATGAAAAACAAGGATTTTGCATCCTTCTTCCGGGTCTCCCTCAGCTGCTGACTCGGTTGTTCCGGTGTCGGGTCTGGCTCTGTGTACCCGGTCTCCACCAAATCCCATAACTCTTGGGGCCGGAACAAGGTTTTCATTTTCAGACTCCAAAGATGATAGTTTTCACCTTTGAATAGAGGAATTGAGGGCTGAGAGGGAACGTTGTTGTTGGCCATGGACTGTGGTTTTTTTGAGGGGGTATGGAAGGCCTTTTTCTCTTTTAATTTTGCTCCCATTTAAGACCTAACCTGGCTCTGATACCAAGATTGTTGGAGCAGAGGAAAAATAAACAGAGGCTAAAAGACTTCAACTCACATTGATACTTTCAAACAGAAATACATGACAGAATAAATAGAACCTAGCCAAACAAACTCAGCTAGAATATAGCAACTAATTAACAGCTCAATGCCTAAGAATAGAAAAGAACCAAAACTGACTTGACTCACAAGTACACCTAGTAGCTGAAAATTAGGAAATACTAGGACAGATTATTTTGGAGCATCATTCAACACAAAGTAGCCCTGACTCGACCCTACTAGAAAAACTGTTGGAGTGTCAGTTCTTTTAGGTAAACCCAACACGACCTGAAAACTCCGAGGCCCCATACTGACTATGGTTTGGGCTTCGGGTCAAAAGTTCCTTGACTTGACCCGACCTGAATACCTGAGAAATAAATATAAAACATAATTTTTATTAAAAAGAATTATGAGAACGTTTGGTGTTTGCAACTTAGACGACATTTGATGTTGGAATTTTTTTCTTTTTTATTAGGAATTTGAAATTTTATTAGTAAATCAATGTATTGAAAATCCAAATTTTAAGATTTTTTTCCAATGAATATAAATAAAATAATAAAATATTAAATTCAAGATGTCAAATGTCGCTTGATCTGATGACACAACCTACAACCCATTAGAGTTAGGAAACACTAACACGAAGTCAACATTGGGTCAAGGGTCACGAGATTTCCGACCAGTGGCGGATCCTAGGTTAGCCCAAGGATGTCTACGGTCACCGGTAAAAAAAAAATGTTTAATGATTTGTTATAATTTAGGGTAAAAATTATGAATTTTTTTATGTATCGAATGAATATAATAGTATAATATTGATCACCCCTAATTAGAAAAATTAGAACCGCCACTCCTTCCGACCCAAATGATCTGACCCAACTTGAACTTTAAACGGGTTCTATTTATCACACATGAATATCTAACCTTTCATGCAATTGTTATATGGTTCACCGTAATGTATCTACTTACGTACACCACTTATATTAAATTTTTTAAAAACTTCATCAGTATTAATTATAAATTTATTATTAATTTATCAATATTATTACAAAATTTATCAATATTTTTTTAATTTATAATTTTTTTGCAAAAAATCATCATATGAAAAAAATCGATATATTACAATGCATGTGGTGTATCTAAATAAATACAATGACCGTACCCCTGCCCCCACTTATCCCCAAGTTTCAATTCTGCAACACTGAATAGTCTGAATGAAAGCAGTTCACAATTGATCATTTGACACGAACCTCCATCTTGATGTCAGTCTAACTATCCTCGTTTTTGCTATAAAAATCAATAAATCCACCACTTAATAATCTCTCTCCCACATCAGACAACAAACAAGGAGGGGAAAAAAATGAGAGTAGTCTCTCCCCTTTCACATCCCCAAACCCCCACAATTACTATACCCTTCCTACTTATCCTAATAATCTTCTCCACCAAACACTTCCTAAATCCCGTACTTAGTTCAGATCATAATGATAAATGCGAGGGGGATGTCATCTTCTCGTACCCTTCATTCAGCATAGCAAGCTGCGACTCCGGGAGTAGCTTGCTGTGCATGGGTACAGCAGCTCCAGGTCCGGGGTTCCTGAACCTGACCACGACCCCGACCAACGGCTCGATCCAGGCTCTGAGGCC
Source organism: Portulaca oleracea (assembly GCA_029582165.1). NCBI lineage: Eukaryota > Viridiplantae > Streptophyta > Magnoliopsida > Caryophyllales > Portulacaceae > Portulaca > Portulaca oleracea. The sequence goes on along the minus strand of CM055883.1, from coordinate 7,340,413 downwards.
GATGATGAACAAGAACGGGAGGGTGGTTCATGGGTCCCCGGTTCGAGCCTGGCCGGCATCCTTCTGCACCACCTTCACCATCAGGATACTCCCGCTGCAGGGTCCGAACTTTGCCGGCGATGGGATGGCGTTTGTCATGGCGCAGGACAACCATGCGTCTCCCTCGAGTAGTGTTGGGTCCTATCTTGGCCTCCAAGACCAGCGTCTTTCAGGTTTGGCTACTACTTTAATTTCATGCAATATTATTCACTATATATGAGTTTTGTGCCAAGGTAGTTTTTTTTATGTGTTTTATCCTTGATCCATTTGGTATTTTGTACGATGTTTTACGCTATGTTTTAATAGTAAGTATTAATGATAAATTATTAGGAGCTTGAGATGTAGGTTATTCCATCTAGAGGTGGTAAAAAATCGGGTATGGGTCTTATCGGGTTCGGTCAATTCGGTATTCGGTCAAAAACCTCAAACCCTAACCCTGTTCGAATTTTAATTCGGACACATTTGTCAAACCCGAACCCGGTTGACCGAATGTGTCCGATTGACCGAATTTCATAAATGACCTTTTTACTCTTTTTAGTAATATATCTTGTGATTCACTGATTCTTGCCCAATTTCGGGTTCGGTCAACCCGGACCCGATTGACCGAATTTGACCGAATGTGACCGAATTTGATTTTCTTCAAAAATTCGGTCAACCCGAACCTGTTTTGCTAAACCCGAACCCGACCCGTATTTTATTCGGTCAATTACCGAATGACTGAATTTCTATCCGGTCAAATCGCCATGTCCAATACCCGATTTTTCCGGGTCGGTAAAATTCGGACTATCGGGTCGGTCAGATTTTTGCCGGCCCTAATTCCATCAATGAGAACAAATAATACCCTAATCCAATCAATCATTTTCTTTAAGTTTATCTTAACTGTTTTTCTAAAATATATAAAAAAAAATGGATAAAAGTATAACTTTATGCATATTATATGTGATACTATAGTTATTGTATTCAATCGTATATATCATTTGCCCGTAAAATAATGGATAAAATTTTCAAAAGATATTTTGTCCATAAAATATGAAATGCTACCATAAACGCGAAACATTAAGTTTTAGAAAACATTAACTTACTAAGTACTAATATTTATCCAATTAAAGTTTTGACTAGGTTAAAATATTAAGTAATACCCGAAACTCTACCATCAATCACAGTTTTATCATTATAAAAAGAAACATAAAAGTTTTTTAAATGTCCACATTATACCAATTTCTGAATTAGATTGAAATATGAACTAATGTTGGAAATTGAATGCAATCTTTCATTCTAATAGTTTATGAGGGTGTGGTTAGCTAGATCTAATAAAATTTATAAAAGTAATATTAGAAGAGGTCTTACAATTTGGTACTCTCCATCCATCCTTCATCTATATTATTGTTAACGTTAATTGACCTTTATAGATCAAATTTCACAACTTTTATCTTTTAACTATCATAGTTAAACTTAATATAAATAATTAATATTTTAACCAATCATGATTAATGATATTTCTTCTGAAATTTCCATGATAGTAGAAAATACAACAGTAGAAAGTGTTCTCAACTGTTACAAAAAGTCTTTTATAAAAGTCGAAGTGGGACTCAGGAAATGTTATCTTAGAAATACGGAGTACTCCTTTTATCTCTAAACGAGTGTTAATTTGATTAAGGTTTGATTATTGATTATTTACAAATTAGAATGAGTTGTAATATAAAATTATTATCATTGAAAAAGTCATTATACTAAAGATTACAATGATATTAATTTTGTATTGTAATTCATCATAATTTATAAATAATCAATGTACCGATCAAAATTTAATCAAATTAACACTTAGTTATTGATGAGATAGTATTTCCCAAGGAGGGAATACTGATTCAGGACGACTAATGAAGTCATGATCAGTGGTCCACCCAACCAAATTATCAACATTTTCTCCCAATAGAATTTCTCCAAGTGGTTAAGAATATGACTGTGATTCCCAATTATTCTTCCTTTTTATTTTTCTTTTCTCTTGACATTTCTTCCCTTTTTTGTGATTGGAGGATTGACCAATTTGATAGTGATTCCTATTAATTTGAGGACAACTGTTAACTTCGTTAGCACCCTATAAAGCAAGATAGTGAATTGGTTTTGTTTCAAAAACAAAAAAAAAATAGTGAATTGGAAGAGTCAAGTTGAAACTTCGTTAGAGTGCGACGAGTTTTCATGACATTGAAAGTTTGAAACTTCGTTATAGTGCGACGAGTTTTCATGACATCTCATTCTTTGGTTTTTTTCGTGGGGATCGTAACATATTATTTTATTTTTAAAATTTTGAAAATCATTTGTTCAATTTTTATAATAGAAGGAATTTCAATTTGAAAATCGAATAAAATATTTTTCATTATTCTAAGTTACTACACACAACATATATTTAACAAGTTAAATAACAAAATAAAAAATGAATCTTCCACTAATAAAAATTAATGTAAGATGTGGATTTCATTCAAGAATGATTTACAGTTCCAGAATGAATTCCAAAATTGTAGAACTTGCAAAAAATATCATTGTCAAGGAATGGAATGGAATGAAATGTTAATGGGTTGATTAAAATGAGTTCCAGTGCACATGCTCTTAGTAGGAAAATGATATGTGTCTTTAATTAAGATGATAATTTATCTTAATCATTTTAAATTGTTCATAATTTATATTTTTGCAATTTTTAATAATATTTTTCTAATAATTATATATATTTATCAACTATAAGAATATAATATTTATCATCTAGGTCAAAAAATATGAATAGTAACATCATTTTATCAATAATATATAGAAGATAAGGCGCATTTTATGCATATTTTTGTATTTATGAAAAATACAAATAATTAAATATTTTCTATATTTATAAGTCGTAATAACACCTTAAAGTAATGAAAATACATTTATAATAGCTACTCCCTCCGTTTTTTTAATTGTCACCTTGGTAATTGTAATAAAAACTTTGACCGCTAATATCTTAATTTATACAATGATTCATCATACAAAATAGATGTTGTTAGATTCATTATAAAAAATAATATCAGAAAAGTATAATATCGTAGATCTTTATAAAAGTATTATGTGTGAAATTGTTAATTAAAAACGGACCTCAAAAAATGTGAAAGACAAATAAAAATAAACGGAGGGAGTTGTTTAGAAGAAATTTCATATAATATAACTATATTTAATTTTTTTTACTGATTTAAGCGTCTTGATTGTTAGGAAAATATTTGGAAAATTGGAAAACTATGAAATGGTTGTTAAAACGATTGGTTGAAAAAAGTGGTTGGTAATACATATTGTACAATGAAGCTGGTTACGGACATAGCCTTTTCCGGAACAATATATTTCCTTCTTCTTTAGATCTTTAGCCTTAAGGAAAGCTTGTTTAGGGTGATTCATTTGCTTCAGGAAAGCAAGCATGTCAACATCAAAATATCTCTTTATAAATCCATTAATCCAAACGCTAAGTCAAAATCCATTGTAAAAGAGGAACACTCTATAAAAAAGAACCAACACGACTACAAAGAGACGCACCATTGACTCTGTAAAAACATAGTAAGGACGATTGATCCTCGCAACAAATTTGACACAAGTAGGATAACTTTTGATTTCTTTGTATATTTGCATTGTTTTTTATATTATTATTGGTTAGCAGCATAGTAAATCATAAACAACTCAGGAATCCAGATTAAACCCATAAAAACCAATTAGAATAGAAGAAATTGCAAACTCTCAACTCAATTCAACAAGAATTAGGAATGACGTTTTATATCGACATCGAACTGATGCTCGATCTCTAAACTTGGATTCGACAAAAGCAACACCAGTAGTTGTAAAACCCATATTCGAACCTAGAAGAACAAAACCAATCTCGCCCAAAATCAATAACAACCAAAGATTCTGACTTGGTTCAACTAAATCAAGAGTTCAATTACAAACTTGTAAATTTGAGAAGTAGAAAAAGCAATTACTAATCCTAATAACAACTCGAAAAAATATCAAAGGGAAAAATTAGATAGCAAAAACCTAGAAAAACTAAAACAGAAAACTAGAAAATTTAAAACACAATTCAGAGTAGAGGAATAAATTTGACCAAACTCGAATACCATTTACAACCTAATTATCCGATTGCCTTTCCCAACAAAGACACCATTTGATTAGTATTAAAATCAGTTAGGAAACCTCACTTGATCCAATCTTGAACATTTTTTTGTCATTCGTTATTAGACGCCTACAAAATAAAAACAAACACAATAAAAATACTATATTAACAATTATTACAAGTTTTAAAAAAAAAATAAAAGAGTATTATAAAATATCACAGTTTAGGTCCAAACAATTATTGATCACCACAAAAAGATGATATATCACCATAATTATATCGTTTTGGGCTAGGAATAATTTGACTTGCTTGAGCTTGGCGTGTTTAGTTAGACATATGACTATCATGCAATAACTCCTCTGAACTTATTTTTCCTTGAATTCAATAAGTGAACGAGTTTTTTTGGTTTATACTACCTCCGTCTCAATTTCTCTGTCACCTCAACTATTTTTATAAAATAAATACACTTTGGAATTGAGGTGAAAAATTTGAACATTGCCCCTATATTTATTGATATAATAGTTGTTGGGATTGTAAAAAGTGATAAGTAAAGTTATTAATTAGGGGCAAAAATGGAATTACAATCGTTGAAATTATAAAAGTGACAAACAAATTGGGACAAAGAAATTAGTTATTTTGACAAACATTTTGGGACGGAGGTAGTACCTTGTTCTTTTGCATTGGAAAGTAATGAATAACTTCTTTGATTATCATACCCTCTTTATGCGTGTTAGGTGGAAAGAAATTTCAGCAGTTAGCAATCGAATTCGACACATACAAGAATGGGTTGGATCCAGATGATAACCACATCGCTATCGACACAAAGAGCGTGTTGAATTCCTTATATGCAAAGAGCCTTAACTCAACCTCCATTTACCTTAAAAGTATGAAGGAGATCAAAGTGAAAATAACCTACAACGGATGGGACAAACAAATGCAGGTTTATGTGGGTTACAAAGGGAATCCCCTCGTACATTTCTTTAACTACTCAATAAAAGTGTCAAAGACAATTCCACCCTTTGTTTACGTGGGATTTACAGCAGCAATGGGGACCCTATGTGAGACCCACCAAGTGCTTGATTGGGTTTTCACTTCTACCCTTTTGCCCTACTCAACTGTCATGGATAACAACCAGAAAAAAGTTGTTTTGAAGATTGTGTTACCGATTATGGTGGTTTTAAGCCTATTTGTAATTTGTTTATTTGGATTTTGCTCATTTTCGATCATTCAAAGAAATATTATCAGGAAGAAGGAGAGAATTAGGAGAATGGAGGACCTTGAAAGGCAATCAGCGGTAACAGCTCCTAAGAAGTTTACCTATAAGCAACTTGCTAAGGCCACCAAGAATTTTAGCAAGGAAAATTTGTTAGGCACTGGAGGCTTTGGGAGTGTTTATAAAGGGAAAATTGTGGATCCCCCTCATATTGTTGCAGTTAAAAGTATCTCAGCCAATTCTGCACAAGGTAAAGTTTCAATGCATCAGTTGCATCTTAGTTTTTTAAATAATTTTCACTTTGCGTTCTTGAGTTTTCTCGACTCTAGTTTTCTTGCTCGTCTAGTTCTAAAATTAGTATTTCCATCCCTACTTGTTCGTGAAGACAATAATTTTATGATCCTCTTTTATGTAAGAGGTAAGAAAAAGTGTTAGATTATCAATTCTACATCTGTTTGTGATGTGATTACCATTTTATTTTATTTTCTATCTCTTGAAAATGTCATGACCTTCAAAGTTCTTTGTCTCTTATTGTTAAACCCAACCTAAACGAATGCATGATATTAATTCTGAGGTATTGGTGGTTGAGTTTTTTTTAAAGTTGCAAAAAAAAAACTATAACAAAATTAAATTACGAATGCATTTCAAACAAGAGTAAAACATCTATGTACCCTGTTTTATTTACCATTTATTGAAAAAGCACCAAAGAAATATTGTGTTGTTAAACACCAAGGTGGAAAATATTAATTCAATGAAGAAACTAATGCCCTAAACCTAATTCCAGGGTATTGTGGGAACTTACTTGAATCTCTTTCTTTATCTAGGCATGTTCTTTTCAACTTATCTTATAAGAACTTCTTATGATTTAATTTCTTAACTTTTTATGAACTTATTTGTGATGGCTTTTATAAATCTTATTCTAAACTTAGTTTTCAAAATTGTTTTGTAGTTATTTTCAAAACAAAAAGGTGAAAACAACAAGTCTAAGGAGGGCTTTTGTTATGGTTGTTGCTCACTATCCTTGGTTTGACGTAGGAACGAATGATATTCACATAACTGTGTTATCAATTCATCCATGTTGCTAATGAAATTATTGTTTACAACAGGAGAAAGAGAATACTTGGCAGAAATATCCATAATTGGGCGTTTAAGACACAAAAACATACTGCAACTTCAAGGATGGTGCCACGAGAACGAACATCTCCTCCTAGTCTACGACTACATGCCCAACAAAAGCCTTCACCACTTCCTTACTGGTGGGTTCCTCGATTGGAAGACCCGCTACAAAATACTCACCGGTTTAGCTTCAGCACTACTCTACCTCCATGAGGAATGCGGCGGCCCAGTGGTCCATAGAGATGTCAAGCCTAGCAACGTCATGTTAGACTCTGAGTTCAACCCTTACCTCGGAGACTTCGGCCTAGCACGACTCCTTAAAAACATGGGTGGGGTTACCACAATGGTGGCTGGGACCCTAGGTTATATTGCACCTGAAGTTAGCTTCACTGGCAAGGCAACAACTGAATGTGATGTTTATAGCTTCGGGGTGGTGGTCTTAGAGGTGGTTTGTGGGAGAAGGTTTAACAACCTCCTAGGGGAAGATTGTCTTGTGGACTATGTATGGGAAATTTACGTAAATGGGTCATTGGTAGATGTTGTGGATCCCAAGTTAAGGGGGGATTTTGCTGAAAATCAAGCTACGCGGATCTTAAGTGTGGCACTTGCATGCTTGCATTTAGATTCGAGTTTGCGACCGTCGATGAGGAAGGTGCTGCAAATTTTGATGAATCCAGACGAGCCTCTTATGCATCTGCCCCAGTCACGGCCTAGTGGGGTGTACTTGTCTTTGTATGGCTTCTCGAATCCACCTAGTGTGGCGAATTCTACTCCTAATGCGGCATCAACTAGCTTTCCGAGTGAGTGCTATAATTATGAGGACGACTCCAATTTCACGGATGAATCTTTGTCGGCTCGTTAACAAATCCTTGTTAGCAATTTTTTTTTCATGTATAAGGTTGGCAGTGCCTATATATGTTAGGGAACGAAAACAATATGAGTTATGCGCAAGATGTTTTAATATAAAAGCTATAATATTACATATTATATTGAAAATAAATTATATAACCAAATTCTATTGCTATAATACCATATATCCCTACTAGAATGTAATTAATTTTTGATGGGAACATTTTAACGGGAAATAAATCCCCGTTGAAAGTCATATTGAAAAGGCCAATTTTTGACAGGAAGTGGAGGCATGTACAAAGTAATTTTTACAGGACTAACATGTCCATCTAAAAATTCTTTGACAAACATAAATCTTCCTATCCTAATTTTTTCTCTACCACGTTGTTGGACTCAATGCCCTCCAAGCCACAGGCCCTATAAATATGTTTAATGTATGTGGTTGATTTAATTATGATATCATTGTTTATTGGCATAGCCAAAACATCTAAAGCTTCTTATAATAGATGATTAATTAATATTAACTATTAAAATATTTAATAAAAAATCATAGAAAAATATTAATTTGGTGAAAATTATAACACTTAAAAGTGTCATGGGGTAAAACAATTATGAAAGTGTGAAAGAGATAAGATGAATTGTTAATTTCACAGACTAACTTAGCCTTGGTGGTTGGTATACAGTCTGCATGCGATCCCAAGTTGAAAAGTTTGTATTTACGTATCTTGAAATTTGGGATGTTTAGTTTTAGCCTTCTGCCTTTAATTTGGAAAGTTTATATATAACATAAAAAATGATAGTCTTGGGGCAACATGTACTTTAAATGTCTAAAAATTTATCGGGAAACACGTTTGGGTACGGTCAAGGCATTCCAAACGTAGGTAGCGTTCCCTCCATGAACTAATGTTCATGGAGAGGTTGATTTTGGCACACCAACAAAAAAAAATTCGAGAAAAATCACTTTGAAAATAGAATAGGCACAGAATCACTCAATTTGAAAACCTTTAGGAAACCAAAAGAAAGATCAAGAAGCTTGCATAAGCAAAGAGATGCATCCCACAAATTCTATACAGTTGAAAATTAGGGGTCCCGGTCCCGGTCCCGGTTGTAAGCGAGAGCAAAGTTTTGCTCCCACTCCCGCTCCCGGTTGTGACCGGGAGAAAAGATTTGCTCCCGCTTCCGGTCCCACTGGGACCGGAAAATCGACCGGGAAATTTTCAGTCCCGGTTTCTTAATTTTTTTCACCAATTATTTAATTTATTTCCATTAAAAATCAACATAGATTATATAAATTTTCTTTAATTTTTTACAAATGTCAGTGTAGATTTGTTTACATAGCCACTTTTTCCCAGATTAAAATTATGCAATATCTAATACATAACATTTTTTCCGAAAAAATATGCTACGTTCGAAATAGTGATAAATAAATAAATCTAAAGAGCGAGCACAAATTAAATTAAACAAATTTATCAATCATAGTCACTTGATTTATTATATCTATATATATATATATGTATATTTATTTATTTATTTATAAATCGGGAATCGGGACCGGGACCGAGAAATAAGGTTAAGTCCCACTCCCGGTCCCGTTGTTGACCGGGACTTTAATTTTAGTCCCGGTCCCGGTCCCGCTCCCACCGGGAACGGGATTTTGGGACCGGGACAGGACCGGGATTCCCGGAATTTTTGCTCACCCCTATTGAAAATGAGCAAAACGTACCTATATAACACATTCAAATATGAGATACAAGCCAACGGACAAAGGTAGAATACCCGCCAACCTCACTCGTGCTAGCCCTTCAAACTTCTCTATCTAGAGTCATGTCCTCCATTATGCCTAGATATTGCAAATCTGCTCCAATCACCTCTCTTGTGGATTTCTTAAGTCTTCCATGTCTCCATGCCCAAGGGAAATTCGAATTTCTTCACACTTTCTAACAGGGGCATCCTCACTTCTCCTACATGCCCAAACCATCTCAGCTTTGTTTTTCTCCACTTATCCTCAATTGACGCTACGCCTAGTTAAGCTTGATAGACACATTTATAATCCTATCCAACCTAGCTAGTATCATCGTAGATCTACTGAATCATCCTCACTTCTCCACACACGAAATGACCACCCCTCCAATGGTAATTCCTCAACTGAGATTCTCGTTCTCAAGTCCACTAAAATGACACATCATATACATAGTCTTAGACCTAATCAGTTTAAAACCCTTAGATTCCATGTGTCTCTCCGTAGCTCCACATTGTCATTAATCTTTCTACCGCCAACTCTATGTGCACTATATCATCCGCAAAAAAGATACACCATGGTAAGTCGTCTTATTTCTCCTTAGTCAATTCATCCAATACCAAAATAAAAAAAAAGCAGGCTAAGCGTAGACCTCCGATTGATTCTAATATCAGCTGGAAAAACTCTTACGTTGTTCCTCACCACTGTTCTAACACTAGATGTATCATTGTCATACATGTTTACTTGAAACAAAGGACACTAGCTAGGAAAATCAATTAATTTGGTTTACTGATGCTTTTTCTCCCTCAGCATCTAGATTTTTCATCACCGATGCCTTTTTATCAATGGTCTTTAGGCCTACCATTTTGTTAACTTTAATAGACGCTCGAGCCACTCGATGATCATGAAGTATTATTGCTACAATTCAAAGACCTAAAATGACACAACGTTTTAATTTTTTTTCTTAGGAGCTTTGAACCTCTCTCGACATTTTTAAAAGGAGGCATGGTTGGTAAAGGAAAACCAATTACAACAACTTTTACAACATTAGAAGGAGACAACCCAACAACAAGACTACTACAACTGAGACTTGGCTGTGCTCATTTTCATCAAAAGACGGTTAAAGGGCCCTCATATTTTGACGTAATAATTTTAAGGATCTTATATTATGAAAAATAATTGTAAAGTGACATTATTTTTGATGTAAATATTTTGGGGATACATTGCAACCGATTTCCGGTCAAAAATGGCGCGAAATAGTGGGTTTTATGTTTAGGTGTGTTTATCAAGTCAATTGATTTGTTTGTATATGTTAGAGTTGACTACATACTTCAATTTAAAACACGCCTAAATATTAAACCCACCATTTTGCGCCATTTATGGTCGAAAATTGACCGGAATGTCCCTCCTAATTAATTATTTACATAAAAAATAATGTCACCCCACAATTATTTGTCATAATATGGGGCCCTTAAAATTATTACACTAAAATATGAGACCATTTAGCTGTTTTTTGCATTTTCACTTATAACTTTGAGTTTCTACCCCCTTTATGCTCTGTTCTTTTATGTGGTAGGTTGTGGTGTGGTATCATATGCACCGCACCACACTACTCAATATTCTACCACACTTTACCACAATTATTATCAATATATCTTCTTACTTTTCTATCTCCTCACTTTTCTTCCCTACCTTTTACATTCTCTTGCCTCACTTACCCTATCACAACTTTCACCACACTTTTTCAAATTTCATCGCACATATCCATTACCACACCGCACTATACTGTATAAAAGAACGGAGCCTAAATATTAATGTTGTGAACATCTGGATTCATGTGTTACTTAAAAGATTATTAAAGCTGTGATCTATGAATTTCAGAATAAAACTAACACTCCATATCTGAGCACACATCAAGTGGTAGGAATTAATTAAATTGATAACCACGTCAATTTGGAGGTGGTATTTAGGGAAGGGGGATTATTACATGACCTAATTTTTTATAATAAAATTGCAATAATTAATTATTTGCATTAACTAAGGATTGAATGAATCAAAGTGGCTGAACTGTAATCGACAAACATGACGATTATTCCACCTTATCTTGATGGGGCCATGTATAGATTTTTATTCATGCTATGATTCCATTAGATTGTGACATATCCCCCTTTTTTTCATTTTATCTATTTGTCACTTACTACATTCATCTCAAAATATCTGTTATTTGACTAAATTTTAACCGTTAATTATTCTCAAATTACAACAAGTTATGATATGAAATTACAGTCATTATAATTTTTACCAATGTTTCTTTCTAATGGCGGTAATTTCATATTGTAACTCATTGTAATTTGTGAGTAAATCATAGTCAAAATTAAATTTAGTCAAATGACAGACATTTTGAGACGGATATAGTACTTTGTAAATATTTTACGGTTTACAATATTATAATATTTGTCTTTAACCGATAATTTTTTATATAATATTTTATTAAAATATTAAAATATTTTATTCTTATAATAATTTTGTTATAAATTTAATTGCAATATTTTTATACGACAGAACATTATATACATTAAAAAATCAATGGCGAAAGTTTTGAAAATTTAATTGACAAATAAATCAAAGATGACATGAAAATATAATAAAATGAAAAAGGAGGGAGTGTTGTTCAAAAAACTCTTTCTTATAGGTACCGTGGTAGTGACATTGCTTTATTTACTTTAATAAAGTTTTTGGTAAAAACACACCCCCCACTAAGCTCTTAAAAATTCCTAGCACTACCCTTTTGTTGTCTATAAATTGTGGCACCAACCCCTCTAAGTCTACTTCCTCCATTGGCTTCCAAGCTATAGCTTAATTATACCAAATTAATTAAAGCCATAGTTTTACCCTAAACCCATTTATGAAGCCATCAAAGCTCTCTTGTGATGCTCCTTTGGTTCAGGAGTGGAAGAGAGTCATCGGGGACGAGCTCAAGCTCGTTCATGGAGTCGCCATGGTGTCCATGGCTAGAGGTAGTGAGGAAATTAGACACCGTGTTCCTTTACCGTCTTCTTCTTCTTCTTCTTCTTCTTCTTCATCATCTTCTTCTTGTTCATCATCATCAACTCGACCAAAATTAAAGGTCAATAATGAAGACCCGATTAGATTGATGATGTTCTTAGGGTCATGGAGTCACACCTAATTAAGGTTTTAGAGGACCAACGATCGATAAAACTGTTTACAGTCGGTCTTACATATCTTCTTGGATTAAAATTGTCAAATGATCGATCTGTATCCGATCCATCTTGGACTAGTGATTGCCAGAACGAAGGACGAATTGAAGTACTTGTTCACTTATGTCCATGAGATTATTATGGATACTAAAAGTTGCACTGTTCGCACATAAGATGTGGTTGAAATTAATAATCAATAATGTACCAACTAGATCAATAAATTTGATGTAAAATAAAACTTTGTAACTTGTAATTTTGGTTATGGTTATGTAATATGTGTTTATTCTTTTCCATAATCATTTGTATAAGTTTTGATCGATGACATGATAAAATCTCAATATGATCATGTAGCTACCCATGAGCCCGAGGCCTATGGCTAGTAGAAATTTAATTAAGGAGGCAAAGCTTTAGATGGAGGGTGAAAGTTTATTAATAAAGGTGTACTTATTTATCATATTGATTTTTTTTTGTTTAGAAAAAACTTTCTTGTATTTCAACTTTTTTTTTTATTTACATTGATAAGTCGGGTCATTCATTAGGCTCCCTATCTTAGGGAAAATTCAATGGATCCCGAGACCTGTGGGTTATTACAATGCGGCATGTATCACTTGAGTAGTATTTCAAACTACTTATTTATCCTTGAACATATATTTTGTGCCGCAATTTTATAAGATCATTTCTGTGTATTCTCATCCTTTATAAAGAAAGCAAGAAAGAAAGAAATAGTAAGTTTAAATTAATTTTATGTATGATATGGTTGAAGAGCATACGAATATGCATAAATCTATATTTAACGAAGCTTTATTTCATTTCAGCATATGCCTTCTAATAAAGAAAAACATATTGTTGATAAGATTCCATTCCTAAAAAATAATAAAATGCCATTTATATTTTATAGGAAAACCAATATCTATGGATAAGTTGAACGTTCTTAATTATGTATTGACAACAATTTTTAATATGTACATTTTTCATGAAGGACTGATACCAGAAAAATACACAAAAACCATATTTAAAGAAACCTTTAGGGAAAAAACGACTATCAAAATGAATGACAACAATAGTATCATATGCTAACCTTTCTAAGTCGAATACTTTTCAAAAGAAAGTTACAATGACAATAAATATTTGAATAAATTGACTTCACAAAAATATTTGAATAAAATTACAATGATAATAAAGGAATTAAATTGAATAAATAAATTAAAGTAAATAAATGAGTAAAATAAAGGGTTTTTGCCTTTTTGACCCAAAATAATCTCTATTTTTTGTATTTTGACCAGAAATAATCCAACCTGACGTTTAGACACTAAATTTTGAATTTTTTTTATTGCCAATTAAAATAGGTCAAAGACAATAATCAAACATGGGATCTTGTTTAAGAGGAAGCATAAAACCACTTAAACCATTTTGTGTGGGATAAGATTTAAAAATAAAAACTAAAATCAATACTTCGAAATCCCGTCCAACAAGGTATGTTCGCTTGTTCGAGTAGAATGTGGCATTGTTACGTACCCTTAAATTTTGAAATATAGAAAGATTAGTTCCAATTGACCTAATATTTATATTTTGTTCACTACCTATTACTCCGAGGAAAAAATGCAAAGGAGATTTCATCATTCATTTTACTTTACTTCATTACAATCTTAGTTAAAAAATAATAATATTTTTGAACTATCCAAATTATGGATAAATGTTGGTTAATATTTGCAACATTAATTTTGGATCTCCACATACTCATCTATGGATTGGAGTACCAAATTCATAGACTTAGACACTGTTCGCTAGTAGCATTTTCACTGGCATTTAACACTTCGACTAGCTAATTCAAAACTCTATTATATATTCTAATTATTATTATTTAAGTAGTGAATTAGCGTTTCTTAATAGATTATAGCGGTTGGACAGGAATTTAGAAGATGTTACGTATATTAGCGTATGGTATTCAACATCAGCGTCTCAACTTCTCCTGAATAAAACACCCTTAATTCTATGTTGAAATGAATCAGTAAAAGACAAAAACTGTATGATTATTTTAATCAATATATTCAACTATGCTAAAGAGTACGATAATGATGATGATTACCATGCGTGATTTTTTTTTTATTTCAATTTATTGGATAGAGTTTCATAAATATTTCTTTATTTCCATTTGTATTATTTCATGTTTAAGTGGTTTTTACTTTTATTTTAATGGTATAGCAATGTTTAAGAAGCGTTGGGAAGTAATAATAATAATAATAATAATTATAATAATAATAATAATAATAATAATAATAATAATCGTTAAATTAGAACCGTTTATCTACTACTTAAATGACTATACATTATTCAAACTATTGTCCGCTGTCTAAATTGCTAATATTTACTTTGAGTAGATAATTTTATTGAAAATGATAAAATTAATGACAAATATAGTAAACAATATTTCCACAGAAATGGTAAAATAATCATTAATACAATATCGAAATTTTAAAGTGACAATTATAAGGTGACCAATATTCTGAAAAATAAAAGTAATTAAAGTGAAAAGAATTATGAAACGAAAGGAATAATATTTTCATTTTTTATTCAAATTATTTTGTGTGTAAAAATAATTTTCCATGAAAAATACTTTGCATGAAATATTTCCCACCAATCAAATGCAGCATGAACATCCACATCTTCATTCCTCTCTCAGTACACTACTGCAATGCAATCTTCATCCTTGACCACGAAAATAAAATCAATTCCAAGGCGTACATAATTCCAGATTTCGACCTCACTGTCTTCCTTTATCCAAACCCAGAAAGAAAACAAAAATTAAAGGGGATCAACAATGGCGACGGAGCACAAAGCGGCCATAATCGATGGCAAGGCCATTGCACAGACCATCCGATCTGAAATCGCCGATGAAGTCCACCTTCTGAACCAAAAGTACGGCAAGGTTCGCCCCAATTTCTCCTCCTATTAATTTGGCTCTGCTTTGTAGTTTAGTGTATACTCGAATTTAGGTTTTGGATTGGTATGAATTGAATTATTGATTGAGTTCTGCTGAATATGAAATGCCCTATAATTGAAATACTCTTTGAGTGTATATATAAGTAAACCCTCTTTTTTTTTTTTGGTGTTGGGGTTTTGTTTCGTGAGTAAATAATTGAATTTACTCGCATTGCATTGTAATTAGCATTTTGTATGTTCTGCTGGTGTTTGATGATTGAATAGGTGGAGTGAGTTTTGGCTCCAATTTGAGCTGCTCAAGTTTCTATGATTATGGTTAGCACTGGCAAAAATTCTGGTCCAGTCAATTCAGGTCGCACAAATTCGCACAATGTCACAGTTTGGATGAGAAATTCATGTCCAGACACGGTTTTATTTTGGGTCGGACAATTCGGACGAAGCTAAGTTTGTGTTGAAATCGGTTTCGGGCAATAGAAAAAAGAAATTTTTATGTCTTAATATTCGGTCAATTCAGTTAGCATCAAAATTCGGACAAAAAGCTATGTATAGACCCGCTTTTTTCCGAGTCGGACAATTCGGGTATTCCAGGTCGGACAAAATTCTGCCATCTCTAAATTTATGCTTCAGCAATTCAATTTTGTGATGAGTATTAAGGTGATGATAAGACTCTTGGCTCAAGACATTTTCTAAAGCTCTTGATTGGCCCTATGACTATGTATTGATATATGAGCATATCTTTTGGTTAAGTATAATTGTTTATTAATTGTTGGGTTAGAAAATCCATGGGCCATGCAAATGAATAGAACAAAAACCACACTCAGTCAGTCAAGCTTGTGGGGTAGAGGAAGAATAATGTGTGTAGCCATGGCCTTGTTCTTTTGGCTTTTTTGTGGCAGATTAGTTCAGTGTCACATCCAAAGAAGTTTTAGATAAATAAATTTAGAAGAGTTTTCATAAATTAGTTCAAGCTATATCTAAGTTCCAAATAAGTTTAGTTAACATAGGTATACACTTTTTGTGCCCTGTGTGAAGACCTTTATTGCTTTGTTTCTATCAAGGTCGAAGGGCTTGAACTGAGAGGTTTAGCTGAATTATTTTCATACAAGTGACTTGGTTCTCTATAATTTATATTTTCCTATGGCATTATTGTTCTAGGATATACAGATTATGCACATCAAATGGTAACATTGCCAGCATTACTGGTCCAACTAAAGATTTTTGGGGCTTGCAGCAAAAATATACAACATAGGTAGTTTATGGAAGTTTGTTTTGCAAAATTGTTCCAGCAAGATCTTGTCTTCTGTTGGATTAGTGACCCAAAATCATTACTTTATTAGCCCATTACACTCATCCAAGTGGGTTAGTGGGTTGATTTTATTAATCCCCACCTAGGTTCAGCCCATTATGCTTTTAACTAAAGCTTTCATCACTTGATCATCAAGCAAGCTATTGAAGTTTTGGTCATCTAGCACTTCTAGTAGGAACCAAATTCTGTCCATAGGATATGCCTTGGTCCAAGGCATTCGAAGTAGAGCAGAAGTGCTATCACAAAAGAATATGCTGTAGACAGTTAAAATTGCTACGAAGTTATGTACTTTGCCATCAACTTGGGATGTAGGACAGTCAGATCTAGTCATTGTGCTTGCTTCATGTTTTGCGAAAATCTGTTTTGTATGTTTCAGAACAGCCAACTTAGTGCCGCAGGTGTTTAGGGCTGTCAAAAATCTGCCCAACCTGGAGAAAACTGGGTGTGGTCCAGGATCTCTCGTCCGAATTTTGGCATTGACTGATGTGACTGTAAATTTGGACACATTATTTTCCATATTTCCGTTGTCTGAACCAATTTGATCCGACCTGAAAATATTGAGTATCAAACATAAAACCGAACCCAAAATTTGACAGCCCTACTGTAGTCTCTCCTATAGGATACTCTCTTGAGGAACGGGACCAAGATAGGTCAATGAGAACCATATGTTTTTAACAATCAGTTAACTGCTCAAACTAGCTATCCTTGGGTTTGAATTAGTTTTAAAACAAACTTTTCTCTATCGTCTGCTTCCTATGTATACTTGCTAGCCCATGTCTTTGTTTTCTCAATGGTATAAATACTATAAATTTCTTTGTAGTTCATACTATGTTTGACTTTCTTCAAAGCTAGAGATATGATATCATTTAAGTTTAATTTGTATAGGTCCCTGGGTTGGCCGTTGTCATTGTAGGGGCCAGGAAGGATTCTCAAAGCTATGTGAGGATGAAAAGGAAAGCATGTGCTGAGGTTGGGATCAAGTCCATCGACGTGGACCTTACTGAGCAAGTATCTGAATCTGAATTGATCGCCAAGGTCCATGAGTTAAATGCAGATCCTGAAGTACATGGTTCGTCATTCTTGTAAGAAAATTTAATATTATAAAGATTACAGATATATGTTTAGTTCGAAGCTATGAGATGAATGCCATCTACACTAAAAGGCTCATTAGAAACATTTTCCTTAAATCCCTTTAGATGATTGAACTTGTTGAAAAGTTGATTTTTTTTCCTGGTCTTTTATTTGTTTGTTGTTTTCTTTTTTTATTTTATTTTATTTTGTTTTGAAGTGGAATAGTGAAGGACATTGCTCCATTTGGGGCATTCCTTTAAAGATATTTGGTTGAACTTGGTGGCTGTCATGCAAAATGTTAGGGGATTAGGACTTTAGAAGCTTTACTCGTTCATAATCATTTGCTTCTTGTGAATCCACATTTCATGAAGTCATGCTAACACATTTTCTTACTGAAACTTGCAGGCATACTGGTTCAGCTTCCACTGCCCAAACATATAAATGAAGAAAGAGTTTTAAGTGAAATAAGTATCGACAAGGATGTTGATGGCTTCCATCCTTTGAACATCGGAAAACTTGCAATGAAAGGCAGAGAGCCGCTCTTTCAACCTTGCACCCCCAAGGTAATCGACAGAAATTGTACATGGTGTACCACATGTACCATGAAGTAATGTCTCTGACTGCTCTTATGAAAGTTTTCCCCCACTTTAGAGGCCAGGATTTTGTGCTTATTGAATGTTGTTTTTTTCATGACAGGGCTGTCTTGAGCTACTGTCAAGAAGTGGAATCAGTGTAAAAGGCAAGAGGGCAGTTGTTGTTGGTCGGAGTAATATTGTTGGGTTACCAGTTTCACTCCTCCTCTTGAAAGCAGATGCAACCGTTACTATAGCCCATTCACGCACTAGTAATCCTGAAAACATCATTCGCGAAGCTGACATTGTCATTGCTGCAGCAGGACAAGCCATGATGGTATGAACAGGTTTCTTTCCTTGGAACGGGTTAGCGGCCTTACAGCTTTTTTCCCCTTTTAAACTGAGAAACTCTTAGGAAATATGACCTTAAACATAATCCTTGTTATTGTTAACCCTCGGTTGATTTCATGATCTTAAACTCTTAGGAAATAGGCCTTCTTTTTCTTGGGCTTCCTGCCGAAAAAATATTGGTTGAAGATTTTAGTATGTTGGTTTTGGGCCAAATTTGGTGACCTTCAGGCTTGGTCTCTAGTTGCTTGTAGATCGAGTAATAGATTGTGTTGTGTCAGGTTTGTTTTCGTAAGCGGGTTGAAGAACACTTGACCTTAAACCTGCCCTTTAATAAATGGGTTGATATTTCTTGACATTACCATTTATTAAATAATCAAGATGACCAGAACCCACATATAATAACTGAAGGGGTTAAACTAGTCAGTTTTGGGTAACGTTTACCTCTTAACCCACATATATTATATAACAAAGATTCATCTTGAGAAGAAAAAATGCAATTGATTTTCCACCAATCATTTATTAGTTATTACCAACCACTAATTTCCCTCCTAAAAGTCCAAAACACAACTTCAAAATTTTACCTTATTAGAACGGAAAATTGCATTGTAGTAAGCCGAATTATAGGGGTTGGGACAATTGTATGCCACACTTTAGAATTTAGAAATGTAGTATAGTAAGTTGAACTATTGAATATTTGGATTTTAGTGCACCACCACCACATTTTGCTATGTGGCACCTGAGGTGGGTTGTTTTACTAGGCAACACCTATATTGCAGTAACATTCCAATCATATATTTGCTTGTAGTATTCCAAACTATAATATATTGGATTTTAACATTCCAAACTATGATATATTGGATTGTAGTAGTCCGAAATATCGTTAAGCTTGGACCAACTTGGTTTGAAATCCAAGGGTTCAATAGTTCAACTTATTGTAATACATTTCTGAATTTTGACTTACCATTTTCCCAAGCCTTATAGTTTGCTTATTACAATCCAATTTCCTACAAACGATAAATGATGAACATATTACTACATTTCACCCAATTATTAATGCGTTAAGTGTGTCTGTTTTCATGTCAAGATTCTCAATTCAAACCTAACCCAATTATTGCAATGGATTACCCTGTCAATCCATTTAATTAAACATGGTGAAAATCCATAACCAAATCCACTCAACTTCATGTAGCTTCGATCCGCAATTGTGTGGAGTGCAATTTATTAGGTGCTCTAGGAGCACGTGCTCCAGATTTTACAATTGTTCACCCATATGTATTAGGTTGTTCACTTTAATTATTATAATTGTTCACTTTGATTCCTGTGATTGTTCACTCGCAAATATCTGGGGCACATGCCCCGGGTGCATCTAATATATATTGTGTGTGGAGCCAGTTTTTCCCAACTCTAGTTTCCGGTGTCTCCATGTTTGATAACCTTCCAAGAGTTTCTTATTACGCTTGTGACTCTTATCTCCTGCTTGTAATTGATCTCTTCAGATCAAAGGTGACTGGATAAAGCCTGGTGCAGCTGTGATAGATGTTGGTACAAACGCAGTGGATGATCCGAGTAAGAAGGCAGGTTACAGGTTAGTAGGAGATGTTGATTACGAAGAGGCAAGCAAAGTAGCTGGATGGATAACTCCTGTCCCTGGAGGTGTCGGTCCCATGACTGTCGCCATGCTGCTAAGGAATACCCTCGATGGTGCAAAGCGCGTAATCGAGAACTGAAAGCAGTTTCCTTTCTCATCAAGGCATGTCTCTTATTATGTTTTACTTTCTCTTTAGAATTTATGAGTGTTGATTGTGTATAAATGTTGTGAATTTGAGTTTTAGCATCTCTTGTTGCACTTCCTGATATATCTGAAGTTTTAAATGTGATCTTCTGATTGTTAGTTTGTTATGGATTGGCATCAAAATCATCTGAATAGTTTATCTTGGTTTTGTCATGTATGTTGCTTTTATGAGCAGAACTTTTGCTGAAAAACTTTAGGATGGTGTTTCTTTTCAGATTATCATTAAGAACTACATGCTAACAACCAAATAATTTGAAAATCTTTCAAAAAGAGCAGCTTGCAGATGGCAAATCCAGATTCCTGATGAAAATGCAATGCACATGGAAACAACTAGCTTGATTTGCTAGCTTTTCTGATAGAAGCATGATTTGGTAGTATTGTTTATTATGAAACCAAGGTGCACATATCAGAAATCCACAGTACTCTTTGGAAAAATAAATTCTATGGTACCAAATATGAAGAAATGGTTGTTGGAAAGGTTAGAGTAGTTAGATGCCAATAGTCAATAGCATAATACTTAACTCATAGTATCAGGAGTAGCTGGGATATTACATAAAAGTGACTATATCCCTTCAGTAGATAGCTTCAACTTGACACATTTTTATGATGTAAATTGAAGAATAGTCCAATGTCCTAAAAAATAAACTAAGTTCCCCACCAATCCACCATTTCCAATGTGTATAAAGGGCAGCACGGTGCACAAAGCGTCCTCGCAAGTGGGAGTCCTGGGAAGGGTCCCACCGGCCACCACTAAGGGAGCGTTTGGTTTCCAGACTTTTCCAGGAAACTTAGTTTCCCAAGTAGACAAAATTTCTCATGTTTGGTTGTGACAATTAGATGAGAAAGTTTTAGTGTAGGACTCATTATTCCACTCTCAAGCTCAGTAAACATTTTTCCGATGAGCCCCTAGGGAAAGTCTTTTTCAGGAAAGTACCAAACACATTATATATAAGGTGAAATGTTGACAAACCTTACCTTACATTTCTATAAGAGGTTGAGAACTCGAGCCCGTAACCTCACCATCATACAACAACTTAACTATTGCGCTAAAACTCCATTTCACCATTTCCAATGTGCATATCTTATAATATCACAGTTGACAAGAGTGAAGATGAAGAGTAATATTCTTATATTTTCTTCCTTGGTGTCAAAAAGAATAGCAATATTCAAATAGGTTAATTGATGTCCTATTTCACAGTTATTATATAGAATGAATCCTTTAGGCACAGGACAAGTGTCAATACCAGTTCTGTTCTTGCCTTCAAAGAAACCATGATGAGCTTAGACTTTAAACAATAGTGCAAAGATTTGACAAATCCATACTCATATTAACAATACAGTTTTGATAGGCTGCATGTATGCCACTCACTATCTCCACTTTTGAGTTTTGTCAGTATACTATGCACAAATCTGCCCTAAATAATGTCAACAGATGACATAATATATTGTGCAGAAAGATGGTGAATAATAAACAAACCAGTACTCACAAAGTTGACAGAGTGGTGTGTGAATCATCTTAATATAATCATATAGTATTGGGAGTTTCTTCTCTCTTTGCAACTTTACCAAATAACCACTCCCATTAGACTCCTCAAATTCAGAAAATTGTTTTGAATCATTAATCAGCCAGTGGGAGGACATAACCTACTGAAGGTGTAGACTTTGTAGTGAATGCTTTCTTGAATAAGTCATATTAGAGTCCAGAGAAAGTTCATTTCACAATAAATTGAACCAAATAAAAAGTTTATAGTAAGTTACTAGAGTGTGTATAGTTGGTCAAAAACTTTGGGAAAATGATCAATTTTCTCAAGTTGATTTATTCTCCCCATGTTTGGTTGTATTTTGACATTGAGAAAATTCTACAGGGGCTTACAATTTCCCACCTTTACTTACGGAGAACTCTCCCGGGGAGTGGCTAGAAGAAACTTTTCCCATGAAAAACTTTTCACAGAAAATTTTCCCCAGGTTCTTATCAGATGTTCTCTTAGGGTGCATTTGGTTGGTCAAAAACCCCGGGGGAATGGTCAATTTTTCAAGGTTGATATTTTCTGCATGTTTGGATGTAGGTTGACATTGGGAAAACATTAGGGGGGCTAAGAGAAATTTTTCCTTGAGAAATCCTTTCCATAGAAAACTACCCATGAAAAAATTTTTTGATAAAAAATTCGCTAAGGTTCATACCAAACGCTTCCTGTTCAGACTTCGGTCATGCAAAAACACAACTCCCAATCCAAGTCCCCTTGTTACGAGGCCGAGGCATTAGTAATACAAAAACTCTCGTTAATAAGTTTCATCAAAATAAGCTAAAACAATCAGAAACTTAGAAAATAACATGAGTTGTTAGTAAATAACGTTGACGACGTACCAATGTACCATGTACACGACCCGTTCATGTGTTTCCGCGTTTACTCGATTGCTTTTCCTAAACTAAATTTGTATCTATCCAAGTGTTAAGCATCCAGCTAAGATGCTAAGTCAACTAAACTTTTATTATCCATAATGCAAATCCTAATCCAACCTACCACGTGTGTTAAGTGCTCACCCTACCTTCCTTTACTTCATCCTGTCGATATTAATTATCGTCTATGTAAATCGTGCGGCCAAATTTCAAACATTTTGACCATAAATTTCTTAATATATACAAGGGTTATTGGATGATAATATACTGAAATTTTGGGGTATTGGACAATAATGTACTGAACTTTGACCTTGGACAATAATGCACTGAACTTTTAGAGGTGTTGGA
The DNA here is from genome assembly GCA_029582165.1 of Portulaca oleracea. Lineage (NCBI taxonomy): Eukaryota > Viridiplantae > Streptophyta > Magnoliopsida > Caryophyllales > Portulacaceae > Portulaca > Portulaca oleracea. The sequence continues at coordinate 7,317,348 of CM055883.1, read as the reverse complement.
CAATAACGCACCCGGAACGATTTTGATATTGGTTGACTTGGTTGGTGATATTACGGGGCAGATCAAGAAGATAAATTGGCCTAATAATATCCAAATTTATGACATGTCTGCTAATCTATACAAGCAAATGTGATTTTATAGAATTACAACAACAATCTCTTAGCGAAAATACGTTTAAGCAAATGCGCTTTTATTTATTTTTTTTTTACTCTTTTCAAAGTTGATTTCCTTTGCTTACGTGTGGATTAGCTGACATATCATAAATATAAACATTTTTGAGCAAATTCATCTCCTCCACCTATTAGTAGGACAGCCACCGAGTCAGCCACTGTCGGAATCGTTTAGGGTGTATTATTGTTCAACGCCCCCCAAAGTATAGTGTATTATTATCCAAGGTTAAAGTTTAGTGTATTATTGTCCAACACCCCAAAAGTTCAGTATATTAGCATCCAATAACCTTATATACAATGAGTTACTATATAAAACTACCATCATCAGATTCTTAACGAATAATACAATCATAAAAATATCGTATTGTAACTGCTAATAATATATTACGTAAGAAATTATCAATCAAAAAGTGACATTGGAGATCCTAAAAGTTAAAATTATGACAATTAATATGTAACATACGGAATACTTCCATTAGTGTTGGTTCAAGATCAACATGGAAGAATGATCCAAAGAGATGTGAAAGCATTTAGATTTTCGAGGTTTTTGTCAAAGATGAAGAAAGGAAAACCCACTAACCAGGCAAAAGAAGATGGGGGTGTGTGCATAAGTATTGTATAGGTCCCCCACTATCACTATGTGAGTGAGTGAAGTAGAAAGGAGTCTCACCATGTGATGTACCACTATACAAAATGTTAGTGTCTATGAGTTGTAGCTACCTAACCAACTTTGCCTAGCCTTTCTTAGATGTTGGGATAACAAGTGTTATCTAACCAGTGTATATCGTCATACATTGAGCTTTTTAGGGCTTTTTGTTATGAGTATTGTTATGCATTATAGTGTGATAATGGTAAGATCAAGTCAACAATGTAGGCAGCAAGGCATTATTACCTTCATAATTGGTGAAAGTTGAGTGTGGGAGGCACTTGTTGGATAGATTCATACTTGCCCACTTTGGACTGTTTTTGCTTTGGTTATGCTAGATGAGCTTGCATGTTTGTTTTGTGCCTTTCTATGAGGAACATGCATGATTTTGCTAGTTTCTTGTAGTTTTTTGATAAAATATTATGTAAAAATTTATCAGCCACAGAAGAACATAGAAGAATGCGTAACATTTATTAAGAGTTAGATAAATTGGTAAAGAGGGAGTAACACTAATCCAACCAACGAACAAGGAGCTCATTTGGCATCATAATAGCTTTCCATCCTGGATGTCAAGGGATCAAGTCCGAGCCTTTAGCTAGGTTTCCTCCTCCCCTACATCCAACTGAGTTATCCCTAAGATAGCGTTCCGGTTTAAATGACTTACATCACATATTCACATGTACCCTTGTAATAAATAAAAAAAAAAGTGTAGCAATTATTCAAAGTAGCGCTGGAAAAATTGTGTCCGACCCGAATGTTCGAATTTGTCTAACTCGAAAAAAATTCGGTTTTGTCTGAAGACGATTTTGACATTGATCGAATTGGCCGAATATTCAGACATAATATTTTTCTTTTTCTATTGTCGAAATCTGATTTTGACACTAATTTAACTCCATCTAAATTATCCGACCCAGTTTAACCTTAAAAAGAACTAGGTACGGACGTCAATTTTCTGTCCAACTTTTGATGCACCGATACGAATTTATCCGAACCCGAATTTTTGTGTGTGGTTATCCAAAGAGTCAAATTTGACGATCCATGTACCAACATCTCTTCCAAAATATCCAAAAAGTAGACTAGTGAGCTACTTGAATCTGTGTTAAGCGTAGGGATAATGAAGCTTCATTTGGAGCAGAGCACTTAGTGTGTCTGGAGACTTCTATTCTAGAAGATAAGAGAAAGTTGGGAGTTTCGGTGGCATATATCATTGTGCAATGTAATGGAGAAGAAAAACCATGGTTGAAAAATATTGTACGTCCATGCTTGTGCTTAATTAAAAAATGCAGAAACTAGTCTATTGCTAGGTTGGATAGCACCCATTATCTATAAAACTATAATGAGACTTCCACATGGTGCTCTAAACTACTAGTACCATTTTTGCGCATGCTCACTTTTAATTTACTTACCTACTTCTTTTTACATTTATGTCTCTTTCATTCATTTTAGAGTTTTGTATGTCATTTGTTTGAATATTGTTTCATACGTTAAGTTTAAACATTCGATCCCTTGAGACACCATGCATTTGTTGTTTCGTGTTTAAGAATGGTTACTATGATACTTGGAAGACTGGCATTAAGTGCTCGTTCAAACCAATATTAGAAGAGTTTGAGAGTTTTCTACTTGTGAATATTTCAAAGGTCTTAAGCCTAAACAAAAGGAAAAGAACACTCTACTTTATGCCATTCTCACAAGATTTATAGCAAGCTTAGCTTCTTGATGGACAAAGATTAGTCTGTATAATTTGGATGTTTGGACGTCAATGATATCAGTTTTGGGAGTATTGAACACTAGTAATATAGACTATTTTTTTAGTCACTAGCAATACCAACTATCGATCTTTTTTTCATCAACAGTACACCACCGATTTGGTATAGTTTTGACTCATGCAAAGATGACGTGACTCCATAATGTATGACATGGAAGGCGAAACTTGTGTGGAAAATGTTGATGTGGACACTAATATGTCTTTCATATCAAACATTATGGAGTCATATCATCTTTCCGATAAGTTAAAATCATAACAACTTGGTGACGTACTATTGAGGAAAAATAGGTCGATAATTGGTAACTTCTGTGTCAAAAAAAATAGTTTGCATTATTAATATACAATCCCTTCAAAGTTGATATTATTGACGTCCAAAAATCCATAGAATTTAGAAAGTTCCTGGATGTGCTAACCCTTGATCCTTCCACTCAAGATTCATTGATTAATCAACGTAACTGTGTATTTTCAGAAAAAGTTTGTAAGTTATGAATCATTGTGAGTCATCAGTTACAATTACTTATCGACTCCACCCTTTCCTACAATGTGATTTCATGTTTAATGGTACGTATGATGTTTCGAACTTGTCATAAGTAGTAATCATAATTCATAAGCATTGATTGCAATCCAGTACAGCTGAGCACATAACCCTTTCATCATACAGCTTTAGTCCCTAAGTACGTACAAACCAATTCAGCTTGTTTGACCATATTTTATCAAAATTCTGCAATAAACACCTACTTGTTATAAATAGCCAAGTGCATGCCCTAAAACTGAGATGTTTCACAATTTGTGATTATATTTATTAGGATCTCAATCCTGATCTACGACCTACAATTTTATGAACCAAAATCTTCTACGCGATTCTACTATATCTACATTCCGATCCACGATCCTACCTGCCTTAATTTCAATCCTAACTACCCCATGGATTAACAACCTTGTTTGTGATTGTTGTGGTGAAAGACATCATCGTCGCCTGTATTTCAGAATGGATTAATTTAACATTTATGCCCCCCAAGGTTAGAAGTAATCACAAATCAATTCATGTTTGCAAAATAATATTGATATTCCCTCGCCTTGACTGCTGATTATAAATGTATAACTTTTTGATAAAAGCTACGTTATTTCAGAATGGATTAATTATGGTAAATCAAACTTTAAAATTGTATTACAATAAGGTAAATTGTGTACCGTGCTCGCCACCGATTTGGGTGAAATAAACTTGGTGAATTGTCATAGTTTGATGTATCACAATCTAATGGTTGAAATGTTTGGACTACTGCAATCAAATATGACAAATTATGAAATACTAAAATCTAATTCATGAAATGTTAGGTCTACTGGAGTCCAATTTGTCACACATTAATTTAATCTAATTCAGTGATGGTGCACTGTAGTCCAATAATTTCACAATTTGGTTTATTATGGTATAATTTCAAAGTTCGACTTAACCCAATTTCTTTTGGGATTCACCCATGAGTTAGAAATTTATATCAGAAAAATACAGAGAAAGGACATGATATATAAGTCAAGTGGGTTAGTACTTTTACACCAATTATTTTAAAATGGAACCTCACTTAATTTGTTATCATAGATCTTGGTTGAAGTGGATTCCTGTGTTAGACCTCCCCAACAATCCCAAAATCTAAAGTATAGTGCACTACGATCCAATATTTCTTTTGAAATTGTAATGTCCCTCTCAGGTCGCGAACATTACTGATAGTTGCTTCAAGGATCACTGACTGATCCCACAAATTACCACGGGTCTTTCTAGCGTGGTTCGACCTCGCTCACACACTGTTTGGGAAAACTTCCCAAGAGGTCACCATCCTGAGAATACTCCCAACTAAGCATGTTTAACTGAATGATTTCCAATGGATGAGCTACTTTAAAAGAAGGTGCACCTTGGTGATATAAATAGTTATTTCGATCCCTTTAAACCACATTTAACTATATATCCGGAGTATTACAAAAATAGGTTTCAAATGGTTTCAATGTTTCATCCTATAGATAATGGTTCATGCATGTACTCTCACTTTAACCCTGTTCTTTTTCTTTGATATTTATGGGACTTCATGCTATCAAGTTGTTATCTCTTTTGCTTCTTTGTTTTTCCTTTGTAAGGATCAGTAGGTGCAGAAAACAAGCACTGATGATGATATTTGAATTGAAGACAGCAAAACAACACTAAAACTACTACAATAATGATTAGCAAAAATTCAAGGGATGAATTCATGGGTGTAGGGATGAATTCATGGGTGGTGACCTTTAATTTTTTTTCTTTTCCATTATATTCCACGTGTCCCAACCACTACTAATGCACTCAACACGCCTTGGACCCCCTCATCCAGTTCCTATAAATACCCCATCTTGGTTCATCATTCCAAATCATCTCAAAACATTCCAAACATGGCTACTCGTAAACTCTCTACTGCACTTTTCTTCCTGCTGTTGAGCATTGGTGTTTGCTCCGCCACTAGGGCTCTCCTCACTTACGAACTCGGCGGCCATGGCGCTGGAGGACTAGGTGGCTACGGTGGTGCCGGTGCGTACGCTGGCGGCGGCGGTGGTGGCAGTGGAGGCGGTGGTGGGTCTGTCTATGGCGGTGGAGGTGAGCATGCTGGTGGGTATGGCGGAGGTGGTGGTGAAGGTGGCGGTGCAGCGTATGCTGGTCCTGGTGGTGGTCCTTATGCTGGTGGAGGTGGTGGTGGTAGTGGTGGCGGTGGTGCTTATGCTGGTGGTGCTGGCGGCCATGCTGGTGGTTATGGTGGTGGGGAAGGCGGCGGCCATGGTGGGGCGTATGTACCTGGGTATGGCGGTGGTGCTTATGCTGGTGGTGGTGGCGGTGGAAGTGGTGGTGGTGGTGGCTATGCTGCCGGTGGAGAACATGCCGGGGGCTATGGAGGTGGTGAAGGTGGCGGCCATGGAGGAGCATACGCCGGTGGTGCCTATGGTGGTGCTGGTGCCTATGGTGGCGGCGGTGGTGGTGGAAGTGGCGGAGGTGGTGCCTACGGTGGTGCTGGTGGGGCGCATGCCGGAGGGTATGGTGGTGGTGAAGGTGGTGGCCATGGAGGAGCTTACGGCGCCGGTGGGGCTGGTGCATATGGCGGCGGTGGCGGCAGTGGTGGCGGCGGTGGTGGTGCTTACGGTACCGATGGTGCTGCAGCCGGTGGATATGGCAGCGGTGGCGGTGCAGGTGGAGGAGTAGCCGAAGGGGGCCATGCTTATGCTGGTGGCTCCGGTGGTGGCTCTGGCGGTGGCGGTGGCTATGCAGCCGGAGGAGGGGCACACGCCGGTGGATATGGTGGCGGCGCTGGCGGCGGTGAAGGAGGAGCTCACGGTGGTTACATCCCTTGAGCAGGACATATTGTCACTTGAGAGACCTTTTCGTAAAGATTTATGGGGGTGTTGACAAGTAATAATAAGTTTGGGGTTTAGATTACATAATATTATTATTGAAAGGTGATTGTGATGATCGAGATCAACCGTAAGTAGAGATGTACGTGGATGTTTGTAAAAGTTGGATCAGAGTCTGTAATATTGAATGTGTTTTTAATTGATTGGGACATAATAATTAAGAAATCATGTTATGCTTCTTTTTTACTACCTAGTTACTTTGCACTAAGACCTGATGCTATTGGATGAGCACTCTCCCCATGCACTACTCACTACTCAGGGTTACTAATCACTAATATTTTTAAAGTTGCCTTGATCTCATTCCACAATCTGTAATTTTAAGTATATTTAGAGCTTGTTATTTTCTGCGGTATTTTTACAGTATGGTGTGGTGTGATATGGTGGAATTATGGTGGGTGTGGTGGATTTGTGGTAGGTTATTGGTATGTGGGGTAGGTGAAGAGAGAGAATGCAAGAGAGAGAAAAGTAATGATTCGTGTTAAAATGTGGTGAATTGTGACAAATCATGCAGTATCTTTGCAAGACCGCAGCTTACAACGAGGCCTTAATGCTTGACTATTTTAAGATTTTAAATTATATGACTTTTATTTGACGAGAATAATAACTTGTAGCCTTATAGGATAGTAAAAATTTTATTCTAAATAATATCATTCACCTTATATTTATTATAAGCTATCATAAAATTAACTAGAAAATCTGAGTTGAATTGAAATGTCCACCATAGAAATATGTCGCAGTAAATATCCGCATATATGATATTTTGATAATTAATTTTGCAGAAATTTACATGTCTTACTACGTTCTTTAGATCATTGACCTGTTTTAAACCGATCAAAATAGTACTTGTACTGTTCTGTTGTACATGTACGTAGGTTTTAAACGTTGGGATCTTTTGCTTCGAGATACTCGCTCCGTGCTTTTTTATCTATCATTTACGGTTTTCAGTGTCAATTTTTAATTAATAATTTCTAATATAAATGTTTTGCACAAAAATATAATACTAGTATTATACTTTTTTAATAATATTTTTATTACGAATCTAATGACATCAATTTTATATGATGAATTATTGTATAAATTAAAATATTAACGGTCAAAGTTTTGATACAATTTCCACGAACGACTAATAAAATTGATAAAAACACAGAGAAAAGCAAGATTTTTGTGTTTATTGTTTTTGTATATTACTGTCAACGGCAAAAGCCGTCTATAAATACAATGAGGAATTTGCATCCTACCCAAACTATAGTAACAGAATCCAAAACTTACTAAAATACTAAAACCTCAATCCTAACCATAACAAGGAAGAGAATCCAAAACTTACTAAAATACTGAAACCTCAATCATAACAAGATATGGTTTAATACTCCCCCTCAAGTTGGAGCATGGAGATTCAAAATGCCCAACTTGTGCCGTAGATATTGGAATCTATCTTGACCAAGAGCTTTGGTGAAAATGTCACTGGGTTGTTCCGAGGTGTGAATATTGTCCAGACTCAGCAATCCCGCTTCAACCTTTTCTCGAACAAAATGACAATCAATTTCAATATGTTTAGTGCGTTCATGGAAGACTGGATTATTCGCAATGTGGAGAGCTGATTGATTGTCATAGTACAACCGCACAGGCTTATGGAGGACCACACCAAGATCAGCAAGAAGAGTGCGTAGCCACATGAGTTCACTAGTAGCGGTTGCCATGGACCTGTATTCTGCCTCTGCAGACGAGCGAGAAACTGTAGGTTGTTTCTTGGTTTTCCAAGAGATAGGCGACCGTCCGAGGGTGACGAAATACTCGGTAAGAGAGCGCCTGGTGAGAGGGCAAGCTCCCCAGTCTGAGTCACAGTACCCTACTAACTGCAGGTCGGATTGTTTGGACAATAAGAGCCCTTGTCCTGCAGAGCCCTTGATATAACGCACCACACGTCTTGCAGCATCTATATGTTCAACTCTAGGATCCTACATGAATTGAGATAAGATATGGACAGCATATATGTGAGATCAGGCCGAGTGATCGTCAGATAAATAAGTCTGTCCACAAGACGACGATATATCGTGGGGTCCTCTAGGGAATTGCCTTGAGCAAGGGCCAACCTATGATTTTGTTCCATGGGAAAATCAGTTGGTTTGGCACCTAATAACCCACATTCATCAACAATTTCCAAAGCATATTTCCGCTGACTCAGGAAAAGACCTTTCGAGCCTCGAGCTACCTCTATCCCCAAGAAGTACTTTAATGGGCCAAGGTCTTTTATGCTAAAGCATTGATGAAGATAGTCCTTAAACGCTTGACATGTCGGAGAGTTGTTAGAGGCAAGAATAATGTCATCCACATAAACCAAGAGTGCCATAAACACATCACCTCTCTTGTAAGTAAATAGAGAATAATCGGCATAGGATTTGACAAAACCATATGCGCGAAGTTTAGAGGAGAGCTTAGCGAACCATTGGCGAGGAGCTTGTTTTAACCCATACAGGGATTTGTTTAACTTACAAACTTTGCCTGGCTTAGAAGTAGCATATCCAGGCGGCAACTTCATATAAACTTCTTCGTGGAGATCTCCATGAAGGAAGGCATTATTGACGTCCAACTGGTGCAACTCCCATCCCTTAATGATAGCAACAGATTAAAAACATCGCACACTAGTCAACTTAGCAACTGGAGCAAAAGTTTCGTTGTAATCGATACCTTCAACTTGATGATCCCCTCGTATAACCAAACGCGCCTTATAACGCTCGATGGACCCGTCAGCATTATACTTAACCTTGTACACCCACTTGCAGCTGATAGGTTTCTTCCCTAGGGGAAGATCCACAATCTTCCAAGTACCCATGTTTTCTAGAGCAAGAATTTCTTTTTGCATTGCATTACACCATTCACTATGTCTCACGGCCTCATGATAAAATTTAGGCTCCTGCACTTTCATGACAGCAGCGAAGAAAACTGTATGTGATTGAGAAAAATTAGTACAAGTAACATAATTGTGTAGCGGATACCTTGTACCTGAAAGCTCTTCTTGATAAGGGCATGTAGGAGTTGCGGGGTCAATTACTTGAGTATTATAACAAACATAATCATTCAACCGAGTCGTGTTCTTTTTCATTCGATGTCCACGACCAAATTGTGATTCGGTAGTTGGCTGAGCAGCAGGTGGTGCAACTGATGCCGAGGAGTCGGCCTGATGTTCTCCTGAAGAAGTTTGGCCCGACCCATCCAAGATAGATTGATCCAAGTCAACACCAACTGCGCCGGGAGGGTTCTGCTCTTTTGAAGAGTTCTGCAAGTGGCCTCTTACAGGCCCAAAGTCAGAGTCGTCGTAGAAGACTGTGTGAGGTTGGTGCAAGTGGCTTGGTTGCTCATCAGGGGTTAGCTCAAGCGAGGGAAAATTTTCTTCATAGAACACAACATCTCTACTATCAAACACTTCGTGATTATCCAAGTCATAGAGTTTCCATGCTTTCTTCCCAACAGGATAGCCAATAAAAATGCATTTTCGGCTTCGGGAAGAAAATTTATTCTGATTTTTTGAATTGATTTTTGCAAAACATAAGCATCCGAAAACACGCAAGTGTTCATAGTTAGGTTTCTTCTTGTAGATAAGCTCATACGGAGTTTTCCCTCCCAAAACCTTGCTTGGTGTTCTATTGATTAAGTGTGCAGCCGTTAGCACACATTCTCCCTAAAGATTTAAAGGTAGATTGGCTTGAAAACGCAAGGCTCGGGCTACATTAAGAAGATGCCTATGTTTTCGTTCTACCCGACCATTTTGTTGAGGGGTATCCACACAGCTAGTTTGGTGTATAATCCCATTAGTGTTGTAAAACTTCCTCATGGTCTTGGATCTGAACTCGGTCCCATTATCACTCCTAATGGTCTTTACCGTAGCATTAAATTGTGTTTGTGCCATCACAACAAAATTTTTAAGGTATTGTTCAGTTTATCCTTTATCAGCCAGCAAATATATCCATACCCCCCTACTAAAATCATCAACGATGGTAAGGAAATAACGAGCACCACATAAAGTAGGAGTATTGTAAGGACCCCATATATCACAGTGAATAATTTCAAATAGAGAGTCTGCTTTATTGATGCTAATAGAGAAAGGACATCTAGTTTGTTTGGCACGTAAACACACTTCACATACACTATCGCTTTGACTGCAATCACAATTCATCTCCTTAAGAAAGAATGACATAGCCTCTTGAGAAGGATGATCCATACGTTGATGCCACAGTTGACTACGGCTTCTGACTGCATTGATTTGACTTCTCTCTTCTGGTCGTTCACTCAAGTAATAGACCCCGTTCTTTTGCACACCCTTACCAATCAGAGTCTTCGAGGTGAGGTCCTGCAAAACACAAGAGAACTCATCAAATGTTACTTGGGACTTTAGGTCTAGACATAGTCGAAAAACGGACAAAAGATTGCAGTTCAAATTTGGAACAAATAGAGTATTTTGTAGACTCAGATTCTCCAAGTTGACTTGTCCTTGCTTTCGGGCCACCGTTTCACCTCCATCAGAAAGATCAATTTTGACAGGTGAAATTGCTGTGATATTAGTCAATAATCCCGAGATCCATGTCATATGAGTAGATGTTCCGCTATCAATTAGCCAGGGTGACTCACCTGTGAGACGCTCGTTGGTCTTTGCTACCTCAAGAAGGTTTAGTATTTTTTGGACTTGTTCCTTAGCAATATATGAAGACCCAATTTCATTAACGAGGTGCTGGGCTTGTTCAGGTGTCATAGGTCCATTCGAATGCCCTAGCTCTTGCGTGAAATCGGCGATCTGGGCCGCATATGCCCCCTCTCGGCCTCCGCGGCCTCTTCTGTTGTTGCTTCTACCTCCTCTGTTTCCGCCGCCAGTTCCTCTGCCGCCGCGGTTGCCGCGTCCTCGGCCTCGCGTCCCCCACTCTGGCGGATATCCCACGATCTCAAAACAGTTTGAGATGTCGTGGTTAGTCCGTCCGTAGTGAGTGCAGTGTAGTTTTCCGCCGCCAATTGACCTTTCCGACCGAGACTGAACAGCAAAGGCCGCCGCTTGTGGCTTTTCTTCTCTGCTCCTCACCAACTGCTGGTGATTCTCTTCCTGTCGAACCAGATTGAACACATGATCTAGATTAGGCAAGGGCTTCATAGCGAGGATGTGTCCCCGAATGGAACCGAATCGTCCGTCGTCCAACCCCATTAAGAATTGATGGGGTTTTTCTTCTTCTGCCTTGAGCAGTAGTTTCTCCCCTATTTTGCACTCGCTATGTCCGCAGGTACAACGACGGTGTGTGGAGACAGCCTCCAATTCGTTCCATAATCCGACAAGAGTCGAATAATATTCAACAATGGTAACCATTCTCTCCTGTTTGCAATTTGCTATTTTAGCCTTCAATTCATGTTTCTTGGGTATATCAGTGACCGTGTACCTTTTCTTGATGTCTTCCCACATTGTCTTGGCAACATAGGAGTGTGCCACAGTCGGCCGAAGCTTCTCGGTGATGACATTCAGGAACCACGAACATATGGTTGAATTCACCATAATCCATGCTTGTAGTTCGAAAGGATCCGCTCCTTTGCTGGGTTCGGTAATCTCTCCATTGATGAATTGCAACTTATTTTTCGATCGTAAGGCTGTTGTGACAGCCTTTTCCCATAGATCGTAGTTTGTTCCGTCAAAGATGACGGCCGAGATGATAGCTCCCGATCCATCGGAAGGATGTAGATAGTATGGAGAAGTGTGATCAATGATGAATTTTGATGGAGGTGGGGGTGGAGTTTTATCATCTTGATCTTCCTTCCCTATGTTTAAGATATTAGTCTCTCAATCAAGGCTCTGATACCATGATAAAAACACAGAGAAAAGCAAGATTTTTTTGTTTATTGTTTTTGTATATTACTGTCAACGGCAAAAGTCATCTATAAATACAAGGAGGAATTTGCATCCTACCCAAACTATAGTAACAGAATCCAAAACTTACTAAAATATTAAAACCTCAATCCTAACCATAACAAGGTAAAGAATCCAAAACTTACTAAAATACTAAAACCTCAATCATAACAAGATATGGTTTAATAAAAATCAAACAGAGGGAGTATGATTCGGCAGCCCCACAGTGTTCTTTCAACTTTCGAGGGTCGGCTTTGTTGGCAAAGGTGGGGGGAAAAAAAAAGTAACCCACTCAGTTTTAACGCTTAATTTGAGGGTTGACATTACATACCATTGAAGACTTCAAATTATATTGCAAGGTTCAGTCCTTTTCTATCTCAAATTATATGGCACATAGTGGAGAATCTATTTAGGTTCAACAAGTGTGTATTAAAATAGGTTCAATTTTTGTGTTATTTTGAGTAAAAAAATAACAAATTTAAAAAAAATCAATAACTACGTCTATGTGATAATATTGATAAATTATGGTGAAGTTTATAATAAATATACAACTTTGTTGGGCCGCGGACATTACCAATAACTGTTTCAAAGATCGCTGACTGACCCCACAAATTATCACAAGTCTTTCTAATGTGTTTCGTCCTCGCTCACACACTGCATGAGAAAACTTCTCAGGAGGTCACCCATCTTGAGACTACTCTCAGCCAAGCACGCTTAACTGAGGGGTTCCAATGGATGAGCTACCTTAAAAGAAGGTACACCTTGGTGATATAAGTAGCCATTTCAATCTTCTTAAGCCACATTTAACGATATACCCGGGGTGTTATAGACTTACAATTACCCTCACGTAAGCGCACAACGTCCTTGTTGTGCAACAAATCCACTCCAGAATCTTTCCCGCGCTAGGTGACTGGCCATGGATCTCCCGTCCACTAGAGCAGCTCACGGTCGCGGGTCGGCTCTGATACCATTTGCAACGCCCCAGCCCCTCCTGGGCCGCGTACCGATAACTAGTTCAAGGATCGCTGACTGGCCCCATGAATCACAACAATTCTAGCGTGATTCGTCCTCACTCACACATTGTTTGGGAAAATTTTCCTGTAGGTCACCCATCAGAGACTACTTCCATCTAAGCACGCTTCACTGAGGAGTTCCCAACAGATGAGCTACCTTAAGGGCCCGCTTAGGAAGGGAGTTAGAAATGAGGGTAGGAGTTTAAGAGTAAAGGAGGATGAGGGTATGAGAGTGTTTGTAAGGGTAAATTATTTACTCTTGCTTGGGAACTCAATTAAAAGAATTCATAAGAGTAAGTATTTAATTGACATATTTGCCCTTATATGTATTTAATTGATATATAGAAGGAGGGTAAGAGTTTAAGAGTAAAGGAGGATGAGGGTATGAGAGTATTTGTAAGGGTAAACTATTTACCCTTGCTTGGGAACTCAATTAAAAGAGTTCATAAGAGTAAGTATTTAATTGACATATTTGCCCTTATATGAGATCCAAGGCGGGAGCCCACTTCAACCGAGGCCTATGGTACACAAGTTAAGTGAGGTTCCATCTTATAACCAATTGGTGTGAAGATGAGTAACCTACTTGACTTATATACCATGTTCTTTCTCTTTACTTTTTCGATGTGGGACATTTTTACTCATGGGTGACATATTTTTACTCTCTCTCTACCCGCTCTCTCTACCTCTCTCTCATTAGAGAGAAATGTATGTGTATGAGAGAGAGAGAGAGAGAGAGAGAGAGAGATGTGTGTGTTATGATTTAATTAGGGTTAAGGATAATATGATCATTTTCTATTTTATGTATGTTATGATTTAATTAAACTCTTCCCTACTCCCTAATCCCCAAACTAGGGTATAAGAAAAACAAGAGTTAAAGGTGTAAAGGAGGTAAATCTCACTCCCCTTTATTGTCCCTTACCATCTCTCACTCTCTTTCCAAGCAGAGATAAGAAAGAATAAGCACCCTCCTTAACCCCCGTACCCTCTTACCCTCCTCCAAGGAGAACCTAAGCCTCGAGCTCCCATGCCAAAACACCGTTCTTTTGACAATTTTTTCTTTTGTATCATACTTGAAAATTTTCTTCACCATCCAATATCCACCCTACGTGAGTGCAAATAGATCCAACTTTATAGGGGACAAGTCACACCGTCTGGCATTTGGAACATAAAGACAAGGATCATATGCTCCAAAATTAACAATATCCCATAAACAAAGATTTCCTCATTCATATAAATGAATTAAAATGATATTCATGATAAACAATAGGAATATTATAGTAAGAAGATAAGATTATAAAACCTGCACCCACTAATAAACCAATTGTTACAGTGTATAGTTTGGAGTACCTATTACGTTCACCTAAATGTTAAATTTCACAAAAATAATTCATCAATATTAATGATAAAGTTCATCGTAAATTTATCAATATTATTGTAAAATTTATCAAAATATTTTTAATTTATCAATATTTTATACAAATTTATCACATTGAAAAAATTGACTTATTTTATTAATACATATTATAGACCTAGATAACTCCATTACAATGTACGGTATAGTTTACTACTAACAAACATTCTTCATCATTTTTTTTCTTTTTATTAGGTAAAGTTTCTAAAAGTTATATAACGGCATTTAGAAATATAATATAAGAGTATGAGACAATACAATCCAGTGTTAACCATGTTAAAGTTACAACAAAAGCGCTTAATCAAAATAATTTTCGAACATTACATATATTTTATATTTTATGTTTTCCTGCAACAGTTCTTTATATTCAAATTATGACTAAGGCCTTTTTTTTATGCGGTATTTTGCGGAATGGTGTGGTGAAGTGTGGTGGAATTATGGCGGGTATGATGGAATTGTGGTGGGTTATTGGTATGTGGGGTAGGTGAGAAGAGATGATGTAAAAAATAGAGGAGAAAAGTGAGGAGACAAAAAAATAATGATTTACGGTAAAATGTGGTGGGTTGTGGCAAACTGCGGTAGGATGTGGCACCGCAGTTTGCCAACCACAGAAAATAAGAGTGCCTAAGAATTTTACTAGGAAATTATTGGGATCACCATTCGGTTTCTGAATTCAAATTGACACCTATTATTTGCTTCTCCACTCTCAAGCGATAACAAATGATTGTGGTACTTTATATTAAAATTTGACATTTGTATGAGGAAGAGCGATGAGAATGAGTGGCGAAAATAGGCGCCGCTAGTTCAATGTTGACGACAGCTAAAGAACACTAAAAGCTACAGCATGAGAATTAGTATAAAATGGAATGAAATCAATGAGTATGAGTGGGGTCTTTTCTCCATGTGCTTAAACCACTCCTAGTGGTGTTTAGTGCACTTCACACGCTTCTCGACCCTTCTCACCTCCCCTATAAATACTCCATCTTTCTCCTCCTTCCTAAATCATCAAATTCAACAAAACATCATGCATTACACCATTGTTCCCATGGCTACTCGAAAACTATCTTGCACACTAGTCTTCCTCTTGCTTGGCATTGCCACTTGCTCTGCGGCTAGGGTTCTTCTCACTTATGGCCACGACGTGGGCTCTCTAGGAGGCTATGCTGGCGGCGGCGGTGGTGGTAGTGGTGGTGGTGGTGCGGCTGTCTATGGTGGCGGAGGTCAGCATGCGGGTGGATATGGTGGTGGTGGCGGTGAAGGAGGTGGTGCGGCGTATGTTGGTCCTAGTGGTGGTGGTGCTTATGCTGGTGGTGGTGGTGGTGGTAGTGGCGGCGGTGGTGCTTATGCTGGTGGTGCTGGCGGCCATGCTGGTGGTTACGGAGGCGGTGAAGGAGGTGGCCATGGTGGGGCGTATGTTCCTGGGTATGGTGGGGGTGCTTATGCTGGTGGTGGTGGTGGTGGGAGTGGAGGTGGTGGTGCTTATAGTGAAGGGGGAGGATATGTAGGCGGGTATGGAGCTGGTGGCGGAGGTGGTCATGGAGAAGCATATATCCCTGGTCACTATGGTGGTGAGGGTGCTTATGTTGGTGGAGGAGGTGGTGGTAGTGGTGGTGGTGGTGCATATGGTGGTATGGGGGGACATGCTGGTGGTTATGGAGGCGGTGAAGGAGGCGGCCATGGAGGGGCATTTGTGCCTGGGTATGGCGGCCCTGGTGCCTATGCTGGCGGAGGTGGTGGTGGTGGTGGCAGTGGTGGTGCTGGTGCATATGGTGGTGCTGGAGGCCATGCTGGTGGTTATGGTGGTGGTGAGGGTGGTGGCCATGGAGGGGCGTATATCCCTGGATATGGCGGTGGTGCTGGTGCTCATGCTGGTGGAGGTGGTGGCGGAAGTGGAGGAGGAGGTGCTTATGCCGAGGGAGGGGAACATGCAGGAGGATACGGTGGTGGTATGGGAGGCGGGCATGGAGGATCATACATTCCTGGTGGTGGTGCTGGTGCTCATGCTGGCGGCGGTGGTGGTGGAAGTGGAAGAGGTGGGGCGTACAGTGCTGGTGGAGGGCAAGCTGGAGGGTATGGTGGTGGAGAAGGCGGTGGCCATGGAGGAGCTCATGGAGCTGGTGGTGCGTATGCTGGTGGTGGTGGTAGTGGTGGCGGTGGTGGTGGAGCTCATGCCATTGGTGGTGGAGCCGCTGCTGGAGGATATGGTAGTGGTGGTGGAGCTGGAGCTGGAGGTGGTGCAGTGGAAGGGGGACACGCATACGGTGGTGGAGGAGGAGGTGGCTCCGGTGGTGGTGGCGCGTACTCAGGTGGAGGAGGAGCCCTTGCAGGTGGATACGGTGAAGGTTCCGGTGGTGGCGAAGGAGGTGCACATGGTGGATACATCCCTTGAATACAAACCATGCATCACTTCTAACTCATTACCCAAAAGATTCACTTTCCTTTCTTCTTCTTAGCTAGTTTTTTATATTCAATAAGTTGAATTGAGGTTCAGTGATACGAATCATATGTACTATTCTTAACTACCGCATGTTAGTGATTCCTCCTAAAAGTGGCACCAGCTGATTATATTCATGGTGATTTTATGTACGTTTCTGTGCTCTTTGAGATGTATAAAATGATGCTATATATATACCGCTTTTCTTTGCACCAACCCATAATATGATTGGACCAACTCTAGCTTCCCATGCACAGGGACAGGCTTCAATTCATCCTTGCATTTTTTTTCCCCTAATACTAATCACAAACTTTAAGAATATTATATGAAAATAATTAGTGAAATTTTTATTTTGTGGACATTTATCTTTAGTTATTTATAATAAATGACATAAATTTATTAGTACTCCTATTATATTTTTAGTTAAACAATTTTATTGCAAAATTAAGGAGAATATAGTAGTAGTGATAATTTAATTTACCATAAATAATATGCACTTATTAAAAAACAATAAAGATATCCAAATAAAAATAATAAAGACACTATATATACTACATAAAGACATTTAAACAAAAAAAAAAATTATGACAAAAGACTATACTATAGATGATCACCATTATTATTAGATATTACTACAACGAAGGGTTAAACATTTTAGATTATGGTACTGTACAATTATTACGCGCAACGGCATAAGCAATTATCATGTAGGAGAAGCTTGGAAGGGGAGAAGGAAAACAATGGAATGAAGACATGGGTTTTTTGCTTTTTGGACCCTGAATTTTGGGGGTATTTATTTTCTGGACCCCTATATTTCAAAGTTTATAATTTGGACCCTATACTTTGTCTTCGGCAACAATATGGACCATATACTTTGTCTCCGGCTACAATATGGACCCCTCATTTCAAAGCCATTATCGATTTTTTTTCTTTCGAAAATTTTCCAGCCGCAACTTCTTCTTCCTCTTCTTGTGCGATTTCCAACCCCCATATGAGCATAAATTTGCCGAAAAAGTTACCAAAATTTAACTTTTACCTTACTGTTTTTTACTCATAAATTTTAGACACCCTAAACTGTCAAAGGCTGGTCAATTTCAAAACAACAGTCAAAAGAAGGAAAAAATGATAAAAGGCCGTATCGGAAAATTTAGACAACAATTAGGTCATTGCCGGAGTCCAACATAACTTTGGGCCACATTTTTTGGGTCCACAAAGTATAGGGTCCAAAATATAAACTTTGAAATATGAGGGTCCAGAAAATAAATGCTCCCAAAGTTCATGTCCAAAAAGCAAAAAATCCCATGAAGACATGCTTAGTTTGCGTCAATTATAGTAAGTCATGTAGACATTCATATTCATTACCACAGCTTATAAATGATATTTTTACGTTAGTACTAGTATAATACTCCCAATAGTCTGGCTCAAAATGTTGCTCAGATGTCAAAAAAAAAAAAAAAAATGTGTGTATTGTCTCAAACATCATGATATTTACTTATGCAATTACAACTATTAGCATCATCATTTCCACGGTCTTTAATATTACTTTGACCGACAAGTTATTATTAATATTACTTTGACTGACAAGTTATCATAATAGTATTTTTCGTCACGATGATTCTCATGATAATATGTTTCATATAAAAGGAATAATTGTATATGTGAAAAAATTAATAGTCAAAGTTCTTAGAAAGAAGAATATCATATGCAACTTTGTCAAATAAAAAAAAGAGAGACTTTTGGAAGTGTTTATTTCGATAGAGACAACGGTAATGATAAATTTCTTACTAAATTTTCATAGAAGATCCACATTTTGTAAATGAGAAAATGTGTCTTTATCAAGTATACGTTTTGACTAAATTCTTAGTATATCATTTATTTTACATGAATGTTGACGCATTTTTTTAAAAGGACACAGTCTGCAAAATGGTCTACTATGTTGTCTAAGGCCCAAAATATATCAGAACCAAGCTTGCACGAACTTATTTTGTTAAATATATCTATTAAGTTATTTTCATTTCACAAAATTCTAAAATTAATTTATCTAATGTTATTATGAATATATTTTACAAAATATATCCTCAGCTTATCTATCAAACAGACTTCGATACATCCTCCAAAGTATCTACACAAATTATTCTAAACCTATTTACCCAATATGTTCAGCATTCTGGATATTAGGCAGGGCATGCTCAAACAGCCAAGTTACTTACAGAGAAACTGATAAGATTTTTGGGGCCACCAGTTAGCACACTATTAGCAATTAGCAAAGAACACCATCAAAACCAATTAGTTTACGGTGTGCCCAAAAATCTTATTTCAGAAAAGCTATCCAAAAGAATAGTAAGAAAAACTCAATTTTACATCCCCTAGTTGAAAATTCTCCTGGTATTTTGTCACAAATTTTGAGTGAATACAGACCTAAGTTATATCTAAAGGATTCTGTCCTGGATATCAGTCATCGAGGTTGATGCCAGCGAACTCAGCTTCTTCCCTGTCTCTCCAGCCATATTTTTCAAGGATGACAAATCTTGTTGTGCCTGCAAAAAATTGTATAAAAAGAATAATGGTAAGGAAGACATGGTGAGATAGTGCAAATCTCAATGCTGCTCACGCGATATTAGAACATAATTGATCCCAATCAGCTCTACCTTTGGTGGCAATTTAGCCTTGTCGATTTGAGCGGGCGAGCGGTTTTGGGCCAAGTTCGGTATAGGTCAGTTGTTGGGTTTATTCAGGTTTCGGGTTTGGAAATCATGTTCAAAACCTCTCAGGAGTGTTCGCGTTGATGTTCGGATGGCGTCAAATTCTATCAGGTCTAAACTTTCTGGTATAGGTCGAGAAAATTGTGTTCAAAACCAATAATTTTCAGTCAGGTTAGTGGGTCGAGTCAAGAATTGACAGGTCTAGGTGCCATGAACATGTCCCCCCTCCTCATAAGTCCAATATGACCAATCTGGATGCCCTATTACTCTTACAGGGGCCGCAAGGTGGGAACCTCATTCACTCAGTACGAAATTCAGCAATTTCTAGTTTTTTTCCTTGTCTTGTTTACTTTGGATTTAAGTAATTAATTAATGGACGCCAATTGCCTCAACGCTGCCTCCAGCTCTTAGGCAATCACTACCTTTACCTAGATTCTAGAACAAACAGATAAAGCCTCCACGGGTGCATTGGGACATTGGGAACTCTTATTGGAGCAGGGCTCGGAAAATTTTGGGAGGGGAGCTCTATTGTATCCATACTCAATAATGAAATTTTTTTAACCCGCATCTCCTTTTAAAGAAAAGGGGAGGATCTACTGTACTAGACAACCCAATCATGGTTTTCACCATCTGCTAAGTAGCAAGTAGCAACCTAATACATCTAACACAATCCAGAAAGCTACTGACTTTGGCCCATTTCACCCCATAAACATAATCGTGTAAAGCCAGGGAAGTTCTGCTTGACAAAGTGAAATAATCCACATAAAATTGATGCAAAACCACAAATATTAAAGTTGTCAGTACCTGGAATGATAATCGGTTAATGATATCACTTGCATTAATATCAAGAGCAGAATTATCAGAACCATGTCCGAAAAGATCTGCACTGGAGATGGCACTTGATCCCTGAGATTCATTAAAACAAAAAAAACTCAACTCAATGAGAGGTCACCCTTGTGTATATTGAAAAATGACGCAAGTAAAGCAGCTGAAGGGAACATAAGCAAGTAGTGCCAAAAGAAAGCAACATAATAGTACCTTACCAGAACATAATAACTAATCACATTCATGTGTGCGTAAGACTCTAGTCTAAGGGCATGCACCAAGACGAAAATAATCAGGTACCATGACATAATACATAAGCATAAAAAGAACAAAATAGAGTGAGCCCATTAGCGTCTAAGTCTTAAATGAAACCCAGTACAAGTTTCACGTTTCAACAAATAGTGATGACAAAATATAGGGAAGGAATATTTCTGGTTGTCAATCAGCCATACACAAAATCACAAATAGTGATGACAACAAGTTTCGACAACTCTAAGATCTAAAAGAGCCCAGTTAAGTTCTGCAGCACCCAAGGCCAAGTTGAGAGTTCACAAGCTAGCTCTTAGGTCAACCTGATAGTTTGGAAGCTACTTGATTTTGTTGAACATGGAATCTTAAGATTTAATGGGACATGGTTGCTAAATATGAAACCGAATTTCGATAGTGGTAACTAGAAAGTACGCAACAATATATAATTCATGTCACAAATAAATTTTACAGCAAGTAGACTGAATACTCATTTACAAATTCCCCCCCCCCCCCCCCACACACACACACACCAAAATAAAACCCAAAAAAAGGGCGGGGGGATGATAGAAAGGAAAAGGAAAAATGAAAAAATAGTTGAGTTATTCACGCTCAAGCTGGAGCAACTTTTAGGCAAGCCCAGCAAGTAAAACTATAAAAATACTAATACAACTCAAGTCCAGAACACCTTAATCACCAAAATTCTCAAGCTCAAGTTTAGTAATTCAAGCTCAAAGTCTTAACTCATCTCATTTTTACCACTAAAATGTAAATATCTAACCAATAATCAAACAGATGGACTTACCGAAAACTTCTGAAGGGAGGCTCGAGCATCCATATCACCAGATCTGCTTTCATCTCCAAAGAACTGAGCTGAAGAAATGGATTTTGCGTTGGAAAATTTCTTCCTTGCCTCATCAGTTTCCTCTACCTGTTATAAATTACATAAAACAAAATACAATAGCTGTATTACAATTTATAGGTTAACAGTGCACAGAACTAAGATCAAGCTCAGAACAATGTCTTTGGGGAACTTTGAGCAAGGACAACTACAACACCACCACCAATATCCCCCCAACCCCCCTCCAAAAAGAAGTGTGGATCCCACGTAAGTAGCATTTAGGGAGTAAACACAGGCAATATAACCCAACAGCAACATGCAAGTAGAACAAGGGAAGATATTGTCCATTTATAACTTAAGTCAACAAATAAAACCAGCCCACAACAGCCTCAAATATAACTACTGTATCATCATGAAGACTTGGGGTGCATTTGACACCAAACTAGTCATTAAAACTTAGATATCTAGGCAATAAGATTTCAATAATATCAAACACTGAATGAAAACGAAGCAACATTAGATTGGTACTCTTCAGTATATCTTTACCTGTACTTCCGAAGAATTTGATCCCTTTTTCTGGTATCCACTATCCATGCCAAAGTCAGCAAAAAAGCCAGATGATTTTGGTGGGGCAACATGGCTAACCATCTATGGCCCTCCTGAACCTTTCTCAGTCGTATGAATGGAGTCAACATACTCAAAGCGAGAAGGAAAAGATGAACCAACTGAGGGGGGGTCGCTACTGGGGGTTGCAATGGGGGCAGGAGGTTCCTCTGGCTTCTGCTCATAAAGATCCTCATTCGGCTGCAATGTTACTTTCACTGATTCAGTATTACAAACTTCAATTTTATTTACAAACTTTAGCAGCAGAAACATATCTTTTCCTCCCAAGTGAAAGCATCCCATTGTTACCATTATTTGAAGAAATATAGCAAAACTGGTAGCGATATCATGCAGCAACAAGCACTAGTCAACTAACCTTTTTTGTAAGCTTTCTAGCACCAAGCCCTCCAGTCTTTCCAGTTTTCTTTGCAACAAGAGGCTTTTTGACAGTGGAGGTAATCACAGAAGAAGATCTTGGTGAAGCAGGCAATTCGGGAGTCTCCTTCTTTTGAGTTAAACTTTCATTTTGACCTTCACTAATGTTCGCATCAGAAAATTTGTCAGATGCTTTTTGTGACTGTGATGCTACTGGTGAAGAAGGTAAGACAGAATCATCAGCAGAACTTTTAGCAACTTCTTTAGCAAGTATCTGCCTGTATAGCTCAGCGGCTCTAGATGTGTATTTAGCTTCAATCTTGCCCCCATCAGTCCATCCATGTTGCTTAAAAAAAACATGAGCACGGTTGTTTCCTCCGAAGCACATTGTCTTCAACTGGTCTGGTGACCAAGAGTCCAAGTTTGTTGACCTATACATGATGGTAGAGGACCATATAACTGGAAACTGATTAAAAGTTCAAGCGTGGCAAGAAACCAAGGGAGATAGAAGGAAACAATGGTAAGGTGCACAACAACCATGCAGACTTTATCATTTTATAGAAGACAGTATCTACTGCCTAAATTCAAACATACCGTCCCTGAGCACAGAACAGGACAAAATACATTCCTAATGACAAGGGAGGGAGCTATTCAAAATCAACCATACCCGTAATCCTTTGTAGGATTCATTTCAAATTCAACATGCTAAGCAATCCTTAGAGAGATCACAAATATTTATCAACTAGATTCAAGTGCATTCCTCACTTCACTCAGGAATGTCAAAAACCATCACCATGTACTATCCTTCTATCCCTTTTCCTCTACTGGGAAGAACTAGCCTCTAAATGCCGAAAGATGCCCCTCAACAGCACTAACCACTGCAAGCAAGTAGAATAAAGGACACTCTTCAATGCCGGAATTGGAAAATAAACCATTCATGGACCTGCTGTGCTAAAAAGCTGCGAGAAAGTCCCCGCTTCAACGCCCCGCACTTCTGCTATCTTCTATAGCTTAGAAAAGTTGACCACCAACTGACCCTATCAAGAAAGCTGTATAGATATTTCTCAAATGGTTTAGTCAAATGGGTGGAGATGGGTAAGGCATTTTAATTAATAGTTTCAGGTTCACCTCCTGATTCTTGACATACAAAAGAATTACCTATTTAACTTGTCTAATTAAATACTAAAGAGGTGGAATCACCTTTGTCATTTACCTGTTTATTCATGTATTTGGAAACCAACAATTTGAACATTAAAAAAGACAATACCAAGTGCAGTTGCTTGCATGGGGTCTTGGAGAATCTAGATGTAGACGATCCTACCCTTGCCTGCACTCCTACAAGCAAAGAGATTACTTCCAAAAGAATCACAAAAACATTTGAAAAATAATTTTGTCAAGTTAAAACATTTTTTTATCATTTTAAAACAAGCTAGGTAGTAGTAGAAGCATTAAATACAGTTTCAAAATCAAAATAAAAACAAAATTTTCAGTGTATGAAAATTCAGTAGGAGTTTTGAAAATTACCCAATCACTTCACAATACGGGCTCAAAGCCTCATTTTTAGTGCTTTATAACTCTGTAGTAGCTAAAAACATTAAACAAGTAGACTATCAACATATGACTTGAGAGTTTACCATAAACAAGTAAATTGGTCGGATTCATGTTACTGTGTTTAAAATTGAGCAGGTTTAGGTCGAGGTATTGCAATCCATATAATCAACCATAAACGATTGAGGTTTAGACCGGCAGGTTTCAACCTGTTCATGTTTGGATGAACAAGAACTAGAGCTGATTTGTTTTCCACTCTTAATATTTTTGGCAACGTAATATTTTGCCATCCCAGATCTAGAAGCAGAAATTCTGGAAGCATCTCTAGTTTCATATTCATACTAAACCAATATTGAATTTCCAGGCTATCGATCTAACAAAATTTACGCACTTCTCATGAAAAGTGTAAAACGACCACCATGCAAGTGTTTCAGTGTCCTCAATCTCCAATTACAATAATTAGCAACTCCCAACTAGTAGTAATTAGCAACTCCCAACTAGTAGTAGATAACATATGACGATATAAATCTGAAGTTGCTTATCTTCCACAATCACTCACCAATCCAGCAATGTATAGTCTGATGAACTTATTCACCACCAACTCCCAACCAAGGCAAAAACTTAGATAAACTTGAGCATCATCAATCCTCACCAGTACCTCAAACTCAATCCGGATACACATTTCAAAGCTTGAACACTTGATCAAAGCAAAACATGCACCAGGTTTAGCACCCATATTACTTACTTTTACGGGGCAACTCATGCTGTCATACGCCAAGCAACTAACAATTACGATCTTCAAAGGAAAATGCCCCAAGTATGCTCGCGTAGACGATGATCAATCCAAAAAAACAACAGCATTGCGGACAAATATGATTGAAGTAATCACCAAAACCATGCGATCATTGAACACGAAAATCTCACATAAACATTACATTCGCCTAAGCAAATTGACACAACGCCATGCAAACAGTGATCGAAAGCTTACCTAACGAAGCTGATATGAACACCAAGGCTCCTGTGAACAGCGGAGCAGTCGATACAGAGGAAGACCCCGTACGTGACCGATGCCCAGGTCGGATTCTTGGCATTGCAATCGAAACACATCTGCACAACGACAATCGAAAACATCAAACTCGATCGGAACCAAATGCTAACCCTAAGAAGGCGAATCAACGAGGAGAAACTGATGAATTGGGAGGAAATGAGGGGACCTTGTTCTCGGGTTTAGCTTTGAGCTTTCTGAAAACTGCATTTTTGTCGGTGTAAGTTTCGGAAGCCATGAGAGAGAAGAGGGAGCTGCAAATTCGGAAATTCCGAGAGGAGGTAAGAGAAAGAGAGGCAATCGAACCGGAATTATCCTCCTCAGGGAATTAACAATAGAGAAAAAGAGAGAGAGAGAGAGAGAATGATTTTGGCGTTTGATTCTGATTTGATGGAATTCTGGGTTCCGGACGTGTCTTCGGGATGCGCCAGAGCATGATACTCATGATTCCATTTTATTTTTTTTTTTAAACATAAGTTCCAAACTAAAAAATGAGGGTGGGATGACAATGGTAGGGTCTGGGGGTCAGCGTGCTTCAAAAAAATTCGGAAACCGATTGAAATGAAAATGGATACAACTGAACTGTTTTAAAAACAAACGTATTGGAAGGCTATATTTTGAATTTTGATGAATTAGATTGTAATACACTGACTTTTAGTATTGAACAATAATATACTAACAGTGACTAATCCTCTGTTTGTATTAAGGTTATGAGAGGGGGGAAAGGAAGGGAAATATATTAATTAACTCTCTTTCATCTTGTTTGGAAAAAATAGAAGGGGAGGAGAGGGAAACCATTAACCGTCATTCCCTTCCATTAATATAACAATTACTTCATTTTTCTTCCCTCCCTCCCCCTCCTTCCCTCCCTTTTTTAATCTAAACACAACAATTAACATCTCTTACATTTCATTCCCCTCCACTTATAATCTAAACAAGATAGAAATAAAGGAGTATTTGGTAGGAACTAGGAACCCCAGGGAAATTTTTCCCGGGGGAAATTTCCCATGGGAAGTTTTCCATGGGAAAAATTTCCTTTCCCTAGGAAAATGGAGAAAATGGTGGGTCCATCGTGAAAATTTTCTCGAAGTTAACCCGCATCCAAACATGGAGAAAATAAGTCAACTCGGGAAAATTGACCATTTCCCCAGGGTTATTGACCAACCAAACGCACCTTAAGTTTCTTCCCTTTCCCTCCCCTCCCCTCCCCTCCCCTCCCTTCCCCTCTAATAACATCCCCTCCCCTCCCCCTCTAATAACCAAACAGACTGTAAGAGTGGTAACTGGTGAACTGGACTCCGTGTTGATGTGGTAGGCGAACGGAAAATAACTAGCTCTTACCCAATATCCCCTTTAACTCCTTTATTTATCTCATTGATCCACGTTAAAAAACATCAGCCCTAGCAGAGTGACTAACGGGTGGGAATTAGTCTCTTTACTGACATGACACACAACCAATCAATGTCGTGTAATGTGGGTTAGTAAGAAAAACGAAGGGATTAACAGGGTTATTTGGTTGGGGCAAATTTTTTTTTTCTCTTCGTCAATCACGTCAGCATGGAGACCAATTCACCACCCTCTTAACTGCACATAATTTTTTAAAGTACCAACAAGTATCACCTTGGGGGAGAAATCCCACCAAACACCATCTCGAATTACCTTCCATGGATATGTTTGATCCAAAGACATTGCTTATATTGAGCAATGGCAACAACTTTAGCCTTGAGGAGACAGATTGTTTCCCAAGCAATAGGGGGTTATTGACCATGAAGGATGATTCAAAATACAAATTGATCATGGAGGATATGAGGACCTTGAGATCCTAATTTAAGAGACGGACCAGTAGTGCTGACGTGTATGCAAAGTGGATAGTCAAATTTTTTTTTTTTTTTGTTTCAATTGTTCTACCCCTTTCTCTTTGATTCACGCATATGATATCTACAAAGCGAACTATAGTTTGCCTTTGAAGATATCCATGAATATGTAAAAAACGAACCATGCTTGATTCCCCTTTAGAGACATCCAGAAAAAACATTTATCTGCTCTCTCTCTCTTTCTCTCTCTCTTCGAGCCCCCAGCCTCATATTCCTCTCTCTCATTTCTTAAACCAATACCATAGATGAGAATAAATGAGAGCGTGATTGAAAATAAGAACACATTTACTAAAACGCATTTGATTAATTTAAATATGATGAGATAATATTCATAATATTAATTAAGTATAGGTATGATATTGATGTTTAACATTGACTTAATAATTTCTAACATAAATTACTATCCCTCTCCCTATTAATAGATTAGTGGAAGTTGAAGGTTTCTATTCTCATTCTCATTCGCTCATTTTTTACAGTTTTCATTAAACAAACATGAGACTTGTATTATAAATTTATGTATTCCCACTCTCACTCGCCAACTCCCTCCTACCAAATGATGATTCATGTATTCCTATTTTGACTCGCGGACTCCCTAATACCAAATACCTCATTGTAAAAAAAAAGTGTCAATGATCTACCAAAAGCATTCTAACATTTCACGTGTGTTACATGTATTTTACATATGACTAACATTGTTTTAAACTTTCTCATAAAAAGTATCCCTTAGGACAAAATTCAATGGCTAAATTTGTATAAAATTTGAACACAGCATTGATCCATGTTCAAAGTTTGAAAATTTTAGAAAGCTCTTATTTTTCCAAAAGACCCCTAAGAAAATTTGGCATAGGTCTAAATAGTGCTTAAGGAATGGATGTAATTAACAAGAGTGATTGCGATCATAAAACTTCTTTGTCTTAATATGTTTAACTAAAAATTTAGACAATTCTTTTCTCAATTTTTTTAGGTGACGTAAGTTCGATCCAAATTTATACTTGCACAAATCATTCAATCTAAAGAAATCTACAAAAAACGTATATAAAAAATGGCAATCTTTTTCTCTATATAAACCTTAGTCTTCACTTCTTTTGGGGGTTGTCATCAACCTCTTTGTCGATGGTAAGCCTTAATCTGATTAATTTTTATTCCAATTATATGTTTACCTATAGATTTTTATGAACAAAGTCAACATGTTCATTTGTAAGAGTCTTATTTTATCTTTATATGAGGGTTAGTATCTTTTTTAGAATTTTGTTCAATGGTATGGTCTAGTACATTGAATGAAGGTCGATTTTGATCAAGTCACCGGCCACAACATGAATTATAAGGTTCTCTATCAATGATAAAAATATAAAATTATTGAAGAAAATTTGTAACAATATTGTGATAATTTTGAGAACGGATATACATAAGTAAAACATTTTATTTGTTGATTAGCCATTGCCGCCAATTGCCTATGGTGGCAAGGGTTATGCCTTTCCTCCCTACCAATTAGGTTCGATTCCTAGGGGCATCACTCTTCTCTTACCAATTTGGGAATGTTGTGAGTGAGAGAGGTTGGACCTAGCTTTAGATATTAGCATCCTGTGCCTTGTCTACTACAAGCCGATTGTGTTAGTACTTGTTTCCCTATGGTAAGGGATCCAATGGGTTGTACTAATTGTCAATATTTAAAAAAAGGAAAATTATATTCAAATAATCTCTACTTTCAGTTTTTGTATGCTAGTGGTTCTTATTTGTTTTTTTGGTATTCTGGTGGTCCTAAAAATCAAAAAAATGTATTCTAGTGGTACCAAATCTACCTCCATAGTTTTTAAATTTTAAATTTTTTTTATTCCTGTTGCATATTATTTTTATTTTTTTCATTTTTGCCCCTAGAAAGGTTATGATTTGTAGTTACTAAAAGAATTTTAAATTTTTTTGAGAATCCGAGCAATTCTTATGATTTTTTTAAGGAAATAAAAGTGAAAAAATCGAAAAAGTCGAAAATATTGGGACAATTAACATTGTAAATTCATTAAGAATCGTGGGAACTGTTATGCTAAGTTTTAAATCAAATGCTAGTCAAAGACCATGATATTTAATTATACACTCGATTCTTATTTTTTTGGACCATCAGAAAACAAAAATAAAATAGAGATTATTTACATACAAAAGTTGAAAATAGAGATTATCATAATTCAATTTGCATA
Organism: Portulaca oleracea; assembly: GCA_029582165.1. Lineage (NCBI taxonomy): Eukaryota > Viridiplantae > Streptophyta > Magnoliopsida > Caryophyllales > Portulacaceae > Portulaca > Portulaca oleracea. Next base: position 7,288,369 of record CM055883.1, on the reverse strand, counting down.
AAAAAAATGTAAAATTTGTTATTATTTATTTAAAACTCAATTTTTTATATTTCATATCCACAATTATTTCTTCACAATTTTTATTGTAAATATCATTTTACTTCGATTTTCACTGTAAGTAAAAGTAAGGATTCTCAATAAAATTATTTTTTTTGACAAAGAATATACATTTCTTCATTCAATATTCCATTTATTCGGATGCAAAGTCACTTTGATCCAACTTTTTGAGAGCCATCGGTCAGATAAATACATGAAATCTGTTAGGTAAGATATAAGACACCTTAACATGAAGGGAAGGCGCAGTTAAGTACTAAACTCGTTGTTGGTAAATAATCAGATTCACGCACAAAGAAGATGAGAGTATCTATCGATAGGAAGAATGATATGGTATGAATTTAGACCACGTTTTTAATTACATGGGACTTAAAATGGGAGATATACTACTAATCCGCCTTATTTAGTCTCACACGTACAGTAGACAATTAAGATAAAGACAAAGGTTCTACTTCTAGAAACTCCTTCACTTTCTTGATATTCCTTCACCATGACCCCACCCCCCCCCCCCCCTTCCGATCCACAGATTTAGTAGGCCTTGTTCTTTTTTCCATTGACAAATTGCATTATCATAGAATACCGCAGTTTGCTATAACTCATCGTACTTTATCACAAATTATTATTTTTTTCTCTCTTTTCACTTTTCTCTTCTACTTTTTACACTTTCTATCCTCACCTACCCCACATACCAATAATCTACCACAATTTCACCACACTCACCACAATTATAGTATTACACCACATCACATCACACCACACCATACCGCAAAAATACCGTAGAAAAGAATAGGGGCTTAGGGCGTTGGATTCAATGAACCTCTCATTTCGGCTGTTCCCATACTTATAGTTCCTCATTACATATTGTCGGTTATAATATATGTGGGTTGATGACCTTAGTCAAGCTCAGTCCACTAACCAACAGCATAGCTTAACTGTGTGTTATGATTGAACTACAAAGAAATAGATAGCTTCTTAAAAAAAAAATTATTTGTATATGGAAAGCGTTTCTTATATATATAAAGCAAATAAATTTTGACTCAAAATGAAATAAATATATATCTAGTCTCATGGGATTAGGCCCCGTTCTTTTATACAACTGACTATGGTGTGGTGCGGTGCGGTGTGGTGGAATTTTGCTGGGCTTTGGTTTAATAATTGTAAATGAGTTGGAAAATGTGAAATTGTGGTGGGTTGTGGAAAGTTTAACTTTTAATAAAAAAAATAAAAATTAAATTAGAAAAAATAGATTGGGTGGGTTGTGGTAGATTGTGGTGGATTGGTGGGTTGTGGTGGAATATGACAAGTTGCGTTGAGGTGTGACACCACAACCAACCAGCCGCATAAAATAACAGGGCCTTAATATCTCCAATATGGTACTTTTCACACGAAGATTGAGAGATATAGATTGATGTACATAGGTAACATTCCCTTCGTGCAATGGGAGTGTATGCAGAGCGTGATTCTAATAGACAAAAAATGTTTTGAAAAAAAACACAGTCACTTTGAAAATCACTTGAAAACGGCTTGGGGAACCAAGAGAATGGGAGAGCGAGAGAGAAGGGTAACTTAATACATGTGTGCTCCTTCTCTCTCTCAAAAAACATGTGTGCTCCAAGAAATGAGTAGTTAAACAAGTAAACTAGCTGTATCTAAAAAAACATGCACTAAACGCAAGAAGGGTACCTACCGATAATTATTCTCTTGCAACTTATCTTCGGTAGAGGTCATCTCTAACTTATCGCATCATGTACACATGGGTCCTAAAAATTCAATTTTGGTAGGGAACATGAAAGATAAGGATATGTTTTGTGGAAATATTGAACACCGTCACAACAAAATAGAAAAGATGTTAGTTGTATTGATGAATCAGATTGGACACTATCGTGTGGAAAACTCATTGTCTTGAAAGTTATTCTCCAGAGCAATGGTGGAACTCTTCAACGATGGACATTCCTTGTGTTGGATTACACGATATGATTAGTCTCGTGCACTCTCGATTTAATCAGTTGCAGTAAAACAATGAATGCCCAAAACATTAGAGAAAAAACATAGAAGGAAAAGGAGAGAAGATCATTTATAATTTTGTGCTAGAAACTAGGAATTGTTTTTATAGGAGAGAATGAGAGAGTTTCAATATTGACATTGAAAAACAACAAATAGACTAAAGTGTAATCAACTTTGTAAATTAGAAAGCATGTCTTGTAAAAGATAAAGTTTCGTAAACAAACATATCAATCAAACCAGTCAAAACTATAATCTTTGAGTCAATTAAATAATTTTTTTGTAAAATGTATAGAACCCAACCACCCCTCGCTCGATCCGCCAACCAACTGAATGACTGTGTGCATATGTGTGGTCCACCGAGCCTACCCTTGGTTTATTTTCTCCATGATATCAGGAGAACTCTACTATTTTAAGTATTCACTCTCACCTTATTCTTTCTACGTGAGACATTTCTTTATTTTCAAAGTCTCAAATGTGGGTCCAAAACACTTGCAACTTTTAAACTTTGCCAACAATTTCGAAGCTAGTTCTTACCCTTTGATATAAATCTTAATTTATATATATTGAATAATTAGTAGTTAAAATCTATGAAATTTACTATTGCATATATATCCCCCATTTTAACATATAATAAGGAATAGAAGGAGTACTATATTAGAGAAATTAAATGATATTAATATTTTAAAAATATAATACTTATAATAATAATATTAATAGTAATAATTTTTAATTTCTTATCAATAATAATAATAACAATGATAATCTTTTTGGTATTATTGCCTCAAAAAAAATCTTATTGGTATTATTTGAAAAGGGGAAACACAAGAAATAATATTGAAAAAGATGTGATTGGGTGGAGGGAACAGTCGGGAGGAAAAGCACATAAATCACGAGAGACATGCGTGGGCAGTAAGCTGTCAAGGGACCAACCCAAGGTTGAGACTAGAGTTGTCAAAATTTTGTATCATTCCAAACATTTAAATTGTGTGACTTTGAAAAAATTGGATTTGGACATAAATTTTTTGTCCCAATTTCGATATCGATTGAATTATTCAAGTATGCGGACATAATATTCATCTTTTTTCTATTGTCCGAATCGAATTTCGATCGAAAAAAATAGTCCCGTTTTGAATTGTCTGATCAGTATAACCCGAAAAAACCGGATCTCAATATCAATTTCTATCCGAAACTTTGACATTGGTTGACCAAAATTCCACCCCAACCCAGTTCTTTAACAGCGCTACAATCGTTATATGGTCCACCGTGGTGTACTTGCTTAGTTACACTTACACCACTTGTATTAATTTTTTTTAAAATAAATTCATCAATATTAATTAAAAAATTCATTAGTATTTTTAAAGCTATTAAATATTTGAATAATTCTTCACGTAAAATTTAATATATTGAAATAGGAAAATTGGATTTTAATAATCTCTACTTTCACCTTTTGTATGTTAATAATCCGTAGTTTATTTTTGTATTCTGATGGTCCAAAAAAAAAATTGTATTCTAGTGGGGTGCCACCGAAGTGGTGATAACTCGGTAGTTTGCCGACATGTACTGGCAACAGCGTGTAAGACCGAGAATTCAAACCACCAGAATATATAGTCAACTATGAAGATGGACAACCAAAATACAATAAATATATGAATGAAACTACTGGAATATAATAACAATTTAAATGAGTCCATTAGAATACAACTAAAATAATAATTCTTTGGCCAAACACACTCTCACCGGTACACGTTAGCAAACCACCGAGTTATCGTCAAGTCGACTCGGTGACATCTCATCATAATACAATTTTATTTCTTTTTAGACCACTAAAATCCAAAATGAAAGTAAGAATTATTACCGTACAATTTGTAGAAGTGGGGATTATTAGAATCCAATTTTCCTATTTCAATATATGTGATATTTTTACTACCTTTGTCCCACATATTTTTCTATTTATCTAATTTAAGAAGACCAATGCTTAATGAGAATTGAGATGAAAAGTTTGTAATTTATCCAAACTACTCCTACTTTTAGTTGAAGATAATAATTGTTCAAATTGTAAAAGCTGATAAATAAATTCATTAATTAAAGGTAAAAAAATGACAGTTATTGAAATTATAGAAAAAAAAATATATTTTAAGATAAAAAAACTTAATAAAATTACAAATATTTTGAAGGTATGTAATACTCCCTTTGTTCCATATTAACTGTCGTCTTTGTAAATCGTGCAGTTGAGTTAAATCATTTATGTGCCATACAACTTTCATTTTTGTCAGTTTTGCCACACAACTCTTAAATTTGTCAAATGTGCCACATAACTTTGAAAACTTGTAAAAAATGTCACCTAACTTTTAAATTTGTCAAATATATCATATAACTCTCAAAACTTGTAAAAAATGCCACCTAACTTTGAAAAATTGTTAAAAATGCCACAAAATGAGATTGTGACATATTATAACAAGTAAAATTTATTTTTATTTTTATTTTAAATTTACTTTTAAATTTAAAATAGAGAAAAATAGAAGAAAAAAAACCTAATATATAAATATGATTTTATTTTATGGTGTTGACGAGGAATAAGAAGAATTACGAGATGTGTTGGATATATTAATTGAAGTTAAATTAATAAATTAAAGCCTTTTTTCTATTATTTCTAATTATTATAAATTATAAAAATAAATGAATATAAAGTCTAATTGTTATAATAGGTCAAAATCTCATTGGATGGTATATTTGACAAATTTAAAAGTTAGGTGGTATTTTTGACAAATTTTCAAAATTATATGATATATTTGACAAATTTAAAGGTTTTGTGACAAAACTAACAAACATTGAAAGTTATATGGCATGAAAATGATTTAACTCTCGTGCAGTCAAATTTTCAAAATTTTTTACTATAAATTTGTTGATAGATATAATGAATTGATATATAAATTATCAACCTCGCTATATGTGGACAGATTGACAGATCTAGGGGAGACACTACAATGGATACATTCACCGTGTAAGTTTTGACACTTTGACCCTATTCACTATTACACTCTACTCTACTCGCTAGTCAAAACCCATCACAACCCCTCTCACTTTCTCTCCCCGCTTCTACTACCTTCCTTGTTCCTTCTTCCTTCTCTTCCCTTTTATATTTACCTTAGCCTGCCTTCCAAGAACCATCCCCTCCTCCGTCTCTGACCACTGACCCTTACTACTATTATTAAAATAAAATTCACAAAATAATACCCACATCAAATTATTTAATATAAATCTATCAAATTCACATCCTCCATCTCATCATCACCACACGCATTTCACACCTCCTAGTATCCTCCCTCCTCTCTCCCTCCCTCTCCCCAGCCGCCGACCACCTCTTTCTCTCTCTATCTCTCTCTCTACTATCACCACGTGTTTCCCATTTTCATGAATTTCTGATTTCTTTATTCAACCTTTGTTCAGCCATGAATTTGTATTCGGATGATAATGCTTCCCTCATGATGGACGCCTTCATATCCTCCTCCAATTACTCCTCCTTCTCCACCGCCACCGCCGCCTCAACCACCACCACCGCATCTCCGCCGTACTTCTCCCAGGACAGCCTCCAGCACCGCCTACAGGCCATCATCGACGGCCCACCCAGGCCACCCCGGGACTCCTCCTGGACCTACGCCATCTTCTGGCAGTTCAGCCTCGACATCTCCGGCGGCGACCACCCACTCCTCGGCTGGGGCGACGGCTACTACCGCGGCGGCGACGAGGGAAAGTCCGGCCGCCGTGACTCGGCCCGGCCACCCACGAACCCCGCTGAGCAGGAGCACCGGAAAAGGGTCCTCCGGGAGCTCAACTCCCTCATCTCCGGCAACCCCGCCCCGGAGGACGCCGCCGTCGACGAAGAGGTCACCGATACAGAGTGGTTCTTCCTCATCTCCATGACCCACTCTTTCGGGCCGGGTCAGGATCTGCCGGGTCAGGCCCAGCTCACGGCGAGCCCGATCTGGGCCGCCGGGACGGAGCGGCTGGCGAGTTCGCCCTGCGAGAGGGCCAAGCAGGGGGCCTGTTTCGGGTTGCAGACGATGGTGTGCATTCCGGTCCCAAACGGCGTCGTTGAGTTGGGGTCGACGGAGATTATCTTCCAGAATCAGGCTTTGATGAATAAGGTTAGGGTTTTGTTCTCCACCCCGCCGTCCACCGACCCAACGAGTTGGCCGGCGGAGAATATCGACCAGGGGGAGACCGACCCGGCGGCGATTTGGATCAAGGACCCCACTCCGCCGCCGCTGCCTCCGCCCCCGGCGGAGGTCAAGCAAGCCCAAACTCCCCAATCAAGCAAAACCCAGAATCAAAATCCAGGAATGTTCGCCAGGGAACTCAACTTCTCCGATTACGCACCCAAGACCTCCGCCCAGATGAAGCCGGAGTCCGGCGAGATACTCAGCTTCGGCGGCAAGAACAACAGCAACGCAGCCATAAATTTCGGCGCCGGAATAATAAACCCGCAGTCACTGACCGACAACACAAACGTCAAGAACAAGAGAAAGTCGCCGACTTCCGGCGTGAGCAACGAAGAAGGGATGCTATCCTTCACCTCCGGAGTACTCCTCCCCTCATCGGGAATCGTAAAGTCAAGCACAAACGGCGGCGACTCCGACCAGTCCGACCTGGAAGCCTCCGTCGTCCGCGCCGCCCCGGAGCCGGTGGAGAAGCGGCCGAGGAAGCGTGGGCGGAAGCCTGCTAACGGCCGCGAGGAGCCGCTGAACCACGTGGAAGCGGAGCGGCAGCGGCGAGAGAAGCTCAACCAGCGGTTCTACGCCCTACGCGCCGTGGTCCCCAACGTCTCCAAGATGGATAAGGCGTCCCTCCTCGGGGACGCCATCTCCTACATCAACGAACTCAAGTCCAAGCTTCAGTCCTTCGAGTCCGAGAAGGAGGATCTCATGGCGCAACTCTCCGCCCTCAAGAATGAGCTCCTCGCCGCCGGGAAGGCTGCGGCGGCAGGGGCAGCGGCCCCGCCACCTCCGCCGCTTCCGGAGGAGGATACCAAGGCGGCGATACACCAGAGCAAAGAGATGGAGATCGACGTGAAGATAATCGGATGGGATGCGATGATCAGGGTGAACTGCAGCAAGAAGAACCACCCGGCAGCGCGGCTGATGACGGCGCTGAAGGAGCTCGACTTGGATGTCACGCACGCCAGCGTGTCGGTCGTCAAGGATTTGATGATCCAACAGGCGACCGTTAAGATGGGGAACCGGTATTACTCACAGGAACAGCTCCGGCTCGTTCTCGGGTCCAAGATTTCGGATACCCGGTAGAACACCCGGGTCGGGTCATCGGGAATCCAGTGCATGCATTACGTGTTCATAGTTTTTGTTATTATTGTTAGTATTATTATTAGTTATTATGAAGATGATTACTATTAGTATTGATACATATATATGGCTTATTATTAATATGGATGGTAGTTTAGATGAGGCAACAGCTAGCTCAGAAAGAATAAGCCATTACAGGTATCGATCTTCTCTCTTTGTAAATGGAAATGAAGAGATTTTCTGCTAAGTTCAGACTTCAGATTAACTACTTTCTTACTCAAAAGTTTTGGTTCTCATGTGGTAATTCAAATGATCATTAGGTTGCGACTGTTGCTTTGAAGGTCTTGCATGGGATCATCACTATAGTTGGATTGCATTGGGTGTTATTGGTTAGTTCGCTTTAACCGTTCATCTTAATGATAATCTTTTGAAAAGATGAAATTGTAGTGATAAATTAGTTACGTAAACAATCGTTCATAGTTCGAATAAGCGGTCGCTGTAAATCGTACAATGATCATGAATCGAGATGATAACGGTGCATAAGTACACCAAGTGTATTATTGACAGCTAGTATTTATAATAGCAACTCAATTAATTCAGGAAAGTGGCTTCGCTGATTTTATTGTAAAAGTTACATAAGCTTAAATTAATACAATAAATTAAAGCAAAAGTTAAATCAAATCTTATTTAATTCTAATATCAAAGTTATATGCGTCAATTAATTACGTACAGTCAATCAGAAGGGTCCATTTTTATAAATGGTACAATGATCATGAGTCGAGATGTGACAATGAATCATAAATACACTAACTGTATTATTGACAGCTAATATCTAAAAGAAATTCAATTTTATTGTAAAAATTATATAAGCCAATTATAACTAGTCCATATATATACGGTTTAATATAATAAAACTAAGCAAAATTAAATCAAATCTAATTTAATCATATACTGTATGAAAGATGTATACGCAAATTAATTACTCCCTCCGTCCCTAAATATAAGTCGTTTTAACTCATTTTTTTTGTCCCAAAATGTTTGTCGCTTTTCTCTTCCCAATACAACTAACTTATTATTTCACATTTAATAATTAATTTTCTAACACTACACTAAATATATCATTAATTACATTTTAATCACAATTTACTAGTAAACTGTCAAGCTTATTGATTCTCTCAAAACCCTTCAAAACAACCTATAATTAGGGACGGAGGGAGTAGTCAAAATATGCACTTAATACAACACAATTATCGGTAATAACAAAGCCTTCCAAATACTATAAAATGTTGAATTGACTAACATAATGTACTTGATGGTTGGATACATGCATAGCATTACATGATTAATTACAAAAGGAAGTTAAATTAGAAGTCTTTTACATCACCATGTGTTAGGTGGGTGGGGTTAGTGGCGTCTCACAATCTTGCTTTACTGTGGAAAGCCCAAAACTTTTTTCAAAAATTAATTCTTTATTATAAATGTAAAGCCATGATTCACATGGTAGTGTTTCCTGTTTATTAACAACTATTTTTATTTTGTTGTAATTTGGTGATGCCATGCAGACATTTTTTTTAATTAAAAAAAAAGTGAACATGTATCCTTTTTTTCAATCTTGACCAATTTCTTCCTTTTTCCTAGACACGTTTCTCTTTGTTTATTTTACTCGAAAAGTAGCAACATGCTTCATCTTATCTTTAACTTCTGAATAATCTGAAATTTATAATGCGCATCATTATTGCTATCTTATTTTATTTGTGTATTTCTCACAAGTTGCATTTTATATGGATATACTAGTATTTTTATAAGTATCTTAAATGACCATGTTATCTACCACCTAATATTCAAATAGTGACATGCCCTACCTAAATCATATTTTATATCTTGGCACACTTGACATGGGTAGTATCATCATATAATATAAAAATTGGACTACAGACATAGGAGTTAGGACCATGCATAAACTATCATGGTGCAGGTGAGTCCAACAGAATAGTCTCTGGTCCGTTCTTTTGTACGGTTGGAAATATGTGAAAATTGTGTGGTATGGTGAAATTGTGGAAAGACAGGAAAATGTATTGTATTGTGGAATGATATGGTGAAATTTGTAGAAAGTATGGTTGATGTGGTAAGTGAAGAGAGAAAATACGAAAGTAGAGGAGAAAAGTAAGGAGACATATTGTTAATGATTGTGATAAAGTGTAGTATAGTATGGTGAAGTGTTGAAAATATTGAATAATATGATAAGTTATGGTATCACACAAAAGAACATGGCCTCAACCTTTTATAATACCCAAATATAACATAAAAGGCTCCAAGTATGAACGACAACACTTTATCGTCTTAAGACTACAATCTAAGAGCTGAAAACTTTCCTACTCATTATGTTAGCGCTTTAATTAACTAATGGATTATTGGACGATAATACACTGAACTTTAGGGGTATTGGATAATAATGCACTGAACTTTTTTTTTTTTAACTCTAATACGCTGAACTTTGAGGATATTGGACAATAATGCACTCAGACCAATTCAACTGGTGGTTGACGCGGTGGCTGTCCTACTTTGAGATGTTGTTTTTCTATTTTTTTTCCAAAAAAATATATTAATCATCCTACTTATGTGTACTTTCTTACACGGTAAAAAAATTTTCTGATAAAAATAGAAAAACGACACCTCAAAGTAGGACAACCACCACGTCAACCACCAGCTGAATTGGTCTGAGTGCATTATTGTCCAATATCCTCAAAGTTTGGTGTATTAAAGTCCAAAAAAAAAGTTCAGTACATTATTGTCGAATACCCCTAAAGTTCAGTGTATTATCATCCAATAATCCTTAATTAATAATCTACCACCATCTACTTCAATTAGTTTACGACATAAAGAAAAAGAAAATTCATCTACTTAGGCCTGTCAAATTCATGGGTAACATCAGTTTATCAAATTAACATAAATTTGTCAAAAGTTAACAAAATTTGCCAAAAATTACCAAAACTTATCAAAATTAACTTTATCCAACTTTTACTATTGAATTTGAGACACCCTTAGGCTATAAAATCTACTCATGCCACATAATTATGTGGGTATTAGCAAGTCCACTAATAACCTGGCATTTTTGTGTTCCAAAATATGAGGCAAATTTTGATTATTCTTCTGATAATTGAGTAATGTTGTAAATTTGTAACACATGTATATATCGATAAAAAAAATCTCAACCACCACATAATTGCACAATAAAATGTCTACATTGGGATTCAATGTTATTGGTTTGACGCTGAAAGCAAATCGCACGAACTGATCACAATGAAAGCAACACCCATCAACTAAATTATTGGAAAAAAAATGTTAATGACACATATGTTTGAAAGATTAACAGATGCTCAATTTTGAGCCATAGTGACGAACAAATGTTTAGTTACTGTCATTGCCACTAAACTATGAATTTTCAAAAAGAATATTAGTGACCCTTCTTTTGTATATATTTAATTTCTCTATTATCATTTATTTATTTATGGTTAAAACATCATAAAAATAGAAGATTATCATAAACTTTTGCTTTCATTTGTTATTGTCGTTATTAAATTAATTTGAAATTGACAAACAATTGTTATAAAATTCTAATATCATAATTCCTATAAAAAAAAAATTGGGATTATTTCAAGGGTAAAAGAAGATTATATAGCGTGAGAAATCATGTGGAACAAGTATAATGGTCATATATAGGATAAACATAAGCTATAAGATCAACACGGGTGAAATTAAGACCAACACGACTCGTATTGGTGTCCAAAAAGCTATTTTAAACTAATTTTTGGGCTCAACACGGACCGTGTTGCTCCAACATGGACCGTGTTGAGGCCTTGAATCAGTTTAATGCTCCAACAACTATATAATCTTCACCATTAAGTCATAATTTCATTTTAATACCATATTTAAAGTCCCAACAGCTATATTATCTTTATACCACATGAACAATAGACTTAGCCAAGGTCAAGATACTCATTAAGGACCTTAATTAAGTCTTTGACCAAGGGTATATATAAAGAGGGTGAGAAGTCTCCTGTAAATAAGAGCAATTCTCTAGCCATTTGAGCACATCAGCTTATAATCACATCCCATCATTCTTGTCTACACTGCAACTATACTAGAATGTTTCAAGTGAGATCAACATTCTTGAATGTGTTAAGTGTTAAGTTTTATCTCTTTGAACATTTACGGTATAGTAAATAGTTTTTAAAGAAAATGAGTTCGTCCACGACTCTTAGCGATACTCTAAGTGAGATTACCATTAGAATCTATACCATACTTCCTTTCCTCCGACCAAAATTACTAAAAATCTTCTCTCAAATGAGTATGAATTTCTTTTTAAAAAATGTACTAAAAATCTTCTCACAAATAATTGTGAACAATGCTTCTCCATTCCATATAATTAGTTGCTATAGGATACAATAATCCTTACTTTGTTTTTGTATTCTGGTAGTTCAAAAAAGAATAAAATTGTATTCTAGTGATACGAAATCTACCTCCACATTTTTTTAAAAAAAATTTCAGCCCATATTGTTTTTATTCTTTTCATTCCTTCCCCCAGAAAAGTTATAAAGTGTAGTTACTAAAAGAATTTTTAAAATTAATTTTTTGAGAATCCAAGCAATTATTATGATATTTTTCAAAGGAATAATAGTGAAAAATCATATAAAATCTAAAAAAATCTAAAAACAAATTTGGGCCAGATGTTGTAAATTCATTAAAAATCATGTGGAAGTGTTCTGCTAAGTTTGAATCAAATGCAAGTCAAATCTATGATATGTAGGGTATACACTTAGTGATGTCTCATAAAAATACGATATTTAATTTTTTTGGACCACCAAAATCCAGAAACAAAGTAGAGATTATTGACATACAAAAGCTGAAAGTTGGAAACTTTTAAAATCCAATTATGCTATTTATGATTGTAGTTAATAACATAGACTTGGAATATGGTTTGAAATACCAAAACCTACTAAATTTCATTACGTAGGAATGAATTTTTCCAAAAAATTGTTGGGAGGTGCCACACATTTCTAACAATTTACTAGAGGGGGATCATATTTTTTTAATACACTAGAAGAGGACCACATCTTCAAAGAACTGGCTGTTGGGTGATTTTCCGACAATTTTCACTAAATTCCGGCGACGTATATATGAAAAGACAGAAATACCTCTATGTTTTATCAAACAATTTATGGGAGGTGTCATACATTTCTAAAAACTAACTGGACGGGAACCACTTTTTTTACACATCTTCTCTGCACTCTCTCCTCCCCCAAATATCAATACAACTCAACCCATCAAAACCATAAACAAACACATTTCTTCTCCTTCTTCTTCATTTGTCCACCACCCGACTACTAACACATCCACCAGTCCAACCGCCAACAATACCACCATCACTCAATTCGACACTCAACCACCACGACTATTTTAAATCAAACCACAATCTTGACACAACCAATCACAAATCTCTTTCTTCATCCCATCAGCATGTCAACTTCTCAATCAGTTTTTTTATTTTTGGGTCTTAACTCAACCCATCAAGACCTAATATCAAGCAAGCAAGGAGAGAGGAGGAAGGGTGTCAGGTGCGGCGTTTAGTTGTCGTGGGTTTGGGCGTCGGTCAACATAGGTCGCTGGCAGCGGCCTCGGTGGCAGCTGCGGGTCTGGTCGCGTGAAATACAGGAGAAACGAGGATGGTTCAGGATTGAATTCGAGTGGTTATGAGTGTTTTTGGGTTGCTGAAATGGCTTTTTCTGGTGATATTTGGGATGCAAAAATGGAGTCTGATTGGTGGTTATGGTGTAGGTGTTGAATTCAATTTGAAACAGGGAATGAGATTAGAGATTAGTGTTTGATTGTGTCAAACTTAGATTGAGATTTGATTTAAAATGACCATTGTTGTTCTCGGTGTTGGCTGAGCGCTGAAGTGGTGGTGGTGTTGGTGGTGGTTGGACTTGTGGTAGTGGTGGCGGTCGGGTGGTGGATGGACGAAGAAGAAGATGAGTTTGTTTATGATTTTGATGGGTTGAGTTTGTATTAATATTTTTCTATGATATTTCTTTTTAATATTGTTGAGTTTCTTTGTGGCCCATTAGATCCGTTATGGTCCAAAACGGCAAAGGAGTGAGGCGCTAGGCGCGCCCCAGGTAGAGAGAGACGAAAGGAGGCACCATCATGGGTGCTACGAGGAATCCTGAGTGGCGTGGAATTCTTCTTGTGGTTAAGTTTGTTTAACCTAGATTCTCTCTTCAAGTCAGATATATTACTTGTTGTTATTAGAGTTTTAATGTAAGTCTAATTTATTCTGGTCACCCTATAAATAGGGTACAGTCTTCTCCACTTTAACCTACGACGATCAATTTGATCAGAGAGAAAATATTGAGAAAGATATAGTTTCACCAATATTTTCTCCAGTGTTATCCGAGAGAGATTGTGAGTTGAGAGTTTGAGAGATTTTTGTAATTTTCATTGTTGATCATATCACACCCTTGTGATAGTGATTGAGTTGTACTCCTTCTTTCTCTTAGTAGATTATTTTCTGGCAGTCGTCGTCCGTGGGTTTTCTCCGAGTTTTTCGGTTTCCCACGTATACCTGGGGTTCGTTTTATCGCTTATTTTTCGTTCCTGAAATTTGTCGTAATTTCTGTCATATTGTTTATTTCTCTTCCGCTATAACCTTAGACTTATTTTCCTAACAAATACATTTATAGATTATGCATGAGTTTTAAAAAGAAAATCTTAGGGCTTCATGTTAATTGGAATCACAATCATTTAATTTCAACAGTGCATAAGTTGGTCGAATAACTTCTCTATCAAACCCCTCTTAAAGGTGCTTCAATAGCCTGCAATTTGTCAACCTTGCTACCTAAAATCGGCCACATAGCTGATAGGGAAGCCTTTGTCGTCCTTTACTATCTATCTTGCTATCCCTTCCACAAATAACCTACACAAGGTTATTTTGTGGTATGCATAATGTCACCACAAATTTCAACCATATCATCTCAAAAATTGTGTGATGCTGCGAAGCGATAAAATGCTTGCCTTTCTATGATTTCTATTACCACGTTGCTCTATGAGAACTTGTCAACTTCATGATCCGATGTTATGGGTATGGCGTTTGTGTTGAGATTATTTCAATAGTATAAATGGATTATGAGTATATTGGAATTATAAGAGATAAGTTGAAGGACTGGATTAAGTATTAAAATGAAAGTTATAGTTAATATGGATACAATCGGGACCAACATGGATTGTATTATAGCACCCACAATGCTAGAGAAAGGGGAACAAGTCTAACAAGGACTATGTTCTAGTTCTAAAATAGTATATGATCAATTGATTTTGTCATGGTCTTGATTCTCATTGATTAAAGATCATCTTAAAGGGCGTAGACCAACGCTACATGGTAAGAAAAGTTTGCAAATCATTTGATCATACTCTCACAAATCTTATTTAATCACCTCTTTATCTTGTTTAAACTGCAACTATATATATTCACTACGAAAAACCTCTCTGTACCGACCATTTTTCCAACCATTTTTCATTTAAAAACGGTTGGAAGCCTAAATACCGACCATTTTTCCAACCATTCACGATAAGAAAAGTTACTTTGGGTAACAAAATTTTTTTTTTGCCGTAGTCTAATTGAACTGGGTTTTGGACAGTTTTGTAGGTCAACTTCAAAAACTCGTCATTAATTGTATAGGTGGTTTTAACTAATGAACCTTGACCTGGTAATTCCCTTTTGAGTTAGTTTTAATAGGAATTT
Organism: Portulaca oleracea; assembly: GCA_029582165.1. NCBI lineage: Eukaryota > Viridiplantae > Streptophyta > Magnoliopsida > Caryophyllales > Portulacaceae > Portulaca > Portulaca oleracea. The sequence continues at coordinate 7,273,216 of CM055883.1, read as the reverse complement.
TGAATTTTGAATGTTCGAGGTGTATAACTTGAGTTATAGTAGTTCTACCAAGAGTAGGTGAGAACTGGACCAATCTGGCTGTCTAGTGTTTTTAAATCCCTTCGAGGCTTAACTAGGTTTCGATGTCAACATGAAAGTTTTGGTAGACTCCTTGAGATTTCCAGAAAGATAAAACCAAGTTAATAAGATGTCGGGAAGTCAGTTTATGGTCTCTACAAGGCAGACTTAGCAATCTATCAAGTTTCCAAGTTGAGGTAAATAAGTCTCTTTGACTTTAAACCCGGTCTTTTTTGTGAGTGTTTTCTATGAATGTTAGGAACCCTAAAGTAGTGTTCCTAGGATTGGGTAAGGTAGGAGGGCATCTACTAACTTCGTTGGGACATTATTTGTTTCAACAATTATTTCATTTTATAGGTTCAGGTTACATGGACTCATTTAGTGAGCTCAACTGTATTTGTTGACGTGAAGTGAAAACTTCAAGTAATGACTATGCCCTAATCCCCATTAGGATGACTTTTACTTGTTTCGTGATTTTACTCTATTTGCTGAATGTGCATCCTGAATGAGACTTTTTTATGAAAATGTGAACTGTCTGTTTGTATGGTTGTGTATGGTCTTTCTCTTTGGGTAAAATAGGACGATCTTTTGTAAGTTGTTTCTTGCTACCAGTTTTGGGGAACTGGGTTGGGTTGTGGTGAATTCTGAAGGTTGTGTAATCCTCATATACTAGTAATTCAAGTGAGACTAGATGCGGTTCGAGTAACATCCCCAAAGACACATAATATGTTCCTGCTTCCTAGGGGTTATGTGTGTGCACATGTTGTATTGCTGGGACGGTCATCCAGACTGTTATTACTAAGAATTTCGGAAATGTGATGCTATTGTTGTGATTGTGTCAGAAGTCTGGGACTTTGTGTTTTGAGGGGTTTGTACGCCCTGCCTGCCTAATAAAGCTGAATTGAAGTTTGTGTCTGGTATTGAGTATTTTCTATCATTTCTATGATGGGAACAAATTGTTTATGAACTGGTTTGACTGTTTCACTTCTCCTCCTAAATAAACTAAATTGAACTGTAACTTGTTATAATAGTTAGGGGTAGACACTATTGAGTTCCATACACTATTGAGTTCCATCTCATTTTTGCAAATCTTTTATTTCAGGTGAAGACTTCTGTGATGAGAAAGGCTACTAGAAATGAGGACGCTGTAATTGATGGTTGGTTTAGAATAAATTGTTAGAGATGCTTGTTCAGACTTGTAGTTAGTTTAATCACATATTGTCGAGTTTAAGGATTGAAAGATATTTATCGTTGTTTCCATTTGAGTACCAGCTGTTGGTTGTTTAACTAAACTATTCTTGCCTCGTATTTCTTCGAAGATATAACAATGACGCCCATTTAAGTTAACCTTCCGCTGTTAAAGTTACTCAAACCTTGACTTTTAAATAATTAAATTTTCAGGACAAAAAACGACTGATAGGTCCCTATATTTTGATACAATTATTTTAAGGGCCCTATATTTTTACAAATTACTATGGGGTGACATTATCTTTGCCGTAATTATTTACTTGGGACGTTCCAACCAATTTTCCAATCTAAAAATGCGCGAAACAATAATTTTTGTATTTAAGGTTGTTTTAGTTGAAGTCAACTATCATTTTAGGCCTTAATATTTAGGGTTGGTCAAAGATACATAATCCTAATCAACAATAAATATTGCATTTAATGCTTTGGTCATCGGAAAATAGTTCGGAATGTCCCCCAACAATAATTACAACAAAGATAATGTCACCCTACAATCATTTATCAAAATTCAGGGACCTTAAAATAATTACATCAAAACATGATGACCCTTTAGTTGTTTTTTTATTTTCAGGACGTTACAATTGCGATGAGAAAGGAAGATAAAAACAAAGAATTAATCTTGAAAAATTGTTTTACTTCACAATACTAATTATGTTTTGGAGATCTTTAATGTTTTTTCCTCTAGGTTCTATGTTAATGTGTCATGCAATTATCTGCAATTTCTGTTGGGAACTTTCAACCTAATTTGAACTTTAATAATAAAAGAAAAAAAGTACTGCTAATATTTCTTTTCCCTTCTTTTTTTTTTTTTTTTTGTCCTTTAATAGCAATATCGTTCATAGCTAGCTCACACAATTCCTTTGTATCCTTGTAATGTCAGACAAATTTGTTTCATTTATCTAATACGCTGAGCAATGCGCCGCAAATTTATAAAGTTTCCACAATATCACAAAAATCACATTATTCATTTAGTACGTGTCTATTTCAAAATCCAATGTCTATATATTCAAATTATATATGCAAGAGTATCCCACATGTTAAAAGTCAAGACTATTAATTTCAATAGTATTGAAACTTTATTCAATAACTTTCTATTAATATATGACAAAAAGGTGGTTGAAGTTCTACTAGAAAAAATGTAAAAAGGTAGTCGAATAATGGAGTGTTGTAATCAAATTAGTCTACTATGCCATGTAACTGGCTAAAGTAGTATCTAATTAGTAATAAGATCTTTTTATTTGTATTTGCTAATGCGACATTGCACTATGTATGTATGTGTACTCATATATATATTCTTATTCTAGCGATTTTTCATTATATTACTAGGCATATTGAGTGATGCTACCAATCCCTAATCATGTATTAGTTGTTATGGGTCCCTATAACACATTATACAACTTTATCTGACAAACTTTTGTCATATTATCTGACACGCAAAGGGACACTACAGACCACTAATTGTGGTCCATGCCAAAGGACCACCTAAAATGATATTATACGGTCCTTATGGGGCCAAACTTCTACCATATTATCTGGCGTATTGAGTGATGCTACTAATCCCTAACTATGATATCTTCGAAAGATTACATACAATACATTATTCCAGAAAAACCTATCTGCTTCATAATTCAATATTGTGGGACCCGGGCCAATCGTAAGGCTACAAGAGTAGAAAAGGTCCCTTGAAACCAACTAAGCAAAGGGAGATGTTTGGAAGGATTCCCCAAAGACAAACAAGGGAGAAGAGACCAAGGTGGTTGAAATGTCCTTAGCCTACTCCTCATGACCCATCTTCTCTCCACTAATATAAACCTACACATAGCAACAATTTTGTACCAACATGAGATCTTGAAAAGAGCAAGTTATGATAACACTAAGGCCTCGTTCTTTTATGTGGTTGGTTCGTCTACGATTCTGCATCGCACCGCAATTTTCCATATTTCACCGCAATTCACTACAACTTTCTATTTTCCTTTTTATTAAAATTGAAAATTTTTCAAATAAAATGAAAAGCTTTAACTTTATTTATTATTATTCCACCACAACTTCCATTATTTCCCTTTCCACCACAACTTTCCATTTTCCATCTTATTTTTTTTTATTTTTAAATTAAAATATATCAACCTAACTTCCATTATTTCCATCACAACTTTCAACAATCCATCATAACTCTCCACAGTCCACTATACAGTCTGTACTACAACCAACCACACCACAACCATACCGCCTAATAAATTTAAAAAATAGTGGGTCCCAAATTCACTGAATTTTGATAAGAATTATGTGATCATGAAGGCTCCACAACACATGATCTGATGATCATTAGCATTGCTAGATCTCAGCCAATCGTATTTTAAAGGAAAAGGGGGAAATAATAAAAGGAGGGGTGGTGTGAATTTGAGCACGTGCTTGAATTCCTAAAGAGTAGAGACGAATAAAAACGAAACATGTTGGGATATTTTTTTCATGGGGGACTAAAAATTAAATTATTTAATTATTATCATCTGTAAGTGAAAAAGGTGGGCCGTGATGAGTGGCTTTCAGAGGCCCATCTTAGCATGTGCTCAATAGTTGATTCATCGTGGTGTGGACAGGCGGGGAAATACTTGAAAATGTGGGGGGCTTTTTGGGAGTGTACATATTTGTACGGCCAATAGAGGGCTGCCACTTGGCATCCTTGGATGCATTCTCCGACCATCCAGAAATAGAATATTAAGGCCTCACTCACGCATGCACAAATAGCATACTAGTGGGTAGTGGCCTAGTCAATTGTGTTAAAAATTTATCGTTAATACTTAATATGTTACTGCCTTCCTTTCATATTATTTGTCGTAGTTTTGATTTTTATGGTCTCTAATATTATTTTTTAATTGATAATTTTTTTACATAATATGTTATTAAAAATTGTAATATTATATTTTTCTGATAGTATTTTTCGTTACAAATCTAATGGTGGTAATATTATATATCAACTCATTGTATAAATTGAGAAATTTATGGTCAAAATTTTTGAAATTTGACTGCACGATTTTCAAAAACAACAGTTAATATGGAATGGAGGGAGTAATTTGCATAATGATTTATTATACAATATGGATATCGTTAAATTTTTAATAAAAACATTATTAAAATGTATAATATTGTACTTTTTATAAAAATATTGTGTAAAAAGTTGTTGATTAAAGATGGACTTGGAAAAACGTGAATGGAAGATACTCCTAAAAAACAGAGGGAGTAATATGTCTCTTTCAAAATATTTGTCACTTTAATTATTTTTTCTTTGTCACACTTTATTTATAAATTTTACAATTTCAATAACTATCGTTTCTTTAAACTTCTGACAAATAGACTTATTTTTCACTTTTTATAATTCCAACAAATGTCATTTTCAAATAATATGAAGGTAATGTTGGCAAGGCACTAAATTTGTATCTCAATTCCAAAATGTATTGGACGCTTTAAATTAGTTAAGGTGACAATTAAATTGAAACATAGTGCATACCTTAAATTTCTCTTTGTTTATTTATAAAAATATTGTGTAAAAAGTTGTTGATTAAAGATGCATTTGAAAAAACGTGAATGGAAGATACTCCTAAAAAACAAAAAATATTTGTCACTTTAATTATTTTTTCTTTGTCACACTTTATTTATAAATTTTACAATTTCAATAACTATCATTTCCTTTTTACTTCTGATAAATAGACTTATTTTTCACTTTTTATGATTCCAACAAATGTCATTTTCAAATAATATGAAGGTAATGTTGACAAGGCACTAAATTTGTATCTCAATTCCAAAATGTATTGGATACTTTAAATTAGTTAAGATGACAATTAAATTGAAACATAGTGCATACCTTAAATTTCTCTTTGTTTATTTATAAAAATATTGTGTAAAAAGTTGTTGATTAAAGATGCATTTGGAAAAACGTGAATGGAAGATACTCCTAAAAAAACAAAAAATATTTGTCACTTTAATTATTTTTTCTTTGTCACACTTTATTTATAAATTTTACAATTTCAATAACTATCATTTCCTTTTTTCTTCTGATAAATAGACTTATTTTTCACTTTTTATGATTCCAACAAATGTCATTTTCAAATAATATGAAGGTAATGTTGACAAGGCACTAAATTTGTATCTCAATTCCAAAATATATTGGATACTTTAAATTAGTTAAGATGACAATTAAATTGAAACATAGTGCATACCTTAAATTTCTCTTTGTTTATTTAAAAGACAACATTTTCATACAAAATTTTAGTTTTTTTGGCAAAGGACAAAGTTTGTAGTGGGGTTGTGTATTTTTTTTTTATTCCATCTCTTTATTTGTATTCAAGAGTATCACACCCTACAAGGACTTCTGAACTCCTAGTTTGAAAAAAGAGGTAATATTATGATAGGATGCACTTTATAGTGGTTGTCAACTATGATAACCACCGTAAGTAAAATAAATCTTATTCGTACATGTGTCAAGTTTTACGTTGACCATTAACTTCCTTATTTAATATAAATTGTAAAATATATCTTTTAAAATTTTAATTTATTTAAAAAAATTTAAAATAAATATTTTTCAAAATATGCTTATTTACTAGGCAAAAATTTAGATTTAAGATATTTAAATTTTAAAAAAATTTAGAAAATTTATTTTAATTAATAAAATATATTTTATAATGTTGTACTAAATAAAAAATGAATGGCAAAGATAAAAATTGACACATGTATGGATAAATATCATTTTCATTGTGGTGATTGTCATCGTTGACAACCACTAAAAATTTTTCTTATTTGGATATAGCCGGTTATTTCACCATGGATTATGATAACCTACAGTCTATTAATTTGGGGAGAAAATCATCTGCTATCTAAAATTATATATTAAGATGGTAAAACATATATTTTATTACTAATTTTTAAAAAGCAATATAAAGGAGAAAACTTTCTAATATGCTCACTAGTAGAATACATACCCATAAGCGTCTGGAATTGGCGTCTGATATGGGTGTAAATAGAAGCCAAAAATGTTTTGGCGTCTGATTAAAACAGACGCCATTTAGAAAAAGGCGTCTGTAATTGGCGTCTATTTCAATCAGATGCCAAAATTATTACAGTCTACGAGGGCTGTGTCAGACCAAAAATAGCGTCTGTCTGAGATAAAACAGACGCTGTTTCTGCTGCAGAAACGACGTCTGTTTTATCCCAGACTTTGGTTTACAGAAATAAAAAAAGTGAATTTCAATTTAATAATTAGAATATATAGTATATTTTGTGGGTTCTAATTTTAAAATAAAGCGTAAAAATTAAATTTTTGTATTTGTAAGTAAATTGTTTAATAAGAATTGAGGAGAGATTAATAATGAAAATAAACACATTTTATATAATAATAAATGATATATATTTCCAATTCATGTATGTACAATTTCATATATACATATATATATATACATTTTATAGAAATAACAACAACAAAATGATAATGAATTTAAACAAGTAAAAAAATATATAATACAACTTTAATAATGTTGATGTTTACAACTTAAAAGATACAAAAAAAATAAAAAAACTAAATTACAATTAATATATAACTTCAATATTTTTCAATCTTGATTTTTCATTCTTCAATCTTCAATCTTCACTCTCCAATGTTCAATCTTCAATTGTAAGATTTTCAATTCTTCAATCTTGGATGGATTTGAGGTGTTGTGAAGGTTAGGGGAAATGAGAGAAGATGAGGGAAGATGAGAGAAATGAAATGGAGATGGGAGGGAAAAAATTCGGAGGGAAGTTTGAGGGCTTTGGTTTTGTATAAGCAGTCAAAAAATGGCGTTTGTTTTGCCACCAAACAGAAGCCATTTTTACTTTCATAGATTTTGGCGTCTGTTTGGTAGCAAAACAGACGCCATTTTTGGCTGAAAATTTGTTGAAAATGCTCGATGTTGTGGCTATATAATATATATATTATATATAATTAATATTATTATTATTATTATTATTGATACTATTGTTATTATTGATACTATTACTATTATATATTCATAATTTTAGTTATAACTAATTATGATGTATGTATATATTTTTTAGGTATAGTTAATTAATAATTATTATTATTGTTAATTATATTCTAATTTTTTTAGCGTAATAAGCTATATATATCATATCTAGCTAGATAATTTAATTTATATATATATGTTTCATTGTCAATTATGTTGTTAATTACAGTTATTCTCATGTGTACGTACGTGTTATTATATATATATATATGTTAATTAAGTTAATTAATTTGTACGTATGTGCGCAAACATAATGAAAAATATTTCGATGTTTGGATTAAATGTATCAGCTAATAAGTACGAACGTATATATAATTAAGAAAGAGTTTAAATGTTCATACAATGTAAAATACAATCAAAATGATTAATGTCACACGGAATCGTCACTTTCGCTCTCCTCCTCCCCATCTTTGCCATCATCACTCTGATTCTCGCGTTGTGTCAATTCTTCGAGGCTATGGAATAGGTATTGGCCTCCTGGGATACAACGACAATTTGGAAATACAATCAAAATAAAATAAGTAATTATTGGAACGTGTAATTAGCAATTTAATTTTGTGTTTATGGAAAAAAATATGCTTACCTGGGTAAGCATATAACGAGTCCTCGGGAGGAACGGTGGGCTAAGGTTGTGGGGTTTGAGAGACGGGGGTCCGGCGAGAAGTACTGCGGCGGTGGAGGAGGCTGTCCACTGTATGACACTTGACTTCCAGAGGAAGATCCAGCGAGGAAAGGGGCTTGCCAGCTCTGAGTTGCTTGTTGCTGGTACATTCTTTGCATTTGCAACATTTGTTGCATTACTTGTTTCCTCACTTTTTCCTCCATGGCTTCGTCAGATAGGCGCCGTTGTTCCTCTAATTGTCTCTGGAATTGTTCCTGCAGTATGCGCTTATCTTCTTCGCGTTGTTGCCTTTCTTCCTCGAGTCGACGCTGAAGCTCTCTGTTCAACTCCGTAATAGAGGCTCGGACGTCGACGCTTTCAGAGTCATTACGACGTCGTGGATGTCTCCTCGATGCGATGTGGGGGAATTGCGTCTTCATAGTTTCCCCCACAACCCCCATGCCCACGACGTGTCCCCGATTTTGCAGTTGTTTGTCTAACCAGAACTCGTCTCCAGACATAATGGGAGTTTCTGGTTGATTGCCCTCCCGTTGCTTTGCCTCCATCTCCCTTCTGTACGATTCATAATCACTATGCATCGTCTCCTGGTCGATACAAAGAAAGAGTAATTGGAATAAGCGAATGAAAGTTAATGTTCTTACGTGTACGTACGCATATAATAACTTAAATATTGAATGATGAAGGTACTTACCCCAAGCTGCCTGAACTTGTCGTGTACCCACTGATTGGTGCCCTGCTTCATATGGGTCGCTTCGAATTGTTCCCATATGTTAGGGTCTTTTCCATCGTTTTTTTCTTTCTGTACGTAAGTGCATATATAAAGTAAACGTTAAATTAAATCATATATATGTGCGACGTTGTATGTATATAAATAAAGTCATAATTAACTTACCAATTTCTCTCTGACGATACCGAATGAAACTGGGCTCCTTGTGTGCGATGGTGGGCTCTTATCTTGGTTCATCTTCCATGCCCTGCTCATGTTTTTGCATTTTTCAGCGAATTTGGGGTCTTCCCACATAGCAACGAATTTGTCCCAAATCTCGTCGTCGACAATCCATTTTGGTTTGTCTCCCCTCGCCAACCATCGTTTTTTTGATTTGCCGATAGCGTCGGCATACTGTTTTTTTAGCCCCCCTAAGGAACCAATCACGTATATAGGCCTCGTGTTGGTCCTCCCACCAGAATTTTTTCTACATTTAAACCATTCATGAAGAATTAAACAACCAAATAAATTAAACCATATATATCATAACTTTGAATTAATAAACCACGAAAAAAAATTGGCATAGTTTCCCCTATAAATTGACAATTATCCATCATTTTACATACACCAATTCAAATTAATATATCTCAACGGTCACACGCCGGATAATCATACACAAACATAGACACATTATACACAAACATACACCAATATTCATGTACGTGTAGCTATATCATGCACGAATCAAACATGCAAAATAAACAAGCTACATCATATTAATTAATATATCTCATCTCAAAATGAAAGACAACGTATGGTGTCTGTGGGGCCGATGATGAACCACCCCTCGCATTCAGTCTAGACCCACCACGGGTCCGAGGTCTGTGTGATCCATCTCTTCCTGACATAATGCAACTGCAAAATAAAAGTAGAATAAACATTGAATTAATATCAGCTTGCACGAAATAAAATAGCAAGTAATATGAATTAGTAACAATCCCCATAAAATACAATGCATTAAAAGAGATCGACAACACATTGATGTAGAATATGAAAAACATTGAATTAGTTTCACTTGGCACACAATCAATTCGTTTCACTTAGAAAATAGAATACATAATATGTGTTCGTTCAAGACACTTGTAACATAATCAAAATTTGATTACTATATTGTTATTTAATAGTCGTCGTTGTCTTCATCGTCCTCATCCACTTCATCATCGTCACCATCATCATCTTCGTCATCCTCGATGTCTCCATCGTCCTCATTGGCTACATCGGACGTATTACCACCCACTATTAATTGGGCGTTGTCCATGTCCGCAACCTCATCGAACACACCTTCAATAGCGAGTACTTATGATACGGTACCGTCATTGGGGTTGATCAATACAACAGCTCTTGGTTGGTCATCTTGGATGACCAACGGAAGGGTGAACTGCTTGTACTGTGCGTAAGATGGTTTGTTTGGAACCACAACCCACCAGTTAGCTTTATCTCGTATGCCTGCCGGGTAATTCATGAACAACACTTGGGTTGCGCACCCTGCCAAGATGAATGGGTCGTACTTCCAGTACCGTCTGTCCTTGAGTAATTCAACAAATGGGCATAACCTTGGGGAACGTACACCTCGTACCGGGGTATTGTCAAACCAATCACATCTAAACAGTATGCTCTTCATATTGACAGACCCAACATATTCCAGTGCAATGACTTTTTGGAGAACACCATAGAAGTCATCGACAAATCCACCGCCACCCGTGCCTTTGACACACACACCCGCACTATACGAAGCCACTGAGTTACTCCTTGCTTGGGTGTGAAATAAGAACCCGTTGATTCGGTAAGCACTCCAGGTGGTCACTTTAGGGGAAGGCATTCAGGCTAACTAATAAAGGTGTTCATGACGCTCATCTTCGTAAAACCGAAAGGCTTCCCAATTTTCTTACATTTGGAGTACCCATTAGATGTTGAATGGTTTAAGTTTTGTTCAAATATGGTAAAAATCGAAATTTTGTAAATGATTGGTTTACTCACAGATAGCTGATAAAACCATTGAGCGAACTTTGCTTCAATCATCTGATCCAATTGAGTGTCTGTGGTGTTCGGAAACGAATTACTCTTTGCAAATTGATCAAACATAGCTACCCCAGCAGCCCATTCAGCCCTGATAACCCTCCTATCCGGTTCAAACCTCTCGTACATCCAACGGCGATGTGGGGGCCCGTCCATAATGTACGTAAATCTATTATTCAAGCCTACCATGAATTTAATTAATAATAAACATCTATTCGTCTCAGTACTTAAAAAAAATAACGAAAATAAATTATTCAGTTTGTATCTAAATTCACAATTATAATCGTATACGCTATAACCTAAATCATCCAAACTCAACTTCCTTTTATGACAACAACAAGTAAGCTATGTCACCAGGCAAGAGGATCGTGTTATTATCCAAGGAGAGTGTGTTTGTTAACTGTTAATCTATAGCTTAAAAAGACTTTCATGAGTCGTACCGACTCTCCTTTATTCGTCTGGTTCCCAAAAAGCAGCGCAATTTTCCTAAGTGAACTTGCACGAGGTCTATACAATGCTCTAGGAGTTAGAAGCGTCGCATATTCGATACAATGGAGTGTTTCTATTGCGCAGCTTGAGGGGTAGCAAGACAAGGTGGGTTGAAAGAGAAGCTCATAGTAAAGGGTCTAGTAGAAATGGTGTTGGACTTCTATATATTAGACCCTTTACTATGAGCTTCCCTTTCAAACCCACCTTGTCTTGCTACCCCTCAAGCTGCGCAATAGAAACACTCCATTGTATTGAATCTGAGACGCTTCTAACTCCCGAGCACTGTATAGACCTCGTGCAAGTTCACTTAGGAAAATCATACGCTTTGGGAACCGCATTTAATAAAGGAGAGTCAACACGCCTCATGCAAGTCCCTTTCAGCCATAGATTATCAGATCACGAAACACACACTCGTTGGACACTAACAGGATCCAAGCTCAACATCTTTTTATGACATATATATATATATCCTCATTAAGATACTATAAATATAAATTTTCCTACTTACTACTCTAAATTACCATCATAAATAACCTATTCACTAATTATGTAGCTATTGGTTGTTGAGTACTTACGTAAGTAAATGGATGTACGTGACATAATTATTTACATAATTTATGTCTTCATTTTGAGTTATGAGTAATTAAGCTAGCACTTAGGTTGGATTAGCAGCAAATTTCCGCGCGCAACCAACTTTAAAGGCTAACTCACTTACTAATAATAACCAAAATTATCCAAACTCAACCTCCTTTTATGACAACTAATACTTATAAACTTATTAACTAAACTAAACAATTATAAATAGTTTATAATTATATTTACTACGTACATATACGTAAAATTGAATAATAGTTTATATATAATAATTTTTTTAATATTATTAACTTATTAACTAAACAAATTAAATTATAAATTCAACCAAAATTGAATAATAGTTTATATACAAACTAAATATGTATTCCTAGCTAATTGTATATTGCTAACTAATTAAATAGTTTTTAAATTTCCTAAAAACCATCCTAAAATATAACATATTTTTACTCAACCAAAACACATTATAATTTCCCACAAATTTAGGACATACAAAACATTCAAAATTCAATTCATATATATTACATATTAACGTTTATCATAATGCTCAAAGTTAAACAAATTTTACATGCATTAATATATATATATATATATATATATATATATATTCTTTTGGAACAATAAATATAATAATTCATATTTAAATTTACTTCAAAACATATAAAATTCAACATTATGCTCAACCTAAACATATTTACTTATATACTTCACAACATTATAAATTAAAACTAAAACTAAAACCAAAACATAAACATACACACAATTAGTTAAACTCAAACTAACACATACAAACAATACATTATGAGCCCTAATTTCACAAATAAAATTCGAATACAACATCCAAAATATATTACAATTCATACAAATTAACTAAAACTGCTCAATTTTTCAACTTATACGCACTCAACTAAATTAGATCTAAAACTATACTCAACAAAAAATAAACAACACTACAAATATTTAAATTTTTCGTTTTTCATCATATTATTACCAATTGGGATTTTTATAAACGGAGCCTGGATACTTCATTTTATTGGTCCAACCAAGCCAACCATAAGTTATTCTTACATGTATATCTTAATTCAATATTGTTTATTATTGATTTTTTTTATTCATTTTCAAATTTATAATATATTAATCTATATTTTAATTTAGAATTCTATTCTAATTAGAATTCAATTTTGAATTTTAAAATATTTATATTCAATTTATTTTATTCAATTAAAATTGAAATTTTTTCATTCGCGAGGAGCCGGATGAGAAGAAACTCTCATGTCCGGTTCTGTAGTAGAGATGGAATTAAGAAAAAACCATCAACTATAACCCTAAAAGAACCAGATTCCGTAAACAACATAGAGGAAGAATGAAGGGAATATCTTATCGTGGCAATCGTATTTGTTTCGGAAGATATGCTCTTCAGGCACTTGAACCCGCTTGGATTTAAGAGGTCTATCTAAAAAAATTCGTGATATAACTAGGAAGACGTTTCAAATACCACACGTGGGTTACTGGGCATGCCAATTTAATTTAACCCATTTGATACCTTCGTACTCGAGAATCTTTTTAATCAAATTCATACAAATTTTCAAACTTTTCACAATAATAAACAAATTATAACAGATCTGAAACAAAAATTACCTGTTTTTGTTTTGTTGAACGCCGGTGTTTCTCCTTCTTCGTCTTCTCCTTCTTCTCGCTTTCTCCTTCTTCTCGACGATGGCGGCGCATACAAATGAAGACTCGGATTTTTTTTACCGTTTTGAAACCCAAATGGCGTCTGTTGGGCCTATAATAGACGCCATATTTGGCCCAAATTTAACACCGGCAGTCGAGGTCTGCCACATTGCAGGCTGGTTTTTTTTTAATTGTATTCGCCAAAAACGACGTCTCTTTTGGCCGGGAATAGACGCCGTTCCATTTTTGGCGTCTGTTTCCGGCCAAAAGAGACGCCATTTTTGGCGTATTATTAAAAAAAAAATGAAATTTTACCTGACACAAACGGAAAAATGGGGCATTTAAATTTACATAACTTCGGCGTCTCTTTACAGCAAACAGACGCCATTTTTTGATTAAATTTTTTTAAAAATTCTGTTTATTAGATTTAGCGTCTGATTGTTTAACAGACGCCAAATCACAGACGTTTATGGGCACCAATTCTACTAGTGGCTCAAGATAGAAATTATTATGGACCTGGAAGTGGAGGTCGTATATTACCTCCTAAAATGGTACGTATCAAATCTTACGGGATTCCTCCGTTTCTTATCATTTTATTTATTTGTGTTGGGGGATCTAAGGTGGGAGCCCACTTCAACCGAGACTCGTGGTACACAAGTTAAGTAAGGTTTCATCTTAAACCAATTGTTGTTAATAGGAGTAGCCCACTTGACCTATATATCATGTCGTTTCTCTTTACTTTTTCGATGTGCGACATTTTTACTAATGGGTGAATCCCAACAATTTGTTTACTACCATATTATGTGTCCTCTTTAAAAATTTTAACGTCAAATTTAAAAACTTTGATTGTAAATTTTTAAATATATATAGTAATTTGTTATATGAAATTAACGTCATTAATTAAACTTATAACAAAAATATTATTCTAAAAATTTCATTTCTATGCTAATTAGTGTTAGAAATCTGGGATTGAGAAGAGCTTTGAGGCGTGAATGAAATCACTATCTTTAAGACAAGAATTGCCCCTAATGCAATTCGTGTCTCCAGGATACAACAAAGCTTCCTAGATCGATTCTTATATATCAAATCAATCCCATGTTCTTCTGATTGGGATGGATAGAGTTTTGGATAGATTCAAACTGTTAGACAGTTGAATCTTATCCCCCCAGACACTCTTTAATATATAAAGAGGTAGATAATATGATATTCTCCCCATGTGGGACAATCATAAAATAACCTATTTATTTCCCTTAAGAGTTGAAAACATTTAGTAGTCTACCCATGTGGGACAAGTTAGGATCCCTAAACTTTTACTAACTATTTAACAATTAGTTCTTAGTTTTGAGTTGTAACTGATTTTTTTTTATGACTAATGGATGTTTGTTTCACCTCATCATTCCTCATTTGTACTTGTAAGCAGAATTTTTCTCTAATGTCCACCACATGTTCCACAAATTAGTACTTGAGAGAGCCTTTGTCTGTATTGATAAGAAAGTGATTTATACTAAGAAGTGAAGTTAATTTGCTAGTGTGTAGAGAAAATAGTTATTATTTTGAGATATGTATTGTTGTAGTCTAACTAGGTCTAGGTATGTCACTCTCATGGTTAATTAGACTAACTCCGTGAAAATTGGTTATATTAAGCCTTTAACCATTGAGCGAGGACTTTGGTGTATTCACAAGTTGCTATCTACATATTTCTTGTGCACTTGAGGTTATAATTTTGAGATTTAGAAAAATTTTTGAACAACCTTCATGATAATCATGCTGGAGAAAATGACATTGAGATTTCTGGTGATGGATTAAGGGTATAGAGTAGTAAAAAGGCTTGAAAGACAACTAGATTGCATTAATAGAGCATCTTGCAATTTTTCCAAATTTTAGAAGGATCTTCCAAGATCACCTAAGGGTGTGAATGATTACAATTGTATAGGATGGTTTGGAATAAATTAGTTTAATTAATAATAATATTACTTGATAATTATGGCATGGTGAAGTGAGTTGTAATTTCCATTGGAGCCTTTGCAGCCCTATACATGACATGGAAAAGACTCATAAGCGGGCTTACAAAGTAAAAAAAAAAATGTTAAAGCTTAGAGCACTACCAGCAGCGTGTAAAGGGGGAGTGAATGCTGATGTGGCGAGGGAGTAGAGATCTAGCAGCAGCATGTGAATTGGTCAAAGAGGGAGTCACAGGCGAGTATACTTGTTCACCGAGGAAGTTAGGGTGGGAGGGAAGATGGAAATTATTGCTTTTCCTTTTAATTTTCAAGGCAAAAATATTATTGATATTAGCTAAAAATAAAGGAAAATAAAAATATGGACCCATTTAATGAATGAAATGGTAGGGGTCCACTATTATTCCCTCTATTTTTTACACTATGGTGTGGGAAACTCCTAAATTACAAGGATGGGAATAGTGGGGGTCTACTATCACTCCCTCTATCTTCCACTCTTTGGTGGGAATGCTCTTAGCCAAACAGGGAGAAGAAAGTATATGTCGGGGGGAGAAGATCAAGAAATTTTGTAAACACATGTAATGCAACAACTGCTTTAACTCTGACCCATAGCATCCATATATATGGAAATTAATGTGTGTCCACATGCTAGAAATCCTTGCTAGTGACAACATCCGTGTATAGAATTTTGGGATCCAAACAAGTATTGCGACTTTCATAGCAAACAAGACATCATATTAATTTGGGAGTGTTGAAGTCCAAGAGGGGGGTGAAGTTCACAATTAAGATCTACACACTAGCTAAGGACGTTAGAGCAAACTTCCTTGGTTTCAAACCAAGGATCAAAACACAGTGTAACTGAAATACCTCATTAGATTTATAACAATCAAAGAACAAGTTACACTTACAAAACAAAACAAGAAGTAACAGCCTCAAGGCAGTTACTGATAGGATCACTGACCAAGACTGAATGTCCTTGAGTCAGTTACAGATAATGATCGTCGTAGGAAAAACCCTAGCGGCGATTTGGAACATGATGGATTACATTGAAGCATAAACTCACACAGCCTTAGTCCGTCAAGGCTCTGCTACACACCATCTCTCCACCACATGTGGACACAACGAATGCTCACTAAGGTCCTTGGCTATACCTTCACCAGAGGTCCTTTACTGGCTACCTTCACCACCGAACCATTGGTTACACACTCGGACAAATCCTACCGGATTTCTTACTCCGCGATTACTTCTATGGAATCGCCTATCTTCTCAATTCTTCTATCGTCCTTTTTATAGATGTCTTTGGATGCTTGGACTTGAGTCCTTCCAACGGTAACTTGCCTTATGTGTTGATTTCTTCCCTTTTGTTGCTACAATAATCATCATTGATTTCTCTTGATTTGTTTCCTTTTGTTTCCTTTTTATATTTACAAGAATCATGCACATAATAAGAAGATATAATATATAATCAAAATATATATATATTATATGCACATAATCTGAGTATATAATCAGAATATATATTATATACTCAGAATATATAATCAGATTATATAATATAAGGCAACTTCCCTTTTCTGGATTTTCGCTTTCATCAAAACCGAAGGTCCTTCGCGGATGCGCGGTGAAGGACCTTGACCCTGTCTTCAACAAGGAGTGTTGCAAGTTGAAGAAGACACAGACGATGAACAATTTGACTGCCTCCTAAAATGAACCGAGAAAAGGGTAAGGGCAATGAAGGTTGATCAACAAAGAAGAACAAGGATAAGCCGACTCGGAGTAGTGAACAAGAAATATACTTATTTGAAATTATTGAGTCAGAAAAAAATATTAACCCAAATCATGATGGATCATAATGTAATTTTTGGTCTTAAATAATCTCATATTTATTTGAATCTCAAAAAAACCTTATAAATATTTCTAACCGCAATCAATAATTGTTTATAGCTCAAAACTTAACATTGAATGGAATTTGTTGATATAGAGAGTGAAAATGTTGTTCTATTAACCTCTTAAAAGCTTTTGAGAAACCTTTTTCTCATTTGTGTACTTTGTATTTATCAAGTCCACTGAGGCAGTGATTACTTCTAATGGAGTTTCTTTAGTAGCACTTTTGACATCATCCACCCAACCTTTTTGTACTATGAATTCTTGAAGATAACATTAAAACTAAATGCAAACCAATCCTTTGTGTGTTATTTATTCCCTCAATGAACCGAACATCTCATCTTTTCACTCCCATAAAATGGGGTTTTTACCTAATGCAAGTAATGTGGATATATATAAATATTGCATAAAAATGACCCATCAAATGGTACTTTCAAAAATTAAAACGTATGGGTCATTCCCCCTCTCCTTTGGCCTCTTGTAAGTTGTTCAATCTTCATCTAGTTAAATTGGTACATGAGTAACTTTTTCACATTATATGTTTCATAGTTGGTACATGTTTGATGTTGCATTACATGAGTAATTGAGTACCATTGTTATCTTTTCTTTTTTTTTTTTGCACTGTAGAACTATTATTGTTAGCAATTCACTAGAAAAAGGAAGATTTTTATTTGAAATTCCCTTTTTCTTGAGGTCTGAAGTTAGACATGAATATACACGCCTTATCTTTGATAATCCAGATTCATATAGGCGATTGATTGGAAGACTTTTGTACCTCAACATCACACGGCTTGATATGTCATATGCTCTATATATGTCGTACAACATCTCGGTCAATTTCTAAATCAACCAATTGAGCAATAGTACCAAGTAGCCCTACATGTTCTCAGATACCTCAAGGATTCCATTAATCGAGGTCTCTTTTGCTCTTCAGACACCTCCCTCAATCTGACAAAATTTTGTGATGTTGATTGGGGTACTTGCACGCTAATAACGGGGTCTCTAACTGGATACCGTATATTCTTAGGGTCTTACTTGATTTCTTGGAAGATAAGAAACAGAAGACTGTTGCTAAGTCTTCCGATAAGGTAGAATATAGGGTCATGTCATGTACTACCTCTGAACTAGAATGGTTTCATCATATTGCTACAAGAATTGAACATCTCTATCACTCTTCCCATTCCTCTTCATTGTCATAACAAGGCAGTGATGTATATTGCTCAAAATCTTGTCTTTCATGAAATAACAAAGTATTTAAGGAGTGTTTGTCACTACACTAGGGACAAACTCCTTGACTTTCTCACCACTCACTATGTCACCTCTCAAGACCAAGTTGCAGACATCGTGACCAAGCCACTTGGTTAAGCTCGACACAATTATCTTTCTTCAAGGTTGAGCTTGTTGGACACTCCACCAGCTCCACCTTCAGGGGGAGATGTTGAGTATATTAGGCCTCTTTTGGGCTGTTTTTAGCAGTGTTACAACTTGTTGTCCAACTCAGTAGTAGTTGTTATGGTTGTTAGTTTATTTCTGTTTAGCTTTTCTTTGATTTTCTCTCCTGTATGTATAGATCCGTCTCTAGGTTTTTTTATTTTTTTATTTTTTTTACAGAGGAACAAAATCATCTCATTTCTAATTTTTCTCTCTTTAATTTCATTTTAATTCCTTTCTTCTCAAAAAGAAAGTAGAGGAAATGCGTAAAACTTTTGATACCGCCCATTTAGAGACTAGCTATCAAAAGCTAATCAAAATTTGTAATTAAATCAAACGTTGTAATGCCATGACCCCTCCCAGGTCGCGGACATTACGTACTGATAACTGTTTCGAGGATCGCTGACTGGCCCCACAAATCACCACGAGTCTTTTCAGCGTGTTTTGTCCTCGCTGACACCCTGCCTGGGAAAACTTCCCAAGAGGTCGCCCATCATGAGGTTACTCCCAGCCAAACATGTTTAATTGAGGAGTTCGAAACAAATGAACTACCTTAAAAGAAGGTGCACCTTGGTGATATAAGTAATTAATTCAATTATCTTAAGCCACAATTTTAACCATATATCCGGGGTGTTACAATCACCCCCATTTAAGCGCACAACCTCCTCGTTGTGCCACAATCCACTCCAGAATCTTGCCACGTTAGGTAACTGGTCATGAATCTCCTGTTCACTGGCGCAGCTCATGGTCACAAGTCGGCTCTGATGCCATTTGTAACGCCCCAACCCCTCCCTGGTCGCGGACATTACCGATAACTTATTCAAGGATCGCTGATTGGCCCCACAAATCACCACAAATCTTTCCAACGTGCTTCGTCCTTGCTCACACGCTGATTGGGAAAAACTTCTCAAGATATCACCCATCCTGAGGCTACTCTAGCCAAGCACGCTAAACTGAGGAATTCCCAATGGATGTGTTACCTTAAAAGAAGGTGTACCTTGATGATACAAATAGTGAATTCAACCTTTTAAACTACACTTTTAACCATATATTCGAGGTAGTGTAAGTGTTACACTACGATAATGATAATGTTGAGAGATAGTCCCTTTATCCCAATTTATATGACTTTTTTTTGGAATAGAAGAGAATATCAAATAAAACTAACACAATTTACATGGATAGTAGAGATTGTGTCAAAAGATAGTTTGATTAGATGGTTTTGGTAGTGGGAAGAGTGATTGTTTGAGAGAATAATTGTGTAATAATGAAAAGAAAGTTTAAGGTTGAGTATATAAATAAAATGAGTGGCAATATATTATTGAGACTCTAAATCGATAAATATTATGAAGAAAAAAAATTAATAAAAGTTACAAATAATATGATATGGAGAGAGAGTAGTATTTATCGAATGACTTGTAAATTAGAGCATATTGAAATTTGCTAGCTAGGTATAGTGCACTTGTGTTAATTGTTATCTTTTCTTGTCTTTTTAGGTGTTGTTTATTTAAAATAATTGCTAATTGTTCATTGTCACATTTGTCCAGCCTTTTTCAAAATAATAAAAAAAACTATTAGAGGTTCTAATAGTTAAACTTTACACCAACATTTTACACCACCTCTAAAATTACTCTCTCTCTCTGTTTTTTAATAATTCAAGGCATAAAACCAAAAGAAATCGTAACAACAATATAAAAACAACAAAAAAAACACCAACAGCCTCAACACAACTAAACAAAAAAAAAAAAAAACAAACTATAGAAATCACAACCTATCTACTAAAATTACTCTCTTTATGCATGTATCCATAATGCGTAGATAAAGTTGGTCAAACCCTAATTATCATGGGAAAAGCTTGGTTCCCGCAAATTTGCAGCTTGCCAACTCAAAAATTACGTGCATGCATGTCTAATATTAGTTGGTAAAATCTATCACCCAACAATCCAATACCATTTCTAGCTTCCTTCTTCCCCTTTTTTCTCTATTTATCATTCTATTCATACTTTCCCCTTGTTTTATTCCTAACCCTTTTGTTCTCTCCCACCCTTTCAACCCCCCTCCCCCTTTTTTCTTTTTTTCTTTTTTTTTTTTATCTCACAACCACACCACCCCCTGTTCTTGTTCCACCCATTGAACCTTCAACCCTAGCACATAAATACCCTTGCATGAATCTTATTAGCAAAGATGACCCTGAACTGCATAAATTGTAGGACAAACAACTCCAAGCTAAACAAGACCAAATTGGACTCGTCCTCGTCCTCGTCATCATACAATTACAATAATGCAGCAACCCTACGTTCGAAGATCCTGGCCGAGCGAAACTGGTCGGGAACCCTAGTCCCACCATCCTACAAGCCGAGCCCCGGGATGGACCTAAGCACACCGAATACGACCCCCATGAAGAAGAAGAAGCCTAAGAGGGCTTATCGGAGATACGGGAGTATGGGGGCGGTGCCGATACCGGAGGAGGACGTGGTGGACCTCCTCGACGAACCGAGGTTGGTGAGGAGTGGTGGGATTAGAAGGGATTGGAGCTTTGAGGACTTGTTGGGGGCTTCTAAGAGGGAACCCAAGAGAAAACTCACCATATGCTAGATGATCAACAAGGGGGACTTACTAAGGTAACCCTAATTCATGATATATGTTGTGTATATGAGTCGGGTCATCGTGTGTGTATTTATGTGTCATGGGTTGAGGGTTCTTCAATGGGTGTCGGGTAAGGGTGATTGGGTGGGCGGGTGGATCCGGGTCAAGTTTTATTTGGGGGATTACTTGTGCTCTGAGTCGGGTCGGATCTAGTGCCACAGATTTGTACAACTGTACAAATTTATTCATTAGCCCAATTCGGTTTCATATTCTCGTTGTTGGTCGTCTGATCGGCTCTATATACTTTGTGTGGGAACTTCTATTATTAATCAAATATATATATAAATAATAAATAATTACTTAATAATTTTAATCAGCCAGTTTTGATCGAACGAGGATGAAGTTTACGCTTTTAATATATATTTACACAAAAATTTGAAAAGTTATCAACCAAAATTTATCTTGTTTCGGAATACAAATTAGATCTTTGTAATTTGTCACAGTCAAGGGCTAGGATTGCCCCGCCTGAATGATCCAACAAAAATATTTTGGGGGTTCGGTTTAAACAGTTTAAAATAGGGTTAACATAAACTTACTGAAACAAGCTGATCCAACTCTGAACAGAGAACCACAGTCTACCAGATGCCATATATATGCATTCGTACCACGCTCCTCAGTGTATCAAAACGACCGGAAACCACCACTGAAAGCACACAAACTAAGTTACAACATGACTGCTACAACAGATGGGACAGTAGGCGTAAACACATCCAATCGAATCAAGCTGTCAAGCATCATATATATGTACTAGAAAATGATATCTGGGTCATTTCCCTGAATCACAAGTCTCAATCAGCTTCTTGCACCTGGTTCCCGATCGTCCTCATTAGGCTGCTTGCCACAATATGCTGTCATTGATAGCCCCCTTCCCATTTTCCTCACCATCTCATCGTTTTGAATTAGTCTGGCATAGTTGGTACAAACCCAAGTTACGCTTGAGAAAATGCCTGGTAACCCATACAATGTAGATTCACCACCCACAGAGATCTGTATCGAAACCATAGATTGTGTTATTGAGGAGCCCAAAAAGGTGGGGGGGGGGGATATTAGCTAGAAAACACCAGAATTAGGCTAAACTTTTCAGTTCCACAACATATACCATTGTGTATCCAGAACAGTTGGGGGGCACTCATGGTTGTCTATCTACTTGCTTTTTCCGAGCCTCTGCTTTCCAGGCTCTCCTCCCAGGTTTACTTCTAAGTTTGTCTGGATCATTCAATTGAGCACTACTTGTTGAAGGAACTTCACTCTTCAAAGGTTGATCTGATGCATGATGTTCACCATTTAGAGAGTGACCATTGGAAGTAAGTGAAAACCCATTGGAAATGGCTTCTTGTTTGGCTGAATGAGCCCTCCTCGCATCCTTTTTCCAGTTTCTTGTGCAATGGACACGGGTCACAATCTGTTGATCAGCCATCCCACTATTTGGCAATGATATAATCTGCCACTGTGATGGGTCCGATGATGAAGTGGTCCCACGAGCTTTGCTTACATCTGTTTGAAGACGTTTCCGCTCCCTGTACCTACGCTGCCGTTCCCGGTTCTTGAGCCGACGGTACATGACATCATTGAGGCTTTCACTACCCTTACTCTTATTGGATGACTCCATTGTCTACCTCCGTGTACCTTACAATGCAGAGTTTATACAGAAATGCCAATTACAAGGTGATCATTCCAGTATAGAATTAGAACCCAGAGTCCTGCTTCGGTGCAACATGTGTTCTTAACAGATATCTTATCGTTCTTACTTCATTAACCATTGATAACTGTATACACATCATCACTTCCATGCCTACAAAGTACAAACACATCAATTCATTGTCAAACAAATATAGAATAGTAACAAATCCAAGACAATCTTTTCACAATGTTCAAGATTCCCATGTGTGCGTTGCTTTCACTTATTCTATTGTCTTCAGTTTAGGAAATAAATTGCGAATCCTCAGCATGAGAGCATTAATAAGATCAAACATCTAGAAGTATACACCACGGTTAGTCTTAAAGATAGAACTTGGGAAGCATTTTTGTACATTACGGCTCAAATAATAGAAATATGGTCGTTCTTGTAAGGAAATTGCCTGCAATTCATCTTCCTTTATCTTCAACTCGATCGAAAACGACTCAATGGTCAGAATTTATCAACGAAAGTCACCTTCCTTTTCTAATACGTATCTGATAAGCTCCTATGAACGGAAAAAGAATTAAGCCAAATCCGTAACACGCCCTAGTAGATAGGATCACTCCCACAGAATAAGGGAAAATATAGATGTGTCAAAAACAAGACCAAACACAAATTTCTGAACTTAAGGACGGGCACAGTTGTACAACTTCACTCTAAGCTTTAACTCCCTTGCACAGAGACTCCACAAAGACCACAACGGTCGCGATAAAGTATGTTAGAGAAGGTAGTTCATCTCAAATTAAGGAAATGAGTAACTAAGAGTGGAAAACCGTTCCTCTAACTTGAGTGGTGTGGCGCCGTGATAAACCTTGACCACCAAAAAGAGCCCAATCTGAGTTTGTGAACCGTAATGCAGCTTCATACAACATCTAATATAGAAAGCCCCTTTACCTAGTTACTAGAATAGCGCAACCGATATCATCTATCATCCGATCTATTATCCTCCTTCGACCAGGGCCAGGGATTGGAATCCTGTACTTAGAAATGTGGCTTGAAAGAAGAGCTTCTATGCCCCATATGATGTGGAAAGACCAATAAGTTTTGACTCGGTAAACATCATACATCATACGAAGACCCACATTGTTAATAGGGACCAACACAAAGGATCACCCGTCCTTCCAACAAGATGCCATTTTTTGAGGAATCTGATAATGACATAGTTGCTGGCAAACATCATACATCATACAGCATGCATATATACCGTCTAATTCCTAGAGCATCAGATTCTTCAGGGCATATTACATTCTGCTTTAAGCCCAAATTCTAAGTATATCAACAGTTCCACATAAAGTTCAAGTATTTGAAAAACCCATTCATTAACAGTGAACAAACATATAGACCATGTCAAAGCAACTGTCAAGAAAATCAACAAAGCTAATTAAGCATCAGATTATACCTCCAATTAGTAGCAAGATCAGATGCAACCTCCAGATCGCCAAAATCTCCCAATCATTTTCCGGATTACCCCAACCGATCATCAAATTGGGCAAAAAACCACTGCTTCCATCATCCAGAAAGTCAACCTCAGGACAGATTATGCAATGCAAAACCCTAGAAATAAGGACGAGGAGGGAGAAGCGGAATTGAAGCAAACCGCAGAAGAATTGAGCAATCCTTCTGATACAATCAAGGGTGATTGTTGATGATACCTAAATGCGGAGTGAAATTGAAGGGTTTGGAGTTGAAAGAGTATGAATCTGAGAAACCCTAGAAATGGAGATGAAATGAGAGGGGGAGTGAGGGAGCAGCGAAGAAGTTATGCGGAGAATCAAGGGGAATGGGGAAGACTGGGGAGTGAGGGAATCGTGGCCTTTGACTGTCAGATGAATGCGGGAGGTGCCCAATAAAGGTCCCTCTCCTTGTTCGGAACTTTGGAAGTATGAACTAGGAATTCTGCTCAATGCTCAAGGAGAGAAGCAAGGCTGATATCTAGCGTCTATAATTTTTGGGTTTTGAACACAATTTTAATTTTCTTAACAAATTCTGAAATATATTGAACATGAAAATTAGCAGGTCAGGTTTGACCTGTCTGTTTGACCCGAAAAATTATTTTGTTAAGTTCAACTTTATAATTAGAATTTGTAACTTTTCATTGGAATTTTTAACTATTAAACTATAAGCGTAACTCACTTATTTGTTATTTCTCTAATTTAAGTTAAATTAATTACAATAATCTATCGTTACTAGAAGATAATCATATTTTATTATGTATATTGTACAAAAAACAACTTTTAGAGATCATTTTTTTAAAAGGAAAAACAGAAAAAGGTCTCAATTAGAATCCGTTGGGTTGACCCAAAACTGAAATACCGCATTTATTTACCCGAATTTGAAATACACCCGATTCGTACTTACCGAAATCGATATATACCTGACCCGAAACTCGCTCACCCAACCGAATAGACAGGTCTAGGTGTAGCTACTTTGATATATTATTTGTATTAAATTTTTTTAAAAAAAACATTAATATTGATTATAAAATTTATCATAAACTTATCAATATTATTATAATTTTTTTTAGAGTTATCATATTTTTACAAAAATTTATCACATAAAAATTTAATATATTTCAATATATGTGGTGTATCTAGATATGTACATTACAGTGAACGATATAATTTACAAGAATAGAAAGATTTTAATTTTTATGAAGTTTAGGTCTAGTAGGGTTCAAGTGAGCTAGTTCGATCGAGTTATTTTGTCAGGTGTAATTTGGACACTATGCACAAAATTCAATCCATAGAGAAAAGAGAGGTGACCTTTTATCATATCCCATTACTTTGAGAATTCGATCATAAATTTATCAATATATACAATGATTTGTTAATTACCGTTATATCTTGTTATCAAAAAAGAACTACCATTATATCTGTGACGAAAAATTATTTCCTAAAAATATACTTAAAATTGTTAATAAGACATTGTATAAGAAATTATCAATAAAAAAATAATATTGTAAATTGGAACAGTCAACTGAATGCTAAATAATTTGAAACGCACGAAGTAAGAAAAGTCTTCTGCTAGAGTGTTATCTTTTTGTTTTCTTTTTCTAAAATAGAAATATTATCTTTGTTTTATTTGGAGGACTATCGAAGTCAGCAAATGTTGAACCAAATAAAAAAAAGAAAAAAAAAAGAGAAGAAATTCCCCACTTTCCCAATTTTAGTGGACCCAGCGGGCACGAACTTCATTTTCCCTCCTCTCTTTCTCTCGTCTTCTACATTACCCCGTTAATTAATTCCCTCTTTCGACAAAATCCCCAATTCTTCTTCCTCTTCATTTTTAGGGTTTTGGTTCATCCCAATCTTCTTCCCAGAAACCCATCAAAACCAATTAATAAATCTCCGACTCAATCACAGAGAGAGAGAGAGAGAGAGAGAGAGAGAGAGAGGTTCTCGGGTCGTTGTGTGTGTTTTTTCAAAACGAAGGAAGAGAGACGTCTCATTTAAGCCATTAATTATTTCAAATTTCCTCAATCATTTTCATCTCTCTGTCTCTCCTCTGTCTGCTATCAAGGCGTTATACGCGGAACCAGACATAATTTCGGTGTTTTTCTGAATCTCGTCGGGCAAATTTCAATGCTTATCTACTGCTGATACA
The DNA here is from genome assembly GCA_029582165.1 of Portulaca oleracea. NCBI lineage: Eukaryota > Viridiplantae > Streptophyta > Magnoliopsida > Caryophyllales > Portulacaceae > Portulaca > Portulaca oleracea. The sequence goes on along the minus strand of CM055883.1, from coordinate 7,246,509 downwards.
GTGACCCTCATTTTAAGATTCCAACTTCGGTGGCTGCAAATTGGGTTTGATTCAGCAAAGGGTATGTTCTTCAGCTCATTGAATCTCAATCTCTTGTCTGTATCGCTCCATTAGTTTCGTCTATTTGCTTGGAACTTTTGTGGGTATTTCGAGCTAGATTTGAATTCGAGAAGATTCTTGTTATTTTGATAAGCAACTTGGGACCGTTGACTGTTTGTGAATTGGGGAACTCATTTCGTAACTTTGGGTGATTCTGTTTGGAGTGTGCTTGCGATAACAACTGTTTGTTTAATCTGGGTTGGATGATCGATTGATTCGAGAGTTGGATATGTCGAAGAATAGACCGAATGAGTACCTGGGTGTGAATAAGATTGGGAAGAACATTCGAAAGAGTCCGTTGCATCAGCCCAATTTCATCAATACTAGTACTGGTAGTGGTGGTTTAATCAATAACCCAGGAAGACCACAGCAACAACCCCAGGTTTACAACATTAGCAAGAATGACTTCAGGAGCATTGTTCAGCAATTGACCGGTTCCCCGGCTCGTCAAGATCCCCCTCCAAGACCTCCCACAAACCCTCCTAAGCATCTTAGCACCCGTCTTCAACGCATTAGACCTCCTCCCTTGACACCCATTAATCGCCCTCCTAACCCCCCTGTTATCCCGGCTGCACCTCCTATGATGCAACCACATCCACATCTACCTCCACATCCACATCTACCTCCACATCCACATCCACATCCACATCCACATCCACAGGGTCTTAATATGGCTCCACCGCCTGCGCCTTTCAACAATAATCCTCATAACAACAATGGGTTTAGTAGACCGTCTCAACCTCCACCACCTCAGTTTGGGCCACCTCCCCCTAGGGCGACAATGGGTCCTAGCGATTGGGCAACCCCGGCACTGTCCCCTATCTCGGCCTACATGCGACAGCTACAAAGTTGCATTGGCAATGATGGTCATGTTCAAGGTCAAGGTCAACCTCCTGGTCCGCAGCAGTTCCCTGGGTCGGTCCAAGCCCAGCCGCCATCTGCCGGGTTGCTCCCGAACCCACCGTTGCCTTCGCCTAGAATGCGGGGTCCGCCTGGCCTTTTGCCGTCCCCCCGGATGAACGGTCCTGCACTTTTGCCCTCTCCAACTGCCGAGTTCCCGTTGCCATCTCCTAGCGGTTTCCTAAACTTGTTGTCTCCTACGCCCCGGTCACCTTACCCTCTTCTTTCACCCGGTGGTCAGTTCCCCCCTCCGTTGAGCCCCAACTTCGCATTTTCACCGTTCGGTGGTCAATCGGGGATTTTAGGGCCAGGCCCAGGCCCGCAGCCTCCGCTCTCTCCGGGGATCATGTTTCCTCCGTCGCCTTGTGGGCTTTTCCCGATTTCGAGTCCCAGATGGAGGGATCACTAGATGTTTTGAAACTTGGGTTTAGCGTGTTCGTGGGTCTTGGAATGGACGATTAGGAGTGGGCACATATGCTTCATTGTAGGTTAGATTTGTATGTGAAGATGATTGTGTACAAATCATGGTAGAGTTTGTCCTGAGACTGTAGCTTTTTATGAGCGACTGTTTGTCCATAGCAATTTGATGGATGCTAGAGGAGTTCCGTCATGGCTTCATGTTTATGGTTCGCTGAGACTATGGTGATCTGGTTGGAGCAGTCTAATGTTGGCGACAACTTGGATGGAGTTCTAAACAAAAGGAGCTGGGTCTACAACTGTCATGAGTATATTGTGTAAGCAATCTTTGGAACAACTTTATTTTACCTTCTTTGGTTCTTTTATAAGTTAGCATGTTTTTTGTATCACTATCATGTCATCATCAATAAATAATTTTAGTTTTTCTCAATTGCTCCAAGATGTTTTTTTGTCTATAATTGACATTTATCGTACATTTTCTTTTGCATTGCCACATAATTCATTTTGGTGCATAAGTTGCTATGTGAAGAACGAGGTACAGTTTTGTGGGCTTCTCAATATTAGGTTTCACTACTTAAGCCGTCTATTGTGTGAAGCTATATGAGTCAGGATTTGCTACGTATAAGTAGGTTTTGAGGGTTCCGTGATTAAAGTTATTTCCTGTGGAAATGTCTGAGGATATTTATGATATTGATGGTGAAGGAGCTTTCCAGGAGCTTTCTGACATTTAGGTATTTTCTCCTGCTTTGGACTGTTGTTTATACTTGATGAAGAAACAAAGTCTTGAAATCATCTCTGATAGTGATGGATGACCAAGAATAATTATTAGTGCTTGCTTTTTTGTCTCATGAAACTGCATAGCATTGCCTTTCGAGGATGAATTCAAGTCACCAATCTTTGGTATCTAGAGGTATCTTATCCAGGTTATAATTTATGTTCTGTGCTGGTTTCAAACAAGTGGTTCTTCCCTAGATCAAATAACTTTATAAACTTTCTCAATGGAAATGTGTAGCTTTGTAATGTCTGTGAGTAATGATGATTTAGCTTCCGCACATTTGGGCTTCATTTGAATGTTTAGATCAGATATTTTTCTTGAGTAGCTCTTTTTGCTTTATTGATGCCTTACCTAGCGTTGGATTCCGTTGTGGTCCATTATCACCTGAAGATGCTTATTATTTCCTTTTGGGAGACAAAGGCTATGTTTATTCCATCTTTCATTTATTCCATATGTCATCTATTTCATCTCTCAGAAGATTTAAAACCAGAAATGTTCTTGACAGAACCATAAAGTATATTACTGCCCTAAGTTTCTGGAGTTTGTGATGATTCGGACTAGAAAACCCCAAGTAAGATGAAATGTACAAAAGCTAGAATCCAGATCAGTTTTCTGGAGAATTCAGGGCTTGTAATATTTTAGTATAATGGTTTTATGCTTGTTACAATGTTACTTGGACCCTTTCTTCAGTGTTCTGATGTCATATATTAATTATTGTGATTGTACGTTGCCTTTCTCATACATTCTTCGTTGTCACGTTTTTTCTCTAGTCTTCTGTTCATAATCTTCGTGCACTCTTAAAATTTGAAAACAACTCTCTGGAGTTTGAAGTAGTTTGCTATTTTTAGTTTAAATGTTGGAAAATCTCAAAGATGTGGATGCACAATTGTCTGTGTATAGATGTAAATTTGAAAACAACTCTCTGAAGTTTGAAGTAGTTTGTTATTTTTAGTTTAAATGTGGAAAAATCTCAAAGACGTGGATGTACAATTGTCTGTGTATAGATGTGCTCATCAGACTAGTTTTTAGATAAACCGACATGTCTTGAACTTTAGGCAAGATATCAGAAACAGATATACACCTAGAATTTCCGGTTTGTGAAGCAGTATAGCATAACCATTCTTCTTTATGTGTGAAAAATACTGCGATATGTTTTGTAACTTTTATGTTTGATCCTTAAGCTCATTATAGGTGTTGTTTCTTCATGAATACATGCTAGTTTGACTTCCATGCATCTATCCAGCTTTTCCTTATATTCCATGACTTGCTTATGGGCAGCTGAAATTTGGTAGTAGCAAGAGGGACAATTTGATATTAGATGGGTAAATTAGGCATCTTGAGAGTTACTTAATACTGGGTTTGGTTTTGCTCAATAACCAAAAAACCTAAAACCAATACTTCAAAATCCCGCCCAAGGAGGGGTGATGTGGTAATCTTACCCCTAAATTTTGCGATTTAGAGGGATTGTTTTCAATTGATCCAAGATTTAGAAATCATTCAGTACCTATGACTCCATGGAAAATAGGCGGAGGAGTTTAGTGATGCATTTTACCTTAGTCCATTTACACTTTGATTTCGCTCAATGTGGTGTGGATGTTAAATACTTGTGTAGTTTTTGCTGCTTGATCTGAAAGTATGCTGGTTGGTGATTTGCCTTGGATCTTCACTTAACCATGGAAGATTGTCGTGTCGTGCGGCTTGCATTGGCAACTTCAGTTGTTCAATGGTCCAATGATTATGTGTTGTGTTCGGGGCTTCATTAGAGCATCCATAGAAGTGCAGTTTGCAGCTGATTGCAGTTAAATGTAAGTAAATGCAGATAAACGCAGGTAAATGTAGATTAAGGGGGTTAATCAAAGAGTGTAACTAAATATTTCATTGCAGTTAAATATGGTGGTAATTTAGAAAAATTTTCTTTGCTTTTTCTTTGCTAAGAGTCTTCAAAATTTTTCATTGTTTACCACCATATTCACGCAATTGGAAATAATAAATTACATTTAACAAGAGCAACACCAAATCATAGTCATAGACAAAACCTTGCTCTTCAAAAATCAAGACATTAATAATGAAGATGGTGACCACTATTGACTTGTGAGATGGAGCTTATTAGAGTGAAAATTCTATCATGATACGATATATGTGTGGTTGTTAACAGGTGTCATGGAACATGAGTAACTTGCACATTGGTCTTACATTATGGGTGTCTTTAGTGCAAAGGAAAATTATTTTCTTGGAAAATAGTTTTCCTTGTTAAATGATTTTTGTAGGAAATGAATTTTCAATGGTTATTGTTTGGTACATTTTCATTTTCTTGGAAATGATGTGATAGCGAATGTCTTGTTTGACAACAATGGAGGCTTTGAGGCGGTGGAGGAGTTAGTGGTAGAGAGGTGTAGTTAGGATATTCGAGGTAGAGTTAGGGTAGATTGGGAGGAGAAGTGAGTGGGTTGTGTGATTAATTTGGGCTTAGGAAAATGAGTTTTTTTAAAGTTAGACTCAGGAAAATAATTTACACAAGGAGTGGAGAAATTAATTTTTCTGAAAAATGATTTTCCCCATTTTTGTCCAGCAAACATCGGAAAATGAGAAAATCATTTTATTGACGTTAGTTTTCATCCCCAAACAAACCCTAAACTTTCGGTATGACTACGACTTTGTTCTTCAAGTGGGTTCTTATTCACTTAATCCTACCCAATTCAAAAATTTATTCATCTTCCCCTATTTTGTAACATGCAACTCTTCAATTGTACCTAAATTTATTAATCTTACTTCATCTCACCTTAGATTACATCTCTAGAGAGTAGACCCTACATGAATGTAGGGGAATGATGCCATCATAATAAGTCCCCCAAGTTTTGCAAGCTCATTTCAATGTTTAAGTCACTCTTCTTTTCCATGGTATCATATCATATTTATAGTAATTTACCGCACTATTCATAAATTATTGCATCTCATCATAATATACCACATTTTACCACAATCATCATAATCTTCCCTCTCCTCACTTTTCTCTCTTTTCACTTTCTTTTTCTTCACTCACCATACCAATCATACCATACTGCAAAATACCATACTTTCTATAATTTACAATATCATACCATTTCCTCATTTTATCCACAGTAGAAAAGAACATGATCTAAAAGGCACAATTCTTAACTGCTAATCAATTTATATTATCCCTAACTGTTGATAACCGTTGATTTGAAACGCTGAAATGAATTGATCTAACAAGTAGATTATGGATGGATGGTTGTCAATGGAAATCATGAAGAAAAGAAGGGACAAAAATGGGATTATCATGATGGTGATACTTTTGATAATGACAATGACATCATTGTTCACATAGCTACAAAACAGAATTGAACAAGTGAAATTTATTCAAGTATTTCGTCTTCATGTTTTCATGCTACTTCCAACTGTGGCCATTGTTGTCTACTGTCTGCTTCAGAGGCAACACCAAATAATAGTCTGTATCAAAACCATCCAAGCTTCATTTTAACCACCAATGTTTTGATAGCCTGATAGGCTTTACATCTCACTTAAAATTGGTGACAAAATTAGGTACTTGTGGCCCATTTTTATGTGAAATTCACAACTTTGATTCGAAATTGACGTTGGATATTGGATGGTTTTGTTGGTTTTGTCCATGACAAAACACTTCGGATCTTTGTGTCATCATGGGCGATTTTAACTATTTTTATTTACTGGTTGTATGAAGAGACTGATTCCAATGACTTTAAGAATTATGAAGAGTTTATGTATGGGCGAAGGTACATGTGCATTTTTTTTCCCTTTCAGAATGTTATAGATTAACTATTAAATAATATTGTCTTTTTTCTTATTATTCAACACCCAAATTAGACTGAAGAGTTCACGATAAAAGTTGTAGAAAATTGCTTAGGACTACAATATAACGACAAAAGGAAAATAAACACGAAAGATGATCAAAGTACAAATGCATCAAAATATAACAAATTTGAAGATTAATTACTCGTTTTCACCTTCCTTTCTTTTAGCCATTTATCTTTAAAATTCTTGGCTGCAATTTTTTGACCTTCACAAATGAAGCTCAAATTACAATCAATATTTACCGTTATTTTACGCCTTTTCATCGAAGCTATTTGGAGAGTTCTCCGCAAAGTCGTCAAAATTGACTGTATTGATCATGGATCCATCTTCTAGAAAAGGGCAAGAGATAGGTAAAGATTCCCCAATGTGGTGGATGAGTAACCTTATCTTTTCCTTTTCTTTGCCATAACTTCTCGTAGTTCATTGATATATGCAAGTTGGGTTGCAAGTTGCAATGAATCTCGGCCAGAAATAGGACAATGATTTCACATAAAGAACGACCAAAGATGAGCACGATTGGCTAAACTTGCTTCGTAAAATTGATAGCTCTTAGTGCCCTTCAATTCACATTCAGTGGGAACATAGTATTTCTTCACCGATTCTACTATATTGTTAATTATAACAGTTGAAAAGTATATTTTACCTTAAAAAAAATTAAATATTAATATATATCGGTCGAAATGGCTTGTTGTAATAAGAAATAACATTCATTGAGATATATATTTTGACAAAAATTTCATATTATTAATGATATTCTACTATAATTGGAAAATTTTCAAGTATCATAGTTAAAAGAATTATTGGACGCCAATAATATCAACTTTGGGGCTATTGGAGACTAATAATATAAACTATTTTCTTAGATACTAGTAGTACGAACTATTGACCTATTTTCCTCCAATAGTACACGACCGAGTTGTTATAGTTTTAACTCATCGGAAATATGACGTGGCTCCATGATGTGTGACGTGGAAGGTGGAGGTTGGGTAGAAAATGTTGATGTGGACACTAACATGTCTTTCATGTCACATTTTATGGAGCCACATCATCTTTTCGATGAGTTAAAACCATAACAGTTTGACGGTGTACTGTTAGAGGAAAATAGGTCAGTGTCCAAGAAAATAATTTGTATTATTAATATCCAATACCCCCAAAGTTGGTATTATAGATGTCCAAAAAATATAGTTAAAAAGTGTAACATCATTGATTCTATTCGAAAAGATTGAGATTAATATATTTTGATAGAAATAACTCGTTTCAATAGTTAATCTTATCTGTTGACACATAATTTTTTTTAATGGATGAAATTTATCTTTGTCAAAATAATAGTAATAAATGTTCAACTATCATAATTAAAAAAAAATCTAACTATCGCAGAATTTTCAATTTTATATATATACCATTTGAAGCCTATGAATTACTCCCTTTGTCCCTAGACAAATATTCCTCCGTCCCCAATTTTCTTTTTTTTAAAAAAATTGATTTTTATAGTTTTCAATACATTGCTGTAGTTTATAATATAATATAATATAATATAATATAATATAATATAATATAATATAATATAATGATATTTGTGTTGAATTTAAATGGTTAATAATTCTAGAATTATCTACAATTTCTATTTTTATGATTTTGAATAATATCTTTTAAGTAATTATGTATGTTTATCAAGTACAAGAGTATCACAATCATTAGTCACATCAAAAACTATTAATCATAACCTAATTATTATAGGGCATGTATATTTTATGTGTAATTCTATATTTATTGCAAAAAGTATAAACCAATAATGGATTTTATGCAATTTATAAATTGTACAACCCTTAAATATATAATGAAACATATATATTTTCAATAATTTAAATATGCTTAAATATACCTTTTACAGTCATTTAAGCGAAATTCAAGATGGTTAATGACCATCTTCAATCAAGACACTTATTATTTTCATATAATATTATAATTCTATTAAAAATTGTAAAATTAATAATTAAAATTCACGAAATTAAAAGGTGAAACACGAACCAATAATTTGGGATGGTAGGACAAAGGAGTATCTAATTTTAATAACTTATATCTATTTTAACAATCGATTTTTAATACAAGCTATATTGATTCCTTTTTTAATGCAAAGAATGCTAAGCTTCAAAAGTAAATTATATCCCATCAAAAGAATTATAAGCTAATGTGGATTGTCTTTAAATTTCGTCGTGTTCTTTGGATTGGATAAAATGAGGTTTGGATGGATTGGATTGGTAAATAAAAAATTACTTGGAGGTACCATAATATTTGGGAAAACTATTTGTCGGTACCCCAACTTTTCAAAACTAATTTTGAGGTACCCTTACTTTTTGGGTTAATAATTATTTGGTGCTTTTCCAGCCATTAATTTTATTACTTGACCGAAATACCCTCATTCTTCTTCAAGGGTATTTTTTTAAGAAGGGAATAATAAGGGCGTTTTGGTCACTTAATAAAATTAATGGTCGGAAAAACACCAAATAATTACTAACCCAAAAAGTAAGGGTACTTCAAAATTAGTTTTGAAAAGTTTGGGTACCAAAAAAAACATTTTACCAGAAGTTAGGGTACCTCAGAGTAATTTTTTGGATAAGTTATTGGGAATTGTGTTTTTAAAAATAATGTTTTTTTGTAGAATTGTGTAAGGTTTGTATTGGATTGGAAAGAGTTACCAATCTAAAGAACAGGGCCAGTCTTAGCCTCTGATGTTGATGTCAGATCGGATCAACCTATTTAACTTGAAAATTTGGTTGAGAATTTGATAGCCAATAAGGTCAAGAAAACAAAAGATTATATAGGTTGAAATTTCGTAAAAAATTTGAGGTCACCTTGCTATTACAAGTCGCCTTAGTGAAGTAACAACTTTGAGGATAGTATATTCTTGAGTTATGTTTGATTGTCTGGTGATTCACTGGAAGTCTGGAACTTAAAATTCACTGGTAGAATTCATGGTAAAAGGCGTCCCAATATGACATTTGATATGGGCATAAACAGACGCCAAATAGGAATTGGCGTCTGATATAAACAGACGCATAAACCTTTTCTAATTACAACTACATAATATATTTTGTGGGTTATAATTATAAAATAGAGCAAATTAAAATTTTTTATAATTTGTAAGAAAGTTGTGTAATAAGAATTGTGGAGGCATTAATAATGAAAATAAAATACATTTTATATAATAATAAATGATATATATCTTCCATTCATGCATGTACAATTTCATATATATATATATATATATATATATATATATATGTGTGTGTGTGTGTGTGTGTGTGTAGAAATAACAAAAAAAATTGTAATAAATATATATTTAATAATGTTGATTTTTACACAAACTTTCTTACATTAAACAATTAAACAAAATATCTAATACAATTTTAATAACTAATAGGACACAAAAAAAAACTTAAACGTAATGAATATATATATCTTCAATCTTCAATAATCTTCAATATTCTTCAATATTCTTCAATCTTCGATCTTCAATGGATTTGAGGTGATGGGAAGATGAGAGAAAATGAAAGAAGATGAGAGAAAATGAAGTGGGGATGGGAGGGAAAAAATTCGGAGGGAAATTTGATATGGTTTGGTTTATATATAGACCAAAATGGCGTCTGTTTATGGTGCCTAACAGACGCCAAGTTTTTTTTAATATTTTACAAAAATGGCGTATGTTTGGACCTGAAACAGACGCCAATATAGAAAAGGCGTCTGTTTCAGGTCCAAACAGACGCCATTTTTGCAAAACAATTTTTAAAAAAATTAAAATTTGACCACGTTCAAACTGAAAAGCCTGACATTTATTTTACCCCAGATTGGCGTCTGTTTCTAGCAAACCGACGCCATTTTCTTAATAAACTTTTTTTTATTTTGTTTCTATGATTTAGCGTCTGATATATTAACAGACGCCAAATCACAGATGCATTTTGGCATGAATTCTACTAGTGATTTCTTTGGCATGAAAGCATTAAATAAGGTGATAAAATTGTAACTTGTAAAAAAGTTCAAAATATAAAAAGTTCATACATAGGTCATATTTGGTAAAAACTTGTAAGAAAGTTTAAAATATAAAAAGTTCATATATAGGTCATGTTCTGTAAATGACTTATTGGATAGCCTGTTCATAAAAAATGGTTTATTGGCTTATTGGAGTCGTTGACTGTTGACCTATCCAAAATAGTTGTTTGGTAAATAAATTATCCAAACAATCTTTCACCACAATAAGCTATTTTTTAATAGATTGATTACCTCTGGTAGAGTGGCCCTCAAATAGTTTACGCTCTGTTCTTTTGTAATGTAGAATAAATGTATTCTATTATATCCCACAATTCCATTCTATCCCACCTTTTTTTACACAACTAATATTTCTTTACCTATATATCTTACATAATGATAATATATATTAAATAATTCATATATATATTTAATAAATAATGTGATTAATGTGATTTGTATTACTTCAATCAAGGCCCATGATGCTCTCAAAAAAAAAAAAAATTAAGGCTCATGGTACACAAGTTAAGTGAGGTTCTATCTTAAAACCAATTGGTGTTAAGAAAAGTAGCTCCCTTGACTTATATATATACCATGTACTTTCTCTTTACTTTTCCGATGTGGGACATTTCTACTCATGAGTGAATCCCAACACCCCGGTCTCCACCCTCTTCTCTCTCCCACATTCCATATCCACCCTCACCTAAACTATTATTGCAAAATATGAATTTCTAGATAGACAATTACTATTTATTTACTTTCAAATGATCATAAATGTTATATTCCTAACTCTAGTACATAATTATGACATTTTAATTGCTTAGTTAATAAATATCTGTTTTATTTATTTACCAATTAAGCTAGAAATGATAAGTATATATCCTAACCATTATTATACTTGCATTATTAATATATGTCACCAACTAAATTGACTAGTAAATAATAAAATATATAGGTGGGACCGAATATAATTTGATCCTTTTCAAAAATAATAAGTTATCTTATTGGTTTTGGACTCTAGTTTCTCAAAGTCGCACCTTCTGTTCTGTCTAACCTACTCCATGCGTCTTTTTTTTGATGCGTTCATTCCATTTTATGTGAAAATTAATGAAGTATATATATTTGTTGCTAACCATTAACCGATCCAACGTTTTTGTCAAACTTTATGTTGCCCTTTTACATTGGTCGTCTTTCCTTTGACCTTGTTGCCTTGTTCAACTTTGTAAGATATTCTCATTTAGGATCTCATTTCTTGCTCTCTTTGATATTTACGAAAGGAAAAATGGCTAATAAATAGGGGTAGGTAATAAGTTTCTCTAAAAGTAAATTTTTTTTAAATATGTTTAAATAATAAAAACATAGAATGGATAAAAATAGATAAAATTAGATTGTGAATAATTTACTGTACGAAAATACATTGTTCAGGAAGCTTCAAAGGAAAATATACCATTTTCTTCCCCATAAGGATACACAAGGCAGTTGGTATAGTACCTTGTTCCAAACTTAAATATTAGCAAATTATACTGACTGAAAATAAGTAATAAGTATATATTAAACTATCTATATGTGATAAGTATGCTCTCTTAACATTCAAGTTGGATAACTTAATTAAATCTACCCATCTTCTTAATAAATTAATTTGATTGGTACATGAAGATGTGAAGTTCCTTTTGATACATAGAAAGGGAAATGATAATATAATATTGAGAAATGATGGTTCCGATCTCTCTCATTTCATTTAGAAAAACTGAAAGAATAAAAAAAAAGATAGAAAATGTTACAAAAATATGGTTGATTATGTTAATAACGTTTTCCTTTCAAAATTAAGAGTGCGTTTGTTTAGTCAAAAACCCCGGGGAAATGGTCACTTTTCCCGAGTTGACTTATTTTCTCCATGTTTGGTTGTACATTGACCTCGGGAAAGTTTTTACATGGGGCCCACCATTTGCAAGGTTTTCTTAGGGAAAATTTCCATTAGGGGGGCTAAGGGAAATTTTCCCGAGGAAATATTTCCAATGGAAAACTTTCCAGGGAAACTTTTCCTCGTGAAAAATTTTCCTAAGAATCTTACCAAACGCTCCCTAAGAGAAAATTATTTCATGTAATATCATTTTCTAGGGAACTTTTATGTATTTATTTAATATTTAGTTCAGAATAAGCAGTATAAATGTAACTAAAATAAATTAAGCACAACAAGCCCCAGCTAGTAGAAGGTGAACTTGAAATATGTATGTATATATCTAGAAAAAGTTACCTTGCCCCATATTATTTTCTCTTTACTTTCTCCCAACTTCCAATTTTTGAGTAGAACCCTTGAAAAAACACTATAAATTTCATTTGGCAATTAAAATTGAAAAAAAATGTTATTTCGTTTAAAATAAGATACTGTTTTATTATAAATACTATTATTTTATAAGTAAGTTCTTTTTTTTTTGAAAACAAAACAAATTATATTGATAATGAATCCATAAGCACCATAAGGAGAGATAATAGTATATGGCCTTCTTTATTTCAATTTAGGCCCTGTTCTTTTCTGCGGTATTTTGAGGTAAGGTGTGGTGAGGTGTGGTGGAAATGTGGCGGGTGTGGTAGAATTGTGGTAGGATATTGATATGTGGGGTAGGTGAGGAGAGAATGTAAAAAATATGGGAGAAAAGTGAGAAGAGAGAAAAGTAATGATTTGTGGTAAAGTGTAGTGAGTTGTGACACACTGCGGTATGATGTGGTACCGCAGTTTGCCAAACGCAGAAAAGAGCAGGGCCTTAGTTTGACTGATACCTTATACTCTACTTATTTGGATGAACTTACTCTGAAATTTATCATATAAACTTGGGTTGAACTTATTCTTAGCTTTTGAGAATTTTCTATATAGTTTATTTATAACCTAAATTCATTTGAAACTTATTTGTATAATTAAATTTATTCTGAATTGAACTTCATTAGGAAAAAGTAAGTTGAAAAACACTACTATCTAATCAATATTGGAAACCATAAAATAGGATCCAGTGTAAGAGAAACACCAAATATTTCATACAATATCATCTCAGAATCATTAATATTTACCTTAGAATAGGAAAAATGTGTGAACAAATTGCAACCTAAATACAACCCCATCCTCTTTCTGATAATGTCCAACAACAAACTCTAAAGAAAATAAGTATGAGCTTGATAGAAGCTTTTGATCCCCTATAAATTGATGTTTATAATAGCATAAGCAGGGCTGCTCGTTGCTCATGGAATTCTGACAGAATTCCAACTAAATTTGTGCAGCCAAGAACTTAGAAAGGGAGGAATGAAAAAGAAGAATTCTGAAGAGTTTCTTCACATGTGTTCCACAATCAATTTTTTAATCAATTTCCAAATTTTTCAAAAGAAGAAAAAATGATAAAATCTTATAAATCTATTAATTATAAGAAAAAGTGAGGACCATATTGATATTTTAAAATAAAAGGCGGAATTAGTTCCAATGGTTGTAGGAGTGATGGAATAAAGTTTCAAAAAATCGGAATTTTATATGATATGGAAGGGTGGAAGGGTGGACCCCACTCAAATTTCAATTTTTTGGAACATGCATTGTATATGCTCTAAAAGAGCCTATAGTTTATTCGAAAAACCACTTTGAAAAGACAAAATTAGATATTTTTCGGTATTATCATTTGTCTACCCAAATTGTGATGATTTCATCATTTAAACTTTTCATTAAAGATTATTCGTGAAAATATTAAATTTTTTAATATGTGAAAATTAAAGGATTAAATTGCTTATAGTTTGATATTTATTAGAAACTTAAACTACAAAATTTACTAATAATTATCCTAAGCTAATAACCCAATGAATTGACACAATTTACCAGTCCTTCTTAAAGAAGAATTTGCTGCTCTTTGAATAAATTTCCACCACAAAAACCCAAATGTTAACATCCTTCATAATTCATACCAGCCAAGAAAAAAGAAAATAAAAAACAAATAAAGAAAGAGTAAAACAAAATAAAACCTGGACAATTCAACCACAGCAGCAATAAAAAAAAATGCAATGAATGGAAACAAAATGACTTAAAAAAACGTCCTTTACGTTCCAGATTAGGATTCTCCTTCTAAAAAAATAAACATTCGATGATACAGACAGGGGCCCACCTTAACCTCACTACCTGCTTTCGCCGCCGGGAGACCCACCGCCGGCCACCGCCACCGCCACCGCCGCAAGCTTCTGGAGGTTGAGCTTGACGACGGTGTCGGCGAAGAGGCGCGTGTCCTCTTCCGAGTTCCCCTCCGGCACGTCCACCACGTACGACTCCAACACCGCCGTCCACTCCTCCTCCCCTTCACGCGCCGCCGGCAGCGCGTGAACACTCGTCACCGATCGGTAGTTCCTCAGCCTATGCTCCCCGCCGGTGATGGTGAACCCCGTGACCATCCGGTCGTCATCGAGGATGTCTAGCCGCTCGGTGCTGGTGGCGGCGGGGAGGCCGGAGATGACGTTGACGTCGCGCGTGGACCCCACGGCGAGGCGGAACCCCTCCGGGACGGTGCAGCTCTTGATGAAGTGCTTGTACGACTGGGGCTTGTCGAAGCGGCGGACGACGGACCACACGGCGGCGCGTGGGGCGCGTATCTTCTGCGCGAGGAGGGAAGAGCATTGCCGGCCGCGCGTGACTTGGTACGTGTGGAACTCTGTTACACAGGGGATTAAATCGGCGAACTCGTCCTGAGTCAACCCGGGCGGGGGGTGGAGGTGGTGGGTGGTGTTGGCCGTCTCGGGTTGTTCTTCCGCCGTGGGTGCGACGTCGTTTTGGGGATCGCCGTCGTGAGTAGTTGGGTCCGCCATTGATATTGGTGGAGCTTCCGGGGTTTCTGGCAGTGTGTTTTAGAGAGAGAAAGAGAATAAGTGTGGGGTGATCAGGATTTGCTTCTGCGGTTTTCTATTGGCTGTTTATAACTGAATTTCAGGGAAGCTGTGAAGGGTAAAAGTGGAAAAAACTAATAGTATTATGATGGGTGTTTTTTTTTATAAAAAGATAAATACTTTTAAGTAGAATAGACTTGAATATTTAATATTATTTTTGTCCGAATAACGAGAATTTAGGTAAAATTAGGATTCCATCAAAATGCTAAAACCTAGCTAGTGCTTATCTTCTGTCAGTGTTTGAATTGTTAAGGTTACTGTCTCATGTGAAGTTTGCCAAATCAAGTTCAGCAATTTGGGTTTCATGTTTTTTCATTGGCATACCAAAACTTACATGCATTGATTTTCTCAATGTGGTCCGATTCGGGTAAGTTAGTTTCACACTTGTCTAATTTTACCTTATCTTATCCGATTTCCTAAAAAATTATTCATATCAAAGTCAGAATTTTATTGTTCCCTTTTTTTTCTTACCTTATTAGATTTAACTTAATCATATCACTCTAAAGAACAAGACTTATATACGATATCGTCTTTGTCCCAAAATATTGATTCATTTTATTTAATTTTGATCGTTGGTTTCTCACAAATTGTGATAAATCACAATATAAAATGGACACCGTCATATTTTTTTAGGTAAGACACATTTCTAATGACGGGTAATTTTATACTATAATTCATTATAATTTATGAATAATCAATGGTCAAAGTTTAGTCAAATAGACAAATATTTTGAAACAGAGACATTACGTAGCTTGTTTTGAACTCTACATATCTTTGTGAATATTAATAATTTATTATGGAATGCCATTTTAATTTTACATAAGATTTTAATAAGTTTTCAAATTACAAATTTCTTAGTATATTTATGTCGACACTGAATCTATCCCTGCATAATTCTTTAAAATTGATTAATACAAAAGAGTCTCCCTATTTCAAAAGTAAAACTGGTCTACTCAAATTGAACACTTATGGTGGGGGAGGCTAGGGGATGTCATTTTCAATTCACACTTTCTTTAACTAATACGGGTAAGTTATCTGTAAATTATTATAATAATTGACTGATTGATCATCATATACACGTACAATTTGTATTTATGAAGTACACTATACATATAAATTATTTCTATCGTTTATGATTATGATGATATCGATGATTATCGAGGAGAATTATTTCAAGTTGTTGAAGAGATGAATACGGCTCTTCTTTTCTGCGGGTGTTAAAGTTGTGATAGTGGATAAATTGGTAAAGTCTGAATATATATATATATATATATATATATATATATATATATATATATATATTAGGTACAAAAGACGATAATCTAAATATATAGATTTTAATGATGATATTTTGGGAAACTTATAATATAATTAATCAATTATATTTAATTTTTTTAAAAA
Source organism: Portulaca oleracea (assembly GCA_029582165.1). NCBI lineage: Eukaryota > Viridiplantae > Streptophyta > Magnoliopsida > Caryophyllales > Portulacaceae > Portulaca > Portulaca oleracea. The sequence goes on along the minus strand of CM055883.1, from coordinate 7,230,143 downwards.
AAATCATATGATATTAAGGTGTGGTGTAGGTTTGCATTGATAATTCTTATTTCTTTTCTTTTTTTCATATGTACTATTCTTTTTTCTTTATTCTTTTAAATAAGAAAATTATTCTTTTTATTTTTATTATTCTTTTTTATTCTTTTAAATATAACCTCGGTAATATTTTTTATTCTTTTAAAGCACGAGTCTAAGTACTGGTATATATATGTAGTTAAGTAGATAAAGTGTTGATAACATTGGACAAATGTGTAAAAATATTCATAGTTTTTAATAATTTTTAATAATTAAGGTGTTGTTAGAGTTTTTAATAAGGTGTTGTGAGTAAGATATGTTACATCACTCACATCATTTATTTAATATATGAATTTTTTCTCTTTATTTTAATATTTTGTGGAGAGTTGGTAAGTAAAGAATACTGAAGTAGGAAAATAGTATGGATGATATGAATAAATGCGGATTATGCGAATAAATTTTACCTTACAAGTCAAAAGAACAGGGTTGATTCATTGTGGTGCAATTTGTTGAAGAAAATTAATAATACATTATTCAAGGAGAATGGAACTTAATTTTCTAACTATAAAATGATTGTTACATTATTTGATAAGACATAACAGGAAGATTATTGGTTGAATATTAATTATAGTACTTATTGACATTTAACAACGACAGACGACTTTCGTTGTTAATATCTTATATTAATCTTCCACCAATTAAAAAAAAAACTTATATTCATATGAATTTTTTTCCTGGTGGAATTCATCTGAGTACTTTTATTAGAAACTAGTCGTCTCTGCGCGTGCTTCGCACGCGCCGATCCGAGAATGTAGTAGGAAGAGAGCAATAATTCAATTGAAAAGTTTGTACGAAACAGAATGCCCCAAATCGTGTTCATATTTCACTGGTTAATGACCTCCATTTCTAAATTAAACATGGAAGGATGATTTGACAAAAAATACAGATGATGGGGCCAGCTAGATTACCAACTAAGATATCCATATCCTAATGGCCCAAAATACAAGGGAACATGCCAAGGGTAGATTACCAGTTAACATATGTACATCCCAATGGCTCAAAATACAAAAAAACATGTCAAAGTACTTGCTAACATTCATCTGGCGGAAGGAAACAGTAGTGGTCGAAGGAAACAGCAGTGATCATTTAATTTACTGGCTGAAGGAAACAGTAGTGGTCGAAGGAAACAACAGCGACCATTTAACTTACTGGCCGAAGGAAACAGTAGTAACTTATTGCGGTAGTATGAGATAGCTAGTTAATTATGTCTCTAACGAGCCACTTCACGTGCTTTGTATCAAGCAAAGTCTTTGTTGAAACATGAAGAAGGAATTGCTTGATTTGTTCCTTGCATTCTAGTTCGCACTTGTGAGCAAATGCACGTTGATCCTGTTATAATATAGAAGCTATTAGGAATGAAGGAATGAAAGTGGAAAGTTAAATATAATCCTGTTATAATATAGAAGCCATTAGGAATGACACATACGCTTGGTTGGAGCTTGTATAATTCGCTAGCAGGTTTGCCAAGCAATTTCTCTGCAATGGATGCAAATGCAGCAAGTGGCATTTTCCCAGTATGATCTTGCACATCAAAATGAAGGACGTACCTTGTATAGAAGCGTAAGATATTAGAGTAATTTTACTTGTAATCTTTAGAATTGAAGTAATTCTATGAATTAGTATAAGTGTGGAGGGAATTAGAGTAATAATACAAGTGGGACTTAAAATGAAATAAAAAGTTATGCATAATTTAAGTAAGATGTTTTATAATAATACATTGGCTCTGATGTAGTATTTCTGTTGCATTTGGAGCAATTGAATGTGGAATATATTGGATTGCTTGTTCCTAGTCCACAATTACCACAAGCTAGATATATGAAGGAGTTCTTGTTTTTGATAGAAGCAATGGTTGAGTGTACCCATACTGTTTCATTGGGTTGTGTGTTTTCAAACTACAATGGGAAAAAATGAATAAGTTATGCTATTTTAACTGTTAAGTGTGTGTGTATAAGATAAATTACGGAAAGTGGAAAGAAGAAGATAAATTACCGTTTTTGTTTCAAGATCAGCTATAGTCATTCTTCTGATCGATTCCAATGAAGTTGATGCAGCTGTTGTGGTGTTAGCTATGTTATTCTCCAATTGTTTCTCTTTGATGAGTGCAATGTTTGTAGCAAGCCTGTGTGTAAGAAGAATGTTAATTGGAAAAGTAGATGTTTAACAATCAAACTCTTGTACTATAAATATTATTTTGTAATTCTTGGGGATAAGTTACCATGCTCTTAAGTTTTCAGCTTCAGGAATGTGCACATCAGATGTTAATGTGGATGATGGCGTAGCAGACAATTTACAACCTACAAATAATAAATGCAGAAAGTTTGATGAAAATATGCAATGTGGAATTATAATTATCATTGTATGATAAGCTATGTATTACCTCGGTATGTGCTAAGAGTGATGGCTGTGATGGCATGATTGGGATTGAACTGGAAGATATAACTGCTCTTACTGCTTCGCATTCTTGGATTGCAAGTTCATTCCAAGCGGAGAGCTTTGTGAATTTGAAGCTGCAATAATTGTTGCAAATATATATTTTTTGTCAACTGAGCCATTTTTTAATAATCAATAAATGTGTTTCCATAAGTTGATATTAATAAATACTAATAAATATTTTTGAGTGTTGGGATTTCATTTTTTGCTTTGTTGAGCTTTCTTTATGAGGCCTTGTTAGGCATGTTTTTTCTGTATAATTTATTTAGGTGGGTTTGCAACCTTGTTGCCTATTGGGTTTTGGTGAGAGTCTAGATGACTACACTGATGAGGCAAAGACAGTGGCTTAAACTTTCTTTTATTAGTAGTGGTTTTTATTTTTAATAATTTTATTAGTAGTGGTTATTTATCAACTAAGTTTCATATCATCTATATAAATTATCTATAATGTTATTTAAAGGGTAGTTGAGCACGAAAGATATAAGTACAATATTATTTAATTATGTAGTTGTGAGTTGACTTACGATTGATCGATTAAAGAAGTTCTCGACTTGATGTGTACTCCCATTCTTTTGTGATAAAGCTCTTTACTTGATCGACATGGAGAACACCAACGAGCACATCTAAGGAAATTGAAAGGAAATGTTATTAGTAATGTCTATGGAAATTGAAAGTAAATGTTGCTAATAATGTGTAAGGTATATATGTATTCTAATATACAATAAGATGATCTAAATAAGAGTTTACCAAATCGATCTACTTGGCGGCCAATGGTATCAACTTGATCGAGGGTTAGGCGTGGAAGATTATGCAACATCTTCGATCGCTTCAATTTTTGTGTCTTGGTCAAACTCGATATGGTATTCATGCGGAACAACTTTGTACTGTTCAATGGTTTTCTTGATTTTTGCATCGGAGATGTAATATTCTTTCCCAAAAGAAAGAAGATTTCTATACTCCTCAATTTTGTCATTGAATAGTGTTGTTTGCATTTGAGTCATCTAGACGATAGAAACTTATAATTAGCTATGCATGTACTTTTATAAGAATAATAATTTGTGTGTGGTAAAGGAAAGGCTATAAAAATGATATAATTTAAATTTACCTCACTGTCAATGAATATCAGTCTTTGATATCTGATTCCATTTCCAAATATCCTTGGATGGAATTTCTCCATGACTTTGACTTTCACCTTGAATGAAGTTCTGATGTCATTCAATTCTCATGAGTACTTCATTGGTGATGTCATTGTAATCCTAAGGGTGAAAACCTTATTAGGTGTTTGAGTATTTGTAAATGACATGAATTTCTATAGAAAACACAAGTAAATGAGAAGCTCTTATATCATTTAATAATTGTTTAAAGTTAGGTCAGCATGACAGTTGATACCCATGCAGGGTGATTACTTGCTCCCAACAGACATAAGCTATTAGTTCAGTGATACACACCACCATGAAAAGCAATTATATACCCATCAATACAACATGCCACACAATCAGCACATTAAGAGACAATTGAATAGGTTTTAGCAAGTAAAAAATGAAGAAAGAAATGTGAAACACTCATTTATATGACATATACTCATTTATATGCCATTTGGTTTCAATTAAAGGTTGATAAACAATTACAATTACATAAGCATTGAACCTTGGTGATGATTAGACAAAGTTAACAATATGTATTATAATTAAAATAGTGAGATCTAAAAAAAAAAAGTTTTTAGGGTTTATGCCATGTTAGGTGTTGTTTTGGTGCTTCAAAAAAAATTCCTTAATTGAATCTTGGGATTTACTACTATAACTGCATACATGAAATATAAGTTGATGGTATTGAAATGTATATAATCAAATGTATGCATATACAATTTTAAAGAATGGTGAAAGTATATTACCTCGGGTATGTTCTTGAGAAGGATTTGAAATAAGGTTGTCCTATTAGCAAGGAAGAGAAGTGATTAGTAAAGACATGCATGTACAAATAAAGGGTATATGAGTGTGCATGATGTGAATCAATATTGATTGATTAGTAAAGACATGCATGTACAAAAGATGTGATTAGTAAATACATGCATGTGCAAATAGTTTTCCACATTTGTCTTAATAAATTGATTTAATTAATAGAATAATTGAAATGTGAAGAGAGTAGCTTTTAATGTTCTACACAAATATATTTGGATGCAAACATAAGTAGAATAGACATGCATGCACAGTGAAGGAGATGTTATGGAAATATTATTACAGAAATTGAGAAATAATTACTGGATTGATATCCAGCGGTATGACTAAGAGAAAGGGTAGTTCAGGAATAGGTGAGAAATGGTGTTACCTTAGAAGCAAGTGATGAAGGGCAGGAGAAGGTATGGTTTAATTTATAAGAGGGTATTTATAAGGTGATAATGTGTGTTGGTGGGAGACATTAGTGGACAGGTGTTTATATTAAAAAGGAAGTGATTAAAAATTTGTTTGACAAGTGTTTAAGTGAATTTGTAGTGGGTTTTAATAAATATGTAAGAGATATTTGTATATTTTCTATAGTGGAATATTTATATTTATTATGGAAGTGGTTCATAATTAAAATTAGAGTATAAAATTGAATTGCGGATGAGTTGTTCAACTATGTCTGGGCCTTAACCATTGTTTTTTCAGGATGAAGAAAAGGCGAAAACAAAACCAAACAATTCTAGTTTTAGTAGTATAATTCAATTAATCATTCAAAAGAGAGCACTAATCTGAACTTGATAAAGAAAAACAAGAAATTTTCTTGGACAAACCTTTTCATCAGGCTCTTGATCTCATTCCAAACACTCTTCCTAACCAAAACTTTCTTTTGAAAGTATTATCGACTCTAATCACCTGAAATGGTAAATTTTCAAATCAAATCAACACCAACTACACCCTCCTCAACAATTTAATTATTCAAAAACTAATATGAAAGACATATATGTATCAAGAACTTACCTGGTTACTCGGTTGAGTCATCTGGGAAACCAGAGACTTAACTTGGGATCAAATATCTGCAAAATTCAATTTCGGGGGTAAATAAAGACCCCAACTTCAATTTTAGCATACTTCAAGAATTAAAGAATTCAGATTCTTCTAAACTTAACCTACACCCTAAAAAATCATCCATATGCAATGAAAATTTAACATGCAATGACAAATTAAATCTCTAGTGTCTTTAGACAAGCGCCTAAAAAAAGCAATTTCTTTTAATGGCCATCTTTCACGCAATTGTTTTGTCCTGTTGTGAGAGTAACTTCCAACAAAGTTTCTCGGATAAATCACAAACAATGTTCCATCACTTCTAATTCACTTTGTTAGAAGAATTGGTAAGAGGAGAAATTGAGGAAAATTATATTAGTAAACATATAAAAGTGATAAATGACTAACTACAATATACCCGCTTTCTGTAATATATCAAATGCTACAATATTTTTGGTAATAAAATTTGATATTTCATCATTTTCACATGGCTTTATAATAATCTTAAGATTCTCAGATTTTCTAGCACGTGAAAGAGCAACGTAAAGTTGGCCATGTGAGAACATTTGGTTCTCGAAGATACACACCCACTCGATCCAACGTTTGACCTTGAGCTTTATTAATAGTCATGGCAAAGCTAAGTTTTATTGGAAATTGCTTTCGTTGGAAATGAAAAGGATATTTGTGCGAGGTAGAAGGTTTTAGAGGTATACGTGGAAGGAACACGATTTCCTTTATAATGTCGATTGCTATTTCCATCAATCACATTATTAAGTAGACGTTTGCAAATTAAGTGAGTACCATTACATAAACTGAAGAAGGATCTAAATTCCTTAAAAGAATGATGGACAATTTATTTTCAACACTAACTTATGTGGAGGAATTCTGAGGAGTTAACGTATTTAAGAATTCGGTTGGATAACTCTCAATAGTATTGTCAATAGCTTCATCATAACTTCTATCACGTATGTAATTCACCAGGAAATTTAGATATCAACATCTCATTTATAGCATCAACATCGTCATTTTTTGGAGCTAATATTGCTCTTTTTGTAAATATGTCATTATCTAGATATGGTGAATTCATCTCAGGAAATGTATGCTTTACTAATTGAGTAATAGAATTTTTTTCATTGTCAAAATTAATTACCAAGTTGTGTGGAAGTTTAACAAAGTCATTTGATGAAGTTTGAAGCTTTCCATCGCCAAGATCTAGCAAAAAATTTGAGAATGTTGGGTCTTCTGTTGATCGCATGTTTTGATCAAGCGAAATTTCTCAAAATGTAGCCATAAGTAGGATGTAACTAAACTACTCAATATAGCTTCTTCTTGTGTCCTTGAGGAATGGTGGTAATACTTGTCGAAAATCACCACCAAATACAAATACTTTTCCCCAAACAATTCATCGGTGGAACATAAATCTCTAAGCAAAACATCAAGCTTCTATGTTTTCTTTTTGCCATTGATGCCTCGTCCCAAATGAATAAGGATGTTTCAAGTAATTGAGCTAATGCGATTGTTTGGGTACACGACAACAAGATGAGTCATCATTCTCCGGAGGCAATTTAAATCTAGAGTGGTTTGTTTGACCACATGAAAGATTTGTTGCAATACGAGAAGATCTTTGTTGCAATAGCAAGAAGACCACTCATTCTTATACGTGTTAAAAGTGTATTATATAGGAAAGTTTTTCCTGTACCACCGGGACCATCAACAAAGAAAACTCCAGGTTTTTTGCTAGTGACCCTATTTAATATACATTCATATGCGCTTCGCTGGCCTTCATTTAAGTTCTCCTCAGCTCCAATATGTTCAGTACTAATTGGTGCATTCCGAGCTTCAATGATTTCTTTCATGTTCTTATCTCTTGATTTCAAAAGTTTATCGAACTCATGAAAGCCAAAATCTAGGAAAGTTTTTCCTTTAGTTTCCAAAAAACCTTGTAGTTGTTGGATGGTAAGATATAAAACTGTCCAATCATCATTAGGATATTGTATTTTGTAATCCTCTGACAAATTGTCAAAATACTTTTCCCAAAGATATTGTGGATTCTTAGGGTTACAGAAGATCAATAATACAACGAATAATCGTCTTAAACAAAAGGGCATTTGATACTGAATAGCTTCATCTAAACAGTTTTCAATTGCATCATCTTTTTCTAATAATCCATGTTTTTCGGCGGCTTCACGGAAAGATGAACACACATAACCATTCACTTTTAGCATATCTAGAAAAGATTTCGGAGACTTTATTTGGGTTAAGAGCATTCGAAGATAATATCGCTCACCTTCTATAGGATTTGCATTTACCAATCTGCCTATACTTCCTTTACGTTGTCTTTTCATCCATATTTTATTTGAATTATCCCAAACATAATGTTCTGGCATTTCACAATATAACAAGTTTAGGATATTATCACTTTCATTTCGTTTGTTCATTTCAAAAAACTCTGTCAACATAGTTCGTGTCCTTGTCTCGTCATTGATTACTTTAGATAATTTTTCTTGCGGACGAAAAGTAATAGGTTGCATGTCTGGAAAATGTACCTGAAGTTGAAGGACTGCTGGATGCATATCATACATTATAAACCCATAGATTCTCCATGCAGCTTCAGGAGGGGAAATCCATCTTGCAGATTGATAACAACTTATCTCATCCAAATCAGCCTGGTTAATTAATCTGACATTCAAAGCAATGCGATCATGGCCTTTATAAATATACTTATATAAATATTTCACTGCTTTTATCGTTGAACAAACCTCAACATTCATATGACAATCAAACTTTGCTAGCAAATATGGATTATAAGGAATGACCCATTTATTGTCTAACCAACATCCTCTAACTCTAACTTTTTCACCAGTATTTCTTCGCCTATATATTGGGTATGAATCTTTGCCAATTGTTGTAAATTCACAGAATGCTTTAGGAAAATGATTCTTACATTCTTTTTGCATACCTTTTTTTATCATACAAGCATTGTCTAGTTTCTCAATACCACATGGACCATGCATCATATGTCGTATAACTGTTTCTCGCAGATGTGAATTTTCATTATTTGGAATCTCAGCACTGACATATTTGTCAAAGTCTTCAGCTTGTCTTATCTTACAATGGGATTTTAAGATAATCAAAAAATGCACATGAGGCAGGCCTCTCTTTTGGAATTCAATCACATATATATATGCAGCTACTTCACCAAAGATTTTATTTTCCATAATTTCACGCTTTAATTCCATTAGTTTTGAGTGAAATATTCGAGATAGCAAATCTGGTCTGTCTTGCGCTTTCTCTCTAGGTAATAATTCTTGTGTTATTTCTTTTCATGCAGGATTACATGTCATTGTTAAAAAGATATCAGTCTTTCCATACTTTTGAACTAATGCCATGGCATCTAAATATCTCTGACGCATGTCACGAGGTCCTCGATAAATGAAGGAGGTAAAATAATTGGATGACCAACTTTAGATCCATCATTTTCACCTATTTGTAAACTATCAAGTATACCTTGATATAAATCGGCACGAATAACATTCTGATTATTTCTAAGGAAGTCCAAACGCATGCTTTCGATTTTCACATACATATCAACAATAAATTGTTGAAATAAACGTCCAGCTCTTAGCAAAATATTAGTTACCTTTTCTCGTATTTGTAATAGATAGCAGTAGTATTCTCGACATGAGACTTCTTTTTCCTATTTTCTTTTACTACGTCTTGAGACAACTGTCAAGTAGACATAATAATGCTATCAATATATATATACGAATATATGAAAAGAATAGAATTCTCATGCAAAACTCTAAAAAAAAAGGAACTGACCCAGATTTTCTTCATTAATTAAATCTTCAGCTGTTTGACAGACACCTTCTCTTAGTGGAATATTTGATTAGATAATTGGCAACATGATTGATTATTCCTCTTAATTCCTTGATGCCACCCGCTTTCTCCATAAGGACATAATAATGGATATTGAAGTGGATCATAACAACCATAGTAATGTAAAATTCTATGACTTTTACCTGATTTCCCAAAAACCATTATATGTCTACTACTTAATGCATTTGCATCCAAGCAAATAGCAGCAACTTGTGAACTTGTAGGAGTATTAAAAACTCGTTGATCAAGACCAGCATCACACTTAAGAATAATTTGAATCTCATCTCTAATCTCGATTCACGTAAAGACCGAAAGAAGTTTGCGTATGGATTATCAATCAAAATATTCATTAAAATACTTATTATATCAGGGCGTAAGGTCGAGAAAAATCGAGATCTATTTTCAACTTCATGATCAGTATCATAAAAATATAATTGTAAATATTTAGGTCCATCTTCGGTAGGAAGCAGATCATCAATAAAGTGATATATTTGCCCTTGCACCTTAAAAGTGTAAACACCATTTGTATTTCTTGCTAACGATTTATCGTTGTTCACACCCATTGAGCTAAATGCAAACATATTATTATAAAGCGAGCAAAAGTCTTAAACTCAAGCGAAAGAGGTTCATTAGACGTAAATAACTTAACCAATTCAGGTGGAGAATCATTAATAGCTATACTTACCTGACCATCAGCACAGCAAAAACCTCGAGATTCATAGGCAAACTTTTTGGCTTCACATCTATTGCAAATAGTAGGTGCAGGAAGTTCAAATACTTTATTAGGAATATCTCTATCATTGCCTGCAAGAGTTTTCCTTGATCATATCAAAACCTTATGCAAAATTTATAATTAACCAAGAATGATGTAGATGTAAAGAAAAGCAGAACTTTACGTTTATTAAGTGTAGAAGAATGATTAGCCCCCGTTGAAGAACTTTCACCTTTCTCTTTTAGCTTTACTACGATTTCTTTGCCTTGAGCGATTCTTCTCTTTGGCATTCATTGTCTTATAATTGTATTGCAAAATATCAATGTCATCACCAATACTAATATAGAAAAATGAGAGGTACAAGGAAAATAGTAGGTTAGAACTAATACCTGCATTGTTACAATGTTGACTATCATTTGGCTCCATGTATTGTTGAAATCTCCATCGCGACATATTGTTGTTCTAAATTAAAGGATTAAGAAGATTAGTGTGATTTTAATTTGGTAGCAATGAATTTAAGTACTTGCCTCTCATGAGTTTCTACTATAACAAGAGGCTACAGTTACAAGTTACACAATTTGGTCTCCCAAAATCATTTGTCAACAGGTTGTATAGTCATTCTCTCCAAAGGGGAAAAAGAAGCAGAGGGCAAAGATAAAGCAAGAAGAAACAAAGACAAAGATAAAGCAAGAAGAAACAAACCTACTTATCTACCATTTTCTCCATCAAACCAAAGGAGGCCTTCTTTGTGGCGATGCGAGCAAATTAAAAGAAAATGTTGAAGACAATGTTCAGTTCATATTGATAATCCTTATGGGTTTCTATGGGCAAAGACAACACAGGGGATAGCTGGTGGCTTTCTACTGTTAATAAGGCTTTAAATATTAATCTTTCATTTATTTTTTCTATATTGTGCTCCAAAAATCCTAACATTCTAACTTTTTCAATATATAATCACATAATTACAGTATCAAATATTTTAAAATTTTAGTACAAGTTAGAAGTAATCGATGATCATACTATATTAATTAATAGTAAATATTGAGCATAGCTTTTTCACAAAGAGGGGCAGAATAGTTTGACCGAATCAATGAGACTTTAATGTTGTACGCTTGGCTATCATGCAGTCTGACATTGTCATTGTAACCAGGCATAATTCAAAATATCTATTAGAAAGTGCAAACACAACATTCATAGGATAAAATTCACTTTCTGATTGCTTAAACAATAACAAAATTCAATGAAATTAATTGCATGACATTTCTTCTCAGCAAGGAAAAGTCAGAATCAATGGTGCAAGGAATCATTTGAATGTGAATAAGTGCATCTTCAAACTATCAGAGAGACCAGAACATGGAAAACATTATCGGACAGAAAACTGCAAATCATTCTCATTCCACTTCAAATTACAGATGACAATGGATACCGCAACACTAAAGATGCAATTTTGGTGTCCAGCTCCTATGCAACTATCTTTGTGGCGGCTAAGTCACTATTATGAACCACATGCTATAGAGGGAAAGCAAAATGACAAGAGATTACTTCCCCGGCTTAACTTTTTAAAATTTCATTTAATTTTTTTGCCTCAGGAGGCAATATGGTCCACAAATCAAATGCAATTTTGCTGGAAAGCACATGGCTAACAAATTAAATACCACTTATGGATTAACCTTAAGGCTTACTAAGATTAATATTTTTATGGTTGTAATATCAAACAACATTTTCCTGGTCTTCCTCTCATCTCATGACTCCCCAAAGTGACTACAACATAGACATTTTATCGGCTACACTATGAACATAACTATAATCAAACCAAATACCACTGATCTGTTTGCCAACCAAGGTTTTTTGGGTAAATTTTGTTCATTATGACATGATGTCTATTACGTCTTAACTCACATAAATTAAACCCAAAGAGACATAAAATTTAAAGAAAGATTTCAACTTTGCAAAGAAACAAAAGGGAATACCTACCAATTTCAAATATCCAGACATACTTTTCCAAATTTGTTCTAAGGCATCAATAAATGAAACAAACTCAGACACTGAAATAGTGTTCTTGCCGTAAACATCAGCCTGATCTGTATCACAAGAAATATTTGAAAGCAACTACCTATACCCCAGATACAACAATGGGCATTGATAATTGACATGCAAAAATAAATTCATTGATTCAAACCTGGACTGACTTCAAATCGAAATTTTTATAACCTGTCTCACTAAATAAGAGAATACATACCTGAAATGAGAGACGCGATGATGAGTGAAATTGAGCAGCTGAGATTGAACGAAGACAGGAGGAGAGCGAGGACAACAGGAGGAAGAAGGAGAGTAGGAGCAGGTGAGAGGGTGAAAATTGAGAAATGTCGGTTTAGGGTTTAATGTGACCAGATAGAGGGATCTCGGATATTGAACAAAACAAAACATGGGCATGGAAGAAAATTGGTATTTGTGACAAGGGTATATACGGAATTCAACATTTGGGACACAGTCTTGGATTAGCGGCTTTTAATACAGTTTTGGATAAATTTAACCATGCATGACAACGATGTTATATGCGATTAACCAATATCTCTAGTTAAATACACTAATAACACATCGCAGAGTTGCAATTGTTGTTTCATACATGTGCTTAATGTTATAATTTGAAATATAAATGCAATAATTAAGAGAAAAGATCGGAGAGAAAAAAAATACTACCTCCGTTTTGTTTTATCTGTCGCCTAGGGAATTGTGTCAAAAACTTTGACCGTCAATATCTTAATTTGTATAATGATTCATCATACAAAATTGATATCATTATATTCGTAACAAAAAATACTATTAAAAAAGTATAATATTATATTTTTCTATAAAAGTTTTATATTAGAAATCATTGATTGAAAATTGACACTGAAAACCGTAAATGACAGATAAAAAAGAACAGAGAGAGTAATAAGAAGAGAGAATAGGAAGAAGAAGTGTGGAATATCTTTCATTGTTCATACAAATTGGGTATTTATAGAAGATACATGTTTGGGCGCCAAGCCATAAAAATATAAACTATCATGATATTTGCATATGTAAAATGGATAATCATCTTATAATATGAATAACACTCCCCCTTTAATATCCATTTTCAAAAGTATATGCCTCGCTAAAACCTTATTAGAAAAAACCCATTTGAAAAAACCCTAGTGAAGAAAAAAGACTACATAATTCTTGATACGCTAACATTGTTGCCTCATTAATAATCTTTCCAAGGAAAACCCAATGAGACAAACCTCGGATAAGGGAAAAGGAGTACAACGACATAAACTCGCCCTCATATGAGCATCAGCAAACAACTCTAAGACGACGCAGCCCGATTTAACTGACTAACATCTCAAAAGTTGCAGTTGGAAGAGACTTGGTAAATAAATCCGCCAAATTCTCACTCGACCTAATTAGTTGAACATTAATCTCATTTTTCTTTTGGAAATCATGAATGAAAAAAAACTTCGGTGAGATATGCATTGCTCTATTGCCTTTGATGTATCCTGCTTTCAATTGTACTACACAACTACATTATCCTCGGAATATCTTTTCCTGAAGATAACCACAAGTGCCACGTATGTGTTAGATTACAGATCTTAACCAAACACATTCTCTGCTAGCCTCATGTATTGTCAAAATTTCAGCATGATTAGGGGAGGTGACTGTTATGGTTTGTTTCATAGAGCACCATGAAATTAATGGCAATTCCACCACAAGTAAATAGATACCCAATTTGTGATTAGGTGTTATGGTCGGGGATCAGATGAGTATCCAGCATCAACATAGCTATGGATAGACCTGGTAATTTCTGACCCGACCCGATAACCAGACCCGAACCCGCCCGAAATTTCTGGGTTTTGAACACGATTTTTTCAACTAAACCCGAAGTATACCGAACCCGAAAATTAGCGGGTTAAACCCGACCCGCCCGTTTGACCCGAAAATTTAACTTTTTAAGTTAAACTTTAAAATTTGTGACTTTGCATTCAAATTTTTAACTATTAATCTATAAGCGCAACTTATTTATTTGTTATTTCTCTTATTTAAGTTAAAATGGTTATAATAGTCTATCGTTGCTAGAAGATAATCATATTTTATTATGTATATTGTACAAAAAGTAGTATTTAGAGACCATTTTTGAAAAAGAAAAAGCGAAAAAAGGTCGCAATCATAACCCGTTGAATTGACCCGAAACCGAAAGACACCGCCCGTATTTTCCCGAACCCGAAATACACCCGACCCGTATTTACCCGAACCCGATATACAACCGACCTGAAACCGCCCGCCCAACCGAATTGACAGGTCTAGCTATGGATGTTCATATTTCGATCCGGACCAGTTGGGCCAAAAAAACCGGACTGAAAACCCGGACCAAATGGTAACCAGGCCGCTCTTCGATCCAGGTATTTTTAGTTTTCGGGTTTCGGTGAGGTTGGTCTAAACCCGGACCCGGACCGGAAACTCAATTATTATAAAATTTAAATTTTTATAAAAAAAAATCAGAAATTACAAATTTGGTGTCACCGTGTGAGGCAGCCGTGATTCCCTCAAAATCACATTATTATAGCCTAAAAAGGTTATTCAATTTCCTAAATTTAATGATCCTTTAAGTCCTAAATTGATATAATATTCACGTGAATGGAAAACAATGATTAAATTTTGGTGAACTTTAATATTATATATCTTTTTTATTATATTATTGCTATGTATTTTATCATATTATTATATGATTTTTTAAATTTTAATAATTCATTATTTTCTAAAATTTTCCAACATAAACAATAACACACAATACCAAAAAAATGTGTTTCCTAACAATAGACATACATAATTATTTAATTTGTCTATTTACAAATTTTATCAGAAAATTTTCAAAAGGATTTCAATCGGTCCAAACCGATTTGGGTTGGTCCGGTCCAAATGCTCATCGGGTTGGTCTGGCTTGGGACCGGTTGTTTTCGATCCGGTCTTTGGTCCAACTTTTTTGCTATTTCGGGTTCGGTCCGTCCGGTCTGGTCCGGGTTTGACCCAATGAACATCCTTAAGCTGTCAAGTCTTCCTTTATGTTGTGAGGATAAAATAAACTCATATTCATTGTACCTCGGATGTATTGAACTGAAATATATGTTTAACTCCATTCCAATGTCATCGTGTTGGACATGAGCTAAATCTTGCCAGCAAATTCACAAAAAATTATTTTATCGAGTCGTGTATGAGAGCAAGGTGCATTAGTGCTCCAATAGCAAAATACGGTCCGAGGAGTTTTTCACCATCTTCTGGGGTCTAAAAAGATCTTTTCTCACATAAAGTGATCTTACCACCATTGGAATACTTAAAGGATGTGCATTGTCCATAGAGAATCGTTTTAGCATTTTTGCTACATAAGTTGATTGATACACAAAAACTCCATTCTCAAGATGTCCAACTTGTAGACCAAGACAAAACTTCGTTTTACCAAGATCTTTCATTTGAAATTCTTTCTTTAAGCAATATCCTGTTCTTCGAAGCTCTTCTAGAGTCCTAATCAAGTTTAAATTGTCAACATAAACAATGAGTATAACGAATTTGGATACGAATCTCTTTATAAAAATGTATGAGCTAGCAAACAGGATTATTTATAAATCCTTTTTTCAACAAATATTCACTAAGGCAATTATACCACATATGTCCAAATTGCTTTAACCCATATAGCGATCTATTCAACTTGATTGAATAAAGATCTCATTGGTTCTTATTATGTGCTTCAGGCAATTTAAATCCTTGATGCATGTAAATGTTGTTGTTAGGTTTCCCATATAAATAAGTTGTAACGACATCCATAAGATATATAGTGAGATTTTCTTTTATTGCCAGACTTAATATGTATCAAAACATAGTAGCATCAACTATAGGGGAGAATGTTTCTTTATAGTCGATACCTGGATTATATGAAAACCCTTGTGTAACTAATCGTGCTTTATATCTCACGATCTCATTTTTCTCATTTCTTTTTCGCACAAAGACCCATTTAAATCCCATAGGTTTTATGCTTGTTGGCGTACAAACTACAAGTCCGAATACTTCTCTTTTTGTGTGAGAATCTCATTCTGTATTGATTGGATCTTTTTATTTTGATCAACCTTTTCTTTGTCTGCGTTCCTCAACAGACCTTGGTTAATGATCCTCATTTTCATTCATGATATCCAGTACTACATTATATGAAAATATTGTATGGACTTCGGTTTCATTTCGGTTCCACCTTATCCCAGTCATGACATAATTGATTAAGATCTCATCATTATTGCAATTTTCAAATACTTGAGTTTGTGGTTCAACTTCCACATTTGTCATGTTTGGGGTCTCTTTTGGAGTTGATATTTCCTCATGTTGGTTATCATTATTTTTTGTTCCTTTTCATTTTCAAGGATTTTTGTCTTTGGAATCTACTGGTCTCCCACGCTTCAATTGTGATATAGTCTCGATCAACAATAGGTTTCATCATTAGGAATCATTTAGGTTAACTTTGTTTGGCAGGAGCGTCCCCCGTTAACTCCCACTCCATCCTGATGACACAGACACTAGCTTTGAGGTTTGGTCTTCGACAAACTGTCCAAGCGGGTTTCAGCAAAGTTCAGATCGAAGGGGATAGCTTGACTCTAATCCAAGCTATCCAAAGAATTTCTCAAACTTCGTGGAAAATTGACATGATAATTAGGGATATCAAGTATCTTCTGAATCAGTGTGAAGGTTACTCTATACATCATATTTTCCGCGAAACAAATTCTACATCAGACTGGATGGTCAGTTTGCGACATAACCTTTCCTTTAAAACCTGTTGGAACCATAGTGCTTCTTCAGTTTTTTCCTCACAACTTTGTACTCCTTAAGGAGATGACTTGAGAGAGGGATCCCCTAAATTGTACTTTACTCGGAAAAAAAAAGCTTGAATTTTCCCTAATATAAGAATGGAATTTTCTCTAATGTAAGAAGGAATCCTACCACTCTTTGTACAATCCCTTCCAATACAGAAAACCAATTGTTTCTCCAACCCACCATGTCAATTTGCTCATCTTTTCTTGTGTCTTTAATTTGATGCTTCATTTATTTGTTTATTTTATTTTGGTTTCAGATTCGAGAGAGGCCCTATTAGCTTTGACTTTAAAAGAAATAATTGAATTTGAGGGACATATAAGTGGTTGAAAATGTAAAAAGGGAAGCATAATATGGGGTCGAAAATCAATTAATTTTTGTGATATGATCAGGGTTTATGAGTCAACGACTTTAGATTCACTTAATTACTTCCTACTTGTTATTTCAAGCCGACCAATCCCTCCAAAGTTTTCTTTTTGACAATTCTCTCTTTCTCTCATACAAATCCTCACTCATTCCAACAATCCACACCCAATGTAGGGTAGCCCCTCGTTTTCAAGTATGTACTTTACCTCAACAAGCTAAATCATTAGTTAGTTTATAAAAGGTTTTTTTTCCGAAAAAATTTGGATTATAAAATTTTAAATGAGACCATGATATTCTTAATTATATTATATTATATTCATGGATAATTCAATTTAACATTCATAGATAGCTATATGTCTTATATGTCGACATGACGGATCTAGGTCTAATGATTAGGGGTGACAATTACACTATTATATTTATCATATACATATAAAATCCATAATTTTTATCCCAAAGTACACTGAGTTTTTTTTTTTTGCCGGTGGCCATGACCACCCCTCAATTACCCAGGGATCCTCTAGTATATGTCGTCGCCTATGGATAATAATTATATGTCATCCATGAATATAAATATAATTAAGAACTTTATAATCTTTGCTAAAATTTCATAGTGTAAAGTCTTTCATATTAAATTTTAAAGGCCAAAAATTAGGGTTTCTTTAGTATCAAAGAATTTGGAATCTAGTTCAAAATTCTTTTTAGGGTTTAGGGTTCTAAAATTAGGCTTTAGGAAAAACATTTGGAATCTAAAAGTTCTTTCTTTTTAAATGGAATCTAAAATTCTTACTAATATATATAATCTGACAGTTTAGAGTATGATATCTAGTTCAAAATTTTCAATCATTATGTCCGAGTCTCTAAAATTATTTGCGGTGCTTCAGAAACTAGTTTATACGGAGTACTTTTGATTGAATTGTTTATTGGACAAAGTTTTAAGTTTTTTATTTTTTTCCTTTCACTAAAAAGTTTTAGGTTCAAACATCAACAACCTCTCTTTATTTTTACAAGGTTATTACAAGAAGCATTTATAACATTGACATTTCAAGTCCAAATTAAGCGGAACTATTGACGGGCATGAAGAAGCATAGAATTATTTTTAACCTTTTTACCGTCTATTTAAGAGTTTAATTAGATTGTTTTTTATACATGTGAATAGAGTCTAAATTGTCATTGAAATAATTGTTAAACACATATAATACATTATTTTTGCCATGAAGTTTTAGATTTAAATGTGAAAACACCAAATATTGAATTATTATCATCCATCGTGGAGTGTTCGCAACATATATATGACATTACGTAGTTTGAGACAAATTTGATAAAGTACAAATCTATTCGATATTTGGATTATTTCAAAAGTAAGAAATGAAAATAATTAAGTTCAGATAAAAACCGGATAATTTGAAGAGTCGCCGGCCTATACCATCGATCAAAGGTCCCACACAGTTGCATGGCTCAGCATGAACCGTGTTGGAAGACAACACAACTAAGGAACTTTGATTCCTAGGCATCGAGGTCCATGTCTCAACATGAGACATGACCTGTGCTGGTTGTTTATAAGCTAATTAAACAATCTAGATTTCAAGGATATGATTTATCATCACCTAGGTTAAGATGCTTAATGATAGTTGTTTAATTAAAATTAAACAACACTTGATGGTGATTGTTTAAAAAATCGATATATAGTAATTAAACACCAATCAATCTGAATTAAGGGTAAGATATAGTAATTAAATACCACTTAATTAACCTATGATCTGGATGGATAAGATGCAATGCTTAAACACTACTTAACCAATGATATAATTCATAAGCTAATTCATATCAAGCTTAATTACCAATATTAGGCTAAGAAAATACTCAATTAATACAATATTAAAAGAGATTTCAAGGTGGGTTGTTTGCAACTTTGTAAGAAACTTTATATTGATTTTCAATTGTAGTGTGAAATTGCAATAGCTGAGATAAAATAGCATTCATTGAGCAAAATGATTTTTCAAGACTCGTCCCAAAGTGTCCATGGACTCTTCATTGAATATGCTTTCAAAACATAATTGAGTTAGGATCCCCAAGTGAAGAATAAGGCATGGATCTCTAATGTTTATATCCTTGGATCCTTGTCATGATCTTTTCTTGTAAGCCCTTGAATACCATAAGTATCGCAAATCAAGCAGGAGTTCTGTTAGTGGCAACTTTTAACACAATAGTCATCAAACGACTCGTGACTCTATTAGTTTATGGAATTTGGAAATTTGTTGGGTTTTAGAGGTTTAAATAAAAAGGCAATTGTTCGAAGTATTAAAAATGATTGAGGGGTGAAAGTCTAGCAAGTGTAGCTGAGTTTTAATTTGCTATGACTAAATTATGTTGGTTGTTTTTTCATGTCTATATTTAACTGCAGTTTTAATGGTGACGGTTGTACTTTAAAGCTGACATTTTAAAATTTATTCTTCCCTTCAATCATAAAAAAAAAAAGGAATCAGTAAATGGAATAGAATTTGGACATAAAAATCTTCACCACATTGCAATTTATTTTCTTCATTTTCAAAAGTAATGGAAAAGGATCGATACACATGCAACCGAGTAATCAAAGAGTGTTAATCAAGTTGACAATCACCCATACGCAATTAAAGTAAAATTCTTGATGGAAGTATATAAAAACTTTCATATGTATGAAATTAAGGTCGTGCTTCCATTGACAATTTAACATTCATCTCTCACCCAACCTACGAAATTTACTGGTAGTTACCCTTGAAAAAGAATCTAAAATAAGATTCAGCAACCCAGTAATCTCAAGTGTAGCCTTGAAAGGCCAACTTTCTTTAGCTTTGGGGAACCCCTTTCTTCAGCTTTCCTAATTGGCCTTTGTGGAGATTCCTCATTATGCTTTGTGCTATGATGCTGATGCCCTTTGTTGGTGTCTCCTCTTGTCTGGTGTCATTTTCACAATAAATTAAATTGTAGTCAAAATTAAGATTATAGTAGTAGTACCAATTAATTAACTTTTACATCTACATTGCCAGCTTTCCACGCACTTTAAAACCCACTCTCTTTAAGTCAGCTTCTAATTCAGTAAACTCAAGCCCTCATATTTGTCTAAGGGACCTTTCAATGAGAATACTGTTGGAATAGAAAGAGAGAAATATTTCAAGAAATATGAATTTGTGTAAATTAAAATTTGAGTGCACAATTTCTAAATCGACAGATCATATAGTGATGTAAGCACTCTCTTCGCCCCATATTATTCGGCATCTTTAGAAATTGTGCACTCAAATTTTAAAAGTTTCGATTGTAAATTTTTCAATACACACAATGACTTGCTATATAGAAATGCTACCATTAGATTCATAATAAAAAATATTTATCTTAAAAGTATAATATTACAATTATTAATAAAATATTGTATGAAAAATCTTCAATCAGAGAATGACATTGAAAACCATGGCAATCAAATAAAAGACAAATAATATGGAACAGAGAAGAGTAATTCCTAAAATATAACTCAAGTATATAAATTAATGGGGACATTTTTTCACCTTTTCTTTAATTGGCTTTTCATCATTCATCATTAACTCTCAAATATGGAGGGTAGTACCCTTACGCCCTTCTTCTATTTCATTAACATAAAGTAGAAAAGAATGATTGTTGTGTCATGTGTGGTGTGTTTTGAAGGTTAGTCTGTCAGCTTGTTAGTCTGTGTTCACACACATAATTAGTCTTTCGTTCTTGAATATAATAATATAATTAGTAGTTTGTCTGTATGTTTGCCTTGCAGCTTGTGTTCACGTATAAATTTACTATTTTGCCCCTTAAATATTATATAATAACAAGAAATTTGCCTTTAGTTTATACACATTCAAATTTACCATTTTGTCCTCGAATACAATTGATAACAAACGACTTATTTTGTAGCTTATATTCACACTTGAATTTGTTGTTTTGCCCTCGAATATAATAAATAAGGATCCTAATATCAATTGAAAATTATGTTATTAGACCTATCAATTCGGATAGATGGGTTGAATACAGATTGTGTGTATATTTGGTAAAAGCCAATACACGTCATGTGTATTTTCGGTTGGGAAATTTTGACATTACAAATACGAGTTGTTGTATCTAGATTCAAATAAAAACTGATAATTGTAATAGTTACAAAACTTGGGTCATGTTCTTTTAAGTGTAAGATAGTTGGAGGGTGGGATGAAGTGGGTGGATAGGATAATGTTTGGAAATGTAGGTCACACACTTAAAAACAAGAATTTTTAAATATAGTTTATAGTTTTTAATAAGGTATTGTGAGTAAGAAAGTTACACCACTCACAATATTTATTAAATATATGAAGTTTTAAATATATACTATATAAGGTACGTAGAAAAGTATGAATAGTATGAAAAATGTGGGTAAAGTAACTAAAAATGTCACGGATAAGATAAATTTATCATATCACAAAAAAAAACAGGGTCAAACTCATCCGTAGGACGGGTAGGATATCTAGTAATTCTTATAAACTTTGTTTCATCTGTTTCATATCCTTCCAAACAAAGGTTGGTAACAACCTATTCAACAATATATTACAAAAGCTGATTTATTGAGGTGTCAAATAGGTTATTTGAGTGTTTGGTAACCAAGTTATTTTGTTGGTTGTTTGGTCCCAATTAGCTAATTATTGAAAATGACTTATTGTAAAAAAGACCCTTTAGTCCAAAAGTTGTCCAAATTTACATATATGTCATCCTAAAATATTATTTATAAATGGTTAACAAACACTTTTTTAGAAACAAGTAACTCTACCAAGCAGTCAAGCATAACTTTGCTAAGCAGTCAATCCAAACGGCCAATAATAAACAATCAATGTAAACACCTAACAATAGCTATTAGCCAAACATAGCCAAACTCTTAATAGAGTGTGAGAGAGGTTATATGTAGCAAGTAGTAACACAATCCTACTTATCAAAAAAAAAAAAAAATAGTAACACAATCCTGGCCTCCTTGGACTATATCGCATTTATTTCAATAAAATCTTTGGAATAAGGTAATTGAAGAATTAAAGATATGTTTTGGCAGATTACCTGGAACTTATCTGTGTAGTTTTCCGGGGATTGCCTGTTTGGATGTTTTGAATTTGAAGTACGGAAAATGGAGAATGAGTTGGAGAATTCATCCTTTTTTGCTACACGGGGAGAAAATGTCTTTATCTCTGGAGAAGTTTGCTCCTTTTGAGAACTTCCTGATGAAGATGCTGCTCCTTCCGATTCCATGCTTAAAAATAGCTGGAATTTGCAACTATGTGTTATTTTCATCTAAATTAATTAGGACAGGCAATGAATTAATCCAGCTCGCAAGTCCTTGCGGACTAACTCAGTGGGAAGTTCGACAAGCTCAGCTGGAAATAAGCTCGAAACGGCTCGGGCTCATTATATGAGCGAGCTAAGCTGAGCCCAAGGAAGCTCGGATCGTGCTCGTAGGGTTCGTGGCCATGGAAAATTGGACAACATATGCTATGTTTGATTATACAATTCCAAAAATTAAATTATTTATTTAATTGACATAAATCGAAACTTATACTTTTGACAAATCATTTTTCGTGTTCTAAATCCACAATCATAAATTATTTTCATTATCGCTATAAAACTACTTTATTTTTCATTACATAATTGTGTTTTTGACGGAAATAATTTTTAATCTTATATCATTATTTGACTTTGTTATAAATACTCTTTTTTTGTATTACTAGTTTCTATTCTAAGGATCAGTTTATTTGATCACTTTGTGGGTTAACAAAATAAATAGCAACAAACAAAATATGCGATAATTAAAGCTTGTGAGGACTCGCGAGCCGTAACAAACCAAGCCTACAATAGCTCGCGAGCCTCACTTTCAAAGCTCGCGAGCCTACAATAGCCACTTTTAACCATTTCTTCTGATTAACCAACATTTTTTTATCATATATATAATTTTCAAGTCATATTTAAATGTTAAAAATCTACCATGATAATCTTACCCACTCTAAAAGTGATAATACTTTTTTTTTTTTAAAAAAAAAGTACGTACTTGGACTAAGCGATACTCGAGGGATGTAATTCGGTCCAAAACAGAGCCTTTAGATTGGGCCTCCTTTACCGCCCACTCAAGCGGCACTAGCTTTCCCTTTTCAACTTCATGTTTCTCCATTGGCCCAATTTCACCCGAACTCCTCCATTTTCTTCTTCTTCCCTCTGTTTCATTCTTCCCTTCCAAATTCTTCATCTGCAGATCAAAACGAAGTTAAACAAATCATATATTTTGATACAAAAACTAAGATTACCCATTTGAAACAATTTTAATGGGTGCAAAAAACTAGTACCAAAAAATCTAAGCGATCAAGCCTGGATATGAGAGAAGGCATAGGAGGGATTGAGCTTGAGTTTGAAGTTGAAGTTGATGGTGTTGATGAGAGAACAGAATTTCTGAATATTTCTTCCATTGTTTTATCTGAGATATTGTATTCTTGTATTCTTGTAGGGCGGTTGCTGCAGAGTTGATGAGTCTAGATATGATTTTCAGAGATTGATTGATGATAGTTTTTTAGGTCAGACGATTGATGATAGTAGCCACAAAGAAAATGGTAAAATAATGATGTGATCACTTATTGCACATTTATTTGCATGTTTTGAGTTTTGACTTATTAAAAACAAGCCATATCTTTGGGCAGTTTGTTACATTATGTGTCATTCATTCTCCTATCACTGCCACGGAGTGGGCATTGCCTCCCGCAATTATCTATCGCCCCAACTTTGAGATGAGATTTTTTTTAATGAAGGAAAGATTTTTTTTTTTTTAATAAAGAAAAGATTGGTACAAATATTATCGTATGAATTCACCGCACCTCATTTGACACGTAAATTAAGTTTTTTCGTGATCGAGAATGCTTCTTTAGTTTTATGAGTCATCAAGCGCACCAGCTTCTTTTCCATTGTAGAAGTGGGTGTTTACTTGGCTCATCCATAATATGAGTTTAGATTCGACTCACTGCTGACATGACATGAGATGAGAATGGAATGAAGTCGTGTAAGACATTTCAGTGGTGAGAATGAGACTGATCTTGCGAGAATCTCGCCGTCAGTTTCACGAGACGAGTTTGAAACCGAGTTTAACATACTAATATTTTAATCATAGTTTTTTTCTCTCCTCATCCACATCATGTTTTATCAATATAACCAAATTATATTAAGTATGACCCAATTACTTTTTAAATTAATATGAGTCAAACTCATATTCACTGTTGGAAAGCTAGTTAAATAAAGGAATAATTTTTTACTTTTTTGGTAGGGGTCCACAGATTCCACAATCCACATTATTCAATTAGGCCCCATTCTTTTATACGGTACCGCTGCGGTGTGGTAAGTTGCGGTGTGGTAGATTGCGGTAAATTGCGATAAGCTGTAGTGGAAATAATAAAGTTATGTAAAACTTTTTGAAATTTATTAAAAAGATAAATGATAAGTTGTGATGGATTGTGGTAAATTGCGGTGAGTTGCGGTAACGTGTGGTACCGCACCATGCGGTACCGTATAAAAGAATGGGGTCTTAGCCAAACTCAAACTCATTGTTACGGGTGCTCTTATAAACTACTATAAATGAGGAAACATGGTAGGCTTACCTTGTTTAAGGCTTGACCAAAAAATAATTTGGAACTTCACAGTTTTGACCATTAGATGGGAGATGCACTAGTCATTCTAAGAAACTGTTGTATTCGAAAGTTTGCGTAGGCACGCGGATTCAGGCCCTGTTCTTTTATGCGGTATTCTGCGGTATGGTGCGGTGAAATTGTGGCGGGTTGTGGTATAATTGTGGCGGGTTATTGGTATGTTGTGGTGGGTTTTATATATATATATATAAATATAAATATTGTATTGGTAATTGTAAAAAAGTAATTTGTGGTGGGTTGTAGTGAATTGTGGTAGAATGGTATTTTGTGGCGATTACGCAAATTCAGTGTAGTGCAGTGCATGATTTGTCAATACGAAAAAAACAGGGCTCAACCACCCAAAGAAACACGTCAAATTCCCACGCCCCCAGAAGATAAGACAACAGCGAACAACATAGTTGTTCAGTCCATTTCTGCATACAGGCTTACACATTGGTGATACGACTCTTTCCCTCAGACATTTTTTTCATGCGTCTTACCATTCATTAAGTTAACATTTTTTACGATTTTTGACACTATGTTTTATTAGTAAGAACAACCTCCGTCCCATATTACCTATTCATTTAACAAAAATTGAGAATACCAATAAAAGAGGATAGTTGAATATTAAAAGTTGTGAAATATTAGTATTAAATTGTTTGAGTGACCTTCTCTCTCCTACTTTTTCTATTTTCTTGTCTAAAATTAATATAAAAAGGAGTTAATTGGAAAAAGTTGCATTGAAATTATAATGACAAATATTATGGGACAAAAAAAGTTAATAAAGTGACAACTATTATGAGACGAATATAATATTAATTATTAATTATAAGAAGCTTGGGATACGTGAGCACAAACGATACCTAATGGAATCAACTCCTTCCAT
The DNA here is from genome assembly GCA_029582165.1 of Portulaca oleracea. Taxonomy (NCBI): domain Eukaryota; kingdom Viridiplantae; phylum Streptophyta; class Magnoliopsida; order Caryophyllales; family Portulacaceae; genus Portulaca; species Portulaca oleracea. The sequence continues at coordinate 7,204,280 of CM055883.1, read as the reverse complement.
CAAGTTTATTTTAAACATTTTTTTGAAATATAAAAAATAATGTATAAAAGTATATAACATTTATATGTGATATTATAGTTATAAAATTCAATTACATCATTTAATTTAATTTGAATTTATATGTGATATTATAGTTATAGAATTCAATCATATCATTTCATTTCATTTAAACGATATTTTGTTCCAAGACCAAGACTTCTATAATTTTCGGTGCATATATATATTAGTCTGATAACGCAAACAGGAAGATTAGGGATTTCCTAGAAAAAGTAAGCCAAACTAACCCACTGTCAAAAAGTCTCACTTTTATACTCGAATCTGAAGGTCAAGTCTGATAACCTGCGTGTAGCAAACCTCGTCCCCCATCCCTTGATATCGTATATCACAAACTAGAAAACAACTCCTACCCTGTATATCTCTGTCAAGTATCAAACATTTCAACTATTTCTCTAGTGCCTTTTTGCCCGTTTTCTTCCATGGGAAAACCGAAAACTATACTTATGCTAGACTATATATATATTTACAGCTTCACTTAATTTATCCTCCTAAGCATGCAGCTAGCAGCTGCACCTAAGTTAATCAACCCCACCTTCTACGGTTCCAAGAAGGAACTCGGTGGCTAGATCTACCAAAAACAGTTCACCGATTTGAGCATGGTAACCCGAGAGAGAGGTGGAGCGACACGTTCCTGTGCTCGATGTTTCTGGCATTCGAAAAATGCTGCACTTCGTAGTTGTTTGTGTGGGGGGAGCCGAGAGCCAAATCTAGGTTGATATCTGGCTCTGACATGGGCCTCAAGCAGAGGTCAAGATTCAAGGTTTTGCGGCTCGAAAGATCCTGGAACTGGTCCACTAGTGCTTGATCTGATTTGGCAAACCCTGCACCATTGGAAGATCCAGATTCTACGGAGAAGGAGCTCCCGCGGACAAGCTCAATCTTCTTCTCTTGCAAGAAGTTGGTAGTGGATACCATATTATCTTTTCCTGACCAGCTGATAGGTAAAATACTAGCCTTAGGATTACCATATCCAACCGAGCCATCTTCTTTCTGCATATCAGTTTACAAAGGCAAGTTAAGATTGCGCCGTATATTTCAAGAAAGATAAAGAAACAAGGAAAACGAAAAAGACGAAGAACTCAGGCCTAATATGCACAGCTGATGTATTCTACTTGGCAGTAAACAGATAAACCATGCGACATTTATTTTCTCAAGTGAACTTTCTTTCTAAGGGTGGGAATTGATACCCATATATTGGGTACCCACCCTTACCCACCCATTATGGGTGGGTAAAACCCATTAGAGATGGGTAATGGGTAGGATGGGTATGGGTTACCCATAATTTGGTGTGGGTATCCATTATTCATGGGTATCCATATACCCATTGATGTTTTAACTATATGCATATTGAGTTGTATTGCGTTTATATACTGAAATTTAAGGCAAAATTCAGCTTTATCGGTTTGACATAAAACTTTGTAATACGATAGTATTGATTAAAAAAAATCAAATATGAATTCTGAGCTCCTAATTCTTTTAATTCGATAACATTTATCGCGACATATATAGACATTTTTTGCCACAAAAACTAACTGAAACTTTAAATTAAAATTCAGTTTTAACAATTTCAATTGAAACTTTATAATATGATAGGATAGATTAAAAAAAGTTCAAATATGAATTTTGAGCTCCAAATATAAATTTATTATCTAAAACGTTAGAATACAAAATAAGAATAGTTAGTTGAATAGTTGGATACCCATGGATACCCATGGCCCAAGTGGGTATTACCCATGTGGGTAATATCCATATGGGTATTAAGAGGCATGGGTAGGGTATGGGTAGGGTTTTATAATCTTTGGGTAAAATGTGGGTATGGATAGTGCCCATCCATACCCACCCAATTCCCACCCCTATTTCTTTGTCATTGCTAAGGAGACTGGCTGTTAAACTAAGTCCATAGAAATCAAAATTTGCCAAAAGGCAATGGGATATGAAGAATATTCACAATGCTGGTACAGTAGCATTCTTTCTATTATTTAAGAAGTTTTGCTGGAGAGGAGAGGAGTTTAGGAGAGTATTTCAAGCTTTCTTTTAAAGGAGTAAAGAACCATATGTTCCATCTTTCTCAAACAATGTTTTTATTCATTTCAATCTTATGTTCCATGGGTCAAATGGAACCGCAAGGGATTGCATGATTCTCTGATTCATTGGCCTAACCATGGTCTTAACCATCACCATATAATGTTCCCTGTCAATAAACCCCACAGAAGCAGGGCAAGGACAAGGTGGTTTACTAATTAATACCAATTATGGTCTTGGTCTAATGATCATTTTCACAATAATTATAAGAAAAAAGAAAGCATGCATTTCATCTTTATAAGAATACTATTGCAACTCTCAAACTAATAGGAAGTTACCTCCGAATCGTGACTACGTAGACAGCTTTTAGGGAAACCCTCCTTTCTAACATCATAATCGCCCAATCTTGTGCTGGTATCTTTACAGCTGATGAGTTCTTCTGCTCTTTGAGTGCCTAAACACTTCTCCACCAAGGATACTTCATGCCCACAACTTTGGTTCATGGACTTCATTGAAGATGGGCATTGCGATGCCGTTGGATTAACAGACTCTAGCTCTTTTGTAGAGTTGTCAGCTGTGTGAGATGTTGAGAGAATTCCATCCTCAGATGCAGGAAGAGACCTACTTAATGCTCCGTGAACAATAGGAGTGCACAAACCTTGATTCAAGGTTGCACCAGTCATGCTAGAGATGTGGAGACTATGATTAGCAACTTTCCTCACCCTAAACACGCCCCATAGAAAAAATAGACCATTCCATCCTGTCAAGTGTCAAAAGCAAGCTAGGATTTAGTGCAGGAAAAGCAAAAAATTATCCCATGACAGTGGCATGTAATTTCAGAAGAAAACTTAAGATCAAAATATTTACGTTGTGACCCCTCGGGAAGTAAGCTGGATGGAAATACAACAAGTTGAACTCCATCCAAGTTGGCTTCCAGGGCTAAATCATCTCTTATCATGCCTTCCAACAACACCATGTAGTTTCTTGCATGGCTGCATGCAAAACCAGGCAGTTAAAAACACAGTAAAGACCAGAAAACCAGAGAAGAGGAGGATATTTAGTGACAACTAACCTCCATGAATCTTCAGCAAAGAAGTAGAGAGCAATATCTTGTTCTGTGGGGCAATTATTTTGGAATTGAGCTGGCCATGTGTCTCGCCGAGGTACCACCTTTAGAGTTAGTTCAGGATTGCATTTGGGAACAAGTTCATGAACCTTGGGTGATGCACAAGTTGATAAATGTGCTTGTATCCCACGACAGTATTTTGGAAGTTTTCCACCTTCCTCCAGCTGAAATCCGCCCCTACATAAATTTTTTGAAGCCTTAAATGAGAATCAGACAACTCAAGAAAGGCAGATTAAAGGCAAAACATTACTCATCCTTGTCGATAAATTTTATCAAGAAAGAGTCAAACGAGGTATGAAATCAGGAGAAAAGACTGTACTTCCAAATGCACTTAGATTCTGGGACAGCAGCAATTCCTGATGGAGCAACATCTGCATGGGAAAGGGTAGGAGAGATTTCCATGCCATTTAAGTCAACTGGAAGAGCCTTGTTTGAAGCAACAACTTGACTGTCATCTTCCCTTGAGTGGCACCTAAGGTCAGCTTTCTGTGCAGATTTTCCTGCTGTCAAATACAGATGAGTCAACTTTTTGGATGTTCAAAACAGACAATAGACCAAGGAAGGAAAGTAAGGAACAGGGGATATTTACTTTGACCATTTATAGCCACTAAAAGTAGAGAAAACAATCAAACTAATAAGCAAGAAGTGCAAGAAAGCTGAACTACGAATCCTACTCAACCAATTCAACAAAGGGTCCGCGGACATTAGTAACCATACCGAATGCATTTTCATAGCTTAGGCCACTGCAAGCAACGGAAGCGAGCGTTTCAAGATCTGAATTTCTGTCAGCTTGTATGCCTGTGTTCTTAACATCATAGCTTGACGAATATGGCCTACCCATTATCTCTGAGACCAACTTTTCCCTGGAAGGGTCACCTTTCATAGAATCAAAATCATAAGATGGCAAACCCAGTAGAGCACTCCTGCTGCTTTCGGTTGAGCTGCTTCTGCAGCCTTCCCTTAAATTTTTGGTATTTGCAGCATGAGCACAGTGATCAATTGGCACTGCAGTAGAAACTGAGCGCACACCACTAAATGACATTGATTTGCACAGCTTTCTACAGGACTTCAGTTCATGAGTAGCACTTCGTTTGGCATTACTCCCTCTGATAGGTTTACCATTTAAGGATCCTGAAAACAGGGGGAAAAACAATTTTACTAAATGACATACATGAATAATATTCAATGTACTCACACTGCCCACATATCTCAATTAATGCAGACACTAGTAGGAAGCAGGAACACTTGCCTGCATGACATTCTGGTCGATCTCTTGGTGATCTGTGTCCTGGTAGAGGACTTGCCTCGTTTTCTTCCTCCCTAACAGACTGAATACCGAAACAAGATCCCTGACCAGGTGCATTGTTGTCACTGTACATTATCTTTAATGAAGAAACACGAGTCAACTGCAAGTTCCTCCTAGAGGTAGATGTCGACTTGAGTGCTTGAAATTGAGGTTCAAGTTTTAGTGATCTATCACTTGATGGAAACCTTTTCTGTTCCATATCTTTCTTAGCAGGCCGTATACAATGAGACGATACTTGAAAGTGTGCACCTTCATGCTTATCCATTATGTTCAGTGAAGAAACCTGAGTCAACTGTGATTTCTTTCCAGGGACAGATGATGACTTGAGCTCAACTTCCAGCTCCCTATCCTTCATAGAAGACTGGATACCAGAAGATGATGTCCGACAGGATGCACCTTTGCACTTATTCATTACCTTTATTGAAGAAACTCGAGTCAACATCGATTTTCTCCCAGAGCCAGGTGAGATAGGTGGCTGAGATCTCTTCTCAACATCTACATTCCTTAATGCAGACCTGAACTCTGTACCAGACACATCCTTAGGGGATCCATGACCAGAGAAAGGACTTGCAGAATCCACCCCTTCCCCAGCAGACTGATTGCCCAAAGATGATACTAGAGGAACTCCATGTTTGCTTTTCCCCATGATATTTGGTGAAGAAACCTGAGGTAGTATTGTTTTCTTCACAAACTGAGATGTCTTTAGTTGAATACCTTTTCCAATGGCCCTTCTCTTTGGTGCAGATTTCAATTCCATATCTGTTGCAGGCCTCTTCACAGGTAACCGGGGGCTTTTAGGATAATGCTTTGTCTTTGATTCATCAACATGCCATACACCCGAATCTATTGTTGGCAAACCTTCAGTAATTTCCTCTAGAGACAATGTTTTATGGGTGCTGTCTGATCCCTCTGATTCAGTTGGCTTCAGTCTCTTAGGTTCTTGCATGAGCACACAGCCTTCGCACACCCAATCTCTTTCAGGAACTTCATCCATCTTAATCCGCATGCAATAACTTGTAGAATTGAGCAGAATGTGAACAGCAATGTCAGCATTTATGTTGCAAAAAGTTGTTAGTATTCTTCAGAACTAAATGTATTTCTGACTTACATATGCTCTGCTCCATCACTGCACTTGCTACAAAGAGCCAGTAATGCCTCCCTGCCAACATCACCACAGATATCACATACTCTCACCTGTCCTCCAATGAGACATTCACGTCATTATCATATATAAATTTGAATAGATAAAGTCAAAAGAAAAACGGTTTATGAATGTTATGGTCCAAGCATTTTGATTTCAGTTATTTCAGTCCACGTTCATTGTCCAATATAAGTGTCAAGCTCAAGAAATGCAATCAATACTGCCAAGCAAATTTCAAGTCAGTCTAGGTAATTCTAATCTAGGTTTAGGTTATTTTAATAGACGAGCATTTTGGACTTGGATCAGATGAGATCATCAATCATTTGGAGTACAGCAATCACCAGTGAATTTTGCTTAATCTATACTCAAGCCAATATCCTAGAATTTCAAGTTGCAAGAAAAAATGCAGCCTCCAAAACAATAGAAATTAAAGTGAAGAAGAAGACATAAGCACGTAGAACTGCCAACAGGAACATACATCCACCAAGTCCTCTGAACCATTGGTATCAGGCATGGCATGGCGGCCTTCCACAGGAGGTTCTTGATTTGTAATTAGCATGGAGCTGTTTAACATATCATCATTTGATTCAGTTTCAGGCTTCACAGCGACACAGCTTTCCCCATTACACTTTTGATCAATGTTCTGCAAGTCTGGCATCTTTGCTGATGATGACTCCGCTTGATCCACACTGCATTCAGAAGGTGCACCCTGAAAACAACCAGGATGATACGTGTCAACTAGTCATCATTCTGTATTAACAAGTAACCCCTTTCCCCTTCAAGGAAAACAAAGAGAAAGGGTTCCATACTGAACTACATTCTCAACTAAACAGTTTTAGTATCCACACACAACCTTAGATAGTGTACCGCCACTTAGCTCATCTCTGAATGCAGAAGTCTCATATGAGTTTATCCTGTCCGAGAAACCCACAGTTTCCAGCACAGCTTCACCTGAATTTCCTTCAACTAAGAATCGTTCATTGAACGAGCCACTTCCAACTAACTGGCCATTTATGCATATATCTGAACCGTCTGGACGGAAGTTACTAATTGAACCTGCACTATACTTTATGTCCCTGTGATTTGCATCATCAAGGTGATCACCACTCGTCACAATTTCATCATCATCTTTGCTCACACATGAGCTACCATGGTCTTGGCTTAATAAGACACCTTGCTCCCTATCTTTTACAGCAACATCAGCACTACCTATATCATGAGGCATTTGAGGTCCTTCAGGGGTACTAGGTGTTTTCACAGAATCCAAACTGTGACCGTTTTCAGAATGTGAGATCTTACACATAGAAGTAGAAACAGTGAGGATGTCACTGCTAGCTCTACTTGCTAACAGCTCTGGACTATCAACTGAAGCTCCGTTAACATTTACTTCGTCAACAGCAGGTCTGTCCATCGTACATGCAACTCTCTCAAAGCGCTTGTCAACTGGGCATGGAATGGCAGCTATATCATTAAGGCAACTTAGCAACCTTATTAAATGATGGCTTCCGATGGAAAGACTCTTCTTGAGTTCATTCAATAATCAGATTCCCCCTGATTTGTCACGAAAACTTATTAGAATGAGCCATCATGTACGTGAAATCCAACAAAGAAACTTCTTTCCTGAAAATGAAGACTAAAGGTACAATACATAGGCCTAGACACTTCATTGCAGGACACAAATATCAATGTTCGGCAATTAGACGGAATGCTCTCAATGAACTGGTTAGTGCATTGTGCTGTCACAAGGCTAATATGAAGATACAAGTATTAGTGTTCAACATTTAGACGGAATGCTCTAAATGAACTGGTTGGCTCATTGTGCTGCCACAAGGCTAATATGAAGATACAAATATTAACATTTAGACAGAATGCTCAATGAACTGGTTGGCTCATTGTGCTGCCACGAGGTTAATATGAACAACGACCATGATCCACAGCTATAAGTGTACCATGCCCTGGAAATAGAGATAGATCAAGAGAAATAGGGAAAATGATCATTGGAAGATCACATGATCAGAGTACCTTCATTCCCCTAAATTCCGGATTCTAATCTACGCATTCCAGATTCCGAAACTGCTAACATGCCCCAAAAAAAGAAACAAAAAAGAAGAACAGGATTTGAACTTGGTGGTGTTCCACATGATCACAAACCTCAGAAGCACGAACCTAATAACCATATGCAAGATCATATTCAACAAACGATAAATTCTAATGGATTGTCAAGGAGGCTTCTTCACCACAGATTCATAATTATGCTTCAGCCTAGTGGCATGCCGAGAATTTACTATCATCTTTCCACAGCAATCAGCAATATATGAGTCATTGATTCTACAAATATGAGGGACGCTCATTAGGTCATAGTGCAACTTAGACAAAGTTCAATCATTGGCAGCATATATCCAGCAGCTAAGAACCAAACCGCATCAGCTACGACAAAATTCACCTTCAATCATCTCAAGATGACGCTCGCTGCCCTATCCCCCACCCCCCCCCCCACCCCCACCCCCACCCCACCGAAAAAAAAGAAAAAAGAAAAAAAAGAAAGAAACTTGCGCTGATAATTTGGAGTCCCACTGCAAACCAAAATTTAGGATATGAAATTCCAAAGGTGGTAGCATCCCTACAAATTGTCATTATCACATCTGACAGAGTTAAACTAGGCTGTATGCCTGCATCCCCAAAACCAGCCATGAAATTTCAATGGCATTAGATTATGATTGACCAATCAAAAACAAACCCCTCAAATGTTCCCTGACTGAACACAAGCTAGAGTCATTCACCAGTCGCGAATTGTACGTTAATAATAAGAACAAAAACAAAATGCACATCCAAACAAAAACCAAAGCACCCAAATATCTAAAATTCCTTCAAATTTGATCCATGTCACCCATATTTTTCTCGCTTATATATGTCCAGAAACTTCAATCAACGAAACGTTTCCTATCATCATAAGCAATTGATCATCTAATTCAGCTTCAACTATAAAAAAGTCCTGCTTTTAATTAAAGAAGTAACACAAACACCAATTTGCTATAATTTTTTTCTATAATCCTATACAATTATTCCCTTACACAAATGGAATTCAAATAAACTAATACGGAGCCAATCTGTATGAAAATTACCAATTCCTAACCATCGCCAGAGCAAACGAAACTGTCCACAATACTCACCCGTTGTCAATTAATCCGAAAATCAGAGATAAAATTCAATATTTTCTTTGATTTCAATCTTTCAGATAAACCACTCTATTAAAACATCAATCACTAAAACGAAAGAATATGAATTCAATCAAAACGCATTGATAACTCGAATGAAACCCTACTCAATCCCCACGAAGTTTCTTGCCGACTTAAACTACTTCCCGCAAGAACAACCAGTCAAAAACACAATGATCACGCAAAATCAACACAAATCATTCAAACAGACAGATGAAACAAAATTACAAAGCAATAAACAATTAATATATGATGATGATAACAAGAACATGCCTCAATTCGTATTCAAAATCGTATTAATCAACAGCAATACACACACAAAACTCTTCCATTCCAGAGGTCCTTTAAAATTCGTCTTCGTTAATTGTAGAGAGAGAAACAGAGGAAGAGAGAGAAAGAGGACTGACCATGTATATATATAGAGACGACTGTATTACTGTGTTTCTTCTCTTCGTCTACAATCCGAAGGATGACTGACTGACGGTGTTTTCTCTCTCTTCCCTTCTTCTTCTCTCATAAACGTGTTGTTTGCTTCTCCTTCATGCTTTCTCTCTCTAGACTCTGTCACTCTCATATAAAATTTTTGAATATCAATGAGATTGCGTTGGGGCATTAAAAAAAGAAAAGGAGGAAAGGAAAATTAAACAGTTGCATGTTTTTATTAATTTAATATCTTCCAAGATTTGATGTGATTTATTTATTGGGTCGATGGGATTTTTCTTAATCAATGATGATTGATAAGATTATATATACCTTCATAAATCATCTCGGTACGTAGTTGTTTGGTATTTTGGATGTATAGTACAATGTACACGTATCAACTTTTTAAAAGAATAAAAATATGTATATAAATAAATACATATAATAAGATGAGAGAACAATAAACTAATGAAAAGAATTAAAGTTTTAGATATCACAATATATTCATATTCTTAAAGATTTTACTGTGAAATTCATTTAAGGCTCCGTTCTTTTATGCAGTTGGTTGGTTTTATGATTTCACACCGCATCATAATTTTTCTATATTCCACTATAACCCACCACAATCCACCACAATCTACTAGCCCACTTATAATTATTTACACCACAATCTTCCACAGTCCACCACAGCCTTCTACATTTCACCACAACTTTCCTCAATCTAACACAATTTTTAAATTTCCACCACACCACACAGTAATCAACCATATAAATGAACGGGGCCTAATTTTATAAATCAGTGATTAGGGATGATAATTACAAATCTGCGCGTACCCGTCTTTAATCGATTTGGTATATAAGTGATAAAATTTATTTTTAAAAAAATGGGTAAAGTAAGGGTATTCGACTATTCGTCTCCACTTGATGGATACCATACCTGACCCGACCGACCGAATACCTAAAGTACAAAAAAAAATGTTGTTTCCTCATTACTAGGCACCACATATGTGTAATTATCTAGGTATATGGCTAATTTGTAAATCTTGCAGAGTAAACTTCATGTATTTAAGCAGAATAAACACATTGACATGGTTGTGATTCTCATTTGTTAAAATGACATAAAATTTGTAGTTGTTTTTTTAGTACTTTTAAAGTTTACTAATTTGTTGAACTTTGTAACCATGGTATCTATAACTTTTATTTTGACATGAGCTGACAAACTGTTGCGCAATTTTGCTCTTTCTAATAGGAATCGTCATGTGAAATTTCCTTTTGATGACTAATCTTATGTGAGAGTAATCCATTAATTTATACATATGGATATAAACATAGGTTAACTTAATCTTCAATTATACCTGAATTATACCTAGGGATGACAGTTGGGTGGGAAATCTCTGTCTCTGCTTGGGGTATGTTCCACTCTGGAGAAAATCCTCGCACCCAATCGGGACGGGGATGGGTCTGAAGACGGATATTAAATACCCGAATGGGGACGGGGTGGGGATGGGGACAAAATTTTCCCTATCCCCGCTTATTAGTTAGGGAAAATAACCCGCCCACATGCCTGCATACCCGTCCCCGCTTTATATTAAATTTACATATTTACCCATAAAAGTCTTACTTTCATATTCATAATTTGAAGGATATGTTCATATCTAGTGGCTAAAATGCTTTAATCTTTTATGAAGCTGAAGAACCCACTTTGATTCCACGGACTTGAGGCTTTCGCATACTAAGGCCCCATTCTTTTATACGGTTGGTTGTGGTGCAGTGTGGTGTGGTGGGTTAGGAAAAGTTGTGGTGGATTGTGGTGGGTTGGGGAAAGTTGTGGTGGGTTGTGGTGGAATATGGAAAGTTGCGGTGTGGCACCGCAAAACGGGGCCTAATGCTACTAAGTGGACGAGGAGAAGATGTAATCCGTGTTGAATTTAATCCGAAATCATAACAATAATTTGATTCCCCATTGGATAACTGTTGGGAGCGGGGAACCGCAAGGGATGGGGACGGAGCTAATTTCCTCGCTCGCAACGGGGATGGGGATGGGAGGCTGGCACGGGAAGTATATCCCCCGTCCCCGACCCACCCCGTTGTAATCCCTAATTATACATGTTATGCACGCAATACCCGACGGGTAAGGGTACTCATATTTAGTACCCTGCTAAGTATGGATAGGGTAAGGGTACGACTTTACCCGCCCGGGACCCAACCCATTGTCATCTCTATTAATGATGCGGCTGGTTGAAAAATGTTTTTGAAATTTTTGGAGAAGTCAGTAGCGTTGACAAAAATTTGGGTTTAGGGTAAATTTTGATTGGTCATATTCGATTAATGTCAAAATTCAGAGGATGAAATTATTGCCCGGACTCGATTTTTTAGGTCGGACAATTCAGACAGAATTAAATTCTATTCAAACTCGGGTTCATATAATAGAAAAAGTGAAATATTGTGTTCGAGTATTCGGTCACCTTGGAGAATATTAAAATTGGGTTCGGCAAATATCGAGTTCTTTTCCAGATCGGACAAATTCGATCATTCAGGTCAGATAAAGTTATGTCAGCCCTATAAATCAGATAAGTTTTTCAACTTGAAAAGGTTTCATACATCTAGTTGTATTTAATGGATGAAATTTTTTTTATGCAAGACTCGTTATTTTATGATCAAATTCGTTAAACATTTTCCGAAAGAAAAGAAAACGTTTTTGCCAGAGAAACTATTCTATTCCCCACAGAGTTGTACCAAACATATCTTTAAAAAATATTAACATGTGGTTATTAGGTTAAACGGAAAAATAGTTTTATTTCAAAAAGAATACATTTAAATAAGATTATCAATTAAAACAATCTCAAATTATAACTTCGTCTACATTTGAAAACTTATTCTATATTTTTTACTTATCAAACTATACCCCCTTTGTTTCATGTTGATTGTCATATATTTAACTGCCTCCGTCTCCAATGTCATTCTTTAATTGATAATTTCTTGTATAATATTATATTAATAATTGGAATATTATATTTTTATAATAACATTTTTCGTAATGAATCTAATAATAGTAATCTTATGTAACAAATCATTATATATTTTGAGAAATTTATGGTTAAAATTTTTAATATTTGACTGTACAATTTACAAATATGACAATTAATATGGAACAAAGTACAAGAAGAAATATATATATATTGTTTTATCATCCATTGATCAACTATTATATGCCACCATGCTTCGATGGTGATAGATAGTTGTCTGATTGATCCGATCATGATGTATAACATGAATTACTAAATTATTTTAATTTTTTCCATTGTTATAAATAGAAGTTTGTTTCTTAAAAAAAAAAAAGTGTGTTATTTTTGGGTTAGAGGTAGATATGAATTATTTTCTTTTAAAGGTTTAGATTTTGATATGTACGTGTGGAATGACCATCACAACGTAACCATCCTTTGATTGTGTTGTCTATTTACAAATTGTATGGTTGCATACTTTTTTTTTTTTTTTTTTTGATAGAGACTTCTATTGAGATCTAGAGTCATGCATTTTTCTCCCATTCATTTCCATATGATATTTTTGAATGATAGAGATTTTTTTTTAATCAATCATTTTTATTTTAATTATATATATATATATATTTCTATATATGGATATACTTTTTAAAATGTAATTAAGAAATGATGAGATATACATGTATAAGTTATTATTACTTATATGACAAATGGAACATTAATATGTATTATTCCCCTTCACTTTTGTGAAAGTAGATCATTTAATTTGTAACTCCAAAATTTTTGTAAAATCATTTCATATGTTCTCATTGTGGAGGTGTTTATTTATAGACATATATAAGATCATATAAGATCAATTTTGTTTGTACAAAATGATGAATTTTCATATATAAGATCATTGTGGAACATTACTTTAGCTTTGCAACAAACTTAAAACATATAAGATCAATTTTGTTTGTACAAAATGATGAATAATGTCCCTAAATTTCTGATACATATATATATATATATATATATATGTTTATTTGTTATCTTCTTAGTCCAAAATGTTTGTCTTTGTGAAATTTTGTGATTGATTATTTCAATTGATGAGTTACGATATGAAATTATCATCATTGTAATATTTACTAACGTATCTTTCTAATGAGAGTAATTTCATATCGTAACTCATTGTAATTTATTAGTAATCAACGGTCAAAATTTAGTCAAAGGACAAACATTATGGGACGGATGTAGTACTACAATTCTTTGACCTAGTTGCACATGAAATCCCTCAGTTCTACCTTCCTTCTCTATCAATGTGCCTCTATATCTTTGAACGACTTTCTTCTTTGGTTCAATCTTATAAGTAATTCTTTCTCCCAAAAGCTTATACCTTGTAACCATACCCTTTGGAGTCATTTTGTCATTTGGTACAAGAAAGTCACTAAAGCAATTTGCTGAAAAAATTTAAAGTTGAAGCTGGTTTGTATAAATAAATTAATATATCATCACGGCAAGTACGTGGATCACAATAGTCTTAAAAATATGATGGTGGTAAAAGTAAATTTCACAAAGGTGAAAAGGAAGGTGTACGTTCTTATAACAAATACCCTGAAAATGTTGCCATAGAACTATTCACATCATTTTATAAAAGATATAAAAAGGGGTACATATATTTAACATAGATTAAGCCATGTTCTTTTATGCGGTATTTTGCGAAATGGTGTGGTGAGGTGTGGTGGAATTGTGGTGGGTATGGTGAAATTATGGTGGGTTATTGGTATGTGGGGTGAGTGAGGAGAGAGGATGTAAAAAGTAGATGAAAAAAGTGAGGAGAGAGAAAAGTAATGATTTGCGGTAAAATGTGGCGGGTTGTGGCAAGCTATGATAGAATTTGTGTAAGGTTATCACTGTAACCAAATTGATATGTTTCTCGTGTAATTGTTTGATATTGACCATGGAATATGATTAACTATAGACAATCACATCAAAATACATATTACTAAGTAGTATTATACTACTCCCTCCGTTTTTATTTAAGTGTCATCTAGGTAATTGTGTCAAAAAATTTGACCGCTAATATCTTAATTTCTATAATGATTCATCAAACAAAATTGATATCATTAGATTTGTAATAAAAAAACTATTGAAAGGTATAATATTGTATAATTCATAAAAATATTCTGTGTGCAATTGTTGATTAATGATGGACCTCAAAAAACGTGAATGACAAATAAAAGAAAACGGAGGGAGAATTATTTTGATGAAATTTCTCACATTGATTTGGGTACATTTCTCATAATAAATTCATCCAAGCATGCATTAAATTTTGTACCATTGATTGATATTCTCTCACTCTCATTTTATTTGTTATATAGATTTATTTATTATGTCAACAAATTTTGAAAATTTTAATCATTATTTTTTTTAAGAAATAAAATATGTACTCCCTCCGTTCCATATTAATTGTCCAAAATGTCGTCTTCGACTAAAAATTTCTTATAGTATATTTTATCAAAAAATTACAAAATTATATTCTTATGATAGTACTTTTCATTATGAATTTAATGATGGTACTTTCATATATTAGAACATTGTATATGTTAAGAAATTAATGACGTATCGGGACAATTAATATGGAATGGAGGGAGTATCATATAATATTAAAAAATATTATATAAGAAACTATTATTATTAGTTAGTACTTAAAACCAAATAAGTCTATAAATTACCTAATAATTAAGTAACAGATAAATAGAATGGAAATAATACCCACCATCGCTATCCATTATCTTTTAAAAGCTCCATCTATTTTCGTAATTAATCAAGGCTAAGTTTTGTTATTTCATTCTTTTTCTGTTTTATTTTTCCTTCTTGTTTTCCTTTTTTAAAAATGATAAAACGTGTTTTTGGATTTAATAAATAATATGTACATTTAGCTCATTGACATAATAATATTAAGTTTAGAATTGTATTACAATAATATATACTTATGCCCAATTATATTTCATCAATAACAAATTTCGCTCCATATTTTTACATTAAAATTTTTTAAGTTCTAGATTAATCAAAAAAATTTATGTCCGCTCCTAAAAAGGCTATAAACTGTAGTTACTAAAATCAATCTTTTTAGATTATTTTTTTTGAGAACTCAATTATGGTTCTTTTAAGAAATAAGAGGGGGGAAATCACAAAAATTAGCAAAAAAAATGAAAAAAATCTGCAAATTCGTTGAATATTATGAGGTGATAAATTTGGATATAAACATATGGCAAAAACTCGATATTTAAGATATGCATTTAATATGATTACATTTGAAATTGTTAAAATGTAATATAATGAAAAAATATATATTATTATTAGAATATAATTCTAAATTCTTATTATTATTGTGAACGGCTCAAAATACTTGCTATTAAATGGGATGCCTTTTTTTATGGGAGAAAATGGAAGGCTTATCCCTATAGGCTCCATTTTTTTAACAAGAAAAGTGTAGATTAAATCTAATTTATAGTACTAACTCTGTCCATAAATAATTGTCCATTTGACTAAATTTTGACCGTTGATTACTCACAAATTACAATGAGTTACAATATAAAATTAATATTATTGTAATTTTTAATACTATATCTTTCTAATGATGACAATTTCATATTGTAATTCATTTGAATTTGTGAGTAATCAATGGTCAAAGTTTAGTCAAATAGAGTATTTTTTTGGGAAAGAGTTAGTAGATATTTTAGTTTTCTGGTACGGAATTTCATGCAAGATATCGATGATTGGCATGTCAAAACTTGTGAAGCACCTCCAAAACTCAAAAAAGAACGATAAAAATCATAATTCATTGTAGATTTTTTTTACGTGGAGGGGCCAAATCAGGTGCTCCCAATTCTTACTTTTTTGATGAGGTGGAGGTTTTCATGGCCAAGAACGACTGATTTTTTTTGGCCATTATATTGCTTGTGGACCAAGATTGATCCGGGGGGGTGGGTGCATGGGTTAAAGCTGCACTGCCGCTGCAGAGGAGCGCTCCTTTTTGCGTCTAAAGCCGGAATTGAAAATTGCTGAGGAATTTGATGGCGACAGCCGACCTCACGCGTACCCTTGCTTTCATTGCGCTGGCCGCTGGGGAGTTATCTAGTGCTTCCTCGAACTAGGAATGATAGTATGCGCTGAACCTGACCCAGACCCACCTAAGTAGGTCGGGTCTGAGTCCAAATATTTTGGACTTATTGGATCTGCGCCGAGTCTAGGTTCACTTAATATTTAACGGGTTTTTAAACACGGACCCATCAAATTATGTATTATATATATATATATATATATTAGGGATATTGGATTCTAATAATCCCTACTATCACAAATTGTAGGACAATAATCCCTACTATCATTTTGGATTTTGGTGGTCCAAAAAAAAATAAAATTGTATTGTAGTGGGACAAAATCGAGTGTATACGCTAAATATCATAGATTTTGTGTTACATTTGATTCAAAACTTTGTATAACACTTTACCACGATTTTTAATGAATTTACAGCATTTCTCCCAATTTTTTTCAATTTTTTTTTCAATTTTTTATGATTTTTTCAATTTTATTCATTTTAAAAAATCATAATAATTGCTCGGAATCTCAAAAAAATAATTTAAAAAATGTTTTAGTAACTACACTTCCGTTCCTATCAGGGTAGGAACCAAAAAACAAAAACAATATGGGGTAGGCATGGAAAAATAAAAGAATGTGGTGATGAATTTGTACTACAATACAATTTTATTTTTTTACCACTAGAATCCAAAATGATAGTAGGGATTATTGCCATACAATTTGTGATAGTAGGGATTATTAGAATACAATTTTTTTTTACCACTATATGTATATATATATATATATATATATATATATATATATATACACACATATAGGGATATTGGATTCTAATAATCCCTACTATCACAAATTGTATGGCAATAATCTCTACTATCATTTTGGATTCTGGTGGTCCAAAAAAAAATTGTATTGTAGTGGGACAAAATCGAGTGTATATGCTAAATATCATAGATTTTGTGTTGCATTTGATTCAAAACTTTGCATAACACTTTACCATGATTTTTAATGAATTTACAGCATTTCTCCCAATTTTTTTCAATTTTTTTTCAATTTTTTATGATTTTTTCAATTTTATTCATTTTAAAAAATCATAATAATTGCTCGGAATCTCAAAAAAATAATTTAAAAAATGTTTTAGTAACTACACTTCGTTACCTATCTAGGGGTAGGAACCAAAAAAACAAAAACAATATGGGGTAGGCATGGAAAAAATAAAAAGAATGTGGTGATGAATTTGGTACCACTACAATACAATTTTATTTTTTTTTACCACTAGAATCCAAAATGATAGTAGGGATTATTGCCATACAATTTGTGATAGTAGGGATTATTAGAATACAATTTTTTTTTACCACTATATGTATATATATATATATATATATATATATATATATATATATATATATATATATATATATATATATATATATACACACATATAGGGATATTGGATTCTAATAATCCCTACTATCACAAATTGTATGGCAATAATCTCTACTATCATTTTGGATTCTGGTGGTCCAAAAAAAAATTGTATTGTAGTGGGACAAAATCGAGTGTATATGCTAAATATCATAGATTTTGTGTTGCATTTGATTCAAAACTTTGCATAACACTTTACCATGATTTTTAATGAATTTACAGCATTTCTCCTAATTTTTTTCAATTTTTTTTCAATTTTTTATGATTTTTTCAATTTTATTCATTTTAAAAAATCATAATAATTGCTCGGAATCTCAAAAAAGTAATTTAAAAAATGTTTTAGTAACTACACTTCGTTACCTATCTAGGGGTAGGAACCAAAAAAACAAAAACAATATGGGTTAGGCATGGAAAAAAATAAAAAGAATGTGGTGATAGATTTGGTACCACTACAATACAATATTATTTTTTTTTGGACCACCAGAATCCAAAATGATAGTAGAGATTATTCTCATACAATTTGTGATAGTAGGGTGTAATAACCCGCCCTAAACCATAGCTATTATAGTATCTTAAACTTGTTTAATTAGTTTTAATTGATTATTTAATTAATTTGTAGCTTGCAGTTAGCTAACGGTGACAGGTTTCGGCGGAATGGCGAAGCGGTCAGTTTACCGATCAAACTTTTTACCGAGCTCGTTATATTTTATTTCGGACCTTAAATTACAATTATTTTAGGTTCTACAATTTTATTTTAAAGACAGTTTATTTATAGATTAATTTTCCGTATCGAAACGATTTTATTTTCGGGTTACCGATTTACCGTCTTTTTAAAACCGATTTTGAAGCTCTCACTCCCCTCTTCATCCTAGTCCATTTTATTCATCTTTTCAAGTTGTATTTTTCTAGTGTTCTCTTCCTCCATTGTTATGGGTTTTGAAGCTTTTGATATTATAGTTTTACCATGATGTTTTTGTGTTAATTTACTACCTTCTTTCATGAATTTAGAGTACAAATTTGTTGTAGTTGATTTTAGTGAGTAAAGCTATGTTTTTGGTTCAAGTTCATGTTAAATGTGTTGAGGTTTATGTGAATTATTGAAGGGGATGATGTTCTATAGTCATGCATGTTGGATTGGAAGAGATATTTGAGTTAAACTTTCTGTTTTGTAGAGATAATAAACTATTCTTGAGTTGTTTGGATGAATTACATGAGAATTGTGAAGGAAATCATGTTATTTGTGGTGTAGTTTAAATACAAATGTATATGTGTTGTTGCATGTGAATTATATAAGTATGGATGCTAGTTTTGAGGCCTAAGGTCTGGAAATTTATGAAGAATTGAGTAAAGCATAATAGGTACTTAATTAGTGTACAATTGGAGTTAAAGAAAACCATGCATGAAGGCCAAAACTGACCCGGAACCTACTGCCCGAAATGAGATTTTTATAGAGGATGCTAAAATTAGTTGAGCCCAGAATTTAGTGTAAAAAGGTAGCCTAAGTTGTTAGTAAACACCGGGCTTTGGAATTTCGAGGTTTCGATTTGTATAACTCAAGTTAGAGCCAAAACCGTAAAGCCGCGCAATTACATACGAATTTTGGAGTCAGTGTATTATTGGGCATTTTTCGACCAAATGGAGTTTGATTCTGGAAAAGTGTTCAACATAAGAGTTTTAGAGGACTTGACGAGCTTTCCGAAAACGTATGGTATGTCTTAAACCGATGTCGAGAGAGTAAGTTATAGGACCCGGAAACAGAGCTGAAAAACTGGAAATTCTGGGTAATTGCATAAGTACATTAAGGGGTTAAATGTGGTTATAAAGGTCTTATAAGTGGGTTTAAGAGTGGCTAATCTAAGGACTATAGTATTTGTGATATACTTGTTAAGTGGGAACCTTAGAGCTCGATGTTGAAGGACCCCGAGACCTTAAACTATTTTACCGTTTTACCATTTTAATTTACGAAACTTCCTAAATTTATTGGGAAGTTTTTATCACTGAAGTTTTAAAGTCTTTTTAGTAAATTGAGAGTTTATATTTTACAAGTATTTCCTTGGTTCATAAAGCTCTTATAAGTTTAAAGCATTTATCCAAGCCTCTTGATTTTATCTCAAACATCCGAAAATCCCCGTTATTATTGTCGGTAATTTACTGCTACTGTCCGGGCTCTTTTCGAGCCTTTCTCATTCTTTTTAGCCTCTGGCCCGGCCATCAAACTTGTAGAGCATATTTTTCCCTTTCCGAAAAGTACTCGCATAGCGAAATCTGAGTTCTATAGCCCGAGTTACGATCAAAATATCATTGTCTTTAAAACCTGAAATTCCTACACGATTTATTGCCGAAACTTTATTGAGAGGTTCTACGCCCTCACCTTTTCATAGCTACTATTTAAATACCGAAATCTATAATTATAGCTCAAAGTCTGCTTGACCCAAGCCATTCCCAGTAGAGATAGCGAACGGACGGCTCACTCGCTTCAGGTACGCAAATTGTCCAGCTTTTATGATCTAAGTCATATTCATGGTTCATTCGATTTACGCCATGTCAAGTTTTATGGTTTACAATGTCTTTATGTTTAATAGTGGACCCGCTTTCTATGCTTATATTTACAGTTATGGTTTTAGCACTCCTGATCAGAGTGCCTTGACCTGGCCAGTGTCGACTGCTTAGCAGTCAATCATTCCAAGTTTAGATCAACTTGGGCATACGCGTGTGTGAGGTGCTTGCACCGATCGTAAGGGTTCCACCTACTTTCTATCTTTATTGGTTTATGTTTATGATCATGTCACTCAAGTCCTATTTTAACCCCTTCCCCGTTTTCAAAATGAATTTAAATGCCGGCACTAAAAACCGTTTTCGAACGGTTTGACGTGTTGGAGGTTTACGTACTGAGTGTTTCCCCACTCACTTTGCGAATGTTTTTAATGTTTTGTTTTAGGCGGTCCGAGCTCCCAGGATAAAGGCGAGGTTAAGCACGAGTAAGTCGTCTGTACAGAATAGTTCTCTAAAGGCGATCGAAGATCGGTGTTCAAGGTTGCTCAAGGGCGTTAAAGGCCACTTAGTTGTGGAAACCTATGATATGTCTGATAAAAGGTTGTACAATGTGTGTGTACTTTAAGTTTAGCAGTTGGATTGTATGGAGTTTAGTACAGTTTTATGGTGTATTGTTATATTGTGGTTTTGTGTTTTGCCTTGTCCCGAGTAGGGACGGCGGTAATGCCTCGACCTAAGGTGTTCCGCTGCGCTAATCATGAGGTTTGGTTCCTAAAGTATAGTCTTGATCTTGTGATTAAGGTTGGGCGCTGATTGTGGTATCAGAGCGGAGTTATAAGGAGGATTTAAGGGTATAGAAATTTTCAAGCAAGTGTGATATGCATTTGTGAAGTATGGACGCTAAGTATGGTGACATATGTGTCCCTTATAGGTGTATGAGTCCTTTGTGGATTGAGTTGGAATTATGTGAAATTGTTGGGATGGATGTTGAGCTTGAAGCTCTAGATGAGTATATGAAATGTAAGAGTTTCCCTTGCAGGTTTGAAGATTATGTAGAATTTGGGATAGTCCAATTTATAGGGGGAGTGCTGCCAAAATTTCTTCGGAAATTTGGAAGTTTATTAGCAAGTTTAAGAAAGCTTATCTACGAGTTGTTTTAATTTAAAGGTTTGTTATGAGCAAAGCATGTTATGTGTATAAGTGCCATTGTGGACGAAGCATGTTAAAGTAGTCCTTAAAGGAGATTTTAGTCATCCAAATAGGAATTTATAAGTCCAATTTCAAGAGGAAATGATGTAAAGCTCAAATGAGGGGCTAAAAGCCTTGCCAAGGTGTAGAGTGAAAGGATTAAAGATGTTTATATGATATGAATGTTTGGCATGATCCAAAGATAGTATGTAAGATCACAGTAATCATGAGATGGAACAAGAGTACCTTCTTAAGGTAAGTAAGGTTCAAGTTAGTTGAGTCTCGGACCTGCTTAATTTTCATTCGTCTAATTCTCTCAACACGTTTTCCAATGTCAAAGTTATTAAAACTTGTTATCGATGTCACATAGAACATAGGGCATAGATGGATCACAATCGTGACCCCTTTTCTAACCTCTTCACGATGTTACGGAGCCCAAGACCAATGTCCAAGTCCGTCTCAAGGAGCCGCAAACGCCTTTGATATCCTTGGCGTGGCTAATCCGCAATTTGAGCGTCGCAATGATGAGTGCCAAGTTTGGTGCTTATCGCCACCTTTCCCCACAAGAGTCGTGGGATCCGCAAGAAGCTACCGTCGGGAAGAATCGACCGATGCCCTGGTGCTTGACTACGCCTACATTGAGCGCAGAATCACACCGCATTGGAAGATGTTATCATTCAAGTTGCTTCGCTAAGCGATCACGTGTGTGTGAGCTAGGGCTTTTCCTACACGAGACGTTATCGTTGCCCACTCCTCTAACGCGAGTCTAACCCCCGTATGTTTCTCCCACGACGTGGGTCATCACCGCTAGAGCACGAACCCGCGGAGGAAGAAAAATTCTGATATGGATCCCGACGAGCATAAAGTTAACCAAGAGCCTAAGAGCACTAATGATTAGAATTAAGAGGCCTCTCATCATGAGAATCTTCTTTGATTAACTCACGTACAGGGTTAACTAGAAGCTAACCGCTAAGTTACATGACCGAAGTGACCTTCGTGGTTGACCGACTCTTCTGCCCCAGAGTCATCTCTCGTAACTAGTTAATCTGTGCTAAGTTTGTGGGACCTCCCCATGCCTTTGAGTAAAGGGACGCATTGGAAATAGTTTGGGGACTTTAGAATTTGTTTAGTGTTAAAATGTAATCCGGATATGGTAGTAAAAGGGGTATCCTAAAGACAAATGGAAGGGACATTCTCATATTCTAGGATGTTTACATTAGTATCGTATGTCGAAGGTTTCTAACTAGCAAGTGTTTGCGATAGCCATTAAGGGCGATAAGTTTTACGTTGTTATTGGGTCGAGGGAAATTAATTAGAGTTTCCTGTTATCTGAGACATGCTTATGGATTTTATAGCTAGGAGAGGCGAGGAAGGCCTTATGAGAATGCAATTGGCTACGAACTAAGGATACGTACAGAATAAGTTATAAAGTGATGATGACAAAAATTACGTTGAAAAGGATATGCTCCGTAGTGGTGTTGGAATATGTTTCAAGGATCGGGGAAATCAATTTGAAATATAAGGTCCTCAGTATAACCTGGGAATAGCCACGCGCCCAGGCACGTACTCACCCCGCCACTAGGATAAGAGAAGTTGTTTTGGAGGATAGTTATTAACGAACAACCATTGCGGGGAATCAAATTTCTTCTGTATAATTTTTATACTTCCAGTTCATCGCTCAAGTTTAACTTTTATACCCTGTTTTCATTGTGCATCCTCCTAATAAAGTTTACCCCCTCATTGCAATTTTAAAATCCAAGCTTCTCGTTTCCTATCCTTGTTTATTCTCCAGAGTCTTTATCAGAATCCTTGTTTATTCTCACGAATCTTTATCAGATCCTATCATTGTTACCAGTCCAGTGTGTTAAAACATTCAATGACCTACTCTTGATGGCACGTTGCCAATCCATGAACAAATTCGTCAGGACCATTACCTACTTTCGTCTATTGCTGACTCGTTATGTTTCCAAAGACAAAACTTTATTAGACTCATATGACCCTTCTTATTCGTTAAGATTCATTTGTTCCCAGGTGATGGTCACGTCTTATCATGAATTTGAAAATTCTTTTCAAAGCTTAGTTGCCACAAACGCTGTCCTTTGTTTAAGATCAATAGCTTATGCTCTATTATTCCAGAGAGTTATCACAAAGTATTCATATATTCCAAACTTTAATTGTTTAATTTGGTAATCAGAAGATCGATCCCGATAGCTCTCTTCTCCAATTCAAGCTCATTTCGATGTACTTATGAATTTCCTCATTCACGAAATCATTGTAATCATCATCTTTGGCAAATATGCTATCCCTTGTTGATCCCAATCTTCTTAATCGATATACATGCGTCGTTGGACTAAAGAATACCTTTATTCATCGACGTCGTTTTAAGGCTTTAAGTCTACCAGTGTAAACCTTTGCCTTGTTGCTATTCATTTTTCAAAATTCATGTTCTTACCTCTTAACTGATGGCACCTCCCTATTATCATGTTTCCTCCGTGCCTGTTGGTGCCTTTCATAAGAAATAGATGCCTTGAAAGAAGTTAACAAAGGGAGAAAAGCAGAGTGGAGAAATGTTAGTTTGTATGGAATCAGATGATACCTGAGGTAAGATAGGAAAGGTAGAGAAATCGTCGTTTAAGAAAATATTAGGGACCTTTGGGTCAAGGCTTCTTACGATTAGATGTTCATGAGTTCAAGAGTATAGAACGCTTGAAGAAAGTTTGGCTCTTCTTCCAAAGGACATAAAAGCCATATGGATATATCTGAGAAAGAAAAGGTTCTTGCCATATTTTTATGATGGGAAGAGAGTGCTCAGCTAATTAACAGGGATAAAAACCCAGTGTTTTGGGCCTTGTCTTAGGAAGTGATACCAAGAGAAATGAGTTCAAAGTTGTATGAATAACCAGTGTAAGGTGCTTGTCATGATGATAACTGTAACCTTCGGATGAGATACGATATCATGGAAACATATGGAAAGAATGAACAGACGGCATACCTATGTCAGACGAATGTAATGACAAAGTCTTATACGAGCATGGTAAAGAAGATTATACGTTGACTACCGAAAGTTGAGAACGAACGAGGACAAGTACCCCTCCCAAGAATCAATGGACTGTGCGACTAACCCCAAGGGCCAAGAGTGTCACTGAGATTGGTTAAGGATAAGATACCAGCCACTCAGAGTTAGGACTGAGAATACTCCTAAAACTACCTTTAGAACAAAATGTGGGCGCTATGAGTTACGAAAACGCCTTTTGGACTTACGAATGTCCAACAGTATTTATGGATCGGATGAACTGAATGTTCAAACCTTATGTGGTTAAGTTGTAGTGGTATTTAACGATGATGTTTTGATATACTCGAGAGGCCGATAAGAATATGTGAATCAATTGAAAGTGGCGTTTCAATCATTAAGGGAGCAAGGACTGTATGTGAAAATTTTTCAAAATGTGAACTCTGGTTCAGAAAAATAGGATTTTGGGAACATATGGTGACCCATGAAGAGATCTGATTGGACTTTGACAAAGTAAGCGCCATTAAAAGTTTGGCAAAACCCACTGTGGTTACCAAGGTTCGAAGTTTCTTAGTTAAGGCCGAATACTATAGGAGATTGTTCCGAATTTTTCTAAAATAGCTCTTCCATAGACTAACCTCCTCAAGAGGTCAACACGGTTTAAATGGACCGTGAATGCAAGGAAACCTTTCAAGTATTCAAGGACAAAACTAACAACCGCCCGATGTTATCCCTTCCAGGAAGGAAAGGAGTATGTAATATATACTAATGCGATTCGTTAAGGGAGAGAATATGTGCTAATATGGAACGATAAGGTAGCAGTCTATATGTCACCGCAATTAAGTCAGGTACGAGGCTTACCCAATGCATGACCTAAAGCTCGCAACAATGGTATTGCGCTAAAATATGACGGCCTTACCTTTATGGGGTCTCTAATGCCATCGCTATGGATCACAGGAGTCACAAATATATGAACACCCAGGGAGAGTTGAATCTAAGGCAACAAAGGTGGTTGAACGCATTTAAGGATTATGACTTGGATCCCGACAGCACTCCAGCAAGACAGTTTCGATAGCAACTGCTTCAAGCAAAAAGGCTGAGCATAGAGAACCGTTTTGTTTTGTAATTCGTCCATGAATGCGACAAGATCTGAACAGGGAAAAAGCATTGTCCCTACAACCGTCCATCTTGGAGGAAACCAAGATAGAATGAATAAATGCCCCAGGACCCAAGAAGACTATGATAATCTAGCCACGAAAGGAATACTTGGATTTTAGGCCATGAAAGCAAAACCCTAAGGTTTCAAAATAGTCTATGTATACTGGTAAGGGAAGCTTAAGGCTTAAGCTTTTGAAATGAGGCCATAATTCGTTGTACTCGGTATACCCTGGAGGTACAAAAATATAGAGAGGTCTAAAAGAGCACCTTGGGTGACCTAACGTGAAGGGACGTATAGCCGGCTATGAGAATCAATGGTTGTCATGTCAAAAAGGGTCGAAGTAGAAAGTTAAAGAGCATCGAGTAAATCTAGACCCTTAGAAAGTCCCACATGGGAGTGAGAATCAAATTCTAAGGATGCTATCATGGGAATACCCCTCACAACTTCTAGAAGAAAGAACATTTGAGTAAATTACGGACCGCCTTACCAAGTTGGCACAGTTCACTTCTATCCAAGAAGGATGGAAAACAGATAAGATAACGGATATCCACACACACAAGATTGTTAAATTATATGGAACTCCAAGAGGCAAAGTCCCCGATGGGGATACATGTTGTCATTCGTGATTCGAAGCAACTTCATTTCTACCCAGGAAGGATGGAGCACCCTACAAAGTTAGCAAGGTATTTATGAATCGCCTGACAAAGTCGGCGCACATTATTTCCATCTATGAAGGAGGAAAAGTAGATAAACTGGCTGATAATTGCATACAAAAGTCATAAGGTTGCATAGAATTCCAATAGGATACAGTATCCGAATGAAATACGCGGTTTCAATCACGATTTCCATCACAATTTTAGTACTAAGACTAATGGTAATAGCCTCTACCATCTGGAAAGCAATGGCCAGACAAAAAGAGTAAACCAAATTCTAGAAGACATGCTACGCGCCTGTGTACTAGACTTTCAAGGCAATTGGGATCAGTATCCTCCTCTCGTAGAATTCTCTTACAATACTAGTTACCAAGCCACGATTCAGATGGCGCCTTTTGAAGCTTTGTACGGCAGGAAGTGTAGAACACCCCTATGTTGGGGTGAGTTAGAGGAAGCATTAATCATAGGGCCAGACTTAATTCAAGAGACGACTGATAAGGTCAAAGTGATCCAACCGCATATTCGGACAGCCCAGAGCAGACAGAAGAGCTATGCTGACAAGAGGCGGAAACCGCTTGAGTTCCAAATAGGAGATAGGGTGTTTCTCAAAGTCTCCCCTACAAAGGGAGTTAGACGATTCAATGTTAGGGGTAAGTTAAGCCCTCGATTCATAGGACCCTATTCCATTGTAGGAAAGGTTAACCCGTCGGCTTATCGTCTAGAGTTACCCTCCGAGTTGGGGCATATCCACGATGTCTTTCATATCTCACAGCTTCGGAAGTATGTACATGATCCAACGCACGTTCTAGAGGAAGAACCACCTCTTCTAGCCAAGGACCTCACCTTCGAACAGCAACCGATCCAGATTTTGGACCTAGGATCAAGCGTCTATGTACGAAAGAAGTTCCGCTAGCCAAGGTCCTATGGGCGAACCAAGAAACCTCCGAGGCCACGTGGGAGACTGAAGATGAAGTGATGAAAAACTACCCCCATCTCTTTTAAGATGCTTCTCACCGCAAAGGTTTTATCGAACAGCAAGTTTCGGGGACGAAACTTCTTTTAAGGGGGGGAGGATGTAGTAACCCGCCCTAAACCATAGCTATTATAGTATCTTAAACTTGTTTAATTAGTTTTAATTGATTATTTAATTAATTTGTAGCTTGCAGTTAGCTAACGGTGACAGGTTTCGGCGGAATGGCGAAGCGGTCAGTTTACCGGTCAAACTTTTTACCGAGCTCGTTATATTTTATTTCGGACCTTAAATTACAATTATTTTAGGTTCTACAATTTTATTTTAAAGACAGTTTATTTATAGATTAATTTTCCGTATCGAAACGATTTTATTTTCGGGTTACCGATTTACCGTCTTTTTAAAACCGATTAAATTTATTATAGTTCCAAAGTATATATGTAATACCCATGTTATGTTTTATTAGTAATATTAGTATTTTTATAAGTGGAGTATTAGTGTTATAATTGCAACATTTATTAATGTTTTAATTAAGCTAATTAAAGGGAGTGATATATATGCAAGTGGGGGAGCTTAGGGGTCATTTTGTATTCAAAATTAGACAACTCTCTCACCTCTCTCTCTCTCTCTCTCTTGCTGAGCCACGCCCAGCCCCCTCTGCCGCCATTCCCGCCGGCGCCGGCCAAAATCCGGCGAGATTCCGGCCACTTTTCCGGCACCATTTTGAAGCTCTCACTCCCCTCTTCATCCTAGTCCATTTTATTCATCTTTTCAAGTTGTATTTTTCTAGTGTTCTCTTCCTCCATTGTTATGGGTTTTGAAGCTTTTGATATTATAGTTTTACCATGATGTTTTTGTGTTAATTTACTACCTTCTTTCATGAATTTAGAGTACAAATTTGTTGTAGTTGATTTTAGTGAGTAAAGCTATGTTTTTGGTTCAAGTTCATGTTAAATGTGTTGAGGTTTATGTGAATTATTGAAGGGGATGATGTTCTATAGTCATGCATGTTGGATTGGAAGAGATATTTGAGTTAAACTTTCTGTTTTGTAGAGATAATAAACTATTCTTGAGTTGTTTGGATGAATTACATGAGAATTGTGAAGGAAATCATGTTATTTGTGGTGTAGTTTAAATACAAATGTATATGTGTTGTTGCATGTGAATTATATAAGTATGGATGCTAGTTTTGAGGCCTAAGGTCTGGAAATTTATGAAGAATTGAGTAAAGCATAATAGGTACTTAATTAGTGTACAATTGGAGTTAAAGAAAACCATGCATGAAGGCCAAAACTGACCCGGAACCTACTGCCCGAAATGAGATTTTTATAGAGGATGCTAAAATTAGTTTCGAGCCCAGAATTTAGTGTAAAAAGGTAGCCTAAGTTGTTAGTAAACACCGGGCTTTGGAATTTCGAGGTTTCGATTTGTATAACTCAAGTTAGAGCCAAAACCGTAAAGCCGCAATTACATACGAATTTTGGAGTCAGTGTATTATTGGGCATTTTTCGACCAAATGGAGTTTGATTCTGGAAAAGTGTTCAACATAAGAGTTTTAGAGGACTTGACGAGCTTTCCGAAAACGTATGGTATGTCTTAAACCGATGTCGGGAGAGTAAGTTATAGGACCCGGAAACAGAGCTGAAAAACTGGAAATTCTGGGTAATTGCATAAGTACATTAAGGTTAAATGTGGTTATAAAGGTCTTATAAGTGGGTTTAAGAGTGGCTAATCTAAGGACTATAGTATTTGTGATATACTTGTTAAGTGGGAACCTTAGAGCTCGATGTTGAAGGACCCGAGACCTTAAACTATTTTACCGTTTACCATTTTAATTTACAAACTTCCTAAATTTATTGGGAAGTTTTTATCGTACTTTGAAGTTTTTAAAGTCTTTTTAGTAAATTGAGAGTTTATATTTTACAAGTATTTCCTTGGTTCATAAAGCTCTTATAAGTTTAAAGCATTTATCCAAGCCTCTTGATTTTATCTCAAACATCCGAAAAACCCCGTTATTATTATTGTCGGTAATTTACTGCTACTGTCCGGGGCTCTTTTCGAGCCTTTCTCATTCTTTTTAGCCTCTGGCCCGGCCATCAAACTTGTAGAGCATATTTTTCCCTTTCCGAAAAGTACTCGCATAGCGAAATCCGAGTTCTATAGCCCGAGTTACGATCAAAATATCATTGTCTTTAAAACCTGAAATTCCTACACATTTTATTGCCGAAACTTTATTGCGAGGTTCTACGCCCTCACCTTTTCATAGCTCCTATTTTAATACCGAACTCTATTATTATAGCTCAAAGTCCTGCTTCGACCCAAGCCATTCCCCAGCCGAGATCGCGACCGGACGGCTCACTCGCTTCAGGTACGCAAATTGTCCAGCTTTTATGATCTAAGTCATATTCATGGTTCATTCGATTTACGCCATGTCAAGTTTTATGGTTTACAATGTCTTTATGTTTAATAGTGGACCCGCTTTCTATGCTTATATTTACAGTTATGTTTTTAGCACTCCTGATCAGAGTGCCTTGACTGCTTGATGTCATCGCTTAGCAGTCAATCATTCCAAGTTTAGATCAACTTGGGCATACGCGTGTGTGAGGTGCTTGCACCGATCGTAAGGGTTCCACCTACTTTCTATCTTTATTGGTTTATGTTTATGATCATGTCACTCAAGTCCTATTTTAACCCCTTCCCCGTTTTCAAAATGAATTTAAATGCCGGCACTAAAAACCGTTTTCGAACGGTTTGACGTGTTGGAGGTTTACGTACTGAGTGTTTCCCCACTCACTTTGCGAATGTTTTTAATGTTTTGTTTTAGGCGGTCCGAGCTCCCAGGATAAAGGCGAGGTTAAGCACGAGTAAGTCGTCTGTACAGAATAGTTCTCTAAAGGCGATCGAAGATCGGTGTTCAAGGTTGCTCAAGGGCGTTAAAGGCCACTTAGTTGTGGAAACCTATGATATGTCTGATAAAAGGTTGTACAATGTGTGTGTACTTTAAGTTTAGCAGTTGGATTGTATGGAGTTTAGTACAGTTTTATGGTGTATTGTTATATTGTGGTTTTGTGTTTTGCCTTGTCCCGAGTAGGGACGGCGGTAATGCCTCGACCTAAGGTGTTCCGCTGCGCTAATCATGAGGTTAGGTTCCTAAAGTATAGTCTTGATCTTGTGATTAAGGTTGGGGCGTTACATAGGGATTATTAGAATCCAATATCCCTATATATATATATATATATATATATATATATATATATATATATATATATATATATATATATATATATATATATATATATATATAAGGGATTATTAGAATCCAATTACCCCACCCTTGATCTTGGAACCAAGGGCTAGGATCTCTCATGCTTCTCTTCTCACAAAAGTTCCCTTCTCACTATATCAATTCCCATATATATATATATATATATATATATATATATATATATATATATATATATATATATATATATATAATTAGTTGTTTTATCAATTATTTTAAATATCTGATCTTAATAATGATTGGTTGGATTTTAATTTTTTTTAAAATGATGTAACCCGTGAGAGAGAGAGAGAGGGTCAGTTTCTTTTTGCACGCTGGGCTATGGGAGTTAATAGTTGCAATTCCCAAAACACAAAGTTTGAAGCAATCAATCTGCAATTTTCAAAAATCCCAAATGTTGCTTGAAGGTGCCATATTCAAAATTCCAGAATTGAAGGTTTGAAACAAAACCTAAAATGAAATACCAGAATTGTAAGGGAAGGGACGTGCGTGTTCCAGAATTGAAGTCTCCGACGAGTGATTTTTCCGGCGAGCATTTCCCAAAATGAATTCTTCATCTTCAGCGAGTGATTTTTGCTTCTGCCATTTTCTTTTTGCTTCAGCTCAAAACCCAGAACCAAAATCAATTTTGAGCCTAGAAACTCTAGAGGATTTCGAATCAAGAAACCCCAGGCGATTTCGGCAGCTTGAAGGTGTTAGTTTGCAATTTTTTTTCCTTCTGTTTCAAAATTGGGGAGGGAAGGTTAATTCGGTATGTGTATTTGATTCAGAACAGATTGGGTGAAGTTTTGGTTGCAATTTTAGTTATTGAATGTGTTTTTGTCAGGATAGAAGGTGAATTGTTCATCTTTGAGGTATACCTGATGTTCATTTCAAATATGGTTGATGTTCATTGTAGGATACAATTGGACCCTACATAAGTGAAATTATGTTTGATGCTCACTCGTTTGTGGTATGCTTGATGTATATCTCATTTGACATGGATGCTCAATGGTGGTCATTTTGGGGTTTATTTTGGGGGTGGGCAATCATGTGTATAGTTGATGTTCATTTCGGGGTATGTTGATATTCATTTTTGAGGTATAGTTGATGTCCATATCATACATAGGTAATGTTCATTATAGAGTTTATTTTGGGGTGTCAATTTGTATTAGGTTTTAGGTTATCTATTTCCTAAACAGATACAAATTAATTGGCGGAATATTATAACAGTTATAAACAATTAATCAACACAATTGCAAAGGCTTTAGTAATTATATCTGATCGCTAATTCCGGCTGAAGAAGAGGTTGACCTTCCTGATTCCACCGCTGAAACCCTCTACTAAAAAGTCCACGCAGCACTCCGGGAACCCGATTGCTAGATCGACCCGATCGAGACGAATCTCAATCTAAGATGTATGTGAGATTGTTTCGGGAAACAGAGAATGTTTCCTGAAACTAGAACTGCAAACTAAAAGAGAGAGGAACTCAGGAAATCACCCTGGTATCTCTCTAAGAGTCTTAAGTAGTTGGTGTTGAATGATCTCTCCCAGAGACCCCTTTATATAGTGTTTAGAAAACCTAGGGAAAGGATTCAAAACCCTAAAGGGCCGACTTAACGCAACGACGCACTTCTCAGGCCCAACACGGTCCGTGTTGAATCAACACGGTCCGTGTTGGACTCCAGAGAGTCCAATAACTCGGCCCATGGACACCACGGACCATGGTGTCTCAACACGGACCGTGGTGTCTCAACACGGACCGTGTTGAGCCCAATTCGGTCCGTGTTGGGCTGATTTCTCACAGAAATTAGTTTCCAACTTTTCTAAACATAATACAATATTATTTAGGTTACATACATTGTTCCAAGGCACTGACTTGTGTGACCCAGTAGGACCAAATAATATAGTTGTGATTAAACATATTTAATTACTAATAATAGAGGTCTCTAGCAAGACATATAATTACTATATTACTTTGGTTTAATCTCCGTGTATATCGAACATTGTCGGGACATTCCCAACAATCTCCTACTTGTCTCACAAGTGTTCGATTCCTTGAATTCCCTTGTCACTTACTGTCTCTAGTTCAGATAAGGTAAGCTAAAGTCATCCTTATGTAAGACTCGAACGTTCCTCGATCTCCGAGTTTAGACTTTGAAAAACATACGATCAACTATTGATTCAACTGAGCTCGGCCAAGCATTTTCAGTCCAATCTCACCGAGTGGCCAACGAGACAATTGTCCCTAATAGGGAGGACAATGCCATCTTGTTCAGACACACATTCTCACATGATCCAATCAGAACCTGACATCGCCTTTATAGCCTCTTTATTCGAAGGCGTTTGACGCGCTCAAAGTCACGCAGGACCATGTAGTCTATGTACTGAACTCAGGATTTAGGAATTTTGAGTAGTGAGAGCTCCTATGACAATTCCCAACTTAAAGAGCTCCCACTGCGGGTCAGTTCGGTAGTTGTTCTCAACAATACCCATGTGATTGATTTATGATGTCATCACATCACTATGACCACGAAACTTGATCATCACCTCAATCCTACATGCTAATTGTGTTGATATTATCACTGTTCCTACGTGATAATACAATTAGGAACCAGGTCGACTGTCGACCAAGACTAGCGTTATCAAGTTCACTAATGGGGTTTCAGAAATCGAACCTCATCCAATTTCCCATAACCTTTTTGGACATTTACATAATTATAAACCACAATTGATGTAAATTTTGGAATCTTATTCTTAATGATGAATCAACAAGGTCATAATTCATGAACAATTCATGTAAATTTGACTTGTTAATATTCCGGAATGTGTTTAATACCTGTTGCCCATGCATGACTATCATGCTGTAACTACAATAGGGGTTTAGTGCATAATACTTGCAATGAACCTCGTAGATATACCATCTCACTAATGACCTTTCATACAGGAAGATATTTCCGGAACACATGTTTGGATTCATAGTGAGATTCAGTTCCTTTGATTGAGTGATGGCTCCTATAATCAAGGCTCCATTTCTCTCGCAAGGATAGAAACATCGCCCAGTTCTAAAAACGAACTTCGCAATCCTAATAGTTTCTGCCACAACTTCTAAAGTCGTGTCATACTTGTCTTATTTGTAGAATTAACCGCATGTCATGTTAGGAACTTCTTCCAGTTCACCTCAATAGCACTCAAAACAGATCGTATATTTTTCTCTGACCTTTCAGATAATCATATTTCTCTGCATGAGTGTAGCATCAATGCAACTCTTCACACTTAGCTTTTATCAACCACTTTAGACTTAGGACACATCCTTAGTTTTGTTTATACATATACAATGTATGTGTTATGTTGGACTTTGAACATCTCATGGCATACATTAATCTCACGCCTGAAGCATGAGTTATATGTTTCATCCTTCTTAGAACTTCTGATTGTTTTGAGACAATCAAATTCCGTAAGGATATGCCATGATTTTGGAAATTAATCCATTCTCGAAGTGAGTTGAACTATTCAACACCTAGTTAACTTTGATTCAAACAATTAAAATCTTCAATCTATCATTATAGATCTTGTCTCCAAGAAAATTTTTAGCCCTACCAATCCTTCACTTTGAAAATTATTTCCAAGTCAACCTCAGTAGAAGCAACATTGGAATATTCTTCTCAGTAGACAGTATGTCAATCACATACAATATCAGAAAACACATTGCTCCCACTGAACTTCTTGTAAACACAATATTATCTTTGACACTTCCCAGTATGTCAAACCTTTTTGATATCCTGGTCAAGAAGGTCAATGATTCCTACTCCTAGAAGCTTCCTTAAGACCACAGATGGTCTCTTGAAGTTTACAAGTATTCCAACAAAAGACCACTCAGTTGTGTCAAGTACACACCTTTCTTCAAAATCTAATTTTGAAGTCAGTCTTAATGTCTAACTTAATGAACCCATGTTTTGCCTTAAAACCCTCATATGCCTGATGGCTCACACCTTCAGACAAATCAACCAAGTTCTAAACTTGGTTGAATACATGGAATCCATTTTAGACTTGGTTGCATGGAATCTTGATTTACTTAAAGCTTCTTTGATATAGGTAGAGTCATTACTTTCTAAAAGTAACATCTCATGTTCATCCATAGAAGATCGATATCTTTGTGGCTGACGGAGTTGTTTACCTGACCTTGCTTGGAGTAATGTTCATGACACCCTCTCCTCAACGTTTTGAGAAACTTCAACTGCCTCAACCTTGTTCTTAATTTTCCGACAAATAGGAAAATTTGAACTAGGATCAAGTAGCGGAGTTTCATGTGATGATTATAGTGTTTTGTGTCTCTCAAACTTCGGTAAGTTCAAAATCTCTCCCACTCTTTCTTTTAGAGAATAACATATTCTCTAAGAAGAAAGTATTTTGAGACACAAACACTTTCCTCTACAACAGTTTGTAGAAGTGATACTCCTTTCTTTCAGAAGACGGTTCAAGAACCTCTCTTCTCCATATCATATATGGTGTCTTCTCTAATGCTTCAGATAATCTTTATTCAGTAATTAGAGCTATGGTTAATTGCGTGTATCCCCAAAAGGTAATCGGCAATGTTGACTCAACCATCATTGATCACACCATATCTAATAAGGTGTGATTCCTGCTCTTAGATACGTCATTAAGATGTCGTATTCTTAGAGGAGAGAGTCATGAAACAATTCCATATTCTCTGGAATGGTCAATGAAATTTTTGGTTCAAATACTCACCTCCTCAACCTAATTGAAGGGTTTTGATTTTCTTGCCAAGTTGGTTTTGTACTTCACTTTGAAACTCTTTGAACATTTTCAAAGGATTTGGACTTGTGCGTATTAAGTAGATATACCCATATCTACTAAAAAAAAATCGTCACTGAAAGTGATGAAATAGTACAGTAAACCTTCTTCTAGCACTAGTGCTCATAGGCCCACATACATCAGTATGTATGCATCCTAATAAGTCATTAGCTTATTCACCAATTCCAATAAGAGGTGATTTTAGTCATCTTACTCATCAGACATGCTTTGCAAACATTGAAATTTTCAAAGTTTAGGTTTCCCAAAATCCTGCACTATGCAGTTTCTGAATGCATTTCTGATTAATATGACTTAAGCTTATAGTGCTAGAATTATGTTTCATTTGAGTCATTTGTTCAAACTCTTGGCTCAACCATTAGCATCTCTTCAATCGTATCTAGGTGCTCTCATTGTTTCGTCAAAACTACTTCATTTTGGAAATCTTTAAACTATTTTAACATTCCAGCTTCAGATGAATCTCATAGGCATGAATCACCATGTGTTATTTTATTCATCTTTGAAGATTTGAAGTAATCCATCCCTTGTACTTGTGCTCAATTGGATTACATACATCCATATGCATGAGTGTTTGTTGGCACGTTCACCCTTTCTTGTAAAAGGTACAGTCATGCTTTGCAGACATCACATGTTTCAAAGTCTTATCATTCAAAAGTCTATCACTGTGACGCTTCTGAATGCGCTCTGATTTGCATGACTTAATAGATAGTTACAAGTTGTATGTTTAAACATGAGTTATTCCTTTTAAACCTTTTGGTTTCGATGTGTTGGGTGTGTTTATCCGAGATCCTCTCTCTCTCTCTCTCTCTCTCTAATTGAAAGTAAGAAATACTTATAATAAGAACATAGAATCACCTATAAATTTCTCTCATAAGTCTTGTGGAAATGGATAAACAACCAACTCTTCATAAGGAACTACAACTAATTGCATGTTCCTATTTGTAGGTTGACTCTCATCCTTCAAAGCACATCTATTTTGCTGTAGATACTGCACATTTGCATAAATGCGAGTTTCACAGCCGGTATCTTATACTCAAAGTGGGTTTAATAAGGGTAGTGTGTATCATATACGCATTTGCCTAGAATTGAAATCATATCTCAAGTCTTTCTTATAGTTATTCACGCTCCCAGTGTCATATATATATGATATGGTTGTTAGCATTCTTTGTCATTGGTTGGGTATGTACAACTGTTTGTCTTTACCTTTCCTTTGACTTCTTGTCTTTGATAGATTTCTTAAATCTTATTTTCCCTTTCACTAAAAGACTATCTTTGGTTGCCAATCTTTTGGCTAAATGGGATCTGAGGTTTCTCATGTTTTTAAAATAGTCAAATTATTTCAGAACATGAGCGCCAACAATTGGCTCTTATCTAGCTCAACCGAGACTATCTGGTTATTGGTTTCATATTTATCAACTCTAACTAGTTCGATGAACTTGGTTTTGAGTTGGTAATATTGAAATCTTCTTCTAATCTTCAAACATTTTGAAGTTAAAATTGTATGAATACTATGACATTACATGTATTTATTTGACTTGATTGACCTCTTAATATTGATGTCTAGCTCAATGTTATATCAAAGACATGTTTCTTTTTAATCGCCTTCAAGACAATCTTGCGATGGCAATGCCAATTAAGGAATTGGTGTTAATTGTTTTTTTCTTTCTCAAGGAGAAAACAATATTTTATTAGTGGTGGATGTTTGAGTGAAAAGACGTAAATAATTCTACGAGACAAGTTGGTTCATTTTAGTTATTATTCATCAAAAGAAATTAAACTAATTTTAATTTCAAATTAAAACACTTTATTAACTCTCACTTAGTGTTTTAATTTAACCAAGACTCACAAGACTCATGGGCTCAAGTGGACTTTAGCCAACAAAACTCAATCCCATGTTATCTTTGGTGGATCATCTTATGATCGATCATTTAAAATGACTCTTGGCAAGAAATTTGTATCGAATACAATATTTCTCTTCCTCTGCTCTTGGCCCAAAACTATTTTGATAGCCAATTTGAATTGACCTAGCTCCCACCCTACTTATTAATGATGGACAAATAATTCGCTTTGGCTTTCTTTATTTATCCATCTAAGTGGTGTTTCAATAGGATAGCAATAATTCATTTTTGAGAGTAGGTTTTATTATCCTAAGCATGCAATTCTAGGTGAACTCTTTCGAAAAACATAAAAGGCATAATAAAACATGCAATAACGAATTTAAAGCATAAATAAAACCCCTAGTATGGCCACCTAGACTTAATCAAACTAATTTAACTAAGTCTTGATAGTCTTCAAGAAAATCTTCTTGGGTCTTGCAACTTCCTTGGATGGGCTCCCACTCGAATCATCACCTCCATTGCTGTTGGGCTCCCACTCAACTTGATGTCTCCAATTACAACAAAT
Organism: Portulaca oleracea; assembly: GCA_029582165.1. Lineage (NCBI taxonomy): Eukaryota > Viridiplantae > Streptophyta > Magnoliopsida > Caryophyllales > Portulacaceae > Portulaca > Portulaca oleracea. Next base: position 7,166,515 of record CM055883.1, on the reverse strand, counting down.
TTACAAAGTGGACCTCACAATTGAGGCCTTACATGAATTAAAATAAACTTAACTGGAAATTTAAATTTAAAATTAATTCAACGACGGCACGCAGGCCGTATTTCACCCAACCCGGTACGCAGACCGGTAAAACCGACTATCTATGGCCATACTAGAAGCACATGCAAATATGTAATATTGCAATAATTATATCAAATATAACACATGCTTAAATAACAAATTATAAAGGCATATATAATTGCGACACAACACATATAAGGAAACAAATACTAAATAGGTTTCCTAAAGTTTGCATGATAAATAAAATAAACAAAATCCAAATTTTATCTTAGTTACCTAAACAGATTGAGGATTTTATACCTATACATACAAAATACTTGACTTTCCTAAAATCAAGAAGTCTAAAAGATACTATATCTTTCAAAGATATTGTAAGTTTTCTAAACTTCACAAAATAATAGATTTTATCCCCATTATCTGATTTAGTAGTAATAGGATTTAATAATTAATTTCTAAAATTAATTACAAACCCTAAAACACATGAATTCACCAAAACTGCTGGCAACATGGTCCGTGTTGGATCAACACGGTCCGTGTTGCTTCCCAGTTTTGGTTAATTTCGTGAATGAAAAACTTAAATAAAATTATCATAACTTATCGAATTAAAAGATTTCATATCACAGTGTTATCTAATAACCCAATATGAATATTTTTCAGAATTTTAACAATTTCTAAAAGATTGTAAAAATTTAGGGAATTAAACTTTTTAATTCTCCGTTTAAGAGGAAAATAAATAATAATGGTCCGATAAGTTTAAAAATCAAATTTTATAATTTTCCCATACAGTAGGTTCATCCAATATGCTATTGTAAAAATTTCAGATTTTTATCAAATTTCGAAAATTAGAATAAAAATCAGAAAAGTAAACAATTATACTTTTCTGTTAACCTGAAAATTAAAGGAAAAATTAGAAAAGATTTCAAAAATTCACGAAAAATTTATCCATAACAGAATGGTTACCCAGTAACCAACTGCAAAAATTTTCAGAAAATTTGCAAATTTCTATAAATATACAAAATTCAGAGAAGTAACGAATTTATTTCTCTGAGATCTGAAAATCTAAATTAAAAAATATAATTTGATCTGATAAATTAACGAAAATTTTTTTCCTTAAAAGTATGGTTACCCAGTAACCTACTGTAAAAATTTCAGAAGTTTTACAAATTTCTACAAATTTATAAAATTCAGAGAATTAAACGAATTTTAATTCACTTCAAATCTGAAAACTCAATTAAAAATCCATTTTAATTGGGAAAAATCTACAAAAATTATGGAAAGTCCAAAACACTTCCAGACACCTCCAGTAAAATTTCAGAAATTTTCGAGTTCGTTTGATATTTTATTTCGATTTTTCATATTTACCGTAAATAAACTAAATCAGAAAATTAATTCTACAAAACCCTATTTTGCGAATTTAGACCTATTTCATGCATTGCCTACTGTTTAACAATATTAAACATGATTGTTTCTAAAACATTCAAAATTAAATCGAGTTCATGTTATATTTAACAATTAAACAAACATAAAATCGATTAATTAAAGGCAATAAAAATAAGCAATAACAAAGCATGAAATTTTACAATAAAATTTCAGATTTACTATCAAGAACATTAAAAACTTTCATAAAGATTCAAAATTTTAGGCATAAATCTATTCTAGCATATTCATAATATAATTCAACTATTGACAAAATTAATTATTAATACAAGTACAATACTTTAGCATGCAATTGGTGGCTCTGATACCACTGTTAAGTTTTAGGTTATCTATTTCCTAAACAGATACAGATTAATTGGCGGAATATTATAACAGTTATAAACAATTAATCAACACAATTGCAAAGACTTTAGTAATTATACCTGACCGCTAATTCCGGCTGAAGAAGAGGTTGACCTTCCTGATTCCAACGCTGAAACCCTCTACTAAAAAGTCCACGCAGCACTCCGGGAACCCGATTGCTAGATCGACCCGATCGAGACGAATCTCAATCTAAGATATATGTGAGATTGTTTCGGGAAACAGAGAATGTTTCCTGAAACTAGAACTGCAAACTAAAAGAAAGAGGAACTCAGGAAATCACCCTGGTATCTCTCTAAGAGTCTTAAGCAGTTGGTGTTGAATGATCTCTCCCAGAGACCCCTTTATATAGTGTTTAGAAAACCTAGGGAAAGGGTTCAAAACCCTAAAGGGCCGACTTAACGCAACGGCGCACTTCTCAAGCCCAACACGGTCCATGTTGAATCAACACGGTCCGTGTTGGACTCCAGAGAGTCCAATAACTCGGCCCATGGACACCACGGACCGTGGTGTCTCAACACGTACCGTGTTGGGTCAACACGGACTGTGTTGGGTCAACACGATCCGTGTTGAGCCCAATTCGGTCCGTGTTGGGCTGATTTCTCACAGAAATCAGTTTCCAACTTTTCTAAACATAATACAATATTATTTAGGTTACATACATTGTTCCAGGGCACTGACTTGTGTGACCCAGTAGGACCAAATAATATATTTGTAATTAAACATATTTAATTACTAATTATAGAGGTCTCTAGCAAGACATATAATTACTATATTACTTTGGTTTAATCTCCGTGTATATGGAACATTGTCGGGACATTCCCAACAATTTGTGTATAGTTGATGTTCATTCGAGGCATAGTGGATGTTCACTTGAGGTGTAGCTTATGTTCATTTCAATTATGGTTGATGTTCATTTTAGGATACAATTGGTGTTAAGTTTACTATGGATGCCCATTTCTGGGTATGTTGATGTTCATTTTTGAAGTATAGTTAATGTTCATATCAGATATAGTTGATGTTCACTTTGGCGTTTTCTTTGGGGTGTCAATTTCTGCATAGTTGATGCTCATTTCAAGGAATAGTGGATGTTCATTTGAGGTGTAGCTGATGTTTATTTCAAAAATAGGTGTTGTTCATTTTAGGTTTGGTGTTAATTTTTCTATGGATGTTCGTTTTTTGTTTGTTGGTTTTCCAGTGAAAAACTATATGAATCAGACAGTGCAGTCGTAATTAGGTTCGAGATGGACACACTGACTCTAGGGTGTCACGTATCAGCCAACGTGATGAACAACTTCTTTGGTCCATAATTGGAAAAGTTTAACTTGGAGACACTTCATTGGAACAGGGCGAGCACCGTTGCACCCGTTTGACTTGGAGATACTTCATTTTGGTCCATCATGTTGTGTTTATGTGGATATTAGTAAAATTTTACTTTGGTCCCTTTTGTTTGGAAAAGTTTGGGATATTGTAGTAAACATTAATTTTCAGTTTTCAAATGAACATCAGCCCGTGTAATTACATCTGGTCATTGTCGGTAAGACATTTGAGCATATAATGGTCTTTGTCATATGAAGTCTACTTCAAATGAACATTAAGGGTTCCTCAAATGAACATCAGCATGTATCATTTATTGATGAAGTGAAATTGACATCAAGTTGTGTTGAACTGAAAAATGCACCAAGTCATTATCCTTAAGTCATTTTGATCATATTATGGTGTTACAGTGTAATGGACACCAAGTTGAATTATGTAATTGACACCAAGTATGGTGAAAATGAACATCAAGTTTGTGAACTGAACATCAAGTTGCGTGAAAATGATCATGTAGGTATAGTGCAATGAGCATCAAGTCTATGTGAAATGAGCATCTAGATATAGTGAAATGAACATCAAGTTGTTCTGAAAATAAATACTAAATTTAACTATATAATGAACACCAAACTATTGTGAAATGAACATGAAGTTGTTGTGGAAATGAGCATCTAAGTATAGTAAAATGAACATATGCATATAATAAAACATTGTAATGGAAGGCACATCGTTAGGCAATGAATAATGGGCACTTAAGGAAAAAAGACCACGCAGTTGAATGAACATCAAAATATATAGAATGAACATCAGCAACATGCAATATCAACATTAACAAACCATGGAATGATTTTGTCCCAAATCAACTTTACATGTTCATTCATGGAAAATGCAACATCCGAATCTAATGAAAACACATCAACTAAACCCAATAGCAAAACAAACGTTTTTGCATGTTCCGATCGTTAAACCCTAAAAACACTTGCACCCCCTTGCGCTTGCTTTCTTCTCGGTGGCGACCTCCATTGGTGTCTTCGTCCTCTTGCCTCTTCCCTTTGTGACCAAAGCTGGGGAGAGGGGTGAATGGTAACCTCTTTAGGGATAGAAGTACCAAAATACGTTTCAAAGTCCGTAAACACGTTGCTCGACGACTCTCCAACCCTTAACAACTCGAGATTTGAGATCAGGGTGTTTTTTTGGTCAATGATCAAGCTCAACTTTGCTTCTTCCCCATAGGCAATGTCCATGCACTTATAGAAGGCTCTCCATGCCTCGTTTGTCAATTGTTTCTTCCGGGTTACCTTCTCACAATAAACATAAAAAAATGAGCCCTAGTTTAATTGAGATGAACATCAAATATATTTTGAGATGAATATCAAATATACATGACTTGAACTGTCTTAGAAAAAAAACTATATGAGATGCTCAGTAAATGACAACGAAATGAATATTAATTGACATACAGGGTTGTTGTGCAATGAACATCAAGTATCACATGAATGAACATCAACTAATCTTAGAATGAACATCAACCGTACCTTTTATGAACAACAATAACCGAACTGCAATGAACATCAACGGATATGAACAACAAGTAGTTCTTGAACATACTAAAAATGAACAATGAACACCATATGTAATGATCATTAAGTCACACTTACAATGAATGTTGTGATGATGCTTCGAATGAAATGAACATTTAGTTATCATATTATGAACATCAACTAATCTTAGAATGAACATCAAGTACTACATGAATAAACATTAACCAATTTGGCATGAACATGAAGTATTGCAACAAGCACTACATGAATGAACATCCAAAGTAATGATGGTTTCGAAATGAACATTAACTTGTTATATTATGAAGAACAAGTATGCAGAAATTGACAACCCAAAGAAAACTCCAAAGTGGATATCAACTATATCTGATATGAACATCAACTATACTTCAAAAATGAACATCAGTATACTCAGAAATGACCCCACATGATTGACATCTAATCATATAGTTTTTCACTGGAAAATTAACAAACAAGAAAAAGACATCCAAAGTAAATTTAACACCAATTGTATCCTAAAATGAACATCAACCATATTTGAAATGAACATCAGCTACACCTCAAATGAACATCCACAATGCCTCGAATGAACATCGATTATACAAAAATTGACACCCCAAAATAAACTCCATAATGAACATCACATATATATGATATGAACATCAACTATACCTAGAAAATGAACATCAACATACCCCAAAATGAACATCAACTAAACACATGATTGGCCACCCCCAAAGTAAACCCCAAAATAACAACCAATGAGCATCCATGTCAAATGAGATATACATCAAGCATACCACAAACGAGTAAGCATCAAACATAATTGGACTTACATAGGGTCCAACTGTATCCTACAATGAACATCAACCATATTTGAAATGAACATCAGCTATACCTCAAAGATGAACAATTCGCCTTCTATTATGGCAAAAACACATTCGATAACTCAAATTGCAACCAAAACTTCTCCCAATCTATTCTGAATCAAATACACATAAACCCTCCCTCCCTTAATTTTGAAACACAATAAAAAAATTGCAAACAAACACCTTCAAGCTGCCGAAATCGCCTGGGGTTTCTTGATTCAAAATCGTCTAGAGTTTCTTGGCTCAAAATTGATTTTGGTCCTGGGTTTTGAGCTGAAGCAAAAAGAAAATGGCAGAAGCAAAAATCACTCACCGAAGACTTCAATTCTTGGACACGCTCGCCGGAAAAATCACTCGTCGGAGACTTCAATTCTGGAACATGCACGTTCCTCCCCTTGCCATTCTGGTATTTCATTTTAAGTCAAACCTTCAATTCTGGAATTTTGAATATGGCACCTTCAAGCAGCACTTGGGATTTTTGAAAATTGCAGAATGATTGCTTGAAACCTTGTGTTTTGGGAACTGCAACTATTAACTCTCTGAACCCAGCGTGCAAAAAGAAACTGACCCCCCCTCTCTCTCTCTCCCACATGTTACATCCTTTAAAAAAAATTAAAATCCAACCAATCATAATTAAGATCAGATATTTAAAATAAAGATAAAACAACTAAAGACCCCCACCCTTGATCTTGGAACCAAGGGCTAGGATCTCTCATGTTTCTCTTCTCACAAAAGTCCTCTTCTCATTATATCAATTCCCTATATATATATATATATATATATATATATATATATATATATATATATATATATATATATATATATGGTTATTGGCTCAAAATAATCTGAAGTCAGAGGTGAGTGGCTGAAAATAATCCAAACTAACTTTCAGGCTGAAAATAATCCAAACTTTTCACCTATTTACTCTGACTAAACCAGAATTGAATTCCGATATCGCAAAACTGACTTGACACTCTTAAAAATTTCAAAGATTGGGTTAATATTATTTTCAGTCGAGTTCGAACTTTTCAAGGGGGGCCAAGTCAGTTTTGCGACGTCGGAATTCAATTCTGGTTTAGTCAGAGTAAATAGGTGCAGAGTTTGGATTATTTTCAGCCACTGACCTCTGACTTTGGGTTATTTTGAGCCAAAAACCCATATATATATATATATATATATATATATATATATATATATATATATATAAAATAATGAAAACCTTAGTGTATTTGTATTCTTAGAGTTATATATATATATATATATATATATATATATATATATATATATATATATATATATATATATATCAAAAATTTGCTCGGAGGTGACATACATTCCTAAAAACTAACCAGTAGGGGACCACATTTTTTTAATACATTTAAAGAGGACAAAGTTGTTATACAATTGGCTGGCAGGTGACTTTCCGGCCATTATTTGCCGGAAAACGGTGACAGTTGACTAAAGTTAAATTTTTTTGAATATACTTAGATGAATGTCGAGACTACCCTCAATTACCATCTTCATTCTACCCTTCTTCCTTGCTTAGTGGATAATGACAAATGACAATTCCATCTTTTCAATCTTTATTCAATGTTGTCGTACTTTTGGGAGTACGGTTGTCGTATCCACAGGGATTGTGTTCTAAGCACTCAGAGCCCACTCAAGTGTTTCAAGTTAGATAGATGAACCAGGGAAGTGATGGTGGTGATCAAACGACAAACACTCCCCTCTTGTGTTTGAAGAAAATATACGGTTTTACTCAAAACTCTCCTAATGCTTGTGCACTACCATAGGCTTGGCAAGGATCTCATTCTCCACCACTAGGGATAACAAGCAAGAATCACAATCATGAGGACTTTCACAAGGCTGTAACGGGGCTAGGCTAGCGAAAAGAGGGGCAAATAATTTGGGAAATGTGGAGTTAATAACCAAGACTGAACAACACTTCCAACTCATATCACGAATCAACATAACCCCACCAATCCGCCATAGAGAAAACATATACAACCTTCAAATGACCTAAACCAAGGGGTAAAGACATTGAGAACTACCGATGCCACACACTTTATTCAAAACTATTAACTAGCAAAACTTTCTTTTTTTTTGTTTTTTTTAAATATACTTTTTTTCTTTCTCTTTTTTTTTTCCCTTCAACATTACAAAGCATACCGAGTGACATGAGTTAAAATACAACTATTGATTCACCCCTAGGAAGATTGCATCAAGCCCAATTGATTTTTGAGGGAAGTTCTTACATAATTCGCATTAAGAAACTCTTCCCTTCATAATTAACCAAAAACCAACCAACAAACCAATGTATTATAGCCATAAGATACTCTCATCCCACAAAGTGTTGTTCATATGCTTGACAACGACGCCAATTTTTTGGTCGTACTTTTTGGGAGTACGGTTGTCGTATCCACAGGGAGTTGTGTTCTAAGCACTCAGAGCGGACTCAAGTGTTTCAAGTTAGGTAGATGAACCGGGGAAGTGATGGTGGTGATCAAACGACAAACTACGAAAGCATAAAAGATGTTCAGGCAACAAAATCGATATTCAACAACTAATCAATTTAGACGACCTAATCTACCAAATCTAAGTAAGTAATTAAAGTGATCGGTTGCACCATTAAAGCTCACCAAAGCCCTCTCTCGAGGGTCAAGGGCTAGTTTAACTATTCCAACTACTTATTCTCATGGAGTTAGTCTAATTAAACTACAAGAATAGCAACCCTAGACCTAGTTAGAATTCGACTATTCTCATGTCCAAAACTCTAACTATTTTCTCTACCACACTAGCAAATTAACTTCACCTCTCGGCGTAAATCAATTGCCTAAAGAAATACACATGAACACTCTCTCGAGCATTTCATCGAACACGTGGTGGGCATGAGAAAACCTCTAACTACAAGCACGAATTTGGATAAATTAGGCCTAAAACAAGATCAATTCATCATCAAACACAACAATGACAACCCAAAAAATACAAAACTAACTGTAAAACATCATAATAATAAAGTAATCTAACAAGTATATAAACATAAAAAGAGATGAAGAGAAAGGGATAGAAGAACTTAGTCTTGATTTAAACACGAGAACGAAATCGATGAATTCTTGAACAAAGATAACCTAATCTAATTAATTTAGAGAAATCTAAACCTAAAACTAAAGAGGCTTAGGGAGAAACCTCCCTTCAAGCCTAGAGAGAAAACTGAGAATGAAAACTGTCTTTTCTCTAATTAATAAAACTACTTCAAACTAAATACTGCAATCTGGCACGGGTGCCTGTGCCGATTGGCACACCCAGGTGTGCTGAATTGGAAATCTCAATTTCACTTCTAATTTCCCGACGCAACTGTGTCGGCTTCCCTTACTCCTTAATTCCAATCTTTTACCTTCTGTGCCATCATCACTTATGTCAAAATTACCTTAAAATAAGACAATTAAACAAATTAGTCTCAATTAGTAAAGATGACAAAAATCACTATTAAACTTATATTAAATGACTTAGATAAGTTTAATAAGACAATAAAAACCAAGGTAAAAAGTGATAAAACCGAAGTTTAACATTCAATCCTCAAAAGCTAAAAGGGCATTGAATTTTTTGAAATCTCACTTAGATGCATCAAAAAAATTGACTCCCTCTAAAATTCAACTTGCTCAACTCAACAACCACTTCAATTCAATCACTCCTCAAATTCTCATTCTCAATCCCTAATTCACACTCCCAGTTTCATCAGGTCAGTGTAATCAAATCGTTGAATCTCAATTTTATAAACCCTAAATTCACGAAATCGAGGATTTTTTTTTTCAATTTGTTGAGTTGGATTTAACTCATGCTGAACGACAATGACATTCCTCCAACCTTATGAAATTACACAAGCAAGCATGTTCCACGATTCACATCCAAAAAAAAAAAAACCCAGAAAAAAGACATCCCCTGCACCAAGGGCCTGTAAGGCACTACGAGGACTCTTTGAGTATTTCCAAGCAAAACTTGCAGTTGAGACTGCTCCAATACCACTTCCAAGAAGGCTAAACTTCACTGCTTCCCTAGTGGTTTTCAGAACAAGGCCATGAACTGGATCTTAAGCGATGAATGCTTCGACATCGGAATCAGACCAAGATGGCAAGGGTTTTTGGCGGTTGGTGAATCGGGAATAGTTGTCAAGGAAAGCAAATCTGTCGGACCAAAAACCCTTCCATCCTTGCCAGTAACCCTTGAAGAATGATGATGCATCTCCTCCATTTCCCCCCATTTCGCTTCTCTGGGTTTCTTTCTCTCCTGGATTGATTAACCCTCGAGGATTTGATTAGTAAAATCGAGGAACATAGCATAGACTTCATATTCAATCCCAAACACACTCCCAAATTCACTCCCAATTTCATCAGGTCAGTGTAATCAAATTGCTGAATCTCAATTTTATAAACCCTAAATCTGCAAAATTGAGGAGCATAGCATAACACAGACTTTGTATTCAATTCGTAATCAAGTTACTCTTAGTCTGATTATACGTTTTCAGTTCCTCCTAGTAGAGCAAATTAAAGGCAGATAGAATTCAATGGCTTCAATCAATATTCACTAACACTGGGGGAGAAGTTGTCAGCACTAAGCAAGGGAAGCATGAAATGTTGGGAACACCATTTCCAGAAAATCGAGAAATTTATGGATTTTTGCCCATTTTTTTATTAAGATTGAAGATGATCTATTTCTGGGTTCTTCTTTTTGTTGCTCATTTTCATCCTTTTGATCGAATTGCTCCTGTTGCTTGAGCTTTGTGCGGGGTTGCTTCCTTCTCCACATTCAATTGAATAGGGTTGTGTTTTGGTAGTTGGAATTGAAGAAGGCAGTGGGACAGCAGCAAACAGCGTGTTTTTTGGGCGGGGAAGAATAAGGGTAGCCTAGTCTTTTCACATGCATTGTCAAGGGCTATGATGTCTTTTTATATTTTCCGGCAAATAATGGCCGGAAAAGTCACCTGTCAGCCAATTGTTTAACAATTTCGTCCCCTTTGAGTGTATTAAAAAAATGTGGTCCCCTACTGGTCAGTTTTTAGGAATGTGTGGCACCTTCCAACAAATTTTTGATATATATATAATCATAAACTTTGTGTGTTTTTTTTTTCATTTTAAGTTGTATAGTTATATTCTTAGAATTGGTGTATTAATGACTTTTTTAATGTTTTTATATTGAATTTCGCTCATAGCCTCGTACTTTGAACTAGATGTTTTTATTGTATTGAAAATATGTGTATTTAAGACCCTATTCTTTTATGTGGCTGACAGGCTGCGGTGTCACACCGTACCTCAACTTTCCATATTCCACCACAACTCACCACAATCTACCACAACCCACCATAATATATTTTTTCTAATTTAATTTATCTTTTTATTAAAAATTAAACTTTCCATATTCCACCACAATCCACCACAACTTCCTCAACCCACCACAATCTACCACAACTTTTTCTAACCCACCACAATCTACCACAACTTTTTCTAACCCACCACAATCCACCACATTTCCTCCACACCGCACCGCAGCCAGCCGTATAAAATCACGGGGCCTAAATAGAATAGTTATTATTATACAATTGTGCACGTATAAAATTATGAAAATTCTACCATAGTTGAATTTATTTTCAACTACGATAGTTGAAAATTTTATACCATTCATTTATCAAAAATAAATCATTTGTTTAAAAGATTTATTTCCTCCTAAACATGGTTAATTATTGTAACAAGTTACTTTGATCAACCTACATTGATTTTGAATTTTTATGGTAAAATTAATGACATTTTCACTTTTCAACTATGATAGTTAAAAAGAGTCAACTATGGTAAAATTTCCTTAAAAATATTTAATTTTGTAAAAATTATAACTTAACATATAGATTTACTTATTGTAGCAAATCCTATGGTGAATATATATATATATATATATATATATATATATATATATATATATATATATATATATAAATTTTTAATGGAAAAATTAAGGGTAGTTATACATTTCAACTACCATAGTTGAAAAAAATTTCAACTATGGTAGAATCTCCCATAAAATTAACAAAAAAAAATGATAAATCTAATAAAAAAATACATAAGAGTGTTGGACCCATTAAGGACCCGCTATGAACTTGTGGACCTGCGGACTCAACGAGTTTGAGTCTGGGTCCATTTTTTGGGACCCACTGGGTTGTGGGTTGGGTCTGGGTCCAAAAAAAAATTGTTGGGTCCGGTTGGACCCGGCCCGGACATTGCCATCCCTACCTCGAACAGTGATGTTTCTGTGTACCATTCATTTTTTAGTTTTTCTTTCCCTCTTTTTAGAAGGAAACACTTCGCGGCCTTCCTGGCAATCAGATATGTCGGGTCGGGTTTAGATCGGCGATTTTGGATTTGGATTTAGGTATGCTCGAATTGCTTGTGTTTCGGTTTGGTTCGGGCGGGCTTGTCTGGGTCAGATAAGCTTTTGCCGAATATGGACCTTCAGGTTTAGATTTGGTTAAACTTAGTCTGAGTTGGTTGAGTCGGGTCATGTCAAATTTGGATCGCGTTGCGTCAATTCAATGTTTTCAAGTGAATTCCAGGTTTTATTTATATTCAGGTCAGATTATTTCTGATAGGGTTGCATTCTAGTCAGATTTTTGAGAACGAGTTGCTTTCGTATTATGTTAAAATTTAAATTCAACATTGACTGTGCCAAACAACACTTTTTAGCCTTTTAAGTTAGAAATAAATAACAAATTTTCATTATTACCTTAGGTTTTAGTTTCATTCTTCCTTTTAGGCTTTGAGAGAGTTTTCTCTCTAGCCTCTCTAGAGGCTTTTAGGGTAGTTTCTAGGTTTAATTTGTCTCTTGTTCATGGATTGCACTTCGTTCTTCACATCTAATTCAAGACTAAGTTTCTTTACCCTTCTCTCTTTATGTTCAAGCTTTTATGTTTGTTGTTGCATTGATTTTATCTTTGATTTTCATTACTATGTTGATTAATTAATAGTTTTAGGTTGTGATTGAATTGTCCGATGACTAATTGATTTCGTTTAGTCATAATCTATCAAATTCATGTTTGTAATTAGAGGGTTTCTCATGGTCACCATGTGTTCGATGAAATGCTCGAGAGAGTTTTTTCATCTGTATTTTTTTTAGGCAATTGATTTATGCTGAGAGGTGAGATCAATTTGCTAGTGTGGGTAAAGAAAATGGTTAGGGTTTTGACATGAGAATGTTGAATTCTAACAAAGTTTATGGTTGCTATTTCTATAGTTTAATTAGACCAACTCTATGAGAAAAAACAATTAGAATAGTTAAGCTAGCCCCTAACCCTCGAGAGAGAGCTTGGGGCGAGTTTATGACCCGAGAGAGAGGGTTTTGGCCAGTCATTGACCCTCGAGAGAAGGCTTTGGCGTAATTTATGCTTCACTTGGACATCTTAGCTTGATTTTAGCTCGCTATTCCTTCATTTCTTCACAAATTTCCTACAAAATCTACCAAACTTCAAGTCAAGCATAAAATGGAAAATTTGGGTATGAAATTAAACATTCACATCAGATATCACAATAGTTCACATCAAAATATCCAAGTTTGCATATACACAAATAACACTTATCATATGACAACCATACTTTGTCTGTTCATGCTTTTGCAAGTAAAATATGGGCCAGAAGACCATTTAACAAAAGCTTATGGTCGGGCTATCAAGCCTTAATGATGGACTATCGAGTGGGAGAAGCCTTCAATGATTATCAACTTGGAGAGTTTTTGGTTGTGATGTAGGAATGTTAGCAAGTGAGGAACGATTTTATCTTTGGATTCAGGCACTCATCCAAAGACAAAATTGCAGCAAGTTGATGATCTCTTTACTTAGCCTAATGAGTACTTGGCAATTTGTTTACTAAAGCTTGTTAAACATGAGACTAAGTACTTGAATAAAATTATTGAAGGCTTCAAACTCATTCAAACTTGACAATCAATATAGCATGAATATCAGTCAAGAATAATCCTAAAAGATACCCCACGCATTAATGCCCAAGGCTAAAACCAAGGGATTTTGAAAAAAAGCTCGACTGGATTCCAACACGGTCCGTGTTGGGCCAACACAGATCGTGTTGGCCTCAACACGACCTGTGCTGAACCAGCATGATCCATGTTGACCCAGGGAGTCTTTTTCTGACTCTCTAGACCCCAACACAACCTGTGTCATACCTAACACGGTCCATGTTGGGTCCATTTTACTTAGTAAGCTATATTTTGACCTTCTCGATCAATCTGTAGCTTATAACTTGTTCCCTTAAGCCTCTTAGCTCTTGAAACACTCCGACAATCCCTCGCCATTTCAAAAGTTTCACTTGAAATAGCCCGAGATCCCTCATTTGGGTAGAAATACCCCTGCCATACATGACACCTCCTAGAGAACTTGAACACCCGAGAAATCATGGAGCTGTTATGCATGATGAAAGTGTCTCTCAACTTGAACTTTCACTTAGTGTACATAATTTATTACAATTAGTTTGAATGCAAAAGTAGACAAGTCTTTGAACTTTTCATCCTTATTTGACTAATTGGATACATAACATACATACAACTCAAACCTTGCTTAGAAAAAATGACACTATTACAAAACCGGCCATGTGTCCATTATCTTCTAAGATGACAATCAAGCCTAGCCCTAGGCTATCCAAAGTGGCCCACTTCACGTCCTCACATAGACAGATTTTTACGCTCCCGTAATGGAGTTCCCCATCTTATAGATTTCAAAGTCTGTTAATAAGTCATAGACTCAAACCTCCTTATCATTATGGTCCTTGAGCATCACTTTGTCCTTGGATGAATATATTGAATATAGATGCTCCAATTGTCTTACAATGTCGTCGACCATTGAACTCAAGACTTGACCATGAATGTCAAGTGTGATTTGGAGCTTCGACGCTCCGTTGATGGCAATTCATGAGTGGGCTTTACTACCACCCCACTATAATGATTTTACCACCAAGTCCTTGGTTAATCCCTTTGTGAAGGGTTCGGCTAGGTTCTTGTACTGTATCTTTGTGATTTAGTTCTTTCACGTTCGCCTGACTAGTTTTATTTTATGCCTTTGAAGTATTAAAATCGCATAATTATAACTCAAACTAGATTATTTTAGAAAAATAATCTTATTTAAATTGTTAAACCTGGGGCAATTTTGGCTTTAAAATAAGATTAAAATGACCTACGACCTCGTGAGCAAAAGGAGGTCATAAACGTGACACCAGACGTCACGCCCGTGACCTATGGAGGTCGTATAACCCCTTCTGCAAGGCACATGTCATGCTCGTGACCTATGCCAGGGTCACGACCCTAAGAGAACACAACCGTGACCTACAAGGTCACGGGCGAGACCCCTTGACACGAAGAGTGTCACGACCGTGACCTCTCAAACCGAGGCATATCATGGTCGTGACCTGTGAGTCACACTCATGACAACTTGAGTTTTGGGGTTTTGTTATTTGTTTTGTTTCGTGTTACTTTGCTTGATTAAATTAGATTTCATCTTCTGAATTTTGTGAATATATGGAAATTTAGTAAAATTCAGGGGATTTTACAGGTTATTCTGTAATATAGGGAAAAAGTGTTAGTTTCAAAAATTAACCTGCTAATCAGTAATCCATGCATGAAATCTATTATATGTGGAGTTTAAGAAATTCTGCAAATAATCTAAGTAAGATATAGTATCTATCTACTATCATCTATCGGAAGATACTATATCTTACTTAGATTATTTGCAGAATTTCTTAAACTCCACAGATAATAGATTTCATGCATGGATTACTGATTAGCAACAGTTTGGTCGACTTGGAAGATGAGGAATGAGATAGTGTGTCAAGGAAAACGTTTTGAGCGAGATTTGTTGCAAAATCAGATTAAGAGAATAGTGGCTCTATAGGCATCTACATGGAAAGGGGAAATACCCTACTCAGCTGATAACTTAGCCAGAAACTTCAAAGAAATACCAATCTTGTTCAGATAAGATTGAGGACATGCAGGGAATTAAGCCTTCAAAGAGGGGTGGTAGGCATGAATGGCAGAGAAGACAACAATTCTCACCCAGAAACGAAGGAAGCACGTACTGAAAAACGGAAAAGGGGAAAGGAAGGAGACAAAAAGCAGGAACAGGAGAGGAGTATGTAATTCAAACATTTTATAACAAAAGAGGAAGGTAGGGCAAGTTGGGGTTTTCAAAAATCAAATTTGATTGTCTGGGGCGGGCTTTCTCAATTATAGCGGCCCACTTATGGTGGGTGAGTGATGTTTTATGTATTTTGTCTGTGTGCTAACTTTCACTACTTGGTTGGAATAAAATGGGTCAATGCCTAATTTATCAAAAAAAAAAAGATATAGTATCTTCCGAATGTGTTTCCACAATACTTAATTTTAGAAATTTGGTAGCAACGTTAACAAGAACCAATTCAGATAGTTTGACGTCTATGTTAGGGATCGGATTCAGATTTGTTGCCAGTTGATAGTCACTTGTTAGGGTGTAAAATAGAGCAATATATGCAGCGGAAGGAAATATAGGATGATTATGGAATCGAGGATAATAATAAAGAGAGGCAATGATAAATAGGGTGAGACAGTATTTTACGTGGGAAACCGAAGAACTCGGAGAAAAACCCACGTGCGACAACCAACATCCACTAGTAGAAAAATGAGATATTACAAAAGGTACAATATATGTGTGAACTCTCGTAGACTCTCATAACCCAGGGATGAGTAGGGTGAAGATGTGGAAATAACACCGTACCTCCCTCATGGGAAGTTTTGAAGGCTCTCACATCGACTACATTGGTTGCTTGACGCATATTACAAGGTGAATAAAGACCTCTATTTATAGTAGAATGAAAGAAAGTGAAACTAGGTTAAATATTACAAAACCTAGAAACAAATAAAAACGAGAGCCGCCGCAGATTTTCGGAAAGCTTGTGAGACGCTGGCAGCGCCTACCGGACGCTGGCAGCGTCTCCCGGCGAATGCTTTCTGTTGGTGCCGCTGATAGCGGGTAAAGAAGCGGGGCAGTGTTTCTTCATTCAGACATGGATTTTGGGCCATAAAACCCAACAAACTCCACCTTGGGCCAAAATCTCCCGTACCATCATAGAACCCTGAATTTTGATTTGCCAACGAACTTCTCGACGTCATCCTGTTAATAACACTCTATCACCCAAATTCTAATAACCAAATTTTGACTTCATCCTGAATTTGATTGAACCCGGCTCTGAAGAAATTTGACCTGACTCCGGCAGGATTAGAAGTTCTTGAATCGGTTGTATCCGGCTCAAGGAATTTCACGACTCATTAAGATAGAAATTTGAATCTGGTCAGTTGTTTCGGTGTAGGACCCGGAAAATTCCCGTTCGGAGAAATGTTTTCGGAGCGCTACTTATGTGATCGGGAGTCGGCTAAGATTGCTTAATCCTTAAATAAGGATATTTTTAATTTTCGAAGTTCATTTTCGGGGTGATGAAACTTTATTTATTTACAAACCCGTTTTTTATTATTTAAATTATCCGAAATTGCACAAAATAGTTTAACAATAATTTAATCCCGACCCACTTAATAAATCCATGCCCAAGAGAAAACAAGCGGGCCACTGGAATATGCTAAAACCCGCCTAGGTTTTAGCAGATTCCAGGCTGGGCCACTGGTCTCTTCGGCCCAAAGAGAAATTGGGTTAAAAATGATAAAACCCGCCTAGGTTTTATCATTTTCTGGCCCATTTCTCTCGGGACCCTCCTTGGATAAATATTGGACATGAATTAAATTATTTTCTTAAATTATTTTTGTGCAAGAAATCGATACTTTAAATAATTAAACGAATTTGTAAAATGTTTAAAGAGTCGCCAGCCAATTTAAGGAAATCGACAAACAATAAAATAAGAAAAGAAAGACTCCGGTCTACGAACCCAATTTATAGATTCGGGGGTAAGGTTACGAATTCGAGAGTTATAAGAACTCTCGAATCCACCTGTTATAAATCAGACTCTACTAAAATCAATATTGAAAAGAAAAAGAGCGGGGAGAAGTTTGGTTAATTTTGCGGAATTATTATTCAAATCATGCAATATAAAATGCGGTTTTTACTTTACAAAATATGTACAAGTAAAGGAATTAAAGAATGGATTACATGACGAAAAACCACAATAATAATGACAAAAGCAAACCTTGTTTGATTGTGGGCTGCCCGAATGCGACAATTGAATTCCTTCACTTAGCCCTGGTTATGACCTCGGATAGGATGATGAAGATATCGATGATTTGGGTGAATGGTATAGGAGTGGTATGGGGATTATGAGAGTGGTTATAATTATATTAGGAGATAAGAATGGATATAGTGGAGGAAGTTTAAGAGAGTTTTGGTAGGATGATGATGATAGTTGGTTGATGAAATGAGGATAGAGTAAGTGTATTAGATGATAGTAGTTGGTGTTGTGAGGGTGAAATGGAGGGGATATTTATAGGTGAGGGAGTGAGAGATTTGGAGGGAAACCATGGGGAACATACCCCACGAATCATGCCCTCCAAGGATCAAAACCTAGGCGGGTTTTGGGAGGTCAAGGGCAAGGTCAAACATGTGGGCAAAGATCAAGGGATTGAATTGCATGCTTGCAGATTTTGGCGCCAGAATGTTTAAAACCGATGCGGGTTATATGAATTATCAGCACACAGATCGATGACGTGGAGCAAAACGACGTCGTGCGCTGCTCCGCTTAAAACCTAGGCGGGTTTTAAGCTCCCTGGGCGGGGGTGCGCTTTTGGGCCTGCTTTCTGGGCCTGGAAAATGTTAAAACCCGTATGGGTTTTAAAACTGGCTAAGTGCAACTTCGAACGCCCATAACTCTTCCATCCGTACTCTGATTGAGACTATTCAAAAGGCGTTGGAAAACTTATGATGTGTACTTTACTTTCATCAAAAGAAATTGGGCCAACGAGATTTGTGGAAAATATGGGATTTGAAATGGTGGGCTTATGTATGTGGAAAGGGTGGAAAATGAAGGTTTTTTGTGGTGGGTTGGCCCGATAGCTTTTGATTGAGGAAGGCCCTTTGGATTTTCTTTCATGCCAGCCTCTTTTCTTGTTATGCTTGATTTGTAAACTTGTCCGGTACAAAATCCGGTGTTTACACCTGACTCTTGAAGGAATTTATCTTGACTCCGGTAGGATCCGACTCTTGAAGGATTTTAACCCGACTCCGGTAGAATCCGACTCTTGAAGGAATTTATCCTGACTCCGGTATGATCCGACTCTTGAAAGAATTTATCCTGACTCCTGTAGGATCTGAATCTCATTGAACCTAGCTCTGATACCACTTGTTAGAGATCAGATTCAGATTTATTGCCAGTTGATAGTCACTTGTTAGGGTGTAAAATAGAGCAATATATGCAGCGGAAGGAAATATAGGATGATTATGGAATCGAGAATAATAATAAAGAGAAGCAATGATAAATAGGGTGAGACAGTATTTTACGTGGGAAATCGGAGAAAAACCTACGGGCGACAACCAATATCCACTAGTAGAAAAGGAGATATTACAAGAGGTAAAATATATGTGTGAACTCTCGTAGACTCTCATAACCTAGGGATGACTAGGGTGAAGATGTGAAAATAACACCGTACCTCCCTCATGGGTAGTTTTGAAGGCTCTCACATCGACTAAATTGGTTGCTTGGCGCATATTACAAGGTGAATAAAGACCTCTATTTATAGTAAAATGAAGGAAAGTGAAACTAGGTTAAATATTACAAAACCTAGAAACAAATAAAAACCAGAGCCGCCACAGATTTCCGAAAAGCTTGTGAGACGCTGTCAGCGCCTACCAGACGCTGGCAGCGTCTCCCGGTGAATGCTTTCTGTTGGTGTCGCTGATAGCGGATAAAGAAGCGGGGCAACGTTTCTTCATTTAGACATGGATTTTGGGCCATAAAACCCAACAGTCTATAAAGTGACAGCAACAAGAACCCCAAATGAACCGTGCACTGACAAACAACCAAGAGAGAATTACAAAACAACAGGAACCAATTCTATTGAATTGCAGAAACTAAATTCTAATTAAGAAACAATGGGAAATTAACTTAATTGACAGAGAACTAGGATTGATGAACTGTTGAACTGCCCCGATGAATTGCACAGGCCCCTCATAGCGATGATGAACAAAATGAAAAACTAGTCGAATTCACAAACCTATCAATGCAACACGATAATGATGAACAAAATAGCGGGAACTAAATGTAATTGTTGAATTTCCCAGATGAAGAGACGACATACGAATGATTGACAAAATCACAAACCTACCAATATCACCTTCTTGCCTAGAAAGGCTAATGTCGTAATCAATATGATGAAGAATGCTTTGTCTGCGAGAGTTGAGAGTCAATGCAAGTGAAAGATTGATGTCGAAATCAGTCTGTTGAAGAATGCTTTGAGTATGAAGGGGTTGAGAGTGAATTTGCGATGCCAGGAGTCGAGAGTGAATTTGCGATGAAGGGGTTGAGAGTCAACTAGGGTCAATTGATAGTCTTTGTTAAATTGCGAAATTGAGACACCCGCAGTGAGCAAAAGTTTTGCCAAATTCCACCTTTCATTATTTAATAAAATTCCTTCAAAAAAAATCATTAAATAAAGAATAGTAGAAGAAGCAAGCACGCTTAATATTAGTGGATTCTTAAATTTAATTTATAATAAACACTTACCTCAATTATTAAGTGTCCTAGGATTATTATAATGGAAACTTATATGCGTGCTTAATAGCTTACTATATTTATTATGCATGGAAACGGTTTGTAGTCTAAAAACGACTGCAAAAAAGCGTGGTAAAACAAGTGTGGAGAGATGACTTTTTTCTTGTAGTAAGTTTTTGTAAACTCATAAATGATAGAGTTCTTCCATCATTGATTTTCTCCTTCACAAGATTCCAACTTCATTATTAAGGGAAATAGGGAAATGAATGATTAGCCATTTCAACCAACTAATATAAGTGGATATCCATATAATTCGACTGATTTACAAGCTTGAATTTGATTGAAGATGAATTCGATCGGTGGCCCCAAATTTTTGTTTTGATGGGCCGGGTCCTTAATAAGAGGATCATCACTCATAAGATAATGAAGTCACAAAATATATTTACTCCCTCGGTTTCTAATTTTTAAGTTTCACCCATATCATATTTTTCGTATTAAAAATTTTAACTATCATTACTAGTATTTTAATTTGTATAATGATTCAATATATAAAATTAATGTCATTATATTGCCAATAAAAAATATCATTGAAAAAGTATAATATTAAATTTTTTATGAATTAAAAAATTATTAATTAAAAATGAAATTTAGAAAATGTGAAAGACAAATAAAAGAAACGAAGGGAATATTTATTTATTTATTCAAATTTGGAGAAACTTTTTTCCCAATAGGCCTCATAATTGCATGATTGCACATAACAGACAACCATCATAATTAGCTTAAATGTGACAAGTCATAATTATCGAAAAGATGAATTCCTCAGCTTTTGTGGAGCACATATGAGAGTGCTTCATCATACGGTCATACCTACGTACGAGGTTGAATGGTTGATAAATAAAAACACCCTTGTCACTTAGACTCCATGGCCTGTTGTTCCCAGACCACAACTTCACTTCATGGACGATTTATAAATCCAATTCTAATATTTTTAAGTTAATATTTATTCATTTTAAATTTTTGATACAATTTCATTATTAAACCAACATAAATGCTAAGTGAATGTGTGGCTTGCGATGAAATGTGTTTGCTGAAATGCCGATAATTTTAATAAATAAATTTAATCACATATCACATGTTCACCGGAAAAATCGCTAAATTTATTGGAAAATTAGCTAAATAAAATTGATTCAAAAACTTAGGGCGAGTAATATTGAACTCAAAAACGTGAAAGTTAAATTTATAAACAACATAAACTTGAGAGAGTATATGCAAATTTTCCTAAATTAAGGCCTTGTTCTTTTGTTAGTTTGATTCTATCTCTTCTAACTTATCATAACTTATCCAAATCTTATACAATTCCAAAAAAAAATTCACTCTAAAAACACAATTATCCAAAAAAACATTATAATTTATCCAAACTTATTATAATTTATCCTAACTTATCCAAATCTAATTATCTAATTTGAAAATAACTCATACAAAGAACATGGCCTAAGGCTCGAAGCCAAGTTCATCCATGCCACTTTATTAATAATTGATTCTCTAAAAATAAAATGAATTTGGGTTGGTGAAAGACTGTTAGGTGAAACCATTGACCATTTGCAGTGGAATATAGCCACTTCACAGGGAAGTGGGCCAGGAGGGGCTGTTGATTTATGCCCTATTCTTTTATGCGGTATTTTGCAGTATGGTATGGTGAGGTGTGGTGGAATTGTAGTGGGTGTGGTGGAATTGTGGTAGGTTATTGGTATGTGGGGAAGGTGAGAAGAGAGAATGTAGAAAGTAGAGGAGAAAAGTGAGGAGAGAGAAAGTAATGATTTGTGGTACATTGTAGTGAATTGTGGTAAAGTGCAGTATGTTATGATATCGCAATTTACCAACCGCAGAAAAGAACGAGGCTTAGAGGTATATGGTTGAATCACATAAGATAAGCAATTTATGGCTCTTGTTCCGTTGCCGCATATGATGGCAAAAAAACCCTGCCCTTCGTACATTGTTTTTTTTTTTTCCTATGGAAATATATTGTTGTTTTATATTCTTGTGGCTCAACTTTTTAATAAATAAATAAATTGTCCAAATTGAGTCAAATAATTACTATAGTCCCTTAAATAATTTATCTGTTGTTAAATTTGATCGTTGATTCTTTGAAATTCTGATAAGTTATAATATAAAATTAATATTATTGTAATTTGTAAGTAATCAACGGTTAAAGTTTAATCAAATGGACAAATATTTAAAGATATAGGTAGTATTTTGTATGTTAGATGGTGTCCAAAATTAATTTAAGTTGTATATAGTATATATATTTTGGTGTATATAGGCAAGTACTTCAGAAATATAAAAAATAAAAGATAATAAAATAAATGAATTCGTATACATGTGACATGGAGTATTTAGGGCTGGTCCATAAAAAGTTTGTGAGGTAAGTCCGTACACTAGGGGACGCCTTATTTGTGACCTTCGGCCCCCCTTTAGCAAGTTGTAAGTGGTAAGTCCGTACATGTGGTCTACTTCAGTTTCGCAAACGTCTTCATCCAAAATTTTCACAAGAATATTCCATCAAAAATTAAAAAAATTAAAAAAAATTAATAAAAATTCACAAGAATAGCTTTCGACATTTTAATCAACACGTGATCTTTTTGTTCGAAAGGATGAATAGCTATGAATTATGAGGGGATTAGGCCATCTTTAATTAATTTGGTAGGATTATTCAATCTTTTCTAACTTAACTTAATCTTAGCATTTAAAAAAAAAACATGACTTAGACTTTGTTCTTTATAGTGCTACGATTAAGTTAGGTAGAATGAGATTAGTAATGAAAGAAAAGATAAAAAAAATAAAATAAAATAACATTGATTTGACATTGTGAGTATTTTTTAGGGATTTGGGTAAAGTAAGAAAAAAATAGGATAAATCTAATTTATCACTCTAAAGACTGCTTTATTTTACATGGATGATGATAAGAGGACGCTTTTAAGTGTATTACCATTCACCAAATTAATATTTCTTATAATTTTTGAAACTGCTTTTTTTTTTTTTAAATACCGAGTATTAATTATCAATTATAAGATGTTTTGGATGTATTGGCTACGTTATACCCTAATTGAACCAGCCCCATCTGTTAGGCATATTCTAGGCATTCTTTTAAAGTATAAAAGACAATTGATAAGTATAAAGTTATACAATTTTATGTGATATTATAGTTATAAAATTCAATCACATCATTTTATTTCAATTTAATATATAATAATATAATTTTGATGATAAGACAAACTAGATAAATATCTTGTCCCAATACTCATATCATTTTTGCATTTTACATATCCCAAGTTCCCATCTAGGCTGCATGAGTAACAGGGCATGGACGATATTCCTCGTCACCAATCCGACGAGAACGGAGCACATAAAGGTTGGAGGGCGACATTTTCGAACAAGCTAGAACGGTTCTCGATAAGATCGTCAAGGAAAGCATCAAGCTTGTCTATGGTGACATTAGGCATGACAACGACATGCGCTATGTTTCCTTGACAAGACAATGTCCATCGATTGACAAAGTCTTTGTCTCTCGGGCGTTCAAACACCACAATGTTGCTAAGCTCGTTGAGCATCGCTCTGACTCCTGCACCCTCGAGCCGGTTCTTGAGATAGCGAGCATTGTCGAGACACTTTTTGACGTCTTTTTGCAGCCCAACTCGGCCTTTTCTGTTCAAAATGTACCATAGGAAGATGGAGGTGTGCCCATTCCTACTGCACGATATCGTGGCATCCCTTACGGCTATGTATTCTACGTCTTTAGAAAGAACGTTGACATGTTGTTTCCTTGTTATTAGAATGCCACAAGGTGTTGGGCATCCTAAGAATTTGTGACCCGAAACACTTGCACTGTCGATGGACTTTTTGAAAGAGATTTTCTTGGACGCCTGTTTAAAATAAGGATAATGATTACGCAGTGAGATGGAAATTCTTTCACTAAGGCTCCGTTCTTTTATTCGGTAGGTTGCGGTGCCACAACTCTCATCACAACTCAGCACACTTTTTCAAATTCCACCACACTGCACCATTACCACACCGCACCAACTGTATCAAAGAACGGAGCCTAATATTACTACATCATACGTGCCACGTAAAGAAGAGGGTCTTAGAAGAGTTACTTGGTCTATAAAAGGGACAATAAGGCCAGATAAGGCTCCATCACAATGAATGTAGAATTGATTGCGGGAAAGACCACATTCTTCAAGAGTTTGTACGACAAGGTCAACGTCATCGATAGCTCCTTTCATAGTAGTTCCTGTGCACCATAAGAAATTTGCAAATGGAGAACCGACAATGTTATGAAAAACGTGCCACAAATATATTTATACTTAATACGTGTGTCTATCTATATCACCCATGTAAGCTATATGCATTATAATAAGAAAAAAGATAATGAAAATTAATGACGAATTTCCAGGGGTGATCAATATATTATTATTTTATATAATAGACATAAAATTCTTAATTTTTATTCAAAATTATACTATTTTTTGTGTTGGCAGGCGGGGGGGGGGTGGCAAGTTAAAAGTGGTCGTGGCCTCGGCATAGCCTCAGGTCCACCCATGATGAAAATGATATGAGTTTTTGATCAAAACACCTTTTACGTGTCTTGCTTTGATATACAACCTACTTACATATTAAATTGAAAAAAACAATATGATTGAATTGAATTTTATAACTACTATATATCATATATGATTTGCAAAAAATTATACATATTGAATGAGGTTCATTAAAAAAATATACATATTTAATGAGGTTCATTCAATTAGAATATTGTTTGTAATTGTTTGAGTACATCCGTTAAAAAAATAGTGTCAAAAATTGTAACATGTATTAATTTTATGAAAAAAAGGAAGCTAAATGTCTAAACAGTGTCTTGCCCCAGACTCTATCTTATCATTTCACTATTACTCTATTAGTCTAACAAAATTAAACCAATACTACAGTGTCTAAAATCAATAATAATAAAAGTAGTGAAATGAGATGATGGACCTATGTTGACAATGACGATGGCGGGTTTATCTTTGTTTGGGAGAAGTTTGGTCTTGAAATCATCATAATCCATCTCTCCAGAAACTAATGTCTCTATTTGAACCCACTTCATTCTATACATCCGCGCTGCCTTTGCTATCGTGTAGTGTGACTCTTTTGAGGCATACAATATTCCATCAGGAAACATCTCTCTCCTGCATCAATATTTTTTAGTTCAATAAGTTTTTTTTTACATTGATAAGTCGAACCATTTATTGGGCCTTCTATCTTAAGATAGGTCCAATGGGTCCACCAACCCAAGAGGATGGGTAAACCAAGCATGTAAGCCTGTTGTTGCTCCTTAGAATCGATTTCAGGATAAGTAGGATACTATAGTGCAACGGATACTAACTGAATTAAAAGCTCATTGTTTTTTCGTACGTAATAAAAAGTGTCATAGTAAAAAAACAGAAACAAGATTTGAGACATATATTACCCCATAAGAATGGTTTGTAAATTGGCTTCAGTCCCACCACTGGTAATGTACCCCCAGTAATCATCCTTGTGAGCCTCCCAGAGGTCAGCAAACCAATCAAGAACACCAACTTCGAATGCCTTGGAGTTAACACAGTAGTTGCTCTTTATGAATGGATCCCCAAAGTTGTTGATTGGAAAAGTTTGCAGATCTTTCAGAGCCCCATAATCCAAGTTATAATCAAGTTGGTATCCTTCAATAATTCAGCAATGTACGTGTTGAGTTAGTTCAATTATTATCTGGTTTGTATCATTGTATGAGCTAGCTTGTCAACTACTACCCGATCTCCATTTCACAATAAATGTCACTTATTAATTTGTATGGAGGTATATGTAAGAGCAATGTACGTATTGTGTTTGTTAATTATTTGCTGCTTTGTATGAGCTTGTCAACTACTACCTCCGTCCCAAATTGTTTGTCCATCTACCTAACTCCCTTGTCCCAAAATGTTTGTCCATTTTATAATTCTAATGATTGTAATTCCTATTATAACCCTAATAAATACTCTTTTGTTTCTTTTTTATTTTTCTTCACATGAGAAAAATAAGGGCAATTTTGGTACATTACACATTTTTCACCCCATTTCCTATGACCATTGGACTTTTAAATATAGTTGGATGCACAAACAATATGGGCCGGAGGTTGTACTCATTTTCAAAATAAATGTCACTTAGTAGTTTGTATTAGTCAAAGTTTTCAAATTGTGATTGCTAATTTTAATATCATTTTTGCCTCAATTTTTTTTAAAAACAATATAACTTTCAATTGGCATTAATTAATTTGCTTCTTTCAAAATATGAAAAAATGAATAAAAAAGAGATAAAAAAAAGGGGGAAAAGGAAGTAATTGGAAAATGATAGATAGTTATAGAAAAAAAGTTAGTTAAAATGATTTATATATTTACTTACCAGAAAAGAGGGATTAGTATTAATAGATTTGTAATAAAAAAATTATTAGCTTTTTAAATTGCTATCAATAAATATATAAGAAATAAATAGTATAATTGGAAAAACTATAATACTATAATTTTTGACAAAAATATGACGTGATAAATTATGAATTAAAGAGACAGTTCACAATACTTCACATGCTCTAAAATGTTAACAAGTGACACTTATCGTGGAGCAGATGAACTATATGCAGGAGGTAAGTTAGATGTTAAACTTGAGAATATATATGCTATAAACACCAGTAAGTTTTACAAGTCAGGAAAGAGATCGTATCAAATTGTGCACGGTCATAAACATGGTCCATCAACCTTACAATTTTTAGTTAATAATAATTTTATTTTCACCAAACTTTAACCTTAGTAGGAAGGTTGGATGATGAGGTGGTTACCACTTGACTACCACCTCTTTAGTTACAAAATGCATTTTTTTTTGTGAGGAATACAAAATGCATTTTTTTCCTACAATGGTAAGTCAAGACTCTCCTGCATGAATATATATGCTCAAAGAAATCGATCCAGGGACTTGTGAGATATCGCAGTGCGCAACATATACCAACTGAACTAAGAGCTCAATAAAATGAGAAAAAAGAGGAGATCGAGTGACAGAAATTTACGTACCCAACTGGAATCTGAGACTCTCAAGCCAAGTACGCCTCAAGTTGGCAAAGACCGAGGCCATGACAGCCTCCTTGTCCCTCGTAACCTCTTCATCCGCCACCGGTTCGACGATATTCAGACCGACTTGCGGAACATTATTCCGGCCTACTCCGGCCAACTTTCTGGCATTAGCCTTGTCATTGCCAGCTACTACGGGGGCCATGGTCGATATTATATGATTTTTTAAAGTGTACGACAATTAAGGAGAGAAAGGGAGAGAAATATACGTAGAGGACAGAGAGAGACCAGACACAAGGGTGAATGGTAGTTGCTCCATACAATTGCAATTTATAGCCAACCTCCGAGTTCAACATGCATGGACCATAATGGCATAGGATGTTCCACGTTCACAAGTTTGTGCCAAGAAACGTGAATTAAAAACTGAAATAGGTGTGTCTGCATTTGGAAGTGACAGTTCTGTTATGATATTTTTATTTATTTTTTATTTTTTAAGCCACACTGTAGTGAAAATTTTCTTCTTCTTGTTGTTAATACTTTAGTTTGTTTCTATGTTTAGGATTTGTGCTTTTTAGATGTAGGGTGTGTCAAATTTATGGGTAAATAAACAGATTTGTAAAAATTAAATTTTGGTAAATTTACGTTAATATATTAAAATTAATTTTTTTAACTTCGGTAATTTTTGGTAAATTTTGGTCAACAAATTTGTCTTTGTGATGGGGCCTAACATAGGTCAACGTCTTATATTCAAGACGAACCTAATATAGATCAACTTACTTCTAGTCAGCAAATTTATCTTCGTGACGAGTCTACAAAAGTCAATACTCGCCTGTTTATTTTGCGGTTGTGACTCACAAAGATACATCGCATGATTTTACAACTCACCACACTTTACCACAAATTATTACTTTTCTCTCTCCTCACTTTTCTCTTTCATCACTTTTCTCCTCTACTTTTTATATTCTCTCTCCTCACCTACTCCACATATTAATAACCTACCACAGTTCCACCACAGTTCCACCACACCACACTGCAAAAATACCGCAGAAAAGAACATGACCTCAGTATTAATGTGCAGGGCCCGCTAAGGCTAAAAAAATAAATTAAAGTGTAGTTAAGAAAAGATTTTATCTGAAATGGAGTTTCGTGTCAAAAATACTATGATGGCTTCCTTAAACAACAATGACAATGGGAGTGGGACGGATGAGGCATGGTTCTCGTTGAACCCAAAAAGGGTCTTATTTGTTGGAAAAAAAAAGGGTCTTATTTTTTAAGGATTTTTTTCTTTTGATAAAAACCTTTTACATATCGTATCAAGAATTCAAGATCTCTTATGATTTTTTATAATATTTTTTTATTATAAGAAGATATTATTATGATTTTAGCAATCAAGAGATGACTGTTTTTTATTATTATTTATTTTTTTAAAAGAACACTGGTATTCAAACATTAATCATGACAATCATGTTTTAAATAATAAAGAAAGTCGTATATAATTCAATGAAGCAAATATTTTAAGCATTATTTGATTTGCATTCTGACATTTATAATGACTAATGAATCATATTTCAAATGGTTTGGTAAAAACGTATTCAGCAAAGCAAATATTTTAATTGTTTAGTCTCTAACCAACTATTCGTTAACGTACTATGATAGGTATTGAATCAAGATGTTTGATAAATATTTGGAATTGCCTAAGATTTATGCTTTTATTATTGTAATAATATTTATTTGAGTAATTATCCATGTTTATCAAGTATAAAGGTATTGTAATTATTGGTTACTTTAAAAACATTAATTATAACTTAATCATATCAACTACATATTATAATGAATGCACGTTTTATGCATGTACAACTCTATATTTGTGAAAAGAATATTAAACCAATAATAGATTTTATGTAATTTATGAGTTGTACAATACTTGAAACAATGAAACATATATTTGTAACAATTTAAATAAAAAAATCTCTTTGTACGGAAAGGAAACTAAATGTACCGAAAAGCTACCAAATGGTGAAGTTTATAAACACAACCTTGACGTTTTTGAGTTAATTTTTACCCATCCTGAAATTTGTTGTTTTTCTTTAATTCAAATTATAAGTATCATATTGTGTCAATTTATCAATTTGAGGATGTTTGGTAATGAATTTTGATGAGTATGTGTATATATTGAGAAAAGAAAATAGTGTTGATGGATGTCGATAAAGGATACCTGCACGCAATAATTTGGTGTGAATTGTTCATGAAGTGAAGTCTTCTCCGTTGTCCCATGTGCATGTGTTGGTAAATTGATATATTAGGAGAGTCAAGTGTAATTTTTCAATAATTAATTATAGTGTCATAATCTAAGTGAAATTTAGGTTAGTGTTTGTGATATTGTGTAATTAGGCCTTGCTTGTGATCTAATTGACTTGAGAGGAGTACGAAATAAGTACCGGTTGCTATGTTGGGGTGTTTTTCACCTAAGAACTCAAGCAGCGAAGTGGTTTAGAGTTGTAGTAATTAATAAACAAATAAAAGAGGCCCGAAGGTGCCATTTTGGGTTAAATATTTGATTTGTGAGCTTCCCGGAACAACCAAGGTGTCACTTGACCAAAATCTATTATGTAAGTGATCGTCCAAAGTATTAGCTTTCATACCGTCTTTGAATTTCCGGATTCTAATGAGTATAACTCGAGTTTTAGTGGTTTTAATTTGGGTGTTCTATTTTCATACGTTTTTGGGACCAGTGGCGGAGCTAGAGGGGGGTGGTGGGGGCCACGACACCCCCTATGTTCTAAGAAACCTATTGAAAGAACCCTAGAGGGGGGGTGAATAGGGTTATGAAAATTTCTGCACAAATAATCACTTGTAAAGGAAGTTAGGTTCTTAATCTAACTAGATTAAGATTCAATATAATGCAAGAAAAAGATAAAGTACAATAAGCGTATACTGAACAACTTCCTTTATTATATTGAAACAGAATGAAGTAATACAACCTGAGATGAATGTCCTTAGATTGCACACAGAAATGAGCGCCTTACAGAGGACGCTTCTTATTTTATGAATAACAACACACACCAAATTCACCCTTTGGTGTTTACTCTCAATCGATCCTAAGTCCGTCTAGGAATCGATTTCACAAGTATCAATCAACCCTAAATCCGTTAAGGATTGATTACACTCAACTTCTCACAATCACCAAATCTCGCAAGAACACAAAATAGAAAACACTATTTCTATTTTGAACACCCGATTTCTTCCGTGGAATCGTTAATCTCTTTCATCTTCTAAGTCCTTTATTTATGTTGCTGGTTGGTCGTAAGGAGCCATTGAGGAGTCGTCCAAATCGGATGCTTTTCTTCCTTCCATCCTTGATATCTTCCTTGGATGACAGTTTCCATATTGATGTTTGATTCTGGAAATCATATCTCTCTCCAAGGCTGTTGATTTGTTCTTTCCTGAAATAAGAAGATAACAATTAATTAATCTAATCAGGAAAGGAATAAAATCCAAATCTTTGCAGAATATACTCTTTATAACTTCCCTGAATAAAATTCAAATCTTTCTAGTATATACTCCTTATAACTTCCCTGAATAAAATCCAAATCTTTCCAGAATATACTCCTTATAACTTCCCTGATTTTGCCCTGTCCTGAGGTGAACGTCCTTGTGGTGCTGTGAGTGAACGTCCTTGTGGTGTCCTAGGTGAATGTCCTTCTTCCTTCTTTGAGATCATATCTTTTCTGGTCATTCGAATATTGGTTTTCATTCAAAACTGATTCAGTGCCAAGGTAAACGTCCTTGAGGGGTTCTAACACTTATGTATATTGGCCTATGTAGAATAAAGCATAAGTATCTTGGTGGTTAGATGGTTGTACTTTGAAAATATTTAACCTTTGGTCATGGATTCAAATCTTATAAGGAGCAATTTTGTTTCAAAGCTATCCCAATTTGTTTATTCATTTATCTAACTTATTATTTTGTTTCTTTTGATGTTTTTTTTTTTGTAGTTTACTACTTTACTTCATTCTTTATATCAACTTTTTTTATTTATTTCGTCTTTATTTTATTTTTTGAGTAATCATTTCAACTAGATTATGAGTTAATTTGAACAACTATAATATTAGATTTCTTGTATCATCTCTTACACATGTACACATTTTTGTTTCTCATTTTGTACTATATTAAATACATAGTTTTAAGTAACTCAATAAATACTTTTCATAAAATTATATTTCCGCATTTTTCATCTTAATATTTCATTATGAGTCCTTCCAAAAGATTTTTTTTTACCGACGAAGTCAACTTCTTAATGTACTCTCATATATAATAGGAAAACTGTCTATACCTAGACCACTTAAACTTAGCAGGGTTATAATGGGATATGTTATTGTTTTTTTGTACTTCTAGTAGTGCATTTCATTGTGAGCTCAAAAATAAAATAAGTATCTTTACTACTAGATTCAGTGTAAATAATGAACTATAAAAAAAAGCTTTGATAAAAACTTAATAAACAAGTAAAAAAGAATATTAATAAACCGGCACCCCTAATAAAATTTTTCTGGCTCCGCCCCTATTTGGGGCTATGGGATTTATGAGCATTTTAAGGTATAAAAAGATCTTATTGGCTTAAGTCTTCAACATGAAAGTTGCAATACATCCCGCATACTTTCAGGATTAGTATAAATAAAATATTTAAGCAATTAAATCAAAATGCATCCTACATTAAGTATTATATTAAGAATATCAAACTCACTTATTCTATTTGCAATTTGGGTTTGAAGGATATGGGGGGCCTAGGTTCAAACAAATCATGTGGATGATGGAAATCCACCTATAAAACTCATAAACAACTACAACTGATGTTCGGTTGTGGTATTTGGGGTTTTAAAGTAGGGTTGTCGTATTCACAGGGATGGTGTGTCAGGTTTTTAGGATATTGGTTTGGTAGGGTTTCAAATTGCAAAAAAAGCAGTAAATAATAATAAAACTAAATTAAACAGGAATTGAAAACAATAATTACTAAAACAAACATGAAGCGAGAATTAAAATTTAACCTAATTTAACAAGAACGAAAAACTAAAACTAACGAAGAACTCATAATCAAGAAACCAATAAATAACAATCTAAATCGCAAATATGAACTAAATTAAAAGACTCGATGAAATTAAGGGAGTAGAGTATACCGACAGTCTTCTCTTCACTCTACCTCCCCTTGCTAGCATCACGAACTCTTCCGAACAAACAAAAGTTGTGATTCAGATTACTAAGAATCCCCCAAATCCTCACCTGAAGGGAGAATTTGTGAACCCTTAATCCTTATCTTTCACTAAAAAGTGGAATTTGGTTGTGAACAAATACTAATAATTCGAACTAACAAGACTAGAAATAAAAAAAGCGAGAAGAACGAGAATTAAAAAAAAAAACTTGAATTGGATTAAAGATTGAACGAGTGAATTACAATCGAAGAATAACGATAGGCAAAAGCAAAGCAAAACGATGAACTAAACCCTAGAACAATAATGCTAAGAACGAGTAAACCTAAAAAATAACTATGATAATTCGTTCTAATTCTCGTGGCGGCTAGGTCTTTTTATAAGCAGTGAGTGAAAAACGCAGCCAGCGTTTTGTATTTCGTCATTGAGTTTTCCATAAAAACGCAGCCAGCGTTTTGTGTTACTCGTCTTTTCTCACTTTCTGTCTCAGGCGCTGCCAGCATTTTTGTCTTCCGCTCACTCTTATTCTCAAAACGCTAAAAAATACTCAATTTGGATTTTCATCTTATTCTCAAAACGCTAAAATAAGAACGAGTAAACCTAAAAAATAACTATGATAATTCCTTTAATTCTTATTCTCATCTTCTTTTCAATTCTCCAATTCTCTCTTGAATTTTCATCTTTTCTCCTCTTTTTTTCACTTCTCTATCAATTTGGATTAAGATCTGCAAATCAAACTAATTTTCCAATCAAGTGAAGAAATCGCAACAAAAAATACTCAATTTACGGTCTTAATTTGGCTAAAAATGAGACCGAACAACTAATTTTTTGAGTTTTTGGGTTTATCGAGATAATCAACAACAAACAACAAGAATTGAAAAGATATGGATGATAATTCTAAAGAGATTAAACTCACCAAATTGAACTAGGATGTTCAAAAACTTGCACAAGGATCACTCCACATGCAAAACACCATGATTCATCCAAGAAATCTCACCAAAGAGAGGAAGAAGGTCTCACGCTCACAACCAAAGAGAAGTCAACAAACAAATTCCACAAAAGGATTAGATTCTCATTGAAATTAGGGTTTCAAACCAACAATTACAATCTCCTCAATGGAGGATTTGAGGCTTAAGCTATCAAGCTTCTATCTCTCTAATCTATGTGTTTCAAAAACTAAAATTAATGTAGGGGTTTTACATGTACGTGTGTGTGTGTGTGTGTGTGTATATATATATATATATATATATATATATATATATATATATATATATATATATATATATATAAAAGGGAGGGGATACAAAGGGAAATACACAAAAATGGGGGAAGCAAAAAGGGGAAGTCAAATAAAACTCAACATTCCTAGAAACCTCGCGGGCGAGACACAAAATGTCACGAGTGTGATTGACTTTGGGAATCAGAACCAATGTTGTCCAGGGGGGTCACGGGCGTGACCATTGGTTGGTTGCGACTATGACTCAGGTGGTGTCGGGCGTGACCCGGTGCGATTCTTGAATAAAGCCTTCTCTTTGTCGCGGGGTCGCGAGCGAGTCGCGAGCACAACGCTGTCTCCCAACTTCAAGGCTTCAGGGGGCCAGGGTCTCACGGGCGCGACCAATTTTGTCACGGCCATGACTCTAGCCATTGAGCCTTATCACGAGTGTGACCTACAAGGTCCTAATTGTGACTCTCTTGCTATCATGTCTTCTCCATTGCTTCATGAGATAGATAGAGAGAGATGTGTGTGTGTGTGTAAGAGAAAGAAAGAGCGAGTGAGAGAGAGAGAGAGAGAGAGAGAGAGAGAGATGTGTGTGTGTGTATGTATGTGTGTGCAAGAGAGAGAGGGGAAAAGAGAGAGAGAGAGAGAGAGAGATGTGTGTACGTGTATGTGTGAGAGAGAGAGAGACAAAATAGAGAGAGAGAGAGAGAGAGAGAGAGAGAGAGAGAGAGAGAGAGAGAGAGAGAGTGAGTTGGAGAGAGAGATCGATTTGTGTGTTATGATTCAATTAGGGTTAAGAGTAATATGATCATTTTCTATTTTATGTATGTTATATTTTAATTAAACACTTCCTTACACCCAAATTGGGGTGTAAAAAAAATAAGAGTTAAAAGGAGTAAAAGAGGGTAAATTTCACTCCTTTTTACTCTCCCTTACCCTCTCTCACTCCCTTACCCTCCCTAACCCCCTTTTACCCTCCTCCTAAACAGACCATAAAAGTATACACTCAGTAAGGGCGAAAAAAATCACACAGATCACAGACAGGCAAATTACTTGGCTAATTGGGTCACTGTAAAAACAATATGAAAGATTGAAAGGTTTTATCGCTCATAAAAACAAAGCTGACCGGAGCGATTGAATTTTTGACACTCAACCATATCGCCGTACTCATAAGTTGAAATCATTTAAATATATATTCCTTTCGTTTCATATTAATTGTCACTTTGTTAACAAAAATAGTCTTTAATATTATTTTTTATTCGATAATTTTTTATATAACATTTTATTAATAATTGTAATATTATAATTTTAGGATAATATTTTTTGTTAAGAATATAATGATAGTGATTTTATGTAACAAATCATTGTGTATATTGAGAAATTTACAGTCAGAAGTTTTAAAGTTTGACCATACAATTTTCAAATATGACAATTAATATATAAAAGAGGGAGTAAATAAGAATTCAAGTATAATTTGCAGTACTCCCTTTGTTCTTTCTTATCTGTTATTTACGGTGTCATTGACAATCTTTAATTAATAATCTCTAATATAAAATTTTATAAAAAAAATAATAGTATACTTTTGAATAATATTTTTTTTGAAATCAAACATAACGATTTCATTAATAGCAAGTCATACGACACTTACAATGAAAATCGTGATTCAACAATTGTAGGTCTAAAACATAGATATGAAATTCAACTTCCAAATAACTAATACTAATCTTACTGACGTTCAGCTCCGATTTCTTCGATGACTCTGCATCTTTCCTCGATGACTCTGCATCTTTACTATTGACGGAGAACCTCACAACCCATGCTATAGCGATTTGAAAGTAGATCTTCATCCAACTTATTAGACAACACCAACTGAACAAAAACTCTAGAAAGAGACTAAAAACCCTAAATAAGGGTACAATAAAAACTATAAGAAGAGACTAAAAACCCTAAATAAGGGTACAATAAAAACTCTTACAAAAGAAGAGTATAACTTTCTTTGCGTAAACATAAAACCAAACTAACAATTGGATTATAAATAAATCAAATTGGGTGTTAGGATTAGCAAAGCTTGTATTGGTTTTTTTGTTTCTTTATCTTGTTTCTTGGTTTGTTAGGTATAGGAAGTTGGCTATATAAAGCCTTCCTTCCCTTCATTTGTAGCTTGAGTTGAGATTCAGCAGTAATATCATTTTCTCAAATCTCTCTCCCTCTTCTCTCTTTTAGTTTCAATTTAGGTGCAATTTAACATGGTATCAGAGCCCGGGTGGCTACTGATTTGATTATCTTCCATCTTCTTCTTCTTTCTCTCTCTATCTGTATCTCTGCTCTTTCATCCCTGATTCTACTACTCCTCTGCGGATTTCTCCACTGTTCCAACCTCATCACATTCGGATTTTCTGGTGAGCTTTGCACTTGTTTGTTTTCGACTCATCATCAATCCGACTGCTGCCGCTGAAGAATCCATCTCCTCCTGCCATCGTCATCGGCGACGGCCTCGCCGGTTTCTCCACCGCCACGACGCTCCGTTTTCGCCGCCTCGACGTCGCGGCCGCCCTCGGAAATCTCCGAACCCCAATTCCATCCATCTTCGATGGCGACGCCTTTCCTATTATCAGGCAAGAAGTATTGCGACAGTCTAACTGTAGTCGAAATCTCTATCTGTACCGCCTCCTACAAATCCCTCAAATCCGCCATTGATAAGTCCTCCAAGAAGCTCGAGACCATTAAAACCCTCGAAACCTCCACGAAAGTCTCAACCAAGAACAAAACCAAGAAGATCGACCGTGTTGAGACCAGTTGTAAAACCCCGAAAAATCCAAAGATGTTGACCGTGACGTCGTTAATAAAGTAGGTTTGACTTCGTTATTTACTGTTGTTCGTGATGTGTTTATTTTTGCTAACACTTGAGCTCGTAGGATCGTGAGAGACTAACAAGGGTATATCGGTAATTTCGTGGGTTTATTATTATTAGTTTTACTTTATTATTATTAGTATTATTATTATTTTGTTTATTAAAAACTTGTTAAATATGTGAATATTAATTGTTATGTGGTTAGTATTAATAATATTATTATTAGTATTACTTATAATTCCTTGAGTGTGTTAAGTGTAAATCATAAATGATAGGAACCTAAGTGTTCCTAGGGGATGGGGTAGGTAGTTGATAGTTAATACTAGCTTCGTTAGAACGCGTTTTGATTAGATAATTATTCTTATTCTAGGCCCGAGTTAGTGCGTGACGTTAGTGAGCTCAAGTGTGTTCTTCTATTTGCTGTGCTGTGAAGTATATCAGGTAATTGTCTATGCTCTAATCTCCACTGGGATGCTCTTTTAATGTGTTTTGATGTTTTATAATCTATTTTGAGAATTGCATCTCGAAAGGGGACTTTTGTGGAAACACGACCATCTGTTTTGGTAATCTTTTGATTCGATTGTGGTCTTGGTTTATTTGAGTTGAGAAAATTGGATGGTCTTTTATTCGAGGTTTTGTTAATGGTTTTGATAACTTGGGATGGTTTGACTTGAGAGTCGTGAGTTGAGTTTGAATAATTAATTAATAATTCAAAGTGGAAACATTAAGCGGGTTGTTGTTTTGATGCCTTTGACAGGCTAATGTTTTGCGGGTGATACCCCTGAGAACAGGATTCGATGCCTGTACGGGTTATGTGCCAAGAGATCAGGGTTTCATCCCTGATATAGGATAGATGTTATGAAGCCTTTGGTGGGCGATTGTTTGATGCCTTTGAGAGGCTAATGTTTATGCGGGTGATAACCCTGAGACCAGGATTCGATGCCTGTATGGGTTATGTGCCAGGAGATCAGGGTTTCATCCATGATATAGGATAGTTGTTTGATGCCTTTGGTAGGCGATGTTCTTTATGGGATTTGATATCCCGCCCACAAATTAAAATATGGATTGGATGGGTTGAGGAAACAGTATGGGATTAAAGGTTTGTAAAACGTTTGAGTCGATCCCTCTCCCCAAAATGAATTGAAATGAACTTAAACTGTTTTAAACGTTAGGGGTAGACATTATTGAGATTTCCCCCTCATTTTTGAAATATTTTGTTTTCAGGTGAAGATCTAAATGCTGGGGACGGGAATTAGAAGTGAGGACGACGAGTCTAGAAGTCCTTGAATCTTTTTATATTGTTTTCGTTATGATGTCTTAAAAGTTTTGTTTTGAGTTGTTAGTAGTTACCGTTAGCAGACAGTTGTGTTTTCCTTTCTCGCCTTGTGTTCCTTCGGGGATACGGCAGTGACGCCCAAACTAAATTTGAAGTCTTCCGCTAAGTTTTGTCTGTTAACGTTAGTTTGACTTTGACTTTTCTATAATTGAATTTCCGGGGCGTTACACCAGTCTCAAAGGCGCAAGTCGCGATTTCTCTTTCTTCAAGTTCAAATCTGGCGCAGTTGTTGCTTTGGTTTTGTTCATGGTGTTCGGACTTCTAAATTTGTTGTTTGATGGAAAGCCTGTTGCTAAGATTCCGTTTGTTCTGATCAGATTGGTCCAGAAGATGAGTCATCGAGGTTTGCCTGGTGATGATATGACGGATTGTTCAATGGCATTTCTGTATCTGCTTTGTTCGATTGGTATTCGTACCAATTTGTAGAAGTTTCTAGGGTTTGCTTCTCCTTGTGGTGCTGCTAATGGGGTTCTCTGGAGAATTGTTGATTGCCACTGCCTTGATGGAATTCTATGGAAGATGTAGGTGTTTACCAGAGGCCAACCTGTGTTCCTTGATCAAATTGGGATGGCAGATTATTGTGACAGTAAGATTTCGACTGTTGCTATAGCAAATGCCACTTGCCATCTGATGGCTTTCAACCGTGTATTTTTCCTCTCTTTGTTCTCTCGTCCGATCAACCAGGAAAGTCTCTATTAGGCCATTGTATTCGCCAGAGACAAATTCAACACCCGAAAAAGTTCGACAATCAATCTTTCTCTTTCTTTCATCATTTGACTCCACGAAGTTCTTCCTTGTCTACGTCCATTTCACCCACCATTAAGAGTTGTGGTGATGGCGAGGAAGCTATTGGAGTTCAAGTTCAAGATTTCAAGGTTGCACTGCCCTTCGTTGATTCAATTGGCAGTGATAGCAACCTTGTCGTTCAGCTTTGCTAGGAATTGTTGGCAAATTGGAGTTTTGCCACCCTCCAATTTGAGGGGGGGGGGGGGATGTTAGGATTAGCAAAGCTTGTATTGGTTTCTTTATTTCTTTATCTTGTTTCTTGGTTTGTTAGGTATAAGAAGTTGGCTATATAAAGTCTTCATTCCCTTCATTTGTAGCTTGAGTTGAGATTCATCAATAATATCATTTTCTCAAATCTCTCTCCTTCTTCTCTCTTTTAGTTTCAATTTGGGTGAAATTTAACATTGGGGCTTACCATCGACAAAAGAATCGATGACAGCCTCTTCAAGGAAGTGGAGGTTAGGGTTTTCTAGAGAAAAAAAAAGAGGAGGCTAGGGTTGAATGTTGAATAGTATTTTTTTATTATTACGAATCTAATGACATCATTTTATATGATGAATCATTATACTACCTCTGTCCTAAAACATTTGTCATTTTAACTAACCCATTAGTCCCAATTTGTTTGTCACATTTACAATTCCAATGATTGTGATTCATTTTTCACCCCTAATTAATAAATATATTTATCACTTTTCATAATTTTAACAACTATCATTCTCAATTAATGTAGATGTAATTTGGGTAAGTTACAAAATTTTCACCTCATTTCCAATATGCATTGATTTTCTAAATTTAGTTAAAATGACAAAGAAAATGGGACGAAGGTTGTACAAATTAAAATATTACTAACTATCAAAATTTCTAATACGAGTTCCTAAATAACATATAAATAAAAACGGAGTGAATAAATGGTTTTTTTGTTTTTGGAAAGCACAAACTTCATTCATGAACTGGAATAAAATTGCAAGCATCAGCAACAATCAGACATGCACTTAAACCCACAGGTGGCTGAGTTCCCCATTCTCCTTGATTTGAGTAACAAATCAATTACGGGGTTGAAAATGGGCCACGGCATGAGCCACTTACTTAAACCTGGTTGCAAAATTCAAAAAATGATTAAAGGGTCATCATATTTTGATTTAATTATTTTAAGGGCTCTGAATTTTGATAAATAATTGTAGGATGATATTATTTTTATTGTAAGTATTTCTAGGGGACATTTTGATCTATTTTCTGACGAACAAAATATTGATTGCAGTATTTATTTTTGATTAGGGTTATGTATCTTTGACCAACCATAAATATTAAGACCTAAATTGATATTGACTTCAATTAAAATAACCTTAAATTTAAATACAAAAATCATTGTTTCACACATCTTCAGACCGAAAAATTGCTTGGAATATCTACAATAAATAATTACCACAAAGACAATGTCACCCCATAATAATTAATCAAAATATAAGGACTTATAATAATTAATCAAAATATAAGGATATGTTAGTCACTTTTTCATGCAAAATCAGTTTTTTTTTGAGATCAAAACCCGAAAAAACTTATATTAGTAGTTTATCCATAAGTACATATGGTGATATTTGGCCGGGGCAAACTCCCAACCAAACCTGTTCTTGCCCCGTTGGATCGACTTTTGCCAAATGATGTGCTACCAAATTACCGTTTCTCTTGGTGTGTGACCAAGAGAATCGGTTCAAGTCTGAAACCAAAAATAAAATATCCTCCACAACTACATCGAATTCGCTAGAAAAAGAAACTGACTTAACTAGATGATTTATAAGGACTAGTCAATCAGATTAAAAGATCACATTCTCCATGGAGAGTCTCTTCGCGAGCTGAATTGCGTAAACACCAGCTTGGGCTTCCGCCACTCTGGCCGTCCATGTTGCTCTACATTTCTTAACACCCGCCACTATGATGTCTCCATTGAAGTCTCGAGCTGCTACATCGAGTCGCACCCATCCCCCTGTTAGGACTACCGCATCGAAGTTGATTTTTATCCGGCCTTGCTCAGGAGGTCGCCATCTGATTTGTTCATTTCTACTAGTGTGACACTCACTCCCTCCACCTGCTTCGTTTGGTGCCAAGGCGTCCTGGTACGCTTGCCTTGCCCGTGCAACCATGACTTGAGTTGGCGTTAGTTTCTCCTTAAAAACCCATTCATTTCTTGCAACCCAAATTTGCCATGCTACCATCATCCTCGTGTTAAATCCCTCCTCGTCATGTTCCTCATGCCACTTCATTAGAATTTCACCCGGGTGGCGTGTTGTATCTGCTTGGATTAAGTCATTCTCCCCTAGCACCCGCCATGTCTCCTTTGCCACTCTGCATCCCACTATAGCGTGCCAGTCGTCCTCTATTGCGCTATGACAGTGAGGACATTCACCGTCTGGGGCCGCATGTCGGTGTTTTAGCACAGCTTTGGTGGGAAGAATACTGTTCGGTCTCGTTCCGAGCTGAATTCTTCTCTTTTATAGGGTATTTTTGCTTGTCTTTAATAATTATTTCTGTATTTTTATTATGTTTTTATTCATTTTGCATTTTTATTAGATTTTATGTTAGTTTATTATTTATAGTTATTATTATTATTATTAATATGAATCAAAATTGTAAATATTAGAAATAAATAAAATGAGAACCTTTTCCTAATTCTATCTAATTCCAGCCCGATATTGTCCCTCTCATTTCTCTCCTTTGGCCCAGTC
This sequence comes from Portulaca oleracea, assembly GCA_029582165.1. Taxonomy (NCBI): domain Eukaryota; kingdom Viridiplantae; phylum Streptophyta; class Magnoliopsida; order Caryophyllales; family Portulacaceae; genus Portulaca; species Portulaca oleracea. The sequence goes on along the minus strand of CM055883.1, from coordinate 7,124,977 downwards.
AATACCCAGTCCAGAAGCCCAACCTCACTAACCCGATAACCCACATCCTAATATCCTACCCAGCTAAACCGCCCCATTTCTCACTCTTTCACCCAACCGACTAAGAACCCCAAACCCTATTCTAACTTTCATTTTTCCCCAATTCCATCTCCTTCGTCTTTTTCCCCCTTTCTTCTCTGTTCTTCTTCCTCTCTCATGTGCGCAGACACCAAACACACCCCAAGCCACAACACCCTTCTCCTTCTCTCATCTCTATCTCTCTTCTCATCTCTTTCCATTTTCTCTTCTCCTTTCTTTTTCTCACGCTATTATATCTCTCTCTCACTCAATTTCTCTTCTCCTGTGCAGATTAGTTGATAACCAACGAAGTTGAGCCCACAAGCACCATCGACGCATCATCATCTTTCCTCTAACTGTCAAAACGCATCTACACCGTCCAGATTAAGGGGTTCGACGACTTGGATTGAAGGGAGGAGATCGGTTTCGACTATAAAAGGGGAAGAAGAGAGCCATTCGAAGGGATCGATGGTTGATTTTGGGAGTGACGCCCCAAGAGCCTCCATCTAGGGTTAGAATTAGATTAGGTTTAAATTCGTGCTTTATTTTATGTTCGAATCTCTATTTTAGCTTTCTGTTAATTGAAATGTTCTGAGTTTGAATTGTATTCGGTTCTTGATTTTGTTTGAATGTTCTGGTATTGAATTTATGCTTGTTGGTATTTTGATCCGGATTCGATTGGTATTGGATTTCTGAAATTCGTCTGGAATTTGTTCTATTTATGGTTGCTCGATTTTCTTCTCGTCACTCTGTCTCCGTTTTCTCTCATATTATTTCTCCTGTTTTCGATCTGGGTAATAGGGATTTAGATCTTTTTTTTGCTTCTTTTATTCTTCCTTAATCTTGTTTCGGTCAGTAGTGTTTTGATTAGGAAGTTGGTATTGTTTTTCGTTTGGGTTGTTTAGGAGCAGATTAGAGAGTAGGGTAGGGTAGTAGTTTAGTTTTTCCTTTCTTCTTGTTCTGTCTTAGGTAATATAGTCATTAGGTTTTCATTAGTCATATTGTGAGTCTAGGTTTGTTATGATCAATTATTAGGGTTCTGTCTAGGTTTTGTTTTAAGTGAAATTTTCTAAGGTTTTTGTTAGAATTAGCCACATCCAATCCAACTTTTAATCTGGAGGAGGATTACGAGTCACAAATCCTACTTTAAAGTGAGGATTTGGGGATTCTTAGTAATCCAATTCACAATTTTCTTGTTTGTTCGGGAGAAAATCAATTAGAAGTTGAAGATTCAAGTGAAGTTTAGTTCATCAAAGGTATAATTTCTCGTTTCCAATTTCATTATTAGTTGTAGTTTAATTGCTTTCTTTAATTTCATGCTTTATTGCTTTCTTGATTATTATCATGTCTAGGTTAGTTTATTGCTTTATTTACATATTTTACCGCTTTTCGCATGTGTGAAAAACCCTTACACGAACTGATTACCTCAATCAAGCCTAACACCCATCCATGTGGACCGACAACCTTAACTCATAAAACCACAAAAATTACAACCGAACAAATACCATTGCACCATTGCCACCAAAAAACTTTAGCTTTTGGAATGCACTTTGCATCCCATATTTTGGGCCAATATTTTTCGAATTCAGCCAGATTCACACCAGCTCCGATTAGATATGCCGACTTGACAGAAAAAAATACCTTTGTCATCAAAGACCCATCCTATGCTGTCGTTTGTTTGTCTGCGGCTGATCGGTATTGACACTATTAGGTCTCTGTCTCTATCATTGAAGACAACTTCCACTGAATCTACTCGCCATGATTTGTTCTCATGGTCAATAAGATCTTGTACTCGCTCTAGCTGTTGGTCTGCTGGCTTCTCCGTTGTAATCTTCTTGCTCAGGCCATCATAAACCCAGTCATCTGTCCATATGTTGATATGGCTTCCATCTCCGAGCGGCCAGTAGATTCCTTCCTTCAAGAGAGTCTTGGCACCCCAAATTCCACGCCAAGCATAGCTGGGAGAGTAACCGAGGCTGGAATCAAGGAAGTTCTTTCCTTTAAAATATTTTGCTTCGAGGACCCTATAGCACAGGGAGTCCGTATTTTTTAGGAGACGCCAACCTTGCTTTGCCAATAAAGCATCGTTAAATACGTCCAGTCGTCTAAAACCCAAACCTCCTAGACACTTTGGCTTACAAAGGGAGTCCCAAGACTTCCAGTGTATTTTTCTCTTCCCGTTGTTTGATCCCCACTAGAAATGGGCGCACATCATGTGTATATCATCAATCAGAGTCATCGGAAGCTTGAAAATGCTCATGATATACGTGGGAATGGCTTGAATGACTGCCTTGATTAGGACTTCTTTTCCTGCCCTGGAGAGTAGCTTCTCTTTCCATCAGTTCTGTTTCTTCCAGATCCTATCTTTTATAGCCCCAAAGATCTCTTTTTTGCTACGCCCAACGAAATTCGGTGTCCCCAAATATTTTTCGTGCTTCTCCACTAGGCGCATTTTCAACATGTTGGCTAACTCGATCTTCTTTGTGCTGGGGACGAATCTGCTGAAAGAGACCTCAGATTTATCAAAATTTACCCTCTGCCCCGAAGCCTATTTCAAAACGGTCAATTTTTTTCCGCTGAAGGTTGGAAACTAAATTCAGAAAATCGCTTTCAAGTACAATATTCCTGTAACCCATGGTCTATGTCAAGGACAATGCAAGTTGAACCTTTGCATGCCAACAGTGCATGAAGGTTAAAATGGTCATGGTAAGGTCAAATTTTTTTCTTATTATCTACGCTTTACTAATTTTACTGTGTTACTTGTTCTTATTTTATATATCCACCTACATATAATATAGTTTTGAAAATTATATATTTAATAAGTGACGTGAATAATAAAGCTTGTCTATCCATGAAACTTCATTAATATTTAATATTTTCCCACATTTATTCACTATTATCTACACTTTGTTGAACTCATATACCTTTATCCACACTTTACTAATTTATTTGCACAAATCACTTAACAAATCATAGAAAAGAACAACTCATTACTCCCTCCGTTTTATATTAATTGACACTTAAACTAGCTTTTTTTGTTCCAAAATAATTGTCACTTTCCATTTCTCAATACCTAATTTAATTATTTTCACTTTAATAATTATGTCAACTTTTTATTTTTCAATCAATAATAACTACTCATACTCACATTCTCTCACTACCTACACCTTGATATCTGAAAAAACACCTTAAAAAAGTACTCCAATATTCTTCTATTAATATGGAACGGAGGGAGTATTATGTGGGTAGTTTGTCACTTTCCATTTCCCAGTAGTGTTATTTATTTATGTGGGTAGTTTTTTTAGTTAAATCTTGACATGTAAAATTTTTAAAATATGTCAATTAATATAAAACGAAGGGAGTATTACACAATGAAGATGGACGGTTACTACCCAATATTCTTCTATATATAATGTAGATATCATCATGGTCATTATTATTATTATTATTATTATTATTATTATTATTATTATTATTATTATTATTATTATTAAGGTTTTTTCCTATAGATATGTACTCTCTCCGTCCCTTTTTACTACTTGTTATCTTGGGAGATGGTGGAGAAATTAATATAACCAAAAAAGTTAGGGAGGAAAATTATAAAATTACTTAACTTGCTAAACATTAATTATGGAATGGAGAATATATATTATTTCCGTTCTTTTTTAGCTGTCATTTACGGTTTTTAGTGTCAATCTTTAATCAATAATTTCTAACATAAATTTTTTATAAAAAATATAATATTATACTTTTTAATTAGTATTTTTCATTCTGAATCTAATAACGTCAATTTTGTATGATAAATTACTATACAAGTTAAAATACTAACGGTAAAATTTTTTAACACAATTTCCCATACAACAGATAAATAAAAACGGAGGGATAAAAACAAATAATAAAGGATAAAAACAAATTAAAACAACTGATACATACTCCCTTCATTTCTCAATATCTGTCTCTTTGAGCAATTTTCAGTTTTCCACAATGTTTGTCACTTCACAATTCCAATATAACATTCATGACAATTATTTCAAATTTACCTCTTATTTTTATAATTCACAATATAATGACCATTCTCAATACTATTTTCTTAAATTCTTTCCAAAACTTCGAAATGACAATTATTAAAAAATGGAGGGAGCATATAAGAACAATGTAACCAATAGGCAATAGCCAAGTGCCCAAGCATCATCAGTTCCCCCACTTAACTAGTGTTTGCTGAATACTTGTACAACCGACTATTTATACATATTGATCCCTGATCTCTCGATTCAATAATTGTCGACATAAATATAGGATTTCCACGCAAGCTGTTGAAGTTTATGACATTTATGAATTTAATCATGGCAATTTAAGTTAATATTTATCTATTTTAAGTTTTTGAATCAATTTTATTGAACTACGTTTTTGGTAAATTTAGCAATTTTGTTGGTGAATATATGATATGTTATGAAATTTGTCCGTTAAAATAATCGTACTCTATCAAACAAATTTCATCATAAATCACACATTCAGTGGAAAAGTTGTTAAACTCATCGAAAAAATAGCTAAATGAAATTGAGTTCAGAAGGTCGAGGTGGCTAAATATATTAGCTTTAAAATGTTTGAGTTGGATTTATAAATGTCATAAATTTGAAGGGGTATAAGCAAATTTTTCAGAAAGCAACCTACCTACAAATCTACAATTCGAGCTGGCAAAATGGCCTAGGGTCATATTGATTGATTTAACTGCATATTCAGATATAATATTTCTTTTTTTAACGTCCAAATCTGATTATGACCTTAACATAGATTTGACAGAATCGTCCAATCAGATCTAACAAAAAAAAAACCCAAGTAATGGATATTAATTTATCGTCCTAATTTTAACATTGATCGATCCAAATTTAACTTTGACCCAAATTTTTACCAGCTATATATACCTATGATAAGCTTGAATCAGAGGGAATTGAATATGACGTATGTAGGGAGGAAGACAACCCTTAAGATCAAGGGGAGCGAAAATATTAACTAAATATATGGAAGTATATGAAGGTGTTGAAAAAATAAAAAATTTAATGAAATAATGGTAAATTGGCAATATGAAACAACAAACTATGAAAGTAAAAAATTTAAAAGTAAAAAAAACGAAAAGGATACAATTCTATTTGTGTTAGGTAAAAAAAAACAAAGAAAATTAATACATGACCTTTGACTTGTTAAAATATAGTGTTGTCAATTCTACTATCAAGCACATATGTTTATTTTATCTCTCTCTCTCACACACACACACATATATATATATCAAATAATTTAAGAAAAATTTATACGTAAATAGTGAAATTTGGAAGATATTGCTTCTGACCTACTTTAAGACCTAAATAACTAATACAGAATTATTATTGTTTATCATTATTACTATTATTATTATTGTTATTATAATTATTGAAATCCCTTTACTGTACAACTGACTATTTATGTATATTCACTGATCTGTAGATCAATAATTGTCGACACAAAAATAGACTACGATCACAAATTTTTCGAAATCATTAAAGGTCTCAATTGATTGAACTGGATGTTCTTTCTGAGGCAGTATGGGCCAATGCAGAATGGGGGATCATTTAGCTATTAGGGCCTAAAGGAAACTTGGACATTTATTACCCATATTTGCAAATTACTTACACATTTGAATAAATAATATATGTTAGGGTATTATAAGAGCAGATTTATTTGCGGGAGCAAAAATATAAGATGACTATTGGATAGTGAGAAAATACATGTAAGATTAAAGGAGATGAAAATTTAACATGAAAACTCAAATCGGGAAAAATCACAGGCGGCACAAGTACAAACGATTCCACTATTGGTAGAGAGTATAACGAACGATTTCCTCCTGAGATCAAACAAAGAGACTACTACAAAGATCTCAAACACCGAACGAAATCAACCCAAAAGAGACACATGCTCTTAGTTCACAAAACTCTCAATAAAATCTCTCTCGTCATCCAAAATTTGTCCCAATGGGCACAGAACTTGGCCACACCAAACAAGGCGAACAAAACTCTCTATTTATAGGGAAAAACTCCCTATAAACCTACCTTGACCTCGATCCAATTAGCAGCCCCAACATGATAAGGAAGACTAAAAAATATCATAATACAATTAGGAAACAAATAATTTTGTGGTCAAGAGATTGACTGATTTTAGAGCACTTTCCTAACAAATAAAATTTTGCAGAGTGTCAATTCCGCATTTGTGTAGAAATTATGGTCCAGGTCAACTCTAAAGGTAAAAAGTCCAGTATAAAAGTCTCAGTCCATAAAAACACTCAAATATAACACAAAATACCCCAAGCTTGGATCACAATACTTTGTGGTCCTAGGACTGCAATCTAAGAAATGGCATTTATGGCTTTTATAGGCTTTCTTATCATTTAAGAGTTTTGACATTAATTGATTTAGTTTGATATTCGAACATAATGTTTCTTTTTTTGTTGTCCAAACTTGATTACAATCCGGATAAATATCTATATAACTGAATTGTCCAAACCTGATTTCATGAAATGCTTTGACACACGCATGTAGGTTTTCTTTTACATTTTGGACCTTGTAAGATATGACCATTTATTTTTTGAACCTTTGGTTTTCAATGTTTATTTTTTTGGACCTGAAGGTTTGTGGGTTGAATAAAAAAGACTCGTCTCTTGTTTTTCTGAATCTTCGCATATTTGAATTTTTCTTCCAATTGACGTCGAACTTCAAGACTAAGCTTAAAACTAATACTGAAACTATAATCCACCTCTTTTACTCATGTCGGATCTACTTAGACCCCTAAGTACGTACCATATGGTTTATCTCACGGTTCCTCAGGAATAGCCCAAAACCTTAGGTCCAAGGGTCAAATACAAATAAATTACAAAGGGAATAATAGGTAAGAATGTAAGATGACCATTACAATGGGCATTACAAAGTGTATATAGGAAATAATAAGCAAAGGCACATAACCATAACCACTGCATGAGGAAGATGACCGGTAAATAGGAAATAATAAGCAAAGGCAACCCGATGTATATTAAGGTCGGTCCTGTTTTGGTCCACCTATGGTTCCCGACTCACTTAAAGCAACCCTTCCCTCTCCATTGTTCAAACTCGAAACAATGATCCATCTAAAGGTGGATGCAGGTACGTACTTGGAGGACCTTTCGGGTCATCATTGAAGGCGGCGTTCATTTCAAGGAAGACCCTGGGCCACAGGTTGTGTTTTCAGATCCTCATCGGGATCCCTCTCAAGTCTTCTAACGGGCCTCGACATTCCAGCCATGAATAACGATGCGGGATGAAATTTATTGTGTAAGCCAAGTAAGGGAGAAGACATGACAACAAGGGAGTCACGACCGGGACCTTATAGGTCACGCTCGTGACAAGACTCGATGGCTAGAGTCATGGCCATGACAAACTTGGTCGTGCCCCTGAGACCTCGGCCCCCTGAACCCTTGACGCTGATAGACAGCGTCGTGCTCGCGACGCGCTGTGTGGTGCTCGCGACCCGACGACAAAGATAAGGATTTGTTCGAGAATCGCACCGGGTCAAGCTCGTCACCACCTGAGTCACAGTCGCGACCAACCAATACTCATGCCCGCGACCTTAGAGGTCAGACCCGTGATCGCCCCCCGGGACAACATATTGTTGTTTTGATTCCCAAAGCCAATCACACTCGTGACATATTGTGTCGCACCTACGGCGTTTTTGGGAATGTCGGGTTTTAAGTCTGACTTCCCCTTTTTGCTTCCCCCATTTTTGTGTATTTCCCTTTGTATCCCCTCCCTCATACATATACATGCATGTAAAACCCCTCCATTAGTTTTAGTTTTTGAAACACATAGATTAGAGATCGAGATAGAAGCTTGAGGGCTTAAGCCTCAAATCCTCCCTTGAGGACATTGTAATTGTTGGCTTAAAACCCTAATTTCAATGAGAAGCTAATCCTTTTGTGGAATTTGCTTGTTGACTTCTCTTTGGTTGTGAGTGTGAGACCTTCATTCTCTCTTTGGTAAGATTTCTTGGATGAATCATGGTGCTTTGCTTGTGGAGTGATCCTTATGCAAGTTTTTGAAGATCCTAATTCAATTTGGTGAGTTTAATCTCTTTAAAATTGTCCATATCCTTTTAGTTCTTGTTGTTTGTTGTAGATTATCTCCATAAACCCAGAAACCCTACAAATTAGTTGTAGTAGTTTATGAGTTCTATAGGTGGGTTTTCATCATCAACATGATTTGTTTGAACCTAGGTCCCCCATATCCTTCACAACCCAAATTGCAAATGGAATAAGAGAGTTTGATATTCTCAATATAATAATCAATGTAGGTTGAATTTTATTTAATTGCTTTTACATTTTATTTATACTAATCCTGAAAGTATGCGAGATATACTACAATTTTCATGTTGAAGACTTAAGCTAATAAGATCTCTTTATGCCTTAAAATGCTCATAAAACCCACAACCCCAAAAACATGTGAGAATAGGACACCCAAATTAAAACCACTAAAACTCGAGTTATACTCATCAGAATCCTGAAATTCAAAGACCGTATGACACCTGGGTCGTCCCGAGAAACTCATAAATCAAATATTTAACCCAAAATGGCACCTTTGCCCTCTTTTGTTGGTTTATTAATTCCTACAACTTTAAACCACTTCTCCACTTGAATTCTTAGGTGAAAAACACCCCAACACAACAACCAATAATACTTATTCGTACTCCTCTCAAGTCAATTAGATCACAAGCAAGGCCTAATTACACAATATCACAAACACCAATCTAAATGTCACTTAGATTATCACACTAATTAATTATTGAAAAATTACACTCGACTCTCCTAATATATCAATTTACCAACACATGCACATGGGACAGTAGAGAAGACTTCATTTTATGAACAATTCACACCAAATCACCGCATCCGCATGCAAATATCCTTTATTGACATCCATCAACACTACTCCCTTTTCTCAATACATACTCATCAAACTTCATTACTAAACACCCTCAAATTGATAAATTGACACAATATGATACTTATAATTTGAATTAAACTAAAGAAAAACAACAAATTTTAGAGTAGATAATTAAGTATTAACTCAAAAATGTCAAGATTGAGTTTATAAACTTCATAAACCTGAAGGGGGTATATATGCTAGTTTTCGTGGAAATCGTGTTGCTTATGGGAGTGGCATTAGGGCAGGCCATGGATATCTGCTGAGGAAAGCAAATGTTGTGTCATTAGTTAGGTTGGAAATATCTTTTTATAAAAATGAAAAAGGCCTCATCACCATTTGGTAGCTTTTTATGTCCATTTAGTTTCCTTTCGGTACAAATAAATTTTTTTTACTTAAATTGTCATAAATATATGTTTCATTGTTTTAAAGGTTATATAACTCATAAATTACATAAAATTTATTATTGGTTTAATATTCTTTTCATAAATATAGAGTTGCACATAAAATGTGCATTCATTATACTCCCTCCTTCCCATTTTATTTGTCACTTAAGACATGATTCACAAAACCAATAAAACTTTCAATTTGCATTAATTTGCATTCTTGGAAATGAGAAAAGGTCGAATAAAATGGTGAATAAAAAAAGAAAAATGGTGAATAATAAAGAAAAATGGTGAATAAAAGAGAAAAGTTGATGAAAAAGATGTATAATTTGATAAATTAGTAATTAATGTGTTATTGGAATTGTAAGGTGACAGATATTATGGGAAAAAAGAAAGTTAGTTAAAATGACAGATAATATGGGAAGGAGGGAGTAATATATACTAGTTTATATGATTAAGTTATAATTAATGTTTTTAAAGTAACTGATGATTACAATACTCATATACTTGATAAACATGGATAATTACTCAAAAACTATTTTTTTTTTGAGAAAAGATGTGACTAATTCATTGAAAGAATATCCATGCGTACAAAGCTTTCTACAGGTTGTGGGTTCATATCTATCCACACCTGTGTCGGTTCTGACGGGATATATCTAGCAAGGTGATGAGCAACAGTGTTCCCATCCCTTTTCACATGGTTCCAGTCACACCATATAAAATCAAAACTCAACATCAAAATGTCTTGCAAAACAATATCTAATTCACTAAGATATATTATCGGAGTTTCGAGTCTACTAATTACTGATAAGCAGTCCGACTCGATGATTATTTTCTGCAGGTCATAACTCTTGGCGAGCTGCAGTCCATAGAGTACTGCCTTCGCTTCCGCTATACTCGGAGGCCACCTTGCTCGAACTCGTTCTGTTGAAGCCACCACCACTTCCCCTTTCCAGTTCCTAGCCACTGCTGCCAGACCAATCCAACCATCTTCAGAAATTGAGGCATCTACATTGAGCTTTATCATGTGTGTTGGTGGTGCTACCCAGATTGTTGCACTGGGAAATGCAGCCTGCTCACTTCTTCCCTTGGCAACTCTTCTAGATGTTTTCATTTCCTCACAAATCCGTTGTGTTCTATTGAGTAACAACTTTGTTGGTGTGATCACATTGTTAAAAACCTGCTCATTCCTACTGTACCACACCTGCCATCCCAACATGAGACATTTACTGAAAGTCTCCCCATCCAGTGATTTGTTCCATATCTGCAGCAAGTCTCCCATTGTTCCTATTTTGGTTCTGATGTCCATCGGGTTCAGACCTATTTCATACCAAACTTCACAGATTTTTGAGCACTCAAACAAGGCATGCCACGAGTCTTCCCTTTCTATTTTGCATCTGTCACAAATGTCATTGGGAGCTATGTGGCGATACTGTAGGAGATCTTTTGTCGGCAGTATTTGTGCACACACCTTCCACCATAGATGTTTAGCCTTCGGTAGGATATCGGCTCTCCAAATGATCGGCCAGTGAGGCTCAAATTGATCTAGATTCACACCAGACCCAAAGAGGTAAGCTGTCTTGACCGAGAAAACACCGTTGTCTGTGAAGGCCCATGTCAGTGCATCCTTGTAGGTATTGATGCTCAGAGGAATTGACAGGATAATTTTTTTATCCCTCTCATTGAAATATTTATCAATCAACTCCATGTTCCACACGCCACTATCCTGATGGATGAGTTCATGAACCCACTGTGGGGCATCTTCTCCGGCTTCTTGAGATGTCGCATATTTCCCCTGTTCATCATACAACCATGGATCCCTCCAAATGTTAATAAGGCTGCCATCTCCGACTCTCCAAACCATTCCTTCCTTTAAAAGTGATTTCGAAGCCCAAATTCCCCTCCAAGCGTAACTGGGAGAATAACCAAGAGCTGAAGAGAGAAAATCACTCTTCGGGAAGTATTTAGCTTTCATTACCCGGCTTAAGAGTGAATCCCCATTCTGCATTATTCTCCAGCCTTGTTTAGCTAGGAGCGCATCATTGAATGTGTCCAATCTTCTAAATCCCATTCCTCCTAAATATTTCGGATTACACATGGTTTCCCAGTTTTTCCAATGGATTTGTCTCTTGCCATGCTTGTCTCCCCACCAAAATCTAGCGCAAAGGCTATGTAATTCCAAATAATTATCAAACATCTTGATTCAACACATATCATGGTTAACAAATAGTTGGTTAGAGAATAAACAACACAAACGGCTTAAAAATATTTGCTTTGCTGAATAACGTGAGACTCTTTTTTTTTTTAACCAAATCATTTGAAACATGGTCATTATAAATTTTCAATACTAGTGTTCTTAACAAATAGTTGGCTTTAAAAATATTTGCTTTGCTGAATTACGTGAGACATGCAAATCAAATAATGCTTAAAATATTTGCTTCATTGAATTATGTACGGCATTAACATTATTTCTTACAAAATCATTTAAAACATGATTTTCATTAATGTTTGAATACCAGTATTCTTAATTATGAACAAAATAAACAATAATAAAAAATGGTCATCACTCAAAAGTTGTTGTAAAAATCATAATAATATCTTCTTATAATTATAATTAATAATACTTAATAAAAAATATTATCAAAAATTATAATAAATATTGATACTACAAAAGTTTTTTATTAAAAAAACCTTAAAAATAAGACCCTTAATTAAACAATGTCCAAGAATGAGATACATATCATTAGGGGTGAGTATGACCGATTAACCACATTTGCGGTTTTAGATTTTGTAAACCTGAACTTACACCACTTTATGCAGTTAACTGTAAATCGGTTAACCGTAAGTGAAACTTGGAAACCAAAACCGCTAGTTAACCGTATTGAGAACACGTTTAACCATTTTTTGGATTTGATTTACGGTTAATTGCGGTTAACCGCGGGTTTTTGGAGATTTAAAGTAACAACTATAGAAAAAATTAACATTCTACTTTGAAATTTTAAATTTTGCTATTAAAATAATCAAAACCGGTTAACCTTGATAATCGCTTCACGAAAATGCTAAACATAAACCTAAACCGGCTAAATCAGTTTAGTTAACCTAAACTGCATTTTCTCAAAATCTCAAACAGTTAACCGGTTTTATCGATTCAACTTTTATAGTTTTGCAATTTGATTTTCGGTTTCGATTTTTTGCAGCCCACCCCCACGTATCATCTCTAAAAAATAAACCATTTTCGGTTCAACGTGAACCATGCCTCATCCGTCCCATTCTATGTAGGTGAAGGAAACCATCTAGAAGTCTAGGATTCTTAACACGAAACTCCATTTCAGTAATATTATCTTTTCTTAACTACACTAGGTTTTCGTTTATCATACGCCAGGGTGTCAATTTTAATTGTTGGCGTAGCCAACACATTCCAAGCTTCTTATAATTGATAATTAATAGTATCTGTCAAAAAAATTGGGGTTAAAAACGATAATAAGTATTGATTTTATAAGGGAGAAGACATTTAAGGAGTGTCAACCTATGAACAAATTCGTTTTATTTATTTTTAGGGTGATGATAAGTGTCTTCCCCCAAGACACTCCTTAAATGTCTTCACCCTTATAAAATCAATACTTATTATCGTTTTTAACCCCAATTTTTTTGACAGATACTATTAATTATCAATTATAAGAACAGAATGTGTTACGCCAACAATTAAAATTGACACCCTAACGAATGAACCCCATCCGTTGAGCATATTTTAGACGTTTTTTTGTAAATTTTTAAAAATATGGATAAAAGTGTGATTTTATACAATTTATATATATTATTATAGTTATAGAAGTCAATCATGTAACTTTTTTCCAATTTAATTCACAAATATATAGGTTTTACTTTTATCATTTCACTTATTTTTATTATGGGTTTAATTTGTGACGCTAATCATGCATGCCCTTGTGTGTGTAGCCGTGATGTCAATTGTCAAGACACTTCTTGCTGATTTCATCATGTGTTTCATAAGGTTAATTAATAATCAGTCTTGTTTGACACTTTTCACTTTGTCATTATCAAATCTTTTAATAATGAGAAATTGTGGTGACCAAGATAGTAGAAAATCAAAACGCATCTTGCCACTATTGTCATTAAGTACATGCTATCTTGTATGATATGATATATCTAAATAACTATTTTATATGATATGACATATCCATATAAATATGCTAATTATTTTTGTAAAAAGAAAGTATTTGTCATGTCACTATGTGATTAGGTAAATAAAGAAATACATAGGACATTCAACTAATTAAACAAAATTGTACGATCTTCTCATAAATGTGCAAAAAAATAAATCAATATGTAAAAAATCTGAATTCATAAAATTTACAAACAAATAGAAAAAATAAAGAAAATGATGTTTTTACAAATACTTAATAGATTTTAGACTTTTAACAATTTTTATAATTTTCAGTTTAGTTTAGAAAGCCTATAATGATGGTGATGGTCAATAATATTAAGGTTACTATCTCAATAAGATTGATTTGATAGTAAATATATCTTTTTCTAACTCCTTTTTTTTCATTTTCATACATGAAAATGGAACTTGGAAGAGTATCTAACTAATATTTTTAACTTTTAGAGTGTTTATATATGTGCGTGACAAAGAGAGAGATCTAAAATTTATCAGACTTGATAACTAGAATTTTTCATACATACATATTTATTTTCAAAGCGCACTAATATACATACATACATACACAACAGTATGTATTTTTAACTTTTCACATACTAAAATTTACATTGTTTTCACCCGCCTTAAAGACGAATTCTTCCAAAACACTACAGCAACTTCAAATAATTTGCAAAATACCTATGTATGATATTCAAATCCTGCACAAATATTTTGCTAACCGTGGCAACATTTTAGCCAACATATGTGGTAAAGAAACAGTAGCCATGACTCAGGCGGTAGAGAAACCTCTAAATCAACACCCCCTCCTCCCTCATATCCTTGATAAATTGCTAAATTCCTTGAAAATTTGTTGGAAGGCCCACTACGCATAGCCAATGGTCTCCCCAATCCAAATTCATTTCCATACATATCAAACCTCGGTGAATATGTCATCAACACACTAAAATATTTACACAGTGTGCCGTATCGATACATACTTGGACAAACCATCCATTCTTTCAGAAAATCACGGACAACCACGTTAGTATGGCTAGCCACACTCTCATGCACCAACAACGCAACCGACCCCAAATCGTTGTCCAACACTTGTCTAACAGTAGATTTTGCTTTGACAGCATCTATTGAGGAACGGAAGTAGTTTTGAGGTAAAGGTGGATCTAATCGACGCCTGTTATCAATTGCTAATCCACAGCTGGTAATATTATCATATGACAGTTGGTTAGCTTGAACTATGGACTTCCATGCCAGGGCTGTTAGGGATTGAAGGGTTGAGATTTTGTTGGTTTTGGCGTCCTTGTTAGCCTTTTCTTTCAGCTTTTGCAAGGACTCTGATGAAAAGTGAAATATTCTCTCTGTTAATTGTGGTAATTGACACTTGTTGGTAAATTCTTGTAGGTTGGTTAATGGAATAGGGAAGCCATGACCATGTTCACTTTCAAACCATGAATTATAGATAGGTGGGGGAGAAAGTAATATTTGTTTCTTATTATTTGTTGTATGAATCTCAGACCAAGTTTTTAAGAAATTATAAAACGATGCTCCATCTACAACACTATGGTTCACCGAAACTCCGATGAAAATCCCATCCAAGAGCTCAGTAACTTGAACTGATAGTAAAGGTTGGGTGAGCCCTTCATAATTCAATGACCCATTTAGGTCAAAAAACGATTGAACCACTGGAGGGACATACGTTGGTGATAGAATATCATATATGGTCGTATCTAAAGAAACAGCATGGATAAACTTCACTCCAAGACCTTTTTGACAGTCTACATAAACCAAGAATTTGTCTTGGTTTGTTTGGATGTTGAACTGACCAGCGAGTGGGTAGAAATGGAGGAGAGCAAGAGAAAGAGATTCCTTGAGACGTTCAAGGAAATGGGTCACGGAGTGAAGTTGTGGTTTGGTGAACAAGAGACCATTTTGGATGTAGTGGAGAGGGAGTAAGGAGAGACCCCATATATATACATATATATATATATATATGTATATATATACACATATATATATATATGTATATATATATATATATGTATATATATATATATATATGTATATATGTATATATATGTATATATATATATATGTATGTGTATATATATATATATATACATATGTATATATATGTATATATATATATATATGTATGTGTATATATATATATATATATATATATATATATATATATATATATATATATTTATTTATGTCCTAGATCTATCATATCGACAGTTTATTTATTTATTTATTTTTTTGGTATAATTGTGACCTGGACTACTGGTCTATGCTGACAATATCCATGGACGCATGATCACTAGTAACGACTAAAGTTAATGTTGTGCTTGTGTTTTCCTTAGGACCACGAAGGGTGAAAAATCTTTCAAGTTTCTTACTATTTACTAAATTAATATTTATTATATTAACTTTTGAAACTATAATATTTAATTATTAATTATGAAAGTTTTGTGTGTGTTAGTTACGTCAATAAATATAAATTATATCATACTCTAATCAATCTCATAAGTAAGGTATAGTTTAGGCGCTTTTTTCTAGAATTACACAAATTATGGACAAAATATTAATATTTACAAATTTATATGTGGTAATATACAATTTATTATATTATTTTTTTAATTTAATATATAATTTAAGGACAATGATTTTGAATAATATTTCCTCACGTAATTACATGTATATATCAACTTAAATTGATTGGTACATTTCCTCTCGTATATCATATAAATTGTAAATAGACAACACATATTTATGCTAAGCTTTATATATACCAAAAGTATAAATAAAAAATAATTTTTATATAGTTTATAAGTTGTAATTAATAACCCTCAAAATAATGAAACATATATATATTTATAGTTTATGAGTTGTAATTAGATTTACTTATATTTCGTTTTTAGTTATTTAAATAAAATGATTAAAACATCATCTATTCAAGATGCTTATCATTTAATTTTTCTATAAATAATTTAAAAGGTATCGTCCTTCAAACCTATTTTCATGAAAGGATAAGGATTAATCTCATTTAATTTCAATATGGTTCCTGTTTTGCGATAGGAATTATAGGATCAATCAACAAGCATTGTATATTTGTATCGTCATTCGTGACCACATATATATGTGTATAGGAGCCATGCATGCAAATATCTGCGTCGGCTATGCTAGCTATATGTCATGTTAAACATCTTTTGAGTGTCGTATTTTGTTTCTTAATTTTGGTAAACGACGTCTCAAGAATCATAAATGAAGAGTTTCTGAAATTATCAAGTTGCAGTTTGGATGTAGTGGAGGGGAGTAAGGAAAGATCCTATGGAGTCAAGTGATAAGGGTGTTTTAATTTGATTCATCAACTTCATACTTAGGCTTGATGAAATATTCTGAAATAATGTGCTTAACAGCAGCTGATCGATGTGATTATTCATCAACTTCTTATTAGTAGGTTTTTATTTTATTTATTTTTTAGTATGGATGTGAGCTAGATTTTTAGTCTATGCCGACGGTATCCAATGACGTGATTCTTAGGGAGTAGGGACCACTGACGTCAATGCTTGGCGTTTTTTTTGGGTTTATTATTCTCTAGTGTTGGGCTTAAGATTTATTTACAATTTGTATTTTATTTACTCTCTAGTGTTGCCATCAATCAAAATCAATTAAAATGAGCTTTGACCAGAAAAACATTTACAACAAAGTGTTATTTAGTAGAGCTCAACCTATATGTATAGCTGTAATGATTGGAAATGAATATTTAACCATTAAAATTGAATTTAGTTGAATTTTTTAATTTTTCCATTAACTTTTCCTCCATTAATAAAAAGTTTTAAAAATTATACTAACCTGACTTCAAAGCTGGATTTATGCTTATATGTCAATATGTGCTTTATCATTCATAAATATATTTAGACGCTCAATTATCTCAGTTATTAAACAATCAACTATTGTCAATTGACAATTGCAAACCCCCCCCCCCTTCCTCTTCTTCCCGATACATCCTCATTTGTCGACCACCATCGGCCTCTCTCTCCTTCATCTCTCTATCCCTCCTATGCCTACCGAACTCCTTCACTTCTTCCCACTCCCGCAGACCTCGTCGCCGCTTCCCGAAACGTCGCTGGATCATCGTCTTTATGGTCAGCCTTCGACCTTTCTTCTAGAACTATGCCCGCCACTGCTACGTCCACCGCTTTATGGTCTACATTCGATGTTTCTGCAACTCTATCCAAGCGTTCCTCCGAAGGTCAGTCTAGGCCATTTTTTTCCGATTGAAGAATTTTTGCACTATTTGGATTGGTTGCTTTTCTGATGTGCAGATTTGTTTTCTGTCTTTCTGTTTAAATATTTGCTCAAAGTTTGGTAGGATTGATGAATCACTAGTTCACAGATCAATATGATTTTTTTGGGGTTGTTTAGCGAGAAGCTCTTGTCTAAGTGACAAAAGAAGAATTCGATAAACCGTTTGCTTTATGCACAAAAAAATATGTTTCTTTGTAGCTGATAGGGATGATTCGCAAGTACTGCAGCTGCAAATACCTTAATTCCCAGGCGACCAGCGGCTCCCATCTCCGACACAACTGTCGTCGTCGACCTGCAGTGCCGTGACTCCCAGTGCCTGTCGTCTGAAAAGTTGGTAGATTGTTATTTGTTTGGGAAAAGATTAGAACTGAATCTAGGGTTTGTGTTTATTTCAAGCGTATGGAAGCAGATTAGGGTACTGTTGGGCTATTGTGACAATTTTGGGTAACTTTTTGTGATAATTGATAGCTAATTTTATAGCAGTAGTTGATATTGTGATTTTTTTTTTTTTTTTGGAGTGTGAATGTTTTTGATCGATAACCAGCTGAATTGTGATTTTTTTTTTGTTGCATTTGTTAGGTTAATTCCAAGCTTCTCCACTGTATTCTCTCCTTTTTTTTTCTGATATCTCTCCTTTTTTTTTCTTATTTTTAAAATTCCAAGCTTCTCCACTGATCTTGACAGGGAGTTGATCATTTCAAGAAAATTCAGTATGCTAGTGGGATTTTGTATAGAGAGTTATTCTTAGAGAATGAGTGAGTGATTTGTCTTGGTTGCTCTCCTGAATCCCTTTTGTAAATGATGATTTGTCTCAAATGTTTGTCTTCAAAATCTCTTAACGGTGTATTGTAGTTATTGATTGTGCATCTAATTGTTTTTGCCATTGTCGTTGTTGGCTTATATGATTAGTTGTTGACCACTGTATTCTTCACTCTCCTCTTCTGCATTTTCATGTCATTGGCAACCATTAAAGCTCTCAAAGATGACTTTGACAATGCTTCAGGACTCTGAAGCTCTACTTCCAATCTAGCAACCTCCTGTTACAAATGCTTAACCTGCTGCTGGTCTGCAACAACCTGACCACACAATGATACTCGTACCTTAACCAATGCATAATGTGTAAATGATCTTTTCTGATGCAGAATATGCCATATGCTTTCTTACTGGTTCTTGTAGCTTCTGAGCTTACATGACAGTAACATCAATATTGCAGGGACACAGAGCTGAGTTGTATGCTTCCCGTGTTGCTAAATGCTTGGCAGCTTTAGACGGACGCGAAAAAGTTGGTGTGGATGACCTCAAGAAAGCTGTTAAGTATCTTTTCTGTAAACTATGTTATCCTTCTATCTGTTTTAATTCAGGTTTATATGCAATTCGAGGAGATTTAAAACTTCCTTGGTGTCAGTAGGTATAGTGCCAAAAACACCAAAGAGGTAAAATGGGATTCCATGCACCTTCCGTAACAGAGGTGAGGGGATCCAAGTATCAGTACGGCATTTGGGAACGAAGAAGTCCTGCCCTTGTCCCTCACCTCCTAAGCGTTGACGAGTCCCATTAGTTATTAGACCCTCAGTTGGATCATCTAAGCAAAAAGAAATAGGTATTTTTACTTTTTACTTTTGTAGAGATGCCATGGTCAAAGTGGAATATGACTTATAATAACTGATTACAATTTTTGAGACTCGTGAATTCTCCAGGTTGAGCTCGTAATTCTCCCTCATTCAATAGTCCAGGAAAGGCCCCCAGATCAGCAAAATCAGCAGCCACCACCTCCTCCACCACCTCAACAGAATCAAGACTCGTCAGAGGAGCAGAATGAGGAGGAAGACCAGGAGGTTTCTCTTCCCCATATCACCAAGTTCTTTGTGATATGGGATTGATTTGTAAACTTGCTATCTGTTCTTTGATGTGTTGTAAATTTTCTTAAAAGGGAGTCTTGCATACTGTAGGATGAAGATGACGAGGAAAATGACGAGGAAAACGAACAGCAGGAGCAAATACCTGAGGAGTTTATCTTTGATGCAGAAGGAGGGTTGGTGGATGAAAAACTTCTTTTCTTTTCTCAGCAGGCTCAGAGACGCAAAGGAAAGGCTGGGAGAGCAAAGAATGTCATATTCTCATAGGATAGAGGGCGTTACATTAAACCCATGCTTCCAAAGGTGCCCTCTGCTTCATAGTTTGTCATTTTACTTGCTTGAAACTCTGTCCTTATCAACCTCTTCCCTTTTCCAAGGCAAGAAAACAAAAAGGAGAAAAGGAATATGAAGAACTGACCGATGTTTCATTTTTCTGGGTCAAATTCCAAGAATCGAGACATTAGGAAATATTTTCTTACTTAATTAGCTTAGATAGTTGCCTTCTATTTTTGTCTAGTGCATTGTTGTACTCGTATACTGTCTTCACTGAAAAGAGTGATTCTGAACAGGGTCCTGTGAAGAGATTAGCAGTTGATGCAACACTTTGAGCAGCTGCCCCATATCAGAAACTGAGAAGGGAGAAATATGTGCAGAAGGAGAGGAAGGTTTTCGTGGAAAAGATGGACATGCGAGCAAAAAGAATGGCTAGAAAAGCAGGAGCCTTGGTAAATTTTTCCTGCTTTCTCCTCATCTGCATTATATCCCAAAGAATCTCAAAGTTTCAACAAAAATGTGGCAGAAGCTTGATAACTGTTGTTTGTGGCTCATGTCTAGCTATTGAAATTACTATCTGAGGAGAAACTTACTAATGTGTTGGTATAGGAAAAGGAAATTCTCACCCTGGTTACCACTAGACCGTTGTTTGTTTCTATTTCTTTTTTCTTTTCTTTTCATTTTTAAAAACTAGGCCATCGTTATTGCTTGTGTCAATGTGGGAATGTCTATCTTGGGGAAGGTTGCCAAACATTGTGGTTCCAGGTTACGATCTTCTTTTTGATTAGTTTCTTTATAATTGATTTTGTCGGTTGTTTTATTGATAAATTTTGTTTTTTTGCTTGTTGATTTGTTGTTTCATTTTTTTAAGTATACTAATTGCACTCTGCCATTTTATCAATAAAACAACCGACAAAATCAATTATAAAGAAACTAATAAAAAAGAAGATCGTAACCTGGAACCACAATGTTTGGCAACCTTCCCCAAGATAGACGTTTTTCCCACAGTAACTTTAATGTTTGTGGCTCATGTCTAGCTATTGAAATTACTATCTGAGGAGGAACTTACTAATGTGTTGGTATTGGAAAAGGAAATTCTCACCCCGGTTACCACTAGACCGTTGTTTGTTTCTATTTCTTTTTTCTTTTCTTTTCATTTTTAAAAAGTAGGCCATCGTTATTGCTTGTGTCAATGTGGGAACAATGTCTATCTTGGGGAAGGTTGCCAAACATTGTGGTTCCAGGTTACGATCTTCTTTTTGATTAGTTTCTTTATAATTGATTTTGTCGGTTGTTTTATCGATAAATGTTGTTTTTTTTGCTTGTTGATTTGTTGTTTCATTTTTTTTTTTTGAGTATACTAATTGCACTCATTCATTCATTCATTCATTCATTCATTCATTCATTCTTTCTGATATTGATTTGATGAATTAAGTGCGAATATGGATTATGTAAATATACTAACATATACTCAACTACATACACAAACTAACAAGCATAAAAGCAATGAATCCATCAAAGCATAACTATTTTCTGATTCTGGAAGTTGTATACAATGCTCAACCAAGCGCTATCATTAATCTAAGAGCCATTTATTACTTAATACTTATATAGTATGTGACAGTTGGTGTTTTTCTGAAATTAGATCAAGGTTTTTCGAGGAAGATCATTGCTTTTGGTTATCGGTGGTTGTTTTACCAATTGGCAAGATTGCAAATACCAGCCAATGCGAATGGTCTTTCTCTTCTCATTCAATGATTATGTTATTTCTTAGTTCGCGTATTCTATGGCGAAAGTGTCAATTGTGATAGCTTACAGTTGTATCTTTCCCACATGGTTTGGTCTGTTTTCCGTTGGGTCAAGGGGCTGTAGTTGGAGGTAGAGTTTAAAATTTTCCTCACAATACATAGTTTAATGATAGATGTTCCTAAGTAATTGCCATTAATAAGTTTCTAATGTTGGTGGGTTTCTCTTACTGTAATGCCCCATGCCTGTTTTAACGATGTTTCTGTGTTTACAACTCCATATGTAGGTGTTAGGAGCTTCAAAATGCGGAGAATCAAGGTTTACTCCTATGGTAAGTCTTTTTTAGAGGACGTGCCATGGTTGTTCTTTTACTAACTACTGATTCCATAATCTTTGCCTTAAGATTTTACATATTTTGTTGTAATAAGAGACTTTTAAGTATTGTCATTGTTTCTTTTTAAATTCAGGTTCGGTTATATTCCCTCAATTAATCTATTTTTCATGTTTTTCCTCCTTGAATCATGGTGAATACGATGTCTCGTTTCTCCTCTCTTGTCTTGATTTTCTGGGTATTTTGATGCTTTGCTACTCTTCTCTATTAGTTGTCAATTTCTGGTCCTCATATCTTCGATTTTCTAGGTATTTGATACTTTTCTATTCTTCTCTCTTGTCTTGATTTTCTGGGTATTGTAAACTCGTATATGGGTTTAGATAAAGTTAATTACTTTAAGTTGTTAATGCTTTGTGTTTGATTCATGGTGATTCTGGTCTCCCCTCTGATACAGTTACAGGGTTGGGAAATTGATTTGAATAGGTCTCATCTTTCAGATGTTACTCGTGATTTTGATGGTGATGCTGATACTGGTTTATGATGTACTGATGACAGTTCGATTACCTGATTCTTCAATACCCGATTCTGCTGAACTTGATTGACATAAACCATTGTCTCTAAGTCAAGAGTTGGATTCTTCCAAGGATGCCTCTTTAGAACATCATTGTTGCCCCACAATCTTTCAAAACTGTAAAGAAACAAGATGTCAATGGAGCTGTCTTTGTGACACTTCTTTCTTTAAATCATCCAGCCTGTGTAAAGATATCAATTGGATTGACTTTGTACGCCTAATTCTCTTGTATTTTGGGTGCATAGCCTTGTGCTGGGGATGTTGAGCCTTTAGATGGAGGCATTCGTCTACTTAAATGTTACATCTCAGTCTCACCTACCTCTGGTCTATTAGATGACTTATTCAAATACATTTGGTGTCACTACAAGGACATTGCATTTTACCAGCATTTTGCAATCATTTGGCTTGTCATATTTGAAACCCTAGTATCTGTGTAGCTTCCATATGTACAAGTTTTGCAGTTATAGAAGTTACTTCGCATAAGGGTGGTTCGCTAATTTTGTTGTATGACAGGAAGTATACACTGGAGAGAACGTTTATCGATCAACTCTTGGAGAGTGCCAAGGATGAGTTATCATGCTGCACTGTGATCAAGGAGATCTAAAGACAAAAATGTCTCTTAAGTTCAAATTCATGGGGTTTTACTGAGTATTACTCAAAGGATTCCGCACAATAGTTTGTGAAGATCAACTTGCACCATGTTGTTAAGGTGCTTTTTTCGTACAGACAGTGGCACAAATGATTCAAATTTAAGGTTAGTTTTCTCCAAATTCTACAATGATTTCCTTAGTGCTCGAGACGGTTAATGTCGTAAAAATTCTACTCTCATGTCAGTTAATGTCCTCATAATTGTACACTAAAATTGTATTCTATTCTTAAAGTTACAAAAGCAACACTATTTGGTGCCCCAATGGCACAGAAAATACATGCAACTTATTCCATGAGGATAATTGTTGCTTATTCGGTTCACGATGCCATTCTTAGTGCAATATCGTTAATTGCCTGGAAACTTCCAAAGCATGCTATTCTTTCTAATGTTGCTCTTTGGACTACTCTAAGCTGCAGGTTTTGATACTCTTTGACATATTAGTACATTCGACTTTAGTTCTGAAATTTGATCATTTTGTTGTGTTTGTTTCTTTGCAGGTGATACTCTTTTAGAGCTTCTAAAAGATCGAACTCTGTTGAATCACATCGTCGGGATAATTTGAGGGCAGCTAAGAATGGTTATCTGAGTTTACTTTTTGGAACAGAAATGAAGCATGATGAAAAACAACCAATGAGCAGAAATAACAAATTGCAGCAGCTTTCCTGCAGAAGACCAAGTTGGATCACTGTTATCGAATGAAACATTTTAGCATGTATACACAATTGTAGCTTTGTTGTACACAAATATGTACATGATCCAATACAAGCTATGTACAATTTACTGATTAACTTTTACTTTTAAAAGCCCGTGCAAAGCACAGGCACCCCCACTAGTAATAATAAAAGAGGGAATAAGCAAGCAGGTGGGCATCACACAACTCCTGCTTGCCTGCTTGCTTTCCTCCTTTCTTCTGCCTTAACTTTGCTCTGTACGGCTGGCTGCTGGTTAGTCCCATTTTAGGGGCTAAATACCACTCGTTTACGCTCAAGTCTATTGCCGTTCCCTAATAAAATGGTTATTTATTACGTGTTTTGTGATTTTTAGGCTTTAAGTTCGGAGAATAATAAAAGGGGGCGAAGTGCGGAAAAAGGCGATAACTCGGCCATCCTGAGACCTTTGGAGCTGATTTGATGCCGTGGTGAAGACCCGGGAAGCAAGGGAGACCAGCCGTGCGTAAAGGAAAGGGATTTCGGGGCAAAAGGCTAAGTATGGGGGCATCCAGGCTCGTAGCGTTCGCTACAACAGCTGTAGCGATCGCTACGCCCCCATACTTAGATGGAGATCACTTGAAGAGCGTAGCGGTCGCTACGCCTATTGTAGCGATCGTTACGAGCCCAGACAGAAGGTTTTGCCCAAGGCCGTAGCGGTCAATACCCCATTCATAGCGCCCGCTACGATGAAGCCCTGATTTTCCAAGTTTTCCTGCTGACGGTCGTAGCGTTCGCTACGGATGATTGACTGGGTCGCTACGCTGGGCATAACGGACGCCTTGGAGCTGAAATGTTCGCCTACTTTGGGTCGTAGCGAATGCTACGATGTCCGTAGCGTTCGCGACGCCCTTATTTCCTGCTTAATTTTCGGCCAAAACGACTGTGTTTTGGCCCTTCTTCCCCTTTGTTTAATTAGCTCGTCTTGTCATTTTGTAGGAGCTGCCTTTTCGGGATATAATTTCTCTCATTTTACATCTTCTACCTTTCAAGAGTTTTAGAATTAGCTTTTTGGGGATTAACTTCTACTTTGTTGATTAATTACTTTCTTCAATCAAGGCCAATTGTTCTTCATCATTTGGGTGTTATTGCTCTTCATTTATTGCCAATTTATTGCTCATCCGTTTAGGTATAATCTCTTTTCTCCTCATTTTAATGTTTCCAAATGTTTTGTTGCTTGTGTTTAGTGTAGTTTTATGTTGTTAATCATAGTGGTTAGTTTTAATATCCATCCTTTGAGTAGAATCATGCTAGGGTTTTATTGGTTATGTATTGCTAATTTCTCCACCATGTCTAGAGGCTAATCTTCTTTGAGGTGAGGGGGTGATTAAGGCCTTAATGAGTTTTGGCTAAGGTGTTTATTGATTAAAGAGTGTTTTAGTTGGAGTAGTCTATTTCCACTTGGTGTCTTCTCATTGGGGGTGGCGGTTCAAGGTCCGAGAGCTCTTTGAATCGTTATACACTCAATGGGAAGCCAAGAGTGGGATAGTTAGGTCTACGCTTACGAGGGTAAGTGTAGGCTTAACTAGGAATTAACGCAATTCTCAACCCCGATGGTCCATGGTGGACATAGGGTAGTTAATTTGAATCTTCCTCGAGGGAGGAGATTCATCGTGGCCCCTTTCCCGCGTTGTTCCATGGATAAATCCAACTTTATGCGCTTTAGTCACGAAAACTCCTTGATCAAAGATTCCATTAAGTGTCTAAAACCCCCGAACCTCCCTTTGTCTAATTATCACCTAGTTAATCATCTTTCTAGTTTTAATTTTGTTATAATCAAAGTGATCTTTGCTCCGTAATTTATTTCTTGATTCAAGGCTAAAACCGAAACAAAATACGAGAATTTAGGCCACAGGCTCCCTGAGTTCGACAATTTACACCGCCCGCAAACCAGACACAAATGGCGCCGTTGCCGGGGAGCTAGTTCCCCTAGCTCCTCGTTGTTTTGTTTCTAGGTTTTTGTTTTGAATCCTTTTACCTGCTTGAGGTTTTGTGAGTCTAGGTCCTAGGATAATTTTACGCGTCCTTGTTGTTGGTGTTGTATGCAGACAAGGTCTCGTAGAGGCCAAGCCCCACTCGTCCCCCTCGACCCCGAGATTGAAGCTTCGGCTCGGAGAGCCCACGGTAGTACTCGTCGACGTCGTTGGGAGCAACGACAACAACAAGCCGCCATGGAAGGCCAAGGAGGCTAGGGCCAAGGAGGTGATCAACCACCAAACCCACCACGTCCCTTAGCTTGGTACAATACACCCACCCCAGGGACGGGAGGCAACCCCATCGTTCTACCTGCTCTACCCAATAATGCCTTGTACGATTTCAAGGCCAACTTTGTGAACATGTTTGAGCAAAACCCATTCAATGGTTTTGACAGGGAGAGTCTCATTGACCATATCGACAAGTTCGAAGAGAGGATCGATTATGTCTAAATACCAGGAGTTCCGCCAAGCTACATGAAGCTTAAGTTCTTTCCATTGACTTTAGCGGGGAAAGCCAAGCTTTGGCTCAATACTTGTCCTCCTGGAACTTATGACACTTGGGAGAAGTTGAGCGGAGATTTCCTCAAGAGGTTCTACACCACCGATGAGACCCATCTTCGACGGAAAGATATCTTCAATTTTAAACAAGAGCAAGGAGAGTCACTTTTTGAGGCTTGGGGACGGTACAAGAATCTTCAACGCAGAGTTCCTCACCACAACTTGGATGATTGGTTGCTCCTTAATACCTTCTATCAAGGGCTCAATGGACATTTGAGAGAGTTGATTGATAATGCCTCGGGAAGAACTTTTCTTGGCAAGACCGCTGAGGAGGCGAATGTTTTCCTTCATGAGCTAGCACAAAACTCTCCGAATCGGGGTTCGGACCGTTCGCGAAGAGGGGAAGGATCTTCATCTAGTGATGCCGTGTTGAAACACCTTGCCGATCAAATCTCGGAGTTGAGTCAAAAGTTTGCCCTCATGGATACCTCGAGGCAAGTCAATGCCGTTCAAGAGATGCAAGACCCTTCATCCATGCTCGATAGCAACATGGTTGAATGCAACATTTGCAATGGGTACCACCCTAATGGTCAATGCCTAGGGTACCACGACATGGAGCAAGCCAATGCCATCTACCCCAACAACAACCTCTCCTATTCCAATAACCATCCCATTAGACCACAAGGAAACCCCGAAGTTTCCCTCCCGGATTTTCTAACCAACCTCAACCTCTTGTTCGCCCTCACGGCCAAAACACATTTCAAAACCCTCCATACCACCAACCCCAATACTTTCAAAACCCTCCTCCATAACAACCTTACTATAACCACACCCCCCCCCCCACAACCATCCTCTGCTACTCAAGATCCGAAATTGAAAGCAATGCTTCAAAAGATTTTAACCAACCAAGAAAACCAGATCAACCAACTTGAGCTCCATGTGGCTCAAATGGCCCAACAATCCGTCCGACCTCCCCAACCTATACCAAGCCAAACCATGCCAAACCCCAACAATGGGAAAGGACAGGAGAAGCAAGTCAACGCAATCCACTTGAGGAGTGGAACTACTTATGAGGGCCCTTCTATGGTAGAGGAGGAACCGTTGGAAGAGAGGAGTGGAGATGTTGTTGACATCACTCATGAGGAGGGAGGTGAGGATAACATTGTTGATGGGAAAGAGGGAAGTGAAGGCATTGAGTCAGTCCAGAAATTGGGAGGAAGGAGCCTAAATCAAGAGTGTTGAGAAGGGGTTGAACATGAGCCGATCACCCAACCACTAAAACCATATAAGCCACCGGTTCCATACCCCGAGAGGCTTGTCAAGGCAAGGATGAAGCTAAGTTCTCCAAATTCATTGATATGCTAAAAAGCTTCACGTGAATATCCCTTTCCTAGATGCGATTTGAGGTCCTGCCAAGAAGTATCTCAAGGATCTCTTGACCAACAAAGGAAGATCCGCATGAGAACACCATTTCTCTTACAGCCGATTGTAGTGCCATCATCTCCAACAAAACTCCTACCAAGTTGGCCGATCCCGGAAGTTTTTCTATACCTTGCTCAATTGGGGAGATGAAGATAGGAAACGCCTTTTTTGACCTTGGGGCTAGTGTGAGTGTCATGCCATGGTCAATATGTCAAAAGCTCCGCCTCAATGAGCTCACTCCAACCACCATTAATTTGCAATCATGGACCGGCCGATTAGGAGGCCAATGGGTATCTTGGAGGACATTAGGTCGAGTTGGTAAATTCTCATCCCTTGTGATTTTGTGATATCGAGATGGATGAGGACCTACATACCCCTATTATTCTTGGGAGGCCATTCTTGGCCACGGCGGGGGCTATGATTGATGTGCAAAATGGGAGACTATCTCTCAATGTGGGGGGAGAGCAAGTAGTGTTCAATCTCGAGGAAGGAAAGAAGCACCCGACATTTGATGACTCATGCTATGCAATTGATTTGGTTGAGGATGCGGTCGATGATTCTTTATGGGAGTCTCTATTCCTCCAAGGTGCTTTTGATGATCCACTTGAAGCAAGCTTGATGGGCACTCGTTCTTCAACAACGGAGGGGGACGATATGAAGTTCTTCACCGACCTTTTGGATGCTACTCCCATTGTTGAGAAGTTTTCCCCGGATGAAACATTTGTGCAATGCATGGAGATCAAGAGGTCGCCACCGAGACCAATCAAGTCAAAGAAATTACCACAAGTTGAGCTCAAGCCTTTGCCATCCACTTTGAGGTATGAGTTTTTGGGTGAGGAAGAAACATTCCATGTGATCATTAATGCTAACCTTGATGGCACTCAAACTTCAAAACTTCTTTGTGTTCTTAGAAAACATAGAAGTGCCTTGGGTTATGCTATTGAGGATCTCAAGGGTCTATCCCCTTCTATTTGCATGCATGCTATCGATCTTATGCAAGATGCTAAACCATGTAGACAACCACAACGTCGATTAAACCCGAATATGCAAGAAGTGGTTAAAAAAGAGATCGTTAAATTGCTTTCCACCGGGATCATTTACCCTATCGCTAATAGCGAATGGGTGAGCCCCGTGCATTGTGTACCCAAGAAAGGTGGCATGACTGTTATTGAAAATGAGCATCAAGAATTGATTAACACTAGAGTTGTGAATGGGTGGCGCATGTGCATTGACTCTAGACAATTAAACAAGGCGACCCTCAAAGACCATTACCCTTTGCCCTTTATTGATCAAATGCTAGAGAAACTCGCCGGTAAATCCCATTTTTGCTTTCTTGATGGCTATTCGGGATTCTTTCAAATATCCATTCACCCAAGAGACCAAGACAAAACCACGTTTACTTGCCCTTTTGGCACCTTCGCATACCGGAGGATGCCCTTTGGGTTATGTAACGCGCCCGACACCTTTCAAAGGTGCATGTCGGCTATTTTCTCGAACCATGTGGGGAGTCTTATGGAGATTTTTATGGATGATTTCAGTGTGTATGGGTATACCTTTGATGATTGTCTTGCAAATTTGGAAAAAGTGTTGATTCATTGTCAAGATGTCAATCTAGTTCTTAACTGGGAAAAATGCCATTTTATGGTTGAGGAGGGTGTTGTCCTTGGCCATGTGATTTCAAAGCGGGGCATAGAGGTGGATAGAGCTAAAGTGGAGGTCATTGAGCTACCACCCCACCATCACAAGGGGTGCGTAGTTTTTCGACACGCCGGTTTTACCGCGATTTGTCAAAAACTTTTCAAAATTGCTCGACCTCTCACCGAGCTTCTATGCAAGGATGCCCTTTGTCTTTACTAATGAGTGTCTTGAAGCGTTTGAAATTGAAGGAGGCTGACCACCGCACCAGAGTTCAACCACCGGACCGAGCTTACTGCTCGATGTTATGTGCGATGCTAGCGACTATGCCGTGGGGGCATGCCTAGCACAAACCAAGGATAAGCAACCAAGGGTCATTTATTATGCAAGTCATGCCTTAGACGCCGCCCAACGCAATTATACCACTACGGAGAAGGAGTTGTTGGCTATTGTTTTTGCATTGGACAAGTTTCGCCAATACCTTTTGATTTCCAAAGTAGTGGTGTACACCGATCACTCGGCTTTGAAGTATCTACTAGGCAAGAAGGAGGCCAAGCCGAGGCTTATTCGTTGGTTGCTACTAATGCAAGAATTCAACATTACCATCCAGGACAAAGCCGGTTCCAAAAACGTGGTGGCCGACCACCTTTCACGAATCCTTGTCGAATTGGAGTCCCGACCTATCAATGATTCTTTTCCGGATGAGAAGTTGCTTCCTATCCAAGAGGAGACCCCGTGGTTCGCCGACATTGTGAACTACCTTGCTTCGGATGTGGTCCTGCCCGAGCTCCATTTAAACCAAAGGAAGAAATTCTTTTGTGACGTCAAGCACTATATTTGGCACGAGCCTTACTTGTTCCGCATATGCAATGATGACCTATATAGAAGATGCATAGCTCAAAGCGAGGTTCCGGAGATCTTAAATCATTGCCACAACAAGCCATGTGGAGGACATGGGGGAAAGGATAAAACCACATCCAAGGTTCTTCAATGCGGATATTGGTGGCCGACGCTTTTCAAAGATGTAGAAGTTCATGTCAAAGCTTGCGATGAATGCCAAAGAGTTGGGAGTCTTTCTAGGAGAAATGAAGCACCCTTGACCTATATACTTGAATGTGAGATTTTTGATGTGTGGGGTATTGACTTCATGGGCCCATTTCCTTCGTCAAGGGGGAATGAATACATTTTGGTGGCGGTTGATTACGTCTCCAAATGGGCCGAGGCAATTGCAAGCCAAAGATGTGATGCCAATACGGTCTCCAAGTTCTTCAAGAGGATAATCTTCCCTAGGTTCAGCATCCCACGAGTGGTCATTAGTGATAATGGGCCTCACTTTATTGAGAAGAAATTTGAGGCATTGCTCAAGAAGTATGGGATGAATCACAAGAGAGGATTGCCCTACCACCCCCAAACTCAAGGGCAAGTGGAGATCACAAACCGGGCTATTAAGGAAATCCTTCAAAAGACCGTTGCGTCTTCAAGAAAAGATTGGGCGGACAAACTTGATGATGCTCTATGGGCGATAGACGCATTCAAGACTCCCATAGGCACCACCCCTTACCGGTTGGTCTATGGTAAGACATGCCACTTCCCGGTGGAACTCGAATACAAAACATTTTGGGCGGTAAGGAAAGTGAATTTTGATGCAAAGGCCGCGGGGGAGAAACGGTTGTTCCAATTGGAAGAATTGGAGGAGTTCCGCCAGCAAGCTTATGAGAATAATCGGATCTACAAGGAGAGGACAAAGGCTTGGCATGACAAGCATCTCAATTACCGAAACTTCAAGGTGGGTGATCAAGTATTGTTGTACAATTCTCGCCTCCAACTCTTCCCGGGCAAATTAAAGACCAAATGGTCGGGACCCTTTGTCATTGTCAAACTCCACCCGGGTGGAGTTGTGGAGTTGGAGAACAAGAAGGGGGAAACTTTCAAAGTGAACTCTTCCAAGGTCAAACCATATGTCATGAGCGAAGAGTATGCGGGGACTATGGTGACTTTCCTCCCCGATACCTAATGTTAAGATCCGGTCAATGGTCAAGCTAAGGACCTTAAGCAAGCGCTTCATAGGAAGCAACCCATGCTTGTAATGAGGAATTAGTTCTACGGATCGCTCGCTACGGAGCACTCCTTGTCTTTCTGTTTGGCCACTGTTTAGAGCATAGCGTTCGCTACACTCGCGTAGCGCCGCCATGCATCGATTCACGACTTTCTCGCTCGCAATGTCTCGGGCATAGCGTTCGCTACGCAGCCCGTAGCACTCGCTACGGATCGATTCCCAGATCCTCGGCACTAGGCGTAGTGAACGCGACGCACCCGCGTAGCGAACGCGACGCCTAATTTTTACGCAGACTGTAAAAGGGGAATTTCGACCCCCTTTCATTTCCCTTCACTTTTCACTCCCAAATCGCCCCACACTCTTATTTCCTCTCCAACCTTCCACAACTCTAACCCTCAAAACCACCATCTTCATCCTTCTCTACTCATTCTCCACCAAAAAGACCATCAATCTTCCTCCATAAACTCCATTTCCACTCTTCTCTTCTCACCTTTTGCATCTCAACATACCCCTTTTCACTTTCTTCCTCTAGCATTTGAACTCTTTATTTAGTTGGGTTTTAGAGGAAGCAAAGCTTGAATCTTCCAAGCATTCTCTCAAGCATTCATTCATCAAAAGAAGAAAAAGTGAAAAAATGCCTCCACGACCTAGCAAGAGGGTGCGGGATAGAGCTTCATCCTCAAGGGCATCACCCATTATTGACCAAGGAGATGAAGGTAATGACTTCCCCGATTTTCCTACCCAAAAAGCTGAGCCTTTACGCTTAAGTTTGCATGCTAGGCATAGAGTTACCGTTCAAAATGATAGGCATGCTCGAAGGTTAACACCGTTCAAAACTAGGAATATATGTTTTCCTTATGTTTATGATGTTGAAACGTGCAATGAACACCACTTGGGGCCTAGCATGGAACATTTAATTGGGGTAATGGGGTGGGAGCAATTCGTTCAAATTCGTGCACCCCAGAGGGATCAAGCAATTTATGAGTTTCATTCATCTTTTGAGTTGTTGAATGATGGGACGGTGATGCATGTTTTATCATGGTGGGCAACAAGCCCATTGAGTGTGATCTTGTAAAGTTTAATAACTTGTTGGTTTCATTAACGGAGGCTTAACCTATGGCCAAGCCTCGGTCTTCAATGAGGAGGCTATGCGGAAATAACTTGTCATGGAGAACTTTAATTAGGGCCCCAAATGGGGATGTATTGTATTATGATGTTCGGGTTCCAAATCCCGAGATTTTTGTAATCCCGCCGTTAGGGTCTTCCATAGGTTAATTACAAATTCGGTTTCGCCAGACGATGACGGTAGGGAGAAGGTGCGGAAGGACGACCTAGCTATTTTGCACTATGCTTTACATGGTCGCCGAGTCAACACGGATCGTATTCGCATCAACTTAAGCAAATGTCTACCGATGGTGCGGAACTTGTATAGCATTGGGTCACATTATTACCCACTTCCTATACCGGTATGGGGCCCGATAACCCCATACCTCGCCGCTGACACGCACTACATTCCGTAACCCATGGACCGACGCCTCGCCACTTCCGCTTTTTCTCTGTGAATCCATCGCCTCCAGATTCTCTACCACCACGGGTCCGTCCCCAAAGCCGTGACTACTCCGAACCAACAAGCCCCTCGTTTAATCGATGTGCGGGATCAAAACAATTGGTCTTGCGGGCAAGAGCAAACTCCTAGGCTTGTTGGTGGGGATAGGAGGTTCATAATGCCTCCTTTTGAGAGGGAGTTGGAGCAGCTGCGGGAGGCGGCTGAAAATCAACGCGGGGCACCGAGGCGAGGTGCAGAGAGGGCGGCCCAAGAAGAGAATGTTGTGGAGCAAGGACAAGGGTCGGGAGGCCAAGACGGTTGGGTTTTGCGTCAAGAGGATTTTGATGGGCTGTGAAACGACGTGAGGGACCTTGCCGGTTCCATGAATCAAATGATGATTGCCCAAACGCGAACCTATGACTCCTTGACGCAATTAAACAATCGGGTGGGTCGCTTGGAGAACATCGCGGATGACTGGGCCTACTACCACTACGTTGTCATGGGTCATCCGCCGCGTGATCCGGGATGGGTCAACCCGTACTACCCACCACCTCCTCCTCCTGAAGGAGATCCACCCTCATGATTGTAAGCTTTATCCCCTCCCCACTCTCTCTCTATTTATTTGATTTATCATTTGATTGTTTGTGGGGAGGTGTGCATTTAGTGGGTGGGTGGGATGTTCTTGTGTTCCCGTCCCTTGTCGGTTTTATCGAAGATTTTGTTGTCTTATCTGTGATCACCGTCCATCCCTACCTTCATCCATCTTCCATCATGATTAGATTGGTTTTGGTTAATCACTTGCACTTAGCTCCATCAAGTGCAAGGTGATGTTTCACCCTCAACAAGCCGCCTCAAATTGATTGAAAACGAGGTTGAGGTTATCCAGGCAATGTATATAGCTTTGTTCTTGCATATAGATTTGTTTCCTGCATTTTCCTTTGTCCATTTGGACATTTTTGTATATTTCTTTTGCATGCAGATTCGATTGCATTTCGATACGTTGCATTTTTCTTCTAACCTTGTTAGTCTTAGCCTTTCTTTTGTGATCGTGGTCCGAACTTTGGTTACACATTGGAAACATACAAGGTAATGCGTGCTCCACCCTTTTCTATTTTGTACATATTTCGTGTTTTTGTTTGTATAGTTTGTTTTCTTTTTGCATGCTTGTTTTTCTTTTGGTGGCGCACTAGTATGCTCTGTGTTGGGTTTTCTTGTTGTTGGAGTAGTGTGGGCGCCACCCCTTTTTATGTGTTAGATGTTAGTATATATGTTTGCTTGTTTTCCTTTAGGTGTTTGTACATATGTTTGTTTTTCCTAGTTTTTCTACCCTTCATGAGACACCCTTCCCACAATGAGGACATTGTGGATTTTAAGTGTGGGGGGGGGGGGGAGATCATTATGTTTTGGCTAGAGCTCCTAGTCTTTTTGAGTCCTTTTTGTTTCTTTTTCTTTCTTAGAAAAGTTCGAAAAAAAAAGTGAAAAAAGTGCTAAAAGTTGAAAAGAAAAAAAAAATCGAAAAGTTTTTTGTGTGAAAGAGTAAAAAGGGGAGAAATGTTGTGAAAAACCCAAAAGTTTCTTTCTTTTCTTTTTTTTTGAAGATGTTTCCATTCACAGTTTTGTAGATAGTTGTCTAATTTGCCGATTCAGTTGGTTGGAAGCGGCCGGTATGAATAAATAGAGATCTTAGGAAGGATTTTTGCCATGACTTATCTCTTTTAGACCTATACATGGAATGGGAAAGCGTAATTCTCAAATCTTACACGCTTTGACTGTGTCTTCTTACCTAAGTTAGACGGTTTAGTTGTTCAATTGCTTAAGCTCTTAATTAATACATTAATCAAAAAAACTGTCGGGCCTACCGTCATGGGTTGGTTTGGGTGGATCGGCACCCTATGCCCCTTAAGTGCAATGACTCACGTATGGAGAAACCCAGCAGGGAGGGTAGCCCTTTGCAAAGGCCGGTGCTTAAATCCCGCAAAACCCGACGCAAACACTCTAAAAGACACAAAGCGGATTGAGTGGAAAGAAAAGAGTGTAGTTTTTGCAATGAAAGAAAAGAGCGAAGCAAGAAAAAAAAATTGAGCAAAAGAATCGTAAGAAGAGCAAGAAAAAGCAAGAAAAGGGAAGAAAAATAAAAAAAAGAAAGAATAGAGTGGTGTAAGAAAAAGAGAAAAAAAAAAGGTTGAAAGAAAAACCAAGAGTGAAGTAGGATAGAGAATTTCGAGCTTGAGCATGAGAACAACTCTGATTGTCTGGTTTAGGATAGGAAAGACCGACTAGAGCCCACTTGCACATATTCACGAGGTGTCTTGCTCAGCAGGAAGTGTTTTGGTTCAAAATCTCAAAGATTGCTAGTTTTCCAACCTTCGTGTCTTAATTTGTTTGTACTTGTTTCTTCCAATTGATTGTTGAGGCGGGTTGGGGAACTAGGTGCATGATTGGGGATGGGAGTATTTTCTTTGTTTTTGTTTGGCTTTGTTTTTCGGTTTTCACTTCTCTTTCTTTCCCCTTTTTCCTTTTTCTTTGGCTTTTGTGTGCACAGCCGCTACAAACCCTCACGAGTCCACCTCGTCCACCTGGGCTACCGGGGGGGTTTAAAGGGCTTGGTGCATATGCTAAATGCATCCGCGATTCCTGCGAAAGTGAGTTAGGTGTTTATGTTTTCTAGTTTCTTAGGTTTCTTTCGGTTAGTTTTGCTCGGGACGAGCAAAAGTCTAAGTGTGGGGGGGTGTTTAGTCCCATTTTAGGGGCTAAATACAACTCGTTTACGCTCAAGTCTATTGCCGTTCCCTAATAAAATGGTTATTTATTACATGTTTTGTGATTTTTAGGCTTTAAGTTCGGAGAATAATAAAAGGGGGCGAAGTGCGGAAAAAGGCGATAACTCGGTCATCCCGAGACCTTTGGAGCCGATTTCATGCCGTGGTGAAGACCCGGGAAGCAAGAGAGACCAGCCGTGCGTAAAGGAGAGGGATTTCGGGCCAAAAGGCTAAGTATGGGGGCATCCAGGCTCGTAGCGTTCGCTACAACAGCTGTAGCGATCGCTACGCCCCCATACTTAGATGGAGATCACTTGAAGAGCGTAGCGGTCGCTACCCCCATTAGCGATCGTTACGAGCCCAGGCAGAAGGTTCTGCCCAAGGCCGTAGCGGTCGCTACCCCATTCATAGCGCCCGCTACGATGAAGCCCTGATTTTCCAAGTTTTCCTGCTGACGGTCGTAACGTTCGCTACGCCCTCCATAGCGTTCGCTACGGATGATGGACTGGGTCGCTACGCTGGGCATAGCTGACGCCTTGGAGCTGAAATGTTCGCCTGCTTTGGGTCGTAGCGAACGCTACGATGTCCGTAGCGTTCGCGACGCCCTTATTTCCTACTTAATTTTCGGCCAAAACGACTGTGTTTTGGCCCTTCTTCCCCTTTGTTTAATTAGCTCGTCTTGTCATTTTGTAGGAGCTCGTCTTGTCATTTTGTAGGAGCTGCCTTTTCTACCTTTCAAGAGTTTTAGAATTAGCTTTTTGGGGATTAACTTCTACTTTGTTGATTAATTACTTTCTTCAATCAAGGCCAATTGCTCTTCATCATTTGGGTGTTATTGCTCTTCATTTATTGCCAATTTATTGCTCATCCATTTAGGTATAATCTCTTTTCTCCTCATTTTAATGTTTCCAAATGTTTTGTTGCTTGTGTTTAGTGTAGTTTTATGTTGTTAATCATAGTGGTTAGTTTTAATATCCATCCTTTGAGTAGAATCATGCTAGGGTTTTATTGGTTATGTGTTGCTAATTTCTCCACCATGTCTAGAGGCTAATCTTCTTTGAGGTGAGGGGGTGATTAAGGCCTTAATGGGTTTTGGCTAATGTGTTTATTGATTAAAGAGTGTTTTAGTTGGAAGAGTCTATTTCCACTTGGTGTCTTCTCATTGGGGGTGGCGGTTCAAGGTCCGAGAGCTCTTTGAATCGTTATACACTCAATGGGAAGCCAAGAGTGGGATAGTTAGGTCTACGCTTACGAGGGTAAGTGTAGGCTTAACTAGGAATTAACGCAATTCTCAACCCCGATGGTCCATGGTGGACATAGGGTAGTTAATTTGAATCTTCCTCGAGGGAGGAGATTCATCGTGGCCCCTTTCCCGCGTTGTTCCATGGATAAATCCAACTTTATGCGCTTTAGTCACGAAAACTCCTTGATCAAAGATTCCGTTAAGTGTCTAAAACCCCCGAACCTCCCTTTGTCTAATTATCACCTAGTTAATCATCTTTCTAGTTTTAATTTTGTTATAATCAAAGTGATCTTTGCTCCGTAATTTATTTCTTGATTCAAGGCTAAAACCGAAACAAAATACGAGAATTTCGGCCACAGGCTCCCTGAGTTCGACAATTTACACCGGTCTGCAAACCGTTGTACAGCTGCCTGCATACTTTCAGTGCAATTGGATGCATCCACGATAGGTGTTTAGCAGGAAGACATGTGTGGCTGTTCTCTTCTTGTTTGTGTTGTCTTCCTCCCTTCTTCCCAGCTTGTTTCTATTTTTACGTGTCGCATTCGCCTGCTCCCTCCTTATGTCTTCAACACTCCAGTAAATTGGAATTTTCATGGGTTAACCATGACCAACAACTTAATCGCAAGTTTCCATCTCAATTTCACCTTTTCATGTGTGTCGAGGGATTAGCGTTGGTCAATCTATCCTCCTCCATAGCCTAGAATTGTCACAAAATCATTGTCCATGTAAATCTTGGATGGTTAACGGTATTCGAGTTAATCCAGTACTTGCTAGATTAACCACATTATTTTCCTGGGTTAACCTTGCCCAACAACTTAACTACAAGTTTCCATCTCAATTTAACCTTTTCCAGGGCACATCAAGGGATTAGAGTCAGTTAACAATCTATCCCAATTACCCTAGGATGGTCACAAAATCATTGTCCATGTAAATCCTGGATGGTTAACCCACAAACTGTTCAGGTTAACCCAGTACTTGCTAGGTTAACCACATTATTTTCCTGGGTTAACCGTGGCCAACAACATTTCAATTTAACCTTTTCTAGGGCGCGTCAAGGGATTAGAGTTGGTTAACAATCTATCCCTAAAGCAAGCAAAATACAGGCATTGGAACTATTTTATTAGAAAATATTGAAATATATCTGTCATAGATGCAAGCCATACTTATTTAGGGTTTCGTACTCCCATCCAATTCTATCGAAAACACCCCATGGAATCATGCTTTCTACTAATCACATCACAAATTCCAACAGTCTTTGTGTTTAGGGTCTCAACAAGCCATGAACGGATCCATCAAAGGGAAAGTGAAGCAAGACATGATTGAAAGAAATCGATGAAAATGGAAGACGTTTCCTATCGGAAATGCGTCACCAAAAATAGAAAAGATTACTGCTATCAGCAATGTTAAGTTCTTAGTAACTTTGGATAGCTTGGAGGAATTACAAAGGGTAATTCAGGAGCCTAAGGAACTCAATGAGTTCTTTCAAGAAATCAGAGAATGAGGTGCATGTTAATAGATTGACAATCTCAACTCTCAGTTAGTCTTTGTGTTGTTTCTCCGATTCAATTAGTCTCTAAGTGGGTTTCTCAATAGATTGACAATCTATGACATATGAGAGTACTGTATTTTTATCTTAGTATTGTATTGAATATCCTTGGAAAGACTGGATGAGGAGGCTCGTAGAGCTACGAAGCTTGTGTGTCGGTTAAATTTGTCTCGTGATGATCAGGAGACTGTGGCTAAAGCTTTCAGAGATGATATGCTGGAAAAAAAGAAGGATCTTATTAGATAGCTGATTTTCTTTTGCTTTGTCGTAGTCCGTTATTGCGGTTTTATGTTTTGTTCTTTGGTTGTTGAATTCTAGGTGTTATGTTGTCTTTGCGGTTCTTGTAGCATCTTTGATGCATCCTTAGCCTTTTTGGCTTGCTAATTATCGGAAAAAAAAAACAAAACAACAGGTGTCTATTCTCCATGACATCAACTAGATGGTATATTCTGTTAAGCTTATATCGCTTTCCCTTATTTTGGGTATAACTATTCTACATGCAAATCTTGAATGGTTAACCCACAAACTTTTCAGGTTAACCCAATACTTGCTAGGTAACAATATTAATTTCCTAGGTTAACCATGACCAACTTAACTACATGTTTCCATCTAAATTTCGCCTTTTACAGTGTGCGTAAAAGGATTAGGGTTGGTCAACAATCAATCCCCCATACCCTAGGAATTTCCTGGGTATTTTTTGATAATGTTGTGTGTTTGAGAGTAAGAGATGGCCCTCATTGAAGCATCCAGGTAATATTAGCTTAGCCATCTATTGCTTGTTCTGTTAATTCTTATCTATGTTGAATTATTGATCTAGCATGACCTCTCCTTGTCTTGTACTCTATAAGGGAGAAGGAGCAAAAGCGAACGCATCAGGTAAATTGGCTCGATTATTATTGACATTGGCTTCCACCATGCATGACTTCCCCTTGTCTTGTACTTGGGTATTAATGACAAATTGCTTTGAATTTTTATACTTTTTTTTAGGTTATTGTAAGTGAATGATGTTTCAATCAAGAGCCTGAGTGCAAAGCCATGTTCTGATTATTGGTTTCCCTGTAATTGAAAACATACTCTTACATTAAGTTTGATTTTGAGACCTTTGTTCAACTTAATGATGCTTTAAATATTTAGTGACTTAGTTTTGCTCAACTTTAATTTGTCATGTAGTTAAGTTGTTGGTCATGGTTAACCCAGGAAAATAATGTTGTTAACTCAACAAGTACTTGGTTAACGTGAACAGTTTTTGGGTTAACGATCCAGGATTTGCATGAACAATGATTTTGTGACCATCTTGAGAGTGAGGGATATATTGTTAACCAACCCTAATCCCTTGACGCACCCTTAAAAAGGTTAATTGAGATTGAAACATGCAGTTAAGTTGTTAACCCAGGAAAATAATATGGTTAACCGGTAATCAAATCGGTTAACTTGATTTTGTGGGTTAACCATCCAGGATTTGCATGAACAATGATTTTGTGACCATCTTGAGAGTGGGGGATATATTGTTGACCAACCGTAAATTCCCTAATCCCTTGACGCACCCTTAAAAAGGTTAATTGAGATGAAAATATGTAGTTAAGTTAGTCATGGTTCAATCCGATTTTTGACCGGTTCAACCCGGTTTTGACCAATTCAAGCAATTTTCATGCCGGTTTAATTATTTTAGTAGCTTAATTATTCTTGAAGTATATGAAATTTTTTAATTCGTGACCGGTTCATGCCGGTTTTGACTGGTTCAACCGGTCTAATCCGGCCAAACCGGTCCGACCGATTGAACCATTACCCCACTGGGTCAACTGGTCCGGTTCTGACAACATAGACCCTAATCCCTTGACGCACCCTTAAAAAGGTTAATTGAGATGAAAATATGTAGTTAAGTTAGTCATGGTTAACCCAGGAAAAAATTGTGGTTAACCCAGCAAGTACTGGGTTAACTTGAACAGTTTGTAGGTTAACCAATTTTTCAATTAACTGGGGTTGAAGCGAGCAATCCAAGGATTTATCACAATTGCAAAAGATAAAGATTAATAATCTTTAAGAGGAGCAAGCTCGCCCCATAAATTGACATGCACATCTCATTGTGCCGCCATGCAAAACTCGTGCACCCGCCAACAAGCTGAAAAGGATTTGCTTACTGCTAAAAATTGGAATGCCACTTCACAGTGAAGAAAGATAGTAACTTGCTTGACCCAATTTGGCAAGATAGCACTAAAGAGAAGAGTATGAACTTTGCTAAGATCCCCACCTTTAAATTATGGCAAGTTACACTATAAATCAAGTAACGCCTCAGGGTGTGGATGGTACCCAATAGAGAAGATGCAAAAAGTGGCAGTGGAAACATGTACACTAATCAAATGAAATATGAGATTAGTCCCTTCAAAGTGGTAGTGGTGTTATAACCTGGCACTTTGATCAATACTTTCAACAAGAAAAGCAGGCCATGACAAAGCACAAACTAAACTACAACGGAAGTTTTTTTTTTTTTAATCCACCAGGCAGCTAGATGCCAAAACTGCAAGTAAATATGGATGAAAATTTTCAAGGAAATATGTTCACTACCCCACTTTGTATAGCAACTCCCATTATGGGTTTGGGAACATCCAAATGTAAGCAGTCTTCCCTTAGTGTGCGGAGAGATTGATTCCAAGATACGTACAAAAAGATTTTTGAGAAAAAATTTGTGAATTTTGAGTCATTTGAAAATCTAGCAAAACCAATTCTCAAAGGTTCACAATAGAAAGCAAGATCGAATGACTACAAAGGTAAGAAAAGCTCATATAAGAAACTAGCTATAATTACGGCACATCTAGATAGCAACACAAGAATACTTTTAAATTACTCCTGGACTCAACTAAAAGCAAGTAACCTGATGCCTAAGTCCGGAAACTCCAGTCCTAAACCTCCAAAGACTCCTATTTTGAGTAAATCTCCTCTGCCAATCCTAAATCCTAAATAGTAAATATGTCCACTTTCCAAGTTAAATAAAAGTCAATATAGAATAAGTCTTCTTTGTTATGGAGTGAGGTTGATTATAGTAAATTCTCAGTAGAATGTACTCGCTACTTGGATTAAGTTGGAAGCAGATAGGCCTTTCAACATAGGGTCCGCCTTAAATACTATCTATATAGTTTATTGCACATGTAAGACTACTCACATTTACAGCCTGCCCCCACCCGCAGCAGGCAGACGAATGGTGAAATACTGAGGGCAAAAAGCAATAGTTTGTTTTGGTTAAAAGAGAAAGATGATTGTCCCAACCAACAATCCACAACGGACAATTTCCACACTATACTACAGAAAAGATCAAAATAAGGATAACAGATAACAGTGAGATATCAATCCCAACCTTCTCTCCAGAAGCAGGATCAGTCACAGGGTTCTCAACTGCAACCGGCCTTACAAAAACATTACCCCTGGTAGCACGAAACAAGATCCTCTCGAATGCCATAGACTTGTCCCTGGGTACAAGCCCGGTGAAAAAACCGAGTTGCATTGGCTTTGATGGATCAACTGACTTGTCCTGAAGAGAAATCCACCATCAATAACATCAAAAGTGACAAGGCAACACTAACAAAAACAATAGAACACATAGCTCAAACTTACTTGCTCCGAAAGCAAAGGTGTCTCGAGGGAATCGTCTGCTTGCCGTGATTCACTTTCCCTCTGCTGAGCTTCTGCACTTCTTTGAGCAGAATGGAAAAATTCTCCAGCCCAAAGGAAAGACGTAATGACATATATAAAAACTGGTATCAGAAAATGGCAGGCAGCCCAGAATTGCGCATGACAATGACATAAGAGAAGCCGGATGTATAGCCTATAGAAACATCTACAACTAGAATTATGAGATAATAAGAATTGCACATTTGCATGATCAAGCAAAACCCTCAACTTGCTTCAAACACAAGGGAAAGGATGGATTTTAGGCTTCATAACACTCCTTCTGGGGACTCAAATCACTGGTGGTATAGAGCGATCCCGATATTCCATATGGCAACTGGCAAGACCTATAAAGTTAGCAGACGAGGGGTGGGGGAAATAATACCTATTAAGCCTCCCACAAATTACCCTAACAGGAGGAATTTGTGGCCTTGTCTCCCATGGGGTTTGAAACTTTGAAACCAAATGGCAAGATTGGTTCCTTAAGGAAATTAGGCATCAGGGACAACCAGTAACCACCTTACCAAAAGACTTGGTTCCCAGGAGCTAACATAAACAAACAAATTTGCAAAGGTAGTTGTATAACAAGTGTTGTGATTATATTATGCTTACTATTGCAGCTTCCTGCTAAAAGACATAACAGGTTGAAGGGAAATGCCTGTGTTGTGCCTCAGTCATCTTAGAGTGATCACAAACTTAGGTGATTGGTTTTGTAGCTTGATTATATGGCAGATTTTTATTTTTTTTTAATGGATTGCACGGTAGCTGTGTTTCCAAGTTCTGACAGCTTGTCAGCTTTCAATAAATATTTCAAAGCAAGGATATAACATCACCACTCAAAGTTCAAATCAAGAAATACAAACCTTCTGCAGAACAATTTTATACTCCATAAGTTCATTATAAGCACACTGTAACTTGTCATTGTTTGCATTCATCTCCGTCAAATCAGCTTCCAAATCTGCAAGTTTTACCTACAGAAAAATAAACATATTCAGTTGTTTCTACTAGCCATGCTGACTCCCAACAAAACCAAAGTGTAATGAAAATAAAGAGTTTCTAATATACCTCCAAATCAT
Source organism: Portulaca oleracea (assembly GCA_029582165.1). Classification (NCBI taxonomy): domain Eukaryota; kingdom Viridiplantae; phylum Streptophyta; class Magnoliopsida; order Caryophyllales; family Portulacaceae; genus Portulaca; species Portulaca oleracea. The sequence goes on along the minus strand of CM055883.1, from coordinate 7,081,527 downwards.
CCACTTTCATAACATTTCGGGTGACAACCTTTGGTGGGGTTGTAATCCCAGCATTTGACATTTGTTCTCTGAAATACCGCAACCTACGCGCCATTTCTCCACATTTTTTTGTCTTCACAACAAAAATAAAGATTTGAGTGAAGGTAATAAGCAAAGGTGCAGTTCAAAAACATGATAGCCAACAGGGAGAAGTGTGCACTAAACAACCTAAGAACCAGCCAAATCAATGATTAAAAGCAAGAGCAACAATTTTACCGGGTTATAATAATCTAGATTCCAGAGTTCAAGTTGGGCAGGAGAGCCACAGTAGAAGCAGAAAGAGGATGGACAAAAAAGTTCAAAATTAAATCACTTAAAAAATTAACCAACTAAACACAGGATATCTACAGATCAGCCAAATAAAAATGTCACAGAAACGTAGTCATTAACGAATGGTATAGTGAGACTCGTGCTAAATACAATCAAAGGTGGTGTCAGTAATATGGTTTAGGATTTTAGAACTATGTGTCACAAAGATACCAAATTTATAGGCAATGGCACCACCGAAAACTTAAATATACCTGATTTGCATAAGTACGCTGGAAAGGGCTCTTCTCCACATTTAACTGGAAAGGGAAAAAAACCATTAGAGGTAAGCGTGATTGCATGAACAGTAAAGCACAAAACTATGCAAGTAGCATGAGTCCCCTCTTTTCTTTGGAAAGATTTATGAGCAGAGAATATATGCAGTTTTTGACACTCATCAAATATATGTTTCAAAGCAATCTGAACAACTATTCTCAGGGCATTAACTTGTTTCTGGAAAACATATCCAAAATAGGTGAGCAAAGAAAGAGCTACATACCCATAACTTGTTTCTGAATCTAGGCATTAAAAACATCTGGCACCTTGTGAACAATGTGAATGTACGAGTTATCAGGGTTTATTTTTCACATTGGCAAGTCGGTCCACACACTAAGCGTCGTCAGAGAGTGTAGACCCAAGGGGGAAATAGACAGGAGAAGAGGGGTAACAAGATCATATCAACGCCGAGGACACAACCTAAGCTAGCACTTCATTACTTGAGGACAGTAATCTAGAGCTGAAAATTGAGTCCAAAAACTCAATATTTCAATTGCATGCTTGAAGTTGCGGACTATATGTTTATCAAATGAGGGCAATAATGTAGTGGCAACCCCTAATCCAAACATGCTGACATGCCTTGTCAGGTGAATATCAAATTAGGCTTGAAATTAATGTGGATGCTGCATGATTTCCCAGCTTGATTATGCATTTAGATTGATTACTGATAGTCCGGCCAACGTGTTTGATCTCTGAAAAACCTTTAATAGCACATATCTAATCTCGAATCGTTTACCATATGGTTTCATAACCACATAAGATAAGCTACCAAAAGGAAAGTTCTGATCAATAAGGGAACCTGCTCTTTTTGTATGTCATTTCAGAGAAACGGTTCGGTCAGGAGATTCAACCCTGTATTGTGCTCTTCTAGGAAGCACCACTAACCTGGGTTCTTCATCGGATGGCAATTTCCTATCACCTGCATTGCATGAGATTCACTCTGTAAATCAAGATGTAGAAATCAAGCCTTGAGTTATCATTTATTCCAGACTCTCTGAGAGTGAAAAACAGGCTACAAGTAGGTTTAACATTTGCCAAAGCAGGCACTCGAGCCTATGGCAAATTTGAGTATAATTTTGTAACATACAACTTGTATGTCGATCGTGTATCGACTCTTTCCACAATCTGAGACGAAAAACTCTCAATCTCGATGATTGATTTCAAAAGATTCGCTACATTCTGATGTTTACTGATCAATCACACATTGGATGACAGATCACGATTCATAAACTGTTTGATTACATAATCTATAGAATCACACTAATATTTACCCAGGGGGTACATCATCCATGACAGACCATACAATGAACATATTGCTAATCCTTTATAACATTGGAGAAAGATGTCAGATTAGCGCGCAAAACTGACAAACATATCCTCCATCGATAGTCATAATATAAACCCATCGATAGTCATAATATAAACGATCCTGCATTTACACCAAGGAGTCAAAATCCCAGAAACCGACATTCATTTACACCAAGGCGACCAACACCATCTTTGATGGCATCCGTTATAACTCCAGTTACCAGTACAACATACAAAACACCTGACATTCACTAAACCCTTTTCAGAGCCTACATAAGCAAGAGCATAAACACAACTCAACAGCCAAGAAAAAAATACAAAAGTTACCTAAGATTGCATGATGAAAGTCATAAACTTCCCGTCTCTTGAAATAGAACCCATGAAAAAACATAAGAGGCACCACTATGGCAATGATCTGGTGTGAAATTCCAATGTCAAAAGTTGTAATGTAAGAATACCAAACCCAAAACCAGAAGACAAAGAAATAGCAAAGACAAACTATGTAGAGCACATACAGGATTTTCCTTGCCCCTTTATTCACTACCTTTGCAATCAATGAAACAGATCCAATGTGTCTCAGTCACAACTCACAAATCACAATGCATAGCATCAAAGCCTCGAAGGTAATATCAAGTCAGTGCTCCTTAGTTCTATGCAATATGCATCAAATGCCATGTTTCATACCATTGTTAGATACTACGTTCCACCAATTTGCCTAAACATCATACACCCAATTCCCCTCATTTCAAGTCAGTCAAGAGGTAAAAATTAAAAAAGAGAGCAGAATGCCAAAAGGAGTTGAAGGGGAACAAAAATTGCCCCCACACAGGATCGAACTACAGACCTTCAGTTTACAAGACCGACACTCTACCACTGAGCTACAGGGGCTTCACCATACTATTCAATCCTATCCCAGTACTCTTGAAAGACAAACCACTTTGGAACTAAACCAGGCAACCACACCAAAAGAACCCTAACACCATATCCAGTCCAAGCCCCACTCAAATTTTTCAATATTACAAACAACAAAGAGATTGTGCTAAAAATTCAAAGTGGCTCCTCAATCATCAGAAATTGAGACAGTCCCATAACTCGAACTTATAAAAAACAAACCCTACATTTCTAAGCAAGGAAAGAACATAATACATGATTTATTTCTAGTCATGATGCTGATTAACCTTCACTGCCTCATTTTTTGCTATTTTGCCTCCGAAACAACATCAAGTCGGTGCTTTTTGCCTCTTTAGCCCTAAGTACTGGGCATCATAATTAATTAGATTGCAGTTTCCTGTTCCCTATATGTGATCCTAATTTCACCAATTTGAGTAAAGAACACATATATATCATGTTCTGAATTCTCCACATTTCATTCAGTACAGATGAGGGGAGACAAGAGAACAAACCCAAAATGAAGTTAATTGGGGACAAAAAATGTCCCCATGCAGGATCAAACTACAGACCTTCAGTTTACAAGACTAACGCTCTACCACTGAGCTATAGGGGCTACGTTTGATCCTCAATCATCTTCAGCCCTTCAAATACACAAACACATCCTATCCAATACACACCAAACCCCAATTCCAAACGAACACAACACAATCAATCAAATTTGAGCTCATCCCAACATCAACATTGAAAAAACTGAGCAAAATGCAGCCCTCAAAAACAACCTGAATTCGAATTCGAATTCTCAAATTATAGTTTATCAACCCTCTGATTTGCTTCTAACAACCACCCAAAGGCGATAACCACTTAGAAGACAAGATTAACGAAAAATGAAACCCTAAAACTACATCATACATACAAAATTAACCAAAAATTATCTAAAATAACATCAAACTCAGAAAAACCAATTCAAAACAACTTAAACGAAGTTCTGAATTAGATATGGAGATTAACATACCTTAAAATTGATTTGGGGAGAGTTGGGCAGCAACCTGCGAGCGGCGGCGATCTACGACGGGGAAATTCTGGGCGGCGGCAAGGCGAGGTGATGGTCGGGGCTAGGCGCTGGGGCTGCGAGCTGCTTGTCGTTGGGGTTGGGTTTGTTCAAAGACTTCAAGGGCGGCGGCGGCTACCTGCACGAGCGGCGACGGCGACCTGCACGAGCTTGGCGGCGGCGGCGACGGAGACCTGCACGAGAGCTAGGGTTGGGGCTGAGCTTCGCTGGGTTGGGAGTATTTGGGGGGAAGAAGAGGGACAGAGAGATTGTTGACCAAGATGAAACGAACGGAGTGAGAAAATAATGAAGACTGATTAATATGAGTGGGGAAAGATATTATCAAATTCTTTTGGTAAAAGTTTATTCAATTTAAATAATATTACATCAAAAAAATCTAAATAATATTACTTTTCCAAAATTTAAATCAAAATTAATTTCTTGGTCAAAGTGGGCTGATTGATGGCAACACTAGAGAGTAAAAAAATGCAACTATGGTAATCCAATCTTAAGCCCAACACTAGAGAGTAATAAACCCTTTTTTTTTACACCCAAGTGTGCAAATCAATTTCAAATTAGGTCCCGTTGTTTACTTATTTTATACGGTGCGGTTGCGGTGTGGTGGAATTTGGTGAAGTGTGGTGAAGTATGGTGGGTTGTGGTGAGTTGTGGTAGGAGTTGTGGTAGGTGTGATGGGTGAAAAGAGATAATGTAAAAGGTAAAGGAGAAAAGCGATTAGAGAAAAAAGTAAGAAGATATTTTGGTAATGATTTGTGGTAAAGTGTGGTGAAGTCTGATAGAATATTGAGTAGTGCGGTTTGGTGCGGTACCGTACCACGCAGTACCACATAAAAGAACGAGGCCATAATATTTGTTATTCCCATTGTTTATCGTTAATTTCTCGACATATATAATGTTTTAATATATAAAAATACTATTATTATATTAATAACAAAAAATATTATTATAAAAATATAATGTATTTTTTTGATATAATACGTCGTAAAAAACTCTTAGTCAAAGAAGGATATTTGAACAATTAATATGGATCCGGGGGAATATAATTGTTTGCCCTAGTATCAGTTGTCAATTAAATTAAAGTTTAGCATATCTTAATCACATCAAAGCATATAAATGATGCTGTAATCTAATCTATATCATCTGTTAGATATATTTTAAGCGCATTTTCTAAATTTAGGAAAAAAATATAGATTTGAAGTATTAAGTTATAGAATTAAATCATATTTTTTTTAAATTTAATATGTAACTTAAAATGTGTCTTTCTCCGAGACTCATATTATTACTTTTGTAATGAAATTGATATGAGTCATGGGCCAAGCAGGTTAAGCTCACCGCTCTTAAGTATCCACACCGATATAAAATCTATATATTTGGATATTTAATTAAAAAAATTGATATGATTGACTTCTGCAACTATAAAATAATATTTTTATCCGTAATTCTAAAATTTATGAAAATAAGTTGTCTAAAATATACCTAACAGATCGATGAAGTTTGTTCAATAAAGATATTATTTATAAGAGGTGACATAATTAATACATTCCAAATTTCTTATAATCAAAGCAATATACTAAAAATTGAGTACGTTTAATATATGAATGACAGATATCATACCAAGTAAGATGCCTATAGTATTGTTCAAAAAAATTAATGTCAAGAATTCATAACAGATAGTATTTATTTTATTTAAAGTAAGGCACAGGCACTTAAATACTCCGTACTACTAGTAGTTAGAAATACCTATAGTTAGTAAGTGTTAATTTACGAATCTCGTTTGATTTCAACGTGGGTCCCCTTTTGATGTATAGAATTAACCATTGTGCTCCCGCCACGTGTACAGAATTCCGTACAATGAAGGTGTAAATATGTACCTGGGCGACGTTATATGTCGTGTAAAATATCTTTTGTCTTAAATTACTTATTGATTTGGTAAACATAGCCTCTGCCTTAATAGTCCTCCCTCCATCTTATATATATACCCCTCTATCCCTTTTTATTTATCACTTTGAAAAGAAGTGGATAAATTAATATAATATAAAAATTTTAGATAGAAATAAATCAAAATCATAAAAGTATTTTTAATTATTATTATTATGAAGTTATTGGTTATAAAATCATTTATTATGAGTAAAAATTGTCAAATTGTTATTGGAAGTGCAAATTTGACTAATAACAAATGATGAAAGAATTAGTTAAGTGGACTAATAAAAAGGGATGGAGAAAGTATATTTATTTCTAAGAAAAAATTTTTTTAAGAAAATATCATTTTATACACTGTTTTATGTTGATTTTAGAAAACATAGAAAAAAATCAATACTATTAATAGTTAAATGGATAATAACTTTAGGACAAAAAAAAGAACTTTTTAAATAATATTGGATGGACGAGAGTAATAAATGAAGATCGAGTTTCTAAAATTATATTTCCTTTTCAGTTATGCAATATGAATATCTTTAGTTTCTACTCAATCTTAAATTGTTTTTTTTTAAAATGAAAATGAAAGATAGAGAAAGTGTTCCAATTTTATTCAATTATTTCACGCGGTTACACGATCAATATTCCCTTTGTTACTTTTTATGTGTTATTTTGTGAGATTAGGAAGACAACAAATATAAACAATCAAATTAGGAAGAAAAACTATAAAATTACTTAAATTGGTAAATAATAATTATAAGAGATAAAAAATATAGATGTAAAATTAGTAAAGTTACCTTGAGAATATAAATGACAAATAATAGAGAAACATTACTTAAATGAACAAATAAATAGAGATAACAGGAGTCGCACGTCTTTAGAGCATATCCACCAAATGTAATGTGCTCTTGGAAACGACGCTTGATGTAGTTGTTCTTTTACACCAAGGATGGAATTAAGGGGAACTAGAAAATTGATCATGCGCTTGGGTTCTCAATGCATGCTTTTGTGCGCTCGGACATGTGCGACAACTTCTTTCCCTTTTTAGCATCAGAGCTTAGGTTACTAGATTGGGTGTGTTCTTGATGCATTGTACATTTTTTACATGCTCTGTTTTTGCTGGAAATTTTAAAATGTTATTGGGATGAATTTTGTGAGATATTTGGGGTTGTATTTTGAATATATTTGATTACGGTTGTTCATCGATCCGAGACTGGACCGAAAGGACTGAGGACCGAATTAGAGGACTAAGCTGGACCGAGGACTGGACCGAAAAAAGTTCGGAACGGGACTGGACCGACCGAACTTTATTCAGTCTAGTCCTCAATCCAGTCCGGATTGGATTACACATAAATAAACCATATAGTTTTAGTAACTCGGTCCTTCAATTCGGTCCATGGGCTGGACCCAGGACCGAATATCAAAAATTTCATGGACCGAGGATTAGACCGAACTTTCCTCGGTCCATTCGGTCAAGTCCGGTTCAGTCCATTTTTCGGTCCAAACTGGACTATGAACAACCCTATTAATTTGATTGGTTTTGTTTCTGGAGGTTTGTTGATGGAGAGTTGTTGAGTTTTAGTATTGTTTGGTGTGATTGGAAGGTAGCTAATGGTGGTTGGATGGGTTCCTGTGATCTTGTGTCATTGCTCGTCACTCCATTGTCGATAACACTCAACTTTCCCTCACAAAATAACCTCTCTAAACTCCAACAAATCCTTTAATGACAAAAGAATCCTTAACCTCATCCGATCATCTTTACCTTAGCCCGTCATATCCCTTGAATTCTACAAAATGCCCTTGTCGTCTAGTCAAATGGGCGAACGAGAAACTCCCCCTTATGACCCTACTCCCCAATCTAAGATAAACCTTGAGCTTATGATCAACAACTTATGGATAGCCAACAACTCATGGCGAACAACCTGAACATACTCCAACATGAAGTAAGAGACTTGGTAGGTTCGGTTGAAGCTCTTTGAAGCCAAGTCCCAAAGAGAGTTGTGGAGAACTCGCAACCACATCCACTTCATCAATTTGGTGGTTCTCCTCCACACCATCATGGGTATGTTCCTCCTCGTGGCCCTCGAGGACAGATTGACTTCGATGAGGAAGGAATGGATGAAGAATTAGATGAATCACATGAATTTACATTTTACTCTTATTAAACTGTATATTGTGAGGATAAAATTGTCATATAATTAAATATGGAAAATAATGGTTACATTGTTTAGTAATTAACAAATATGCAGCTAACAAATTGTTTCTTTCATCAAATTTCTTTGATATGCTAACAAAATTTTCATTTTTCCTATGGGTTGGGAGAGCAATGTTGAAGGACAAAGTCAATTCGATAAGGGTGAAGATGATTTTATTTTGTTGGGTAGATCCAAGGCGGGAGTCCACTTTAACCAAAGCCCATGGTACACAAGTTAAGTGAGGTTCCATCTTAAAACCAATTGGTGTTAAGAGGAGTAACTCACTTGACTTTTATACCATTTCTTTTCTCTTTACTTTTCCAATTTGGACATTTTTGCTCATGAATGAATCCCAACATATTTGACATTTGACTATTCAGGTATCATATTGTCTTTTTAGATAGTGGTTCAAATTCACAAAAAAAAAGAAAATATAACTGATTAGAGAGGATTTTGCTTGATTGTAATAGTTTTGATAAGCTAAAGTTTAGATAATATAATGTATTAGAGGGTTTACTTGCAATGAATTAGGGGTGATGGCGTAATTCTTATTCCAATTACAAGGGAGCACAAGAATTCAATTGAAAAATTTATATATATGTTTGGAAAATTGGGTTACTAAACTAAGATGACATTAAATATTTGGAAATTGGATTCTAATAAGACAAACTTTTGGCCATATAATACTTAATAATACGAACTTTTGATTTGGTGATGAACAATATGAACTTTGACCCCCTGTTGCCCCCAATAGTATGTCACCGAATCAAGTTGAATTTAACTAGGTGGCAGGATGACGTGGCGGCGGAGGCATGTCCCAGTCCACTTTATTTTTGTCCACATCAGCCCCTTTCTCTCTCCTCTCTCTTTCTCTCTTTCTCTTTTCTCTTTCCTCTCTCTTTCTCTCTTTCTCTCTCCTCTCTTTCTCTCTCTTCCTCTTCGTCATTCCCAGACAGTCAGACACCTTTCTTCCTCCTCCTCCTCCTCCTTCTTCTTATTCTTCTTCTTCCCAATTCTTCCTTTCTCTATCTCCTTCCCCCCTTTTCTTGCAATTAGATTTTATAATTTTTGTCACCTAATTTCACCCAGAAAGTCTCACGGGTGCCTCCACCGCGCAGACGGCAGGCATGGCGGTAGATTCACAACCGTCGACGAGCTCACAGGCGGGGAGGCAAAGGACCGACCAAACCCGATTCCCACTGGCAAGGACGAGTACCGCATTGCCTCATGGATCTTCGCCAGATGACAAATCGGTATGGCCTCATCCAGAGCCTTGTGGACCGACGAAGCTTTTTCCACCATGTAAGCCTTGAAATTGAAATTGATGGTGGAAGTTAATTTTTCACCAATCCAAGAAAAAGCTCCCTCAACAAAATATAGAAACAGAAAGAACCTGAAGAGAGGATGCCAAATAGAGTCAGAATAAGCTGCACTTTTGAACAATTTGCAAGTCATGACCATGTTGGAGAGGTCTTGAAGGCTCAAGTAACTACCGCACTGTGCTAGTGAATCAATGTCCAAGTCTGTGATTGAATTCCCCCATTCACCGAGGATTTGCCCATATTGGATGCTAATTGGGAGTGTGTTGTTTCAGATGCTAAGGGTGTGTTGGTATGATTGTCTTGTATAAAGCAATATGAATATGGTTATTGTGTTGGTATGATTGTCTTGTATAGAGCAGATATCAATCTCGACAACCATTGTGGGTTAATGGTGATGAGAGGAGGAAGAAGAAGAAAATAAGAAGGAGGAGGAGGAGGAGGAGGAGGAGGAGGAGGAGGGAGAAAGGTGTCTGGCTGTCTGGGAATGACGAGGAGAGAGAAAGAGAGAGGAGAGAGAAAGGGGCTGATGTGGACAAAAATAAAGTTGACTGGGATATGCCTCCGCCGCCACGCCATCCCGCCATCGAGTTAAGTTCAACTTAACTCGGTGGCATACTATTGGGGGCAACAGGGGGTAAAAGTTCATATTATTCATCACCAAATCAAAAGTTCGTATTATTAAGTCTTTTATGACCAAAAGTTCTTATTATTAGAATCCAATTTCCCTTAAACATTTAGGTTCTATTCAAATTTTAGTAAATCAGTTGGATTTTCTTTCGAGTATGCTCTAGAACCTCGCAAAAAATAATGAAGGCAAATATTAATAGTGAAATTAACTAAACTTAATTATTCTCTTGGGAATTAAATTAGCAAAATAAATAAGCATACATATTTTAAATTTATAATAAATACCTTTGATATTATGAAATAAAGGTAATGTAACAAGCTTTTTTAATGTTATATTTACATAATTTAAGGAAAATTATTCATTTCCTAATTAAATGGTATTCACGTAAGTAACAAAAAATAAATGTCATATTTTTTGCATTTTCCCTATTTTTCTGAATCTAATCTTCTAATTTCTTAATCAAAATAAAATTTAATATACTTGAAATTCAAAGATAAATTTAGTTTTAAAAAGTTGTTTAAGAATATTTTTTAAACAAAAACTAATTGTGAAAAATGGGACCTTTGTATTTCTATTTTATAAGATATTATTTTAAATTCTTGCACGTTTAATGTATAAAACAAAACTAGTGCCTTTAATTTAAGAGATCTTATATAGTTCAGAAGACAAAACACTGTGCCTTCTTGCCCAAACACACTAATCACACATTCAAAATACACTAATATCATTTCCAAAGCATACTAACATAGGAATACATACATACACACATATACACGTACATACCCAACAGTATGTGTTTTTAACCTTTCACATACTAAAAGTTACATTGTTTTCACCCGCCTAATTAACAACGAATTCTTCCAAAACACTACAGCAACTTCAGTGATATGCAAAATACCTATCCATGATATTCAAATCCTGCACAAATATTTTGCTAATCGTGGCAACTTTTTAGCCAACATATGTGGTAAAGAAACAGCAGCCATGAATTGCTTGTCAGACTCAAGAACCGTCATTGACTCAGGTGGTAGAGAAACCTCTAAATCAACACCCCCTCCTCCCTCATATCCTTGATAAATTGCTAAATTCCCTGAAAATTTGTTGGAAGGTCCACTACGCGTGGCCAATGGCCTCCCCAATCCAAATTCATTTCCATACATATCAAACCTCGGTGAATATGTCATCAACACACCAAAATATTTAAACAGTGTGTCGTGCCGATACATACTTGGACAAGTCATCCATTCTCTCAGAGAATCACGAACAGCCATGTTAGTATGGCTAGCCACACTCTCATGAACCAACAACGCAACCGACCCCAAACTGTTGTCCAACACTTGTCTAACAGTAGATTTTGCCTTGACAGCATCTACTGAGGTACGGAAGTAGTTTTGAGGTAAAGGTGGATTTATTCGACGCCTGTTATCAATTGTTAATCCACAGCTGGTAATATTATCATATGACAGTCGGTTGGCTTGAACTATGGACTTCCATGCCAGGGCTGTTAGGGATTGAAGGGTTGAGATTTTGTCGGTTTTGACATCCTTGTTAGCCTTTTCTTTCAGGTTTTGCAAGGACTCTGATGAAAAATGAAATATTCTCTCTGTTAATTGCGGAGATTGACACTTGTTGGTAAATTCTTGTAGGTAGGTTAATGGAATAGGGAAGCCATGACCATGTTCACTTTCAAACCATGAATTATAGATAGGTGGGGGAGAAAGTAATATTTGTTTCTCATTATTTGTTGTATGAATCTCAGACCAAGTGTTTAAGAAATTATAAAAGGACGCTCCATCTACAACACTATGGTTCACCGAAACCCCGATGAAAATCCCATCTAACAGCTCAGTGACCTGAATTGATAGTAAAGGTTGGGTGAGCCCTTCATGGTTGATGGACCCATTGAGGTCAAAAAATGATTGAACCACTGGAGGGACATATGTTGGTGACAGAATATCAGATATTGTTGTATCTAAGGAAGCAGCATTGATAAACTTGGCTCCAAGACCTTTTTGACAGTCTACATAAACCAAGAATTTATCTTGGTTTGTTTGGATGTTAAATTGACCAGCGAGTGGGTAGAAATGGACAAGAGTAAGAGAAAGGGATTCCTTGAGACGTTCAAGGAAATGGGTCATGGAGTGAAGTTGTGGTTTGGTGAACAAGAGACCATTTTGTATGTATTGGAGAGGGAGTAAGGAGATACCCCATGGAGTCAAGTGGTGAGGATGTTTCGATTCATCAACCTCATACTTAGGCTTGATGAAGCACTCTGAAATAATGTGCCTATCTACTGCTGATGAGGAACTCATCTTTTTAGAAAACAAAATTATTAATTGGTATGTGATTCAAGGCTAATGGTCCATGTATATATATATATTTATGCCCTAGATCTATCATATCAATAGTTTCTTTTCTTTATTTTTGGTAGAATTGTCAGTTGCATTATTATTAGTCTATGCCGGTAATATCCAATGACGCATGATCACTTGTGACCACTGACGTTAATTTTTGTGTTTCCTTAGAACCACGAAGGATGAGAAATCTTTCAAGTTTCTTACTATTTAGTAAATTAATATTGATTAATATTTTTTATATTAATTTTAAAATAATAATTATTATTAATTATGAAATCTTAAGTATGCGTTAGCTCCGTCAATAAATATTTTTTATATTAATTTTAAAATAATACCCTAGTCTAATCAATCTCATTAGTAAGGAATGTTTTAGTAGCTTTTTCTAAAATTAGAAAAATAATGGACAAAATAGTAATTTATAAAAATTTATATGTGGTAGTATACAATTATTGTATTATATTTTTAATTTAATATACTCCATCCGTCTCAAATTAATTGACACTTTAACTAAATTTTGATTGTTAATTAATCATAAATTAGAATGAATTATAATATGAAATTATTGTCATTAAAAAATATTTTACTAAAAATTATAATGGATGCAATTTCATATTGTAACTCATTTTAATTTGTGAATAATTAATGGTCAAAATTTATTCAAAGTGTCAATTAATTTGGGATGGAGGGAGTATAATTTAAGGGAAATAATATGTGCCTTGAATTGAATCAAGATGGTTAAGTCCATCTTGATTTGCCTATAGTTCATGTTTTTATGATTTTGAATAATATTTCCTCTCGTAATTACATATATTTATCAATTGAAATTGATTGGCACATTTCGGCCATGTTCTTTTATACGGCTGGCTACGGTGTGGTGCGGTGAGCTGTGGTGAAATTGTGGTGTGTTTGGAAAAGTTGTGGTGGATTGTGGAAAGTTGTGGTGGGTTTTGGTTTTAACAATTGTAAATTTGTTGGAAAAATTGAAATTGTGGTGGATTGTGGAAAGTTTAACTTTTAATAAAAAATAAATTAAATTAGAAAAAGTAGATTGTGGTGGGTTGTGGTATATTGTGATGGATTATAGTGGGTTGTGATATATTGTGATGACATTATTGATTAGTGGTGGAAATGGCAATGATAAAAGAACAACGCCTCTGTAAATAGGCGACACACATTTATGCACAGTTTTACATATACCAACATTATAAATAAAAAATAATTTTTATATAATTTATGAGTTGTAATTAATAACCCTCAAATAATGAAACATATATTTATAGTTTATGAGTTATAATTAGATTTATACTTATATTTCATTTTTAGTTATTTAAATAAAATGATTAAAAACCATCTATTGAAGATGATTATAATTTAAAAGATATCCTCCTTCAAACCTATTTTCATGAAAGGATTAATATCATTTAATTTCAATATCGTTCCCTTTTTGTGATAAGATCAACAACCATTGTATCGTCGTCACCGTGTATAGCAGCCATGCAAATATCTGCGTCGGCAACGCTATATGTCGTGTCAATCGTCTTTTGAGTGTCGTATTTTGTTTCTTAATTTTGGTAAACGACGTCTCAGGAATAATAAATGAAGAGTTTCTAAAATGGACCATGATGATTAATAACCCTTTTGAATTGTCTATATTTCATATTTTGTTAATTTCGAATAATATTTTCTCCATTCTCTCAAAAAAAGATATTTTCTCTAATAATTATGTATATTTATCAAATATAAGAGTATAATACTTATTTGCTAGGTAAAAAAATATAAATAATAGCTAATTTTATCAAACATAGTAAAAAATGCATTTTTGCATAGTTTTATTTTTATGAAAAAATATAAACAAATAAATAATTTTATATTGTTTATAGGTTATAATAATCCTCAAAGTAATAAAACATATATTTATAATGATTTAAATATACTTACATTTAATTTTATGAGTGATTTAAGTGAGATACAACATAGTTAAGAACCATCTTGCAACAATATGTTTATCATTTTGCTTCTAAAATTATGAACTTGCGATTGGGTGAACAATAGACCATTTTGGATGCAGTGGAAGGGAGTAAGGAAAGATCCTATGGAGTCGAGTGATAAGGGTGTTTTGATTCATTAACTTAATACTAAGGCTTGATGAAGCATTATGAGATAATGTGCTTAACAACAGCTGATGAGGATCTCATCTTATGATTATTACTCGTTCCGTTCTATATTAATTGTCGTCTTTGGAAATTGTGCAGTCAAATTTTAAAAAATTTGATCATAAATTTCTTAATATATACAATGAATTGGTATATAAAATTACCACCATTAAATTCGTAATGAAAAATACTATCATAAAAATATAATATTGCAATTGTTAATCAGATACTCCATCTGTTCTTTTTTATCTGTCATTTACAGTTTTCAGTGTCAATCTTTAATCAATAATTTCTAATATAAATTTTTTATAAAAAAATATAATATTATACTTTTTAATAGTATTTTCATTACGAATCTAATGAAATCAATTTCGCATGCTAAATCATTATAAAAATTAAGATATTATCAGTTAAAGTTTTTAACACAATTTCCTAGGCGACAGATAAATAAAAACGGAGGTAATAGTATGTGAGAAATTATTAATCAAAGGATGATATTGAAAATTGTGAAAATCAAAATTATAACAATTAATATGAAACGGAGTGAGAAATTGGTATGTGATTAAGAGCCAATAATGATGGTCCGCATGAATTTATGCCTGGATCTATAATATTGGTAGGTTTTTTTTTTGGAGTATAGTTGTGAGCAAGATTTTAGTCTATGCCGACAGAATCCAATGACATGATCCCTAAGAACCACTGACATCGATGTTAAATATTTTTATAAATAATTAACAATCAAAATTTAATTAAAATATTAATTAATATAAAATAAAGCGGATATTAAATTACCAAACTCGTTTGATTTCAACGTCGATCCCCCTTTTGATATATAGAATCAACCATTGTATTGCTGCCATGTGTACAAAATTCCGTACAATGAAGGTGTAAATATGTATCTGTATGTCAGTATGTCGTGTTATGTCTTACTTATTGATTAGGTAAACGTACGTAGCCTTAATAGTCCTCCCTCCAGCTTATATATAATATATATACCCCTCTGTCCCTTTTATTATCACTTTGTAAAGAAGTAGATAAATTAGCATAATATAAAAATTTTAGATAGAAATAAATTAAAACTATAAAAGTATTCTTAATTGTTATTGTAAAGTTATTAGTTACAAAGTTATTTATTATATGTAAAAATGGTAAAATTGTTATTGGAAATACAAATAGGACTAATAACAAGTGACTAAAGAATTAGTTGAGTGGACAAATAAAAAAGAATGGAGAAAGTAGATTTACTTCTAAGAAATGAAAATCTTTAAGAGAATATCATTTTAGACATTGTTTTATATTGATTTTAGAAAACATAGAAAAAAAATCAATACTATTAATAGTTAAATGGATAATAATTTTAGGATTAAAAAAAGAACTTTAAATATTGGATGGACCAGTAATAAATGAAGAGTTTCTAAAATTATATTTCCCTTTCAGTTATGGAATATGAATATCTTTAGTTTCCTATTCAATCTTAAATTAAATTTTTTAAAAATGAAAATGAAAGATAGAAAAAGCTCCAATTTTATTCACTTATTTCAAACGGCTACACAATCAGTACTTCCTTTGTCACTTTTTATGTGTTATTTTGGGAGATCGAGAAGAAAAGAAATATAAACAACGAAATTAAGGAGAAAAACTATAAAATTATTTAAATTGGTAAATAATAATTATGAGAGAAGAAAAATATAGATGTAAAATTTGTAAAGTTATCTTATATAAATGATAAATAATTAGGGACAAGAAACATTACTTAAATGAACAAATAAATAAAGACAACGGGAGTCGTAAATCTTTAGAGCATATCCACCACATGGAATGTGTTCATGAAACGACGCTTGATGTAGTCGTTCTTTTACGCCAAGGATGGAATTAAGGGGAACTAGAAAATCGATCATGCGTCTGCGCTCTCCATGCATGCTTCTGTGTGCTCGGACATGTGCCACAACCTCTTTCCCTTTTTAGCATCAGAGCTTGGGTTGCTAGATTGGGTGTGTTCTTGATGCATTGTACCCTTTTTTCATGCTCTGTTTTTGCTGGAAATTTTAGGTTGTTGTTTGGACGAATTTTGTGAGATATTTGGGGTTGTATTTTGAACATATTTGACTGGTTTTGTTTATGGAGGTTTGTTGATGGAGAGTTGTTGAGTTTTAGTGTTGTTTGGTGTGATTGGAAGGTGGCTAATGGTGGTTGGATGAGTTCCTGTGATCTTGTGCCATTGCTCGTCACTCCATTTTCGATAACACTCAACTTTCCCTCACAAAATAACCTCTCTAAACTCACAAAATCCTTTAATGACAAAACAATCTTAAACCTCATCAGATCATCTTTACCTTAGCCCATCATATCCCTTGAACTCTTCAAAATGCCCTTGTCGTCTAGTCAAATAAGCAAACCAGGAACTCCCCCTTGTGACCCTACTCCACAATCTCATGTAAACTTTGAGCTCATGATCAACGAGTTATAGATAGCCAACAACTCATGGCGAACAACCTGAACATACTCCAACATGAAGCAAGAGACTTGGTAGGTTCGGTTGAAGCTCTTTGAAGCCAAATCCCAAGGAGAGTTGAGGAGAACTTGCAACCACATCCACTTCATCAACTTGGTAGTTCTCCTCCACACCGTCATGGGTATGTTCCTCCTGTGGCCCTCGAGGGCAGATTGACTTCAATGAGGCAGGAATGGATGAAGAATTAGATGAATCACATGAATTTACATTTTACCCTTATAAAATTGTATATTGCGAGGATAAAATTGTCATACAATTAAGGGGATGTTTGATGTCCGACTTTTTGGATGGCTTTTTGGAGAAAATGGCTTTTTGGGGGCATTTGGCTGTTTGACCTTTCAAAACGCCAATTTGAAGTGTTTGGTAATTTGGCACATTGAAATGACTTTTCACCCCCAAAAAGTCATTTTGTAAAAAGCTACAAAGAGTAGCTTTTTGTAAATGGCTTTTGGCTTTTTGGGATGTAAATTACCATGTTGACTACACACTTCATAAAAATTACAAAAATTGTCATCCAAATTATTTAAGGTTATTTCATTTAATTTTTCTTCCATCTTCCACCAAAACAACCATCCAAACTATTTTAGTTGTTTATAATGTAGATTTCCATGTTGGTATCTAAGATGTACAAATAATAAATATATTTGTAACTAACACAAATTTTAAAAGTAAATTTGGGATAAAAATTTATAAAATATCAACATTAATTGTAAAAGTAAATTGGGACAAAAATTTTAGTCTTACTCAAAAACATTTGGCAATCAATGAACAATTTAGTTATTAGTCTATACTAATACAAATTCCAATTTTTAGTGATTATTTGTTGAACACACGAATTCGACGGAAAAAATACTATCAATAAAAAAATACTAGAAATATGGAGGAAAACCAAAAAAATGAATTAAAAATCAGAATGTTAAAAAAATATCGAAGATAAAGCTAAGGGTATAATTGGAAATCAAACAAAAAAGTCGTACTACAAACAGCTAACTCTACCAAACACTTTTTACACAAATTAAACCGTTAACACAAACAACCAACAAAATAACAACATAAACAAAAAAGTCAAACAGCTTAACAAAACAATAACAAAGAAAAACTAAAACCAACCGGTGGTTCCCAAACACCCCCTAAATATAGGAAATGATAGTTACATTGTTTAGTAATTAACAAATATGCAGCTTGACAAATTGTTTCTTTCATCAAATTTCCTTGATATGCTAACAAATTTTTCATTTTTCCTCTAGGTTGAGAGAGCAATGTTGGACAAAGTCAATTCGATAAGGGTGAAGATGATTTTATTTGACATTTGACTATTCAGGTATCATATTGTCTTTTTAGAAAGTGGTTCAAATTCACAAACAAAAAATGAAAATATAACTGATTATAGCGGATTTTGCTTGATAGGAATAGTTTTGATAAGCTAAGTTTAGCTAATATAAGACCACTCACAATGGTGAGTTTGAGAGTGATATGACACTGACGTGGCGTGAGCGAGAACGAGAAAGACAATGCAGCGGCGAGGAAGAGTGTCGGCGTTGAGAAAAACTTGAATTCGGACTCACCGCGCGAGTACGAACGCGAGATTATTGACATTTTTTTCTTTCTTTTATTATTTCTATTGTAGTGTATTTAAATGATTAAATATGGAGCCTACACCTTTTTTTAAAAAATATTTTAATCAAACTCACGCTCACTATTGGAAACCAAGTAAACATGACGAGTCTAACTCTAACACTCCCGGTGGCCATACTGCTTCCACCTCATCCATTGAGTATAATTCATGCTCGATCACCATTGCGGGTGCTAATGTATTTAAAGGGTTTACTTGCAATGAATTGGGGGTGATGGCGAAATTCTTATCCCAATTACAAGGGAGCACAAGAATTCAATTGAAGAATTTATATATTTTTTTTTTGATAATTCACGGGCAAAAGACGCCCAAATTTATTCATCAATCGAAAAGTGCCACAAGGCACAAAAAAAACAGAAGCAGCAAGGTTGAACCTGCAAGTCCTGTTCCAAAAAGTAAACAAGAGCCAGTGCATTTGTCGCCTCAGAGCACACTCAACACATGAGAATTACATGGAGACTAATATGTATATTACAAAATGGATCAAGATAACCAAGGAATTCTGCAATCTCTGCTCCTTTAGGATTCGGTTTCTCTGTTCAAAACTTCCTTTATGCCTGCCATTTCCTTCATCAATCTTGATTATGTGAAAATGTTGGGAATCTGTGGAAAGTTTGCTGCAAGCATGTCTGGGCTACATGGTAATTTTACTTTGTCGTTTGTGCACCAGCTTGCTTCCCTCCATCTTATCGCTTTGATGGCCTCGTCGTGGTTTTTCTCCTGTCGTTCTAGGGCCACCTTGTTCCTATGTAGCCAGATAGTCCATAGTATGGCAAAGAAAGAGCTTACCTAAAGTCTCCTCCTTACCTTGTTCCTCCATGTCACATTCATCCATGCCTCAAACATTTGTCTAACTGTATTTGCCTGTGTTATTGTATGTCCCAGATTACTCATTATCTCACTCCAAATGTCCCAAGTATAGTCACATTTCAGGAGGACATTGTCTACTTCTTCATTTTCTCTTCCGCAAAAAGGACAAACATCGTCCTCACCAAGTAGCATGCCTTTCCTTTTGAGTAGGTTTCTTGTGTTTATCTTCCCTAGTAGGATGGTCCACATCATGAATTGTACCCTTGGTGGGGCAACATCCTGCCATACCGAGCAGACTAGTGAGTCAACTTTCACGTCAAAAGACTCTTGTTGTATCCATCTGATTTGATCTCTGTCCCCTGAGATTGGCCCATATCTCAGCAATTTGCCCCTTAGTTCCATCTCTTGTCTGACTTCTCCATTTCCAGTTCTCTGCACCACGTGAGGGACCATCTTCAAGTGTCTCCATCCCACCACCCCATTTCCTCCACCATTTTCTTTTTTTGCGTTGAAATGATGTAGAGCAGTGGAAATTCCTCCCTGAGTGTTCCTTGTCCATTCCATGGGTCCTCCCAGAACCGGGTTTTCCGACCATCTCCCAACACTACTTGTATATTGCTTTTGAAGCAGCTTGAGCGGGTCCATCGCCATTAATTATTGCTCTTATGTCTCCCCATACCCCAGGCACTTTCGTTTTGAACCTTGATGGCAGGAGGGCTTGCCCTCATTGTGAATGTTCTTAATGACATTCCTCCATAGGACTCCTTCCTCCGAGGCATACCTCCACTACCATTTCAGTAAGAGACTTGCATTCTTCATAAGTAGATTGCCCACGCCCAGTCCCCCATTTGTTTTGGATCTTTGCACTATTTCCCACTTCACTAAGGCATTTGGTCTTTTCTCCGACGACCCTCCCCAGAGAAATCTTCTTTGGATCTTGATTATCTCCTTGGAAACTTCCTTTGGCATCTTGTAGAGGGATAAATAGTATAAAGGTAAGTTGTTTAAAACTGCCTTGAGGAGAACCAATCTTCCGGCCTTCGATAGTGTGTTCGCCTTCCAGCTCTTGAGTTTGCTTTGAATCTTCGAGATGATTGGCTCCCACGTTGTTTTGCTTCTCACATTGGCTCCCAGTGGGAAGCCAAGATATTTCATGGGCAGTTTTGCTACCTTGCAGTTCAATTTCTGAGCCATTTGCCTTTCCCAAGCTCGTTCTTTTCCAAATACCACCATGTTGGATTTATCAAAGTTCACCGAGAGTCCGGAGAATTTCTCAAAAGTCAGTAGCATGGCCTTTAGATTGAGCAGATGCGTCTCATTCGCCTTGGAGAAGATGAGTGTATCATCAGCATATTGGAGGTGTGTTAGCCTGAATTTTCTCCTTCCAATTTCAAGGCCCTCCCAATATTCCTTTTCTACCCATCTCTAAATGAATTTGTTGAAAGCCTCTGAAATCAATGCAAATAAGAAGGGGGAGAGAGGGTCTCCTTGTCTTAGTCCTTTTTCCATTCAAAAAGGTTTTGTCGGGGCACCAATTACTAGTATTGAGATGCTTGAACTCCTTAGACACCTTCTGATCCATGTCATCCATCTCCTACCGAATCCCATCTGCTCCATCACCATCTCTAATGCTTCCCAGTTGACGGAATCGTATGCCTTCTGGAAGTCAAGCTTAAGCAGGACAACCTCTTTTTTCCTCCTTTTTATCCAGCTAACCACGTCACTTGCAACAAGAGCACCGTCTAGTATTTGCCTCCCCATGATGAAGGTGCTTTGTGATTCACCTACCAGTTTGTGCAGGACTTGTCTTATTCTGTTGCTGAGGATTTTTGAAATTACCTTATATTGCATCCCACCATGCTTATGAGTCTGTAATCCTTGATATCACAGGCATCCTTCTTTTTAGGGATCAGAGTTACCCAAGTCAAGTTTATTGCTCTTGGCCATTCCTCCTCCTGGAAAAAATTTTCCACAGACTCCATAAATTCCTCCCTCACAATTGGCCATAATTGTTTGATTGATCTCATGTTGAAACCATCATATCCCGACGCTTTATCTGGATTGCATTGGTCTACAGCCTGTTTAATTTCTTCTCGCATGACCTAGGCTTCCAAGCTTGCTGCCTCCTCCTGCGTTAGCTTGCTTAGGCCAAGATTTGATATGTCAATCTTGACTCTGTTGCTTCTTCTCTTGTACATCCTCTTGTAGTAGTCAACTATTGCTCTTTTGATCTCCTCCTATCCTGTGTATGCCTTCCCATTCACCACTATCTCCTTGATGATCTTCTTCCTTCTCCTAATGGTTGCCATCATGTGGAAGTAGTTTGTATTTTTGTCCCCTGCCTTGATGATCTGACATCTTGATTGTTGCTTCCACCATCTTTCTTTTCTCACTTGCCACATTCTTATCTGGGAGCATAGAGCTTCTCTTCTGAGAGTGTCGCATTGGTTGTTTCCTTGATTCAGTCTTGTCTCATCTAACTTTCTCAGCTCTCTCTCGAGGTTGTTGATCTTCTCATCAATATTTCCAAAGACCTCAATATTCCATTTCTTGAGTGGCTGTTTGATCCTCTTTAGTTTTTCGTGAAAAGGTCGGTTTTCTAGTAATTGCCACTCATTTTGGAACACTCTTTGGAATGATGGCGCGTCTAGCCATACATTTGATATTCTGAATGGAGACGGTCCCCATTTGATCTCCGATGTGGTCAGGGTGACTGGGAAGTGGTCTGAGGTGTTTCTTTCCGCACAGAATACTCTGATTTTCTGGAAGTTTGAAAGTAGGTTTGTGTCTATCATGATCTTGTCTATCTTGCTAGATGCATTTACCGTTAAGTATGTGAATTGCTGGCTGGTCGGGATCATGTCTATCTTGAAGAATTTTTATATAGGTTTGGAAAATTGGGTTACTAAACTAAGATGACATTAAACATTTCGGTTCTATTTAAATTTTAGTAAATCAGTTGAATTTTCTTTCAAGTATGCTGGAACCTCGCAGAAAATAATGAAGGCAAATATTAATAGTGAAATTAACTAAACTTATTCTCTTGGGAATTAAATTAGCGAAATACATATGCATAAATCTTTTAAATTTATAATAAATATCTTTGATTTTATGAAATAAGGGTAATATAACAAGCTTTTTTAATATTTTATTTACATAATTCAAGGAAAATTATTCATTTCCTAATTAAATGGTACTCACGTAAGTCACAAATTAAAATAAATATATTTTTGTGAAAAAATATACATGTTTAACAAATAAATGTCATATTTTTTGCATTTTCTTTATTTTCTGAATCTAATATTCTAATTTCTTAATCAAAGTAAAATTTAATAAATTTGAAAATTACTATATTCAAAGATAAATTTAGTTTTAAAAAGTTGTTTAAGAATATTTTTTAAACAAAAAATAATTGTGAAAAATGGGCACCTTTGTATTTCTATTTTATAGGCTATTATTTTAAATGGAAATTATAAATGTCTCGTGCAAGACACATATTAAGTGCCTTGCCATGGTGTAAAATCTATATTTTTGCTAAATTAAATTGAAAAAAAATTACATAATTGGCTTCTATAACTATAATAATATATATAAATGGTATAAAATCACACTTTTATATATATTTTTAAAAATTTACAAAAAGACGTCTAAATATGCCCAACGGACGGGGTTCATTCGTTAGGGTGTCAATTTTAATTGTTGGCGTAGCCAACATGTTCCAAGCTTCTTATAATTGATCATTAATATTATCTGACAAAAAAATTGGGGTTAAAAATGATAATACGTATTAGTTTTATAAAAAGGAAGACATTTAAGTTATGTCTTATGGCAAAACACATATCATCATCTTATTTTAAATTCTTGCACGTTTAACGTACAAACAAAACTATTAATAATGGGTTATTTGCATTTTGGACCCCAAAGTATAGGAATATTTATTTTTTAAACCCTTAGTTTTCATTGTTTATTTTTTGGGACCCTAAAGTTTATGGGTTGAATAAAAAAGGACCTTAAAGTTTGTAGGTTGAAAAAAAGGGCTCGTGTACTATTTTTATTTTTCTTCTCATGTTTGAATTTATCTCTCGATTATGACCAAATTTAAAAAGTAAGGTTAAAACTGATATTGAAACTATAGTACACCTCTTTTATTCATGTCGGAACTAATTAGACCCTGAAATACTCAGGGTATAAGCAGTTTCGACATGAATAAAAGATGTATATTATAGCTTTAATATCAGTTTTAAGTAACCTTAGTCCTGAAGTTTGACACTAATCGGGAGACAAATTTAAACATGAAAAGAAAAGTAAAACTAGTACACGGGCCTTTTTTTCAACCTACAAACTTTAAGGTCTGTTTTTATTCAACCCATAAACTTTAGGGTCCTAAAAATAAATAATGAAAACCAAAGGTTCAGAAAATAAATACCCCTATACTTGGGGGTCCAAAATCACACATTCAAAATACACTAATATTTTTCCAAAGTACACATACATACATACATACATACATACATACTCAACAGTATGTGATTTCAACCTTTCACACCCTAAAATTTACAGTGTTTTAACCAACCATAAAAATGAATTCTTCCAAAACACTACAACAACTTCAAATGATTTGCAAAATATTTATGCATGATATACAAATCTTGCACAAATATTTTGCTAATCGTGGCAGTTTTTTAGCTAACATATGCGGTAAAGAAACAGAAGCCATGAATTGCTTATTAGATTCAAGAACCGTCATTGAATCAGGTGGCAGAGACACCTCTAAATCCACACCTCCTCCATCCTCATCACATCTTTGATAAATGCATAAATTCCCCGAAAATTTGTTGAAGGGTCCACTGCGAATGGCCAATGGTTTCCCCAACCCGAATTCATTCCCATACATATCAAACCTTGGTGAATTTGTCATCAACACATTAAAAGATTCACACAATGTGTTGTTTCCATACATACTTGGACGACAAGCCATCCATTCTTTCAGAGAATTACGAACAACCTTGTTAGTATGGTTTGCCACACTCTCATGCACCAACGACGCAACCGACCCCAAACTGCCCTCTGACACTTGTCTAACCGTAGATTTTGCCTTGACAACATCTATTGAGGTACGAAAGTAGTTTTTAGGTAAAGGTGGATCTAACCTACGCCTGTTATCAATTGCTAATCCACAGCTGGTAATATTATCGTATGAGAGGCGGTTGGCTTGAGCTATGGACTTCCATGCTAGTGCAGTTAGGGCTTGAAGGGTTGAGATTTTGTGGGTTTTGGCGTCCTTGTTAGCCTTTTCTTTCAGCTTTTGCAAGGACTCCGATGAAAAATGAAATATTCTTTCTGTTAATTGTGGTAATTGACACTTGTTGGTAAATTCTTGTAGGTAGGTTAATGGAATAGGGAAGCCATGGGTATGCTCACATTCAAACCATGAGGTATGGATAGGTGGACGAGAAAGTAATATTTGTTTCTTATTATTAGTTGTATGGATCTCAGACCAAGTGTTTAAGAAATTATAAAACGAGGCTCCATCTGCAACACTATGGTTCATTGAAACCCCGAGGAAGATCCCGTCTAACAGCTCAGTGACCTGAATTGATAGTAAAGGCAGGGTTAGCCCTTCATAGTTCATGGACCCATTAAGATCAAAAAATGATTGAACTACTGGAGGGACATATGTTGGTGACAGAATATCAGATATTGTTGTATCTAAAGATGCAACATGGATGAACTTGGCTCCAAGACCTTTTTGACAGTCTACATAAACCAAGAATTTGTCTTGGTTTAGTTGGATCTTAAATTGACCAGCGAGTGGGTAGAAATGGGAGAGAGTAAGAGAAAGAGATTCCTTGAGACGTTCAAGAAAATCTCTCATGGAGTGATCATGAAGTTGTGGTTTGGTGAACAAGAGACCATTTTGGATGTATTGGAGAGGGAGTAAGGAGAGACCCCATGGAGTCAAGTGGTAAGGATGTTTTGATTCTTCAACCTCATACTTAGGCTTGATGAAGCACTCTGAAATAATGTGCCTATCTAGTGTTGATGAGGAACTCATCTTTTGAAAATATAAAATTATTAATTGGTATGTGATTCAGGGCTAATGGTTCATATATATATATATATATATATATATAGGGAAATTGGATTCTAATAATCCCTACTTTTTGCAAATTGGATGGCAATAATCCTACTTTCAATTTGTATTCTGGTGGTAAAAAAAAAACTTGTATTGTAGTGGGATATAATCGAGAGTATACCTTAAATATCATGGATTTTGTGTTACATTTGATTCAAAACTTTGTATAACACTTTACCACGATTTTTAATGAATTTACAACATTTCTCTCAATTTTTTTCGATTTTTTTCTATTTTTTATGATTTTTTCAATTTTATTCCTTTTAAAAAATCATAATAATTAATCGGAATTTCAAAAAAATTATTTAAAAAATGTTTTAGCAACCACACTTCATTACCTATCTGGGGGCAGGAACGAAAAAAACAAAAACAATATGGGGTAGGCATGAAAAAAATAAAAAGAATGTGGTGATGAATTTGGTACCACTACAATACAATTTTTTTTTTTTTTTTGGACTACTAGAATACAAATTGAAAGTAGAGATTATTGTCATCCAATTTGCAAAAGTAGGAATTATTAGAATCCAATTTCCCTATATATATATATATATATATATGCCCTAGATCTATCATATCAACAGTATTTTTTTATTTTTTTTGGTAGTTAGCCTATACCGACAATATTGAGGTTCTGTTCTTTAGATTTGGTAACTCTTTCCAATCCAAATCTTACACAATTTCCAAAAAAAAATTCTCTCTAAAAACACAATTCCCCAAAAAAATATCATAATTTATCAAAGCCAATCTAATCCAATTCATCCAAACCTCATTTTATCTAATCCAAATAACAAGGCCGAATAACACATGATCACTAGGGACCACTGACGTTATGCTTGTGTTTTTCTTAGGACCACCACCATGCGAAATATTTTAAGTTTCTTACTATTTACTACATGTTCTTTGGATTGGTAACTCTTTCCAATCCAATCCACTCCAATCCAATCCACTCCAATCTATTCTTACACAATTCTCCAAAAAAGTTTTTTTCTCTAAAAACACAATTACCCAAAAAAAGTATCATAACTTATCCAATCCAATAAATTCATCCAAACTTCATTTTATCCAATCTAAAAAACAGAAATTTATTAATATTTTTTATATTAATTTTTAAAATAATAAGATTAATTGTTAATTATGAAAAATTTAGCATGCCTTACTACGTCAATAAATATAAATGATGCCTTAATATAATCGATCAGTAAGGTATATTTTAGGCGCTTTTTTCTAAAGTTAGAAAAATTATGGAAAAAATATTAATTTATACAAATTTCTATGTGGTAATATACAATTATAAATATAGTTAATATTATTTTTTTATTTTAATATATAATTTAAGGATAAGGACGCAAATTCTAGTATAAGACCGTCTCATGTAAACTTATCGTGAGACAGACAACTCATAGGATGACCTTTCAAATATGTTACTATGACTAATAAGTGATATTAGAATGACCTTTTGATACGAATGTGACTAATAATTTATCCATGAGTGATTTTTATCATAGTCATCCCACATAAATTATTAGTCACCCATATATTCATAAATAGTTACCAAAATATTATGTCTTACTATAAATTTATGATGAGACGATCTTACATAAGAATTACTGGGACAAGGATACATGTCTTGAATTGAATCAAGATGGTTAAGACCATCTTGAATTGCCTTATGATTTTGAATAATATTTCCTGTTGTAATCACATGTATTTAATTATCAATTAAAGAGTATGAAATCGATTGGCAATGTTAACAAATATATCATATCAACTGTAGATAGATAAGACATATTTATGCATAGTTTTACATCCATCAAAAAATAATAATTAATTAATTTTTATATAGTTTACGAATTATAATTAATAATTTTTAAAATAATGAAATATATATTTATAATTAGGGGTTTTGGCCACAAATAATCCAGTCTTGAGAACTTGATCGAAAATAATCAAAATGACTTTTTATGGCGATCTGCACCTTTCATTATTTTTTCATAGCGATCAAGTCGATTTGCATCGAAAAGGCGACGCATGACCGGAAAGTCTGTTGATTCATAATTCAAAAAGGAAATTACCGGTCGCCACGCCGCCTTTTCATACCTAAATCGACTGGATCGCAGTGAAAATAATAAAAGCACAGATCGCCGCGCACTAAAAGCTTCTTTGATTATTCTCATCATGTTCTCTCAATACGATTATTTGTGGCCAAAAACCCTTATAATTATGTGGATTTGTATGTCATGTTTAAAATGATTTAAATAAAATGGTTGATGACCATATATTCGAGACGCATGTCATTTTCTATAATTTAAAACGTATCTTCCTTCAAACCTATTTTCGTTGAAGGATTAAATCTCATGTAATTTCAACATCCGTTCCTTTTCTATGACAGATCAACAACCATTGTATCGTCACCACGTGTATAGGTGCCCCTACAATGAAGGTGTAAATATCTACGTCAATGTTATACTCTCTGTTCTTTTTAATCTGTCATTTACAACTTTTAAGGTCAATTTTTAACTAATACTAGGCCTCAACCCGTGCGATGCACGGAATAAATTAAAATAGTTATTTTAAAAATGAAAATTTTAATAGAAATTATAATTATAATTTAGAAAGATTATTCCAAATAATTATAATTAATGATAGTTGTATCAAAATAATTTAATTCAACATTTATCTACTTTTCGATTAGTAGTAATCCCTATAATTAATATTCTTTCACCACTAAGCGGGACTCACAAACTTTACTATTGATATTATTATTATTATTATTAGACTTTATTTCGTGGGGTCCACAATGATTTCTATTATAATATATAGATTATTATTATTATTATTAATACTATTATTATCATTATTATTATTACTATTATTATTATTATTATTGCAGGTAACACCAAAATAATAACTGTTATTTGCACCAAAATAATTTAATTAAGAGTCAAAAGCAGTCACGGATTAGTGATACTTTCTGATTTTTTTAAAATTTTAAAATAAAATCTGGATTGAAAATAAAAAAAATGAACATAGAAAAAAATATATATAATTTTCTACATTGTGATTGGCTAAATCCCCTAAAGTCACTCTCATGGCTCTATTTCATGGGACTCACAATGATTTCTATTATAATATATAGATTTCTCATTCGATTGTTCTCTCGGGCTCATGGAGCTACATACACCCATCATCCATATGTGTTTCTTTTTTCTTTTTTTCAACAACAATTTGTTCGATACATATTTTATTTTCTTTTTTATTATCAGCAACAATTTATTTGTGTTTTCATTTTTCATCTTTTTGTTTTTTTATCCATCATTACTTATTTTACAATTTATCAGACATTAAAAAATTACAATTTCTAAGTTGATTGAATTGTAATTATTATTTTTGTCTCCATTAATTGATACTTGAACCATATTCAATCCCGCCTAGATGCACTTCTTAGAATTGTTTCCCTCCTTTTCCATGCTTTTTAAAATTCAAACTCAAAAAATATTAACAAAATTAATTCTATTGGTAGATTATGTTAGTATATTTCCACCTTAATATCTTTTAATTTAGGCCATATATATGCAGTATATAATTAATTAACAAAATTAGAAATTAATTTAATAATTGATATGATGTGGAAGAATATTAAGTAATGTGATAAATTGTGGTACTGTATCGCACTGCACAAAAGAACAAGGCATAATTACTTAAGAATTATATTGAATTTTTTTCTAGGTCAACTGATCTAATCCATTCATACCAGTCTGACTAGTTGACCCATTGACTCACCAATTTAACTAGATTAGTCATTTGAACAACATAGCCAATACCCACAGCATGTGGAAACAGCCATTTCACAAAATGTCCACCAAACACAAGTCAGGAAACAATCAAGCATCCCCTTCACACATCAAGGTCTAGGGAGATAAAATTAAAACCAAAAACAAAAAAGTAAAAGAGAAAAGAGAAAAACACAGGTGCAATCTTTTCATTTATTGGATGTGTGTGTGTGAGGTAACATATAGAGATTACTTGGATTAAGAAGACATCACTCTTCTAACTGGGAAATGATGCTGGCAAAAACTCTGTAGCCTTGGCCCATGTCAGAGAGGAGGCAGTATTCATTCTTTGCGTGGTACGTCGCTGTTAGACCTGCACCCATATACATCGTACATCCATTTCTTATCATAACTGAATGGTACATCAATTCGCTCCATGATAAAATTCAGACAAAAAAATCTATGACTGCGTCCGATTTTTCTATGTCGGAGAAATTCGGGTTGGACAAAATTTTGCCAGCTCTAGTTTCAGTAAACCAAAGCATGATAGAAGCCACCTAACAAATGCCCTTTCACAGTCTCATCGAAATGCAGAGTGAAAAGAAATGCTTACCATATCCTGCAGTTTGGACGTCAAATCCCTCATCCTAGAACACAATATGAAGTGAGAACATGAGTGCATGATGGTAGGAGACATGAATGCAATTGCGACATTAGACTCACAAAACTGAAAACGGTCTGTCAGTCTCACCTGCAATTCACGGATTAGTGGCAAACTTCCTGTGATGGAGTACGGTTTAACATGACCAACAACTTCTTTAGTAGCCTCGCATAACACATGAAAGCCTCGAGAATCAAGATTGCATGCCACTCCGGACATGGTCTCTTCAAAACTAATCTCAAGTCTGAAAAACACAAGTAATGACTTATTCCTATACTCATCCAGCACTGGCAAAAATTCAGTTCCAAGTCAAATTCGGATTCAACAAATTACTCAATGTCAAAATTCGGAAGTTAAGTTGATGAGCATTACTTGTTTTTTTTCACGACGGACAATAGAAATAAGAGAAATACTCTGTCCGAATTTTCGCAATAAGTCAATTTAGAAATTCAAATGAAAAATCTGTGTGGCAGTAATCTGTTTTTCCGGGTCAGACAAATTTGGACTTCCAGGTCGGTCAAAAATTTTCCAGCTCTGGAATATAAGGTATAGTAGGATGAAAAAGTACAAACCTTCCCTTTAAGTTTTCCTCTGGAAGGACATATTTGGAAACTGGTCCTCTAGTAGGCAACTTCTCTAAGTTAGCATTTATGTCATCGACATACTCTTCCAACTTTTTCTTACAATCCAGCACACTGCAAGAAATATAGAGCGATAAGGCAATTAGATATCAATCTAGGCACTAAGGAAATAAAGAAGGCAAAACAGGCAGGAAAACAAAGTTTAAATATCAATCTAGTAGAGTGAAAAGAGAATTCATTACCTGTAGAAGGGAGTCAACCTGCAATAAGAGAAAAAGCCTAATGAGGACCACAGTAAGAGAAGAAATCTTAAAAGACAAATGGGAATGTTACGTACCTCACATCACCACAAACTGTGCACTCGCCAGGGATCTGGTTGACCCCGCCTCCTGGATCTGAAAAGTTACAGAACAGTTAGAAAGATGAGCATGGAAAGGATGCTGCCATGGAAATTAATCAGCAAACAAAAATAAATTAAATAAAAAGGTTTTCAATGTTTGGTACTCACAACTCCATTGAGTTGGTTTCATGGTTGATGGAGTTGCAAATCCATACACTTTTTCCTTTTCATGTGGGGGGAAATCTCGGTAAAATCGCGACTGGATCTCTTTAACTGCCTCCATGGCAAGCTCCATAGCATTTATCGCCTACGCAGTGATTTATTTGTCAATAGCTTGAAATCAGCAATATGTCCATGATTTGGATAGTTGAAAAATATTATCTTTTTCAACTTATAGACTGCTACATCTGACTTCCTCCATACCTTGCATAGGGCGGATTTTAGGGTATTGGTTTTGGTAGATTGAAATCAGCAGAAGAACGGAAATTAAAGAGTTTCATGGACTTATTCTAGAGCTATTTGCGGATTTCTGACTTGCTATTCTCTTATCCATAACATGCTTTTGAACGTGCATGCCATCTTAACAAGAAAATCTAAACAGCCACATGTCTTGCTTACTGATTGAACTTGAGACTTTGGTCTTACTTGTAGATCGGTACAGTGATGGCTTTCCCATATAACAATCTCGGTGGTGAACCCTCGTTCGTGAAAGTATTTATGTATAAGATATTTATAGAAGAATTATTTAGGACAGTACACAGAGCATATGAAAAAATTGTGCATGGGTCCATCTAAGTATGGGTAGTTATTTATTAAAAGTGGATAAATACTTCCATATGCAAGTTTTGGATAATATTTTTGGGACCAACTGTGGTGTACAAGTTTTTTTTTTTTTTTTTTACAGACAAAAAAACACTGCATAAACACTAAATGACAAATATTTAGGGCATACACCCAAAACCCTCTATCTCACGAAAAACAATCAGAAATGCATAGTATATTTGTCATTTACTGTTTACAAAGAGTAATTTTTCCGGAAAACAACTTATACATACACCGAAGTTGTTCCTGAAAAGACGGAATCTTTCCCATTAGATCAGTGAGGATGCTTAACCAGGGTTTGGGTCTTTGATCAATCCTGCATTGGCTAGGCCATTTCTTTCTCCTTTAATATTAACATGTATGTGCCCCTAATATTTATCTAAAAAGGTTGGGCCTAGGAAATGATTACCCGTGCTTGGAAGGACCACAAAAAATGTTTTCTAAACACAAACAAAATTGATAATTTAAGTGACACAACCTCCATAAATAACATAATCAGCAAAACCTTACACTTGAAACAGATCATTCATAAATAGTCTAATCAAGTTTAAACTGAAATATGAAACTAAAAGACAGTGTTTCTCTACATACTAAATTTCCACATCATTTTTACCGGAAACACTTCATGGTTAAATTGGTCATGGACTTAAAATCAAGGTACACAACCAAAAACCCAACAGCATAAAGAAAAATTGACTCCTCACGTAGGCAGTAAGCACTATTTAACAAGTAATTATGCATTTGTTTGGATTTCATTAGAGTGGCTACATACATTAAGGCCACGTTTTTTCCTTTGCTAATTTACTGACTTTCTAAGCCCTATCAAAATTTAACACATTTTTACCTCATTCACCAGTTGTTACCCAAAACCTTTTTTATATTCCTATCATAATTACAACTTTTTACAGAATATTACATATGTTGACAACTTTCTGGACCGAACATGGCCTGAGTCTATCATTTAACCAGACTCTTGGGGCAAATTTCTCATATGAAGGGACACAAACAATTACCTTATGTGCGAGACCACTATGGAAAAGTCTTCCAGTGACATGTAATTTCCACGGTATCATGCCCCCAGTACCAATGCAAGGCTGTTTATCAGCAGTGTCAATCCAATACCTAGAGAAGACACAACATGAAATGAACAAAAATAACTCCAGCGAGGCAGTTTCAAAGTCTACTGGTTTAGTAAGTTAATTCAAACACGGGAGATGAATACATACAGAGGACCATCCTTCAATTTATTAAGCAATCCATCCTTTACAAGGGCATCAACACCAACACCTGTTATTGCTGAGTTCTCTTCATTCGCTATGAAGACCGCAACCACTGTTGACTTCAACTTTGGCTTTGTCTCTCCTAGCTTCCTCATCAACTCAGCCACCAGGGCGACATGACCCAAACAGTCCGTAGTCCCCCGGCCCCTGAGTTGATCCCCTTCAATGCTCAATGAGAAGGGATCAAAGTCCTGCATTAACATCATCAGTTGATTTAGAACAAGCCCGATATGATTAGAAACAAAGTTCAAGCAACAAAGAGAAGTCCTGCAAACAGATTTCGAACCACTACTATAAACAACATTACAGCCTACATATGGGTCAGAAAGGGTCCAATGTAGTCAGCCTAGCTTCAATCATAACCTAGCAATACACAGAAGCCATTTTCGAAGACCTTGGGCCGAAACACAACATATCAGGGAAACAAAGACATGATTTTCATCAACTCTTTATTAACAACTCAATATGTGAATTAGATGTTCCACTGACAATATAGTGCATATCAAAACCAAAACACCCAATATTCAAACAGGAACTAGATTCATGAGTTCTCTACCCACATCAAATTCAACACATAATAGATCTCAAACTGACATAAATTGAACAGTAATCCAACCCATAATCAGAAAGACACAACCTTCATCACAAACCCAACAGATTCCAAGACAGTGTAATACCACTGTCAATTCTTCAATTGACATAGCAACACAATTCAATCCGAAAACAAAAACCCAGAAAAACTTGTCAAATTTTCAACATGACACACAAACAAATTCCCAATTCCCACTTATTGACACCACTATATCAACCAAACCAATCGCACAAAAAAATTCAACCAATACCAACTTTTCAACTGACACATCAACCCAATTCAATCCAAAATCAAAAACCCAGAACTTATCAACATTCCAACACGATAAACAACTAAATTCCCACTCATTGACACCCGATTTCAACCGGAAACCAATCTACCCAATACCCAACTCAATCGAAGCAGAAAATCACGTACCCAATCAGTAGGACTAGCAGTGACAACATCCATATGACATCCCACAAAGGAGAGAACTTTCCCAGGTTGAGTTCCTGGGTACTCGACGATGAGGTTTCCACGATTAGGGTAGTAAGTGACATGGTTGATAACGAGAGGACCACCGTTGGATGTTGAAAAGGGTGCGAGATATTCAAGCAAGTGTTTGACCACCCTGTCTTCCTCCGGGATGAGGTCCGGCGGGTTGTTCTGCAAGTACTTGGATTCTCCGATGAGCTTGCTTAGGAGAGAGACGAAGGATTCCTTGTTTAGCTCGCCAAGTGTTTGCTTTATTTCGGACGCCATTTTTTTGAGGGAAAGGGATAGTCGACGATGAGAGAGATGGAATTTGGGGTGTTACTGTTCGTTCGGTCTTTCGGGGTTGGAGAATTGGGCGGAATTTATATTTGTGCGTCGGCCCGAAGTCAGACTTTTAGAGTACCTTGCGAAGTTGATTTTCATTAAGCGATTTTAGATTCCTTTTTTTTTCCTATCATTCAAAATCTGAATATGTTCAAGTGTTTGTAATGTAGACTGGTTAAAATTTAATTTTGGTACTAGATTTTATTTTTGAAGATCATGAGACTAGCAGATCTTCTTTCAGAGAAATGGCGAAGAGAGAAAAAGACAAATGCAAATAATTAATTTTGATTTGGCATTTAGTTGTTTATGCTTACAAGTTTCCTTCAGACATGGCAATTAGGTGAATCGGTTTGGGATCGAGTCGTTTGAAGATCGGTTCAGTATGGCAGCGGTTCACCTGTTTCGGTTTGGGTGTGGGTCGGATACGGGTTGACTTCGCGTGGTTTTTATTCGGGTTAGTTCGGGTGAGATTCTTTCCGATTAGATTCTGGTTTCATTTGGAGTCGTTGGGTGTGGATCTTAATCGGGTCAGTTTCGGGTTTGGATCGAGATTGAATCAACTATTTGTAGGTTGGAGTTCAGTTTTTTCGAGTCTAGGTTTAGTTTTGCCAGGTCTAGTTTCCTTCTTAATCCGCAGTCTCTCAATGATATTCATTGACCTCATCATTGATGCATGAATGTGGAATCACTTAGTGTCATGTTGGCATCCCTGGACTTAATGTAGTTGATCTTGGCACATTGCGCCCAAAAAATCTCTTTTTTTTCCTTCTCAACTCTATCAACTAATTGAGCAGCTTTCTACGCTCAAGGATATCCTACTCCTGCTTAATAGATTTCTCCACTAAATTAATTTTCTCACTCACCGCCCCCTTACCCCCCCCCCCCCCAAAACCCTTTCCTTACTCCACTTAATCAAGGCTTTTGCCATTGCCTCCATTTTATTTACAAGACTATCCCAAGGGAGCGACATGTTACCTTTAGCCAAACCCAAATATACAGCTTCACGACAGTCCTCATCGTCGGCCCACCTATTTTTAAAACGAAATTGGTTTCCTCCTGCTGTTCATACTCATCTAAGTGAGTCACATATGCAATTGGAAATGACATTATCCATTCCACAATAGTCGTGAATCTATCTAATCGATCGATCCTCAACCACCTCTCTTCCCCCCCCCCCTAGTCCCACGTAGATTCGTAGCCTCCAAAGTCAAGATCATATAATCCGCACTCCTCTAAGGTTGCCCGAAACTCATATAGCACAAGCTGACTCTTCAATCCACCCCTTCTTCTCACAATTAAACAGGATCTCGTTGATATCTCCACCAATGAGCTATGAAAGATTACAGTGGGTCTTCAGATCCCTTAAGATTGAATTTCACAATTTTGAAGTTTATTTGACCCTTCCGACCACCTATACACCCATGTGATGCGCCATATACTACACCCATCTATAACATTCCTACCTAGCTTTCCAAATGCTCCATAACCGAGCGACAACTCAATCCAAATTAATAGATTTACAAATAAGTTCTAAGCTTCAAATCTACTTATCACACCATTACCAAATAGAGTTCACCATGTACCACATACCTCTATGTTGGTATGAAATTAAAAATAAGCTCTAGAACTAAGATACACTGCTAGTCAAGAATATATATGTGCGCATACATACATACATACATACATACATACATACACACATATATACACGTATTTTGGAGCAATATTCCTAAAATTTTACATATTATAGTCCAAAAAAAACTTTAAAAAATACAAAATTAACTAGTTATCTAAAACATTTAATATTAGCCTGCTCTTTTTTTTTCCTCTCTCTCTAGAAAACCCTAGCCTCCAGCTCCTTGGAGGGGCTACCATCGATTCTTTTGTCGATGGTAAGCCCCAATTTGCTTGATTTTATCCTAATTAGTTTGGTTTTACGTTTACGGAAAGAAAGTTAATTGGTCCCTTCTTTTGTAAGAGTTTTTTGTACCCTTATTTAGGGTTTTTAGTCGTTTTCCAGAGTTTTTTTTTCAGTTGGTGTGGTCTAATACGTTGGATGAAAATCGACTTTCAAATCGCTATAGCACAGGTTGTGAGGTTCTCCGTCAACGATAAAGATGCAGAGTCATCAAAGAAAGATGCAGAGTCATCGAAGAAATCGGAGCCGAATGTCAGTAAGATTAGTATTAGTTATTTGGAAGTTGAATTTCATATCTATGTTTTAATCTACAATTGTTCAATCACGATTTTCATTGTAAGTGTCGTATAACTTGCTATTAATGAAATCGTTATGTTTGGTTTCAAAAAAAATCTTTAAAAATATTATTTAAACTTAGTTAATGGTCACCACTCACAAGCATAAGGGCCATATAACGATCATTTTTTCTTATCAAAAAAAAAACGATCATTTTTTTAGGAGAATATAACTGTCATATCTTTAAATATTTAATTAGTTGTCATTGTTATTTAATAAATTAGCAAACGATTATTGCACCCAAAAAGTATAAAGTAGTATATATGCTTATTCCCTTTCAATAACAACATAAATATACTTATTAATTATTTGTTGTTTACACTAATTATTTAAAATAGTGTTTATTCTCCTCAAATGAAACAGAAATGAACTTTCCTTTTCCAAATGAAACAGAAATGAACTAATGATTGTAAGTTTTGGGAGCCTCCTCCAGCTGGGGTAGTGAAAGTTAATGTTGATGGAGGCCGATTACAGATGAATGGAGGAGGAAGAGGTATTGTCATTAGGGATGTGTTGGGGGAAGTTTTGTGTGCCGGAGCCCAGCAGGTGAGTTCGTGGGCCGGAACAGAAATAGAAGAAGCTTGGGCTTGTTATTTTAGTTTAAAATGTGCAAAAGAAGCTGTGTTTGACAAAGTCATCATGGAGGGAGACCGCCTTGCTCTTATTTCCAAGTTAAAGAAAGTCGAGGTTCCCAATTCCTTTCTTGGATATATCATAGCGGATATCTTAAAATTTAGCAAGTCTTTTGTATTTGTAGGGTGGTCTTTTGTTAGGAGGGAAAATAATGAGATTGCCCATGCTCTTGCTCATATCCAACCCACGTATTTTGGGGATAGGATGTGGACGTCGGGAGTGCCAGATTTAGTCTATGATATGGCTAGCATAGATATGTGTAATTTTTTGAACAATATCTTAATATAGTGTTTGCGAGTTTTTTTAGTTTCAAAAAAAAATTATCGTAAACAAGTTTTTTTTTTCCCCCAATCAATGCCAAGGCCATACTTTTATTATCCACAAGTGCCAAACGAGCACTAGTCCACAAAAGAACAAAAAGTGCCAATCCAGGGACAATGCCACAGCCCAAGCACATGAAGCCACAAAATTAAAGCAGGTGTTTGATGTTTCTATTGTTTTTAAAATTAGTATATGAACTGCAATAGGATCATATAATATGGTCAAATATTCTTTGCCATGCTAAATTAAATTGAATTTTATTTGCATTAGTTTGAGTTTGGTAAACATATAACAAGTCTTTTCTATTTTTCACCAAGGATTGCCAAGGCGAACCCTCATACCAAGGAAAAACGAAACAAAATTCACAAACAAAACAAGAGACAATGGCACCACCACATCAAGTAGCCTAAAGGCGAAGTCACCAACAAATCTAAAAGTGTCAGTAGCTATATAAATCTTACTTGATCTACAAAGCAATAAAAGGCGAAAATTCTAAAAGATAAAACTTATTTAAGACTGGATATCAATTCTACTAGTTTCATATATACTACATATCAACAGAACAAGGAATTGAGAGAGCTTGAATATTAAGTGTGCATTTCCATGGCTGAAATAAAGAGTTATATACACAATATACCTACAAGAAAGGTAATACTATCAAAAAGATACAGAAAGAATCATGATCACAAATCTACCCCAAAAGATAATATCACAAAGATTACTATCCTGATTACTATGTTAACATCCCCCCTCAAGTTCAAGGTGGAGGTGCAAATCCCATCTTGAGCTTGGCTATAAACTCTCTAAATCGGCGAGGTAAATGAGCTTTGGTAAACACATCAGCCGTTTGTTCAAGGGAGGACACAGGCACAAGATAGAGATCATCAGCAACCAAATGGTTTCGAAGGAAATGACAATCGACTTCGATGTGCTTGGTTCTTTCGTGAAACACATCATTGTGGGCAATTTGTATCGCACTGCGATTGTCACAGTGAAGCGGAGTGGCAGAATGATGCATAATGAGACCAAGGAACAATCTCATTACACAAAATCTAAGGATCTTTAAAAGCGAAGATAAGAATCCTCTATCTCAAAGTTCCAAAGAACCAAAAATGGCATAGAAATGGATGAAAAAGGATGGAAAGAACTATGAAAGATGGTTACCAAATAGATGGAAACAATGAACAAATGAATGATGAATGAATGAGTGAACGAATGGACGAATGTTGAATGATGAATGATGATGACGAACGAATGCTTGGACGTGAATGATGAAAAACTCACGTTTCTTGATGAATGCTTGATGAATTCTTGTTGAATTCTTGATGAAGCACTCGAAAATGGATGATAATGGACGATTGGTAGATGGATAGTTGATGGCTTTTGAAGATTCTTTGAAGGATACAGACTCACCACCTCCAAGAATACTCCAATTCCTTCCTTTCACCACTAAGGTTGCCACCCTTAGCTAGAAGAAGGGGATATTTCGAATCCCACAAAAGAGAAACGAAAACACCTAGCACAAATGCTAGAAAGAACACATCATGTGTTTGAAAAATTCTATGTGAATGACTTGAATGAATTGAATGAATTACAAGCACCTAGGAGGGGGTATTTATAGCTACAACCCACCCCTTAGGCGTCACCTAGCTTCAAGAAAAGACCCCTTAAGGGCTTACATCATTCATCCTAATGCTTACATCATAAAGAAAACAATATACTAAACTATATTACAAATATGAATAACTCCTTGGATTCTCATCCAAATTCAAAGATTCTTGAACCATATGAAAGCTCTTGGAATGTAGAATAATCCCTTCTAGGATGACTTCTATGATAGCTTCACGGTCCTTGAATTAAGGAGCAAAAGTATACGTCCGCATGAGTTGATCCCTTCCAAGTAGAGAGATAAAAGAGAGACTTGAACTCTTCTACCTTCTAGGTGAGTATTAGATGTCTCCATGGTTGACCTTGATGCATAAGGCCATCAATTATGCATCACAGAATGTTGACGAGCACCCAAATCTGACAATAGCCATCGCAACCAAACTAATTCAGATGTGGTATCTGCTAGAGCTCGGTATTCTGCCTCTGTACTGGAACGAGCTACGACAGTTTGCTTTTTACTTCGCCAGGAGATCAGTGAGTTGCCAAGAAAAAAACAGAAACCAGTAGTGGACCTTCTATCACTGGGGTCACCCACCCAATCTGAATCGGAATATGCCTTCAATTCAAGAGGATTGTCAAAAGAAAAATGAAGGCCATAAAACATCGTACCTTTAACATAGCGAATAATACGAAGTACAGCAGCGAAGTGGTTTGTGCGAGGAGCGGACATGAACTGGCTTACAACATGTACTGCGTATGCTATGTCGGGGCGCGTGACAGTGAGATATATGAGACTTCCAACCAGCTGACGATAAAGCGTTGGGTCTTCAAGGGGAACCCCATCTGTGGGGGTGAGCTTGATGTTAGCTTCAATTGGTGTGTCGGCAACTTTAGAATAAGTGAGGCCAGCCCGAGACAGCAAATCAGTAGCGTATTTGGCTTGGGTGAGAGAATAGCCTTGGGAGTTTGATGAGACTTCCAACCCAAGGAAATAGCTCAAAGTCCCAAGATCCTTCATTTCAAATTGTTTACTGAGAAAAGACTTTAACTCACGTATAGTAGGTATGTCATCTCCAGTAATTATCATATCATCCACATAAAGAAGGACCAAGCGGTGCCCTTTCGGTGCGGCGAATAAGCGGGGGCATGGTCGTAGGAGCTAGGTGTAAAACCAAAACTGCAAATAGTGGAACTGAATTTGGAGAACCAAGCTCGAGGAGCTTGTTTCAACCCATACAATGCTCTTCGTAAACGACATACCTTGTGGGGAGGATGGTCGTATCCAGGTGGTGGTCGCATATAGACCTCTTCAGTAAGATTGCCATGAAGAAACGCGTTCTTGACATCCATCTGAAACATTTTCCATTTCTTACTGGCAGCCACAGCAATCAAACTTCGAACAGATGTAAGCCGAGCTACAGGAGCAAAGGTTTCTTCATAGTCAATACCATATTCTTGACTCGATCCAAGCACAACCAGACGGGCTTTGTATCGTTCGATCTCTCCATTGGCACGAGTCTTGATTTTATAGACATATTTACAACCTATTGCAGATTTGCCGGGTGGTAAATCAACCAAATCCCAAGTGCGTGCTTTGAGCAAGGCTTGTAACTCCTCTTGCATTGCTTTTTGCCAAAGGGGATCAGAACTAGCTTCCCTGTAAGTAGAAGGCTCATAGAGTGAAGCTATGGCGGCATAAAGTTGGTAGTCACCAAGATATCCAGGAACTTGTCGCACTCGATCGGAGCGACGGAGAGGCAAGTCCTCAGTAGAGTCCTCTATATGAGTTATAGGGGGAGACTCATGCCTCTCTGAAGCATCTGGAGCCGAATCCTCAACGAAATACTGCGTAGTAGTGGACTGTTCAAGTGATTCTTGTGAAGGAGACAACGCTGGCCC
The DNA here is from genome assembly GCA_029582165.1 of Portulaca oleracea. Taxonomy (NCBI): domain Eukaryota; kingdom Viridiplantae; phylum Streptophyta; class Magnoliopsida; order Caryophyllales; family Portulacaceae; genus Portulaca; species Portulaca oleracea. Next base: position 7,040,419 of record CM055883.1, on the reverse strand, counting down.
TTGCGAAGGGGACAACCTCGGTGAATCAGGAGGTGTTGAAGCAATATTGTCTTCACCCGGAAACAACTCAATTGAAGGATCAACAAAAAATGAGGTGGTTTGAGCAGACTGGTGGAAACTGGAAAGTGTGGAGAACATTTTATGCTCCCAAAAGACCACTTGACGAGAAATCCGTAGTCTTCTGGAAATTGGATCCCAACAGCGATAACCTTTATGCTCAATTCCATACCCAAGAAAGCAACATAACCGTGCGCGAGGCTCTAGTTTGGTGTGCTCGTGAGGTTGTACAAGAACAAAACAGGCACAACCAAACACACGCAGCATATTATAGTTAGGAATTCGACCGAACAGGCGTTCGTGTGGAGAGTGATTCTCAATAACTGGAGAAGGCATAAAGTTAATATTGTGGACAGCGGTCAGGGCAGCTTCACCCCAAAGACTTCTGGGCAAGATGCAGATATAAGCAAAGCACGAACAATATCAAGAATATGTCGATGTTTTCTTTCAGCTCTTCCATTCTGTTGTGATGTACCAGGACAAGAATGTTGAAGAAGAGTGCCGTTCTGCGCAAGAAACGCTAAGAAATTCTTTTCCCGATATTCCATGGCATTATCACATCGAAACGTCTTGATTTTGCTAGAAAATTGGGTTGACACCATGGCAGCAAAAGTGTAATAAATCTGCGGCAATTCTGAACGATTTTTGAGAAGATATATCCATACATATCTAGAATAGTCATCAACAAATATTACAAAATACTGAAATCCACTCATGGTCCTTGTTGGAGAAGGACCCCAAATGTCAGAATGAATGAGATCAAATGGTGCACTGGAAGTAGAATCACTATTATTAAATGGCAAAGCATGGTGTTTGGCAAGTTTACAAGGGACACAATCTACTTTACTTTGTTTGACTGGACCCAAAACACCACGAGATATAAGATATTGTAACTTATCGGAAGAAATATGGCCTAATCTAGAATGCCAAATATCATGAGGCAAGGCAGCTGCACAATGCCTTTGTGTCACTGACTTAGTAGGAATGTTGATATAGATGGCTTCATATAATCGTCCAACTTTACGTCCTTTCCCTATCAATTTGCCATTCGTTCGATCCTGCACACGACACCCATCATCCGAGAAGCACACATCCAATCCAAGTTCACACAATTGACCCACAGAAATAAGATTCAATGAAAGTTTAGGAACTAGAAAAGCATTGGGCAATGACACATTTGGTAGGAAGACAGTTCCAGTATGACTAATCTTCATTTCAGTGTTATCAGCAGTCCGTATTCCCAAAGGGGATTCTGACTTGACTTTGTTGACCATGGTCTCACTGTGAGAGGTCATGTGATTACAACACCCAGAATCAAAGAACCATGGAGAATGCATACCTGTTACCGCCATGGATGGGGTGGTCGAATGATTTGTAATCTGGCTGAGAATGACTTGCAAGTCATTAAGAGATATTGATGGAGATGCAGGATCAACTGCTGCGGCTGAAGTGTAGGGAACGACCTTTGGATGCTTCCCTTGTTCTTTCTTGCGCTTTAGTCTCCGACATTCAGAGATGATATGGCCAGGTCTTCTGCAATAATTACAGTACTTCTCGGATTCAGAATTGTTGGTAGGGACAGCCAACACAGCTTGAGAACCAATCGGGTTCGATTGATGACTTTTGAGGATCCCAAGACGAGTTTCTTCTGACAATAGCTCAGCTACAACACTTTCAAGTTTAGGAAATGTCTCCCTATGGAGGAGCGAGGCTCTTACGGGCTCATAATCAGCATGCAACGCCATGAGAAATTGCATTACTCGCAATTTATCTCGATATAAGATAAAACTTGCAGCATCTTTGGTACACTCCCACTTAGGTTCAGACAATGCCAACTAATCCCACACTGCTTGAATATTGGACAAAAAATCATTAACTGACTGACCAGGGACTTGTTTCATGGAGCGAAGGGTCTCCTGCAATTGATACTGATTAGCAATATCAACAGTGGAGTGTCTGTTAGATAAAAGGCTCCAGACCTCTTTAGCCATTTCAAACCGACCAAATTGCGACTTGATAGAAGGCACACAAGTATTCCTAATCCATGTCAAAATCTGGTGATTTTTACTATCCCAATCTTCTAGTCTATCTGCAAATTTGTCATCAGTTTCACCAGACTGTTTAGTTGGCTTTGAAATATCAGCGGTTACGATTCGCCATAGTCTACGACCTTTGAGAAAGCTAGACATCTCTTGAGACCAAGGCACATAATTAAGACCATCCAAAATGGTCTTAATAGGTTGAGCAACATCAAATTTGTCCATTGCAAAATAAAGGTAAAGCGGAGAGTGGGTGATTGGGATGAACAGACCTGATATGCAGTCCCAATTTGTTTGTGAATTGGACAGATAGGAGTCAGATGGCACCCACGAAAATGGATCGGCAAGATCAGACGCCTCTGCCCAGAACTTGATACATAGGGAGTGAAATCCCAATTGACGAAATCTGGAACGGTAGAAAGAAAACGACGAAGGAAGCTGCTGGACCTTATACGGCTACGCTAGGTTGAAATTGAAAAGGGAATTTCAATTTGACAACCCAAAAGCTTGGATGGATGTGAATAAATGAAAAGTGGAAAATTGGAATTTTCCACTACTTCTTGTCGATAGATGAAATGTATATGCAGCAATTGAATTGTCTTGAGCAATTGAAGAAATGATATAATTCTCTCTCACCTTTTTTTTTTTTTTGTATATATAGGCTCTGACACCATATCAACAGAACAAGGAATTGAGAGAGCTTGAATATTAAGTGCGCATTTCCATGGCTGAAATAAAGAGTTATATACACAATATACCTACAAGAAAGGTAATACTATAAAAAAGATACAGAAAGAATCATGATCACAAATCTACCCCAAAAGATAATATCTACAAATACATTGATGCATGCTACCAACATAAATGTTGGATTGTCTAGTACTCATTATTCTCTAACTTTGAAATGATGCTGGCAAAAACTTTGTAGCCATTGTTCATGTCAGAGAAACGGCAGTATTCATCATTTGCATGGTATGTTGCAGATAGACCTGCACCCACAAAAATCAAATTATACGATCAAATTACTGGAGAAATTGGTTAAAAAGAGCATTTGGTTGATCAAAATTTTTTAGAGAAATTGATCAATTTTCTCAAGTTGACATATTTTTTTTTCATATTTATTGTAGTTGGATCATGGGAAAAATTTTATAAAGGACCCAGAATTTTTAACCATCAATCATGGAAAATTTCACAAAAGGGGAATAGGGAAAAAATTTTCTCCCGAAAATATTTCGCTAATACTTACCATATCCTACTGTTTGAACATCAAATCCTTCATCCTGGAACACAAAATAAAATGAACGTAAATGGTTGAATTGATATTATACAAATTAAGGTCATGTTCTTTTATGCGGCATGGCGCGGTATAGTATGGTGAAATTGTGGCGGGTTGTGGTGTAATTGTGGCAGGTTAATTATTGGTATGTTGTGGTGGGTTTTTGTATATATATATATATACAAATATTGTATTGGTAATTGTGAAAAAGTAATTTGAGGTAGGATGTGGTGAATTATGGTGGAATGGTATTTTGTGGTGGGTTATGGCAAACTGCGGTAGGCTGTGGCACAACAGGGCCTAAACTGAAAGGAATAGATCGAAATAAACAGTACGTCTCACTTGTAATTGTTTTATGAGCGGCAAACTTCCTGAAATGTAGAAACGTTTGGCATGACCAATAACTTCTTGAGTAGCTTTGAATAGCAGATTATACCCCAGAGAATCAAGCTTGCACGCCACCCCCAGATTGGATTTTCCAAAAGTTATATCAACACTGGACAAAAAAACATTGGTCATAACAACACTTGAGAGCAATAGTACAAGTAGGTTGGGATGTATTAGCTAGGGTTTCAGTAGGATGAATAAGTACAAACCTTCCCTTTAAGTTTTCCTCTGGGAGGACATATTTGGAAACAGGTCCTCTCTTTGGTAACTCCTCTAAATGATCATCTATGTCCTTCACATACTCTTCCAGCTTTTTCTTACAAGTTTCAACACTGCAACAGAAATTTGGGTTTAGGGTTTAGGGTAACTTATCCGACCACTCGCACCTAATGAGAACATTAAGAGCAGAGAAGAAAAGCAAAATAGATAGGCTAAAACTAGTGGGGATGAGTCTTAACACAGTGTACGTATTTTCGGTCAGGGAAAATTTGCATATACCTTCCTTTAAGTTTAGGATATTTATAAATTCAACTATTACGTTTTTGAATTAATATATATCTATTCACCCTAAGTTTTTGAACCAATTTCATTTAGTTACGTACTTTTCTAATAAATTTAACAACTTTTCCGGTAGATGTGTGATATGTGATGAAATTTGTTTGTTAGGAAAAATTTTCCACCAATTTAGCAAAAGTGGTTGGAATTTCCAATCATTTTTCCTACTTAAAAGTAGAAAAATAGTTAGAAAATTAGAAAAATATAAAATGGTTGCTAAAATGGTTGATTTTTCCAACCGTTATAAATTGATTGGAAAAAATGGTAGGTAATACACATATTTTTAGTAATGGGTTTTGTTTTACCAACCATTTAATAAGTATCTTATCTCAAGCCTCATATCATTTTTGATAAAATAAAATAAAAAAGAATATTCTTACCTGTAGAAGGGAGTCAGCCTGCAATTAAGGAAAACACAAATCAGAGACAAATAAGAGGGAAAAATATTGAAGAAACTTTTTTTAGAGAGATCTAAAAAAGTGTGAAGAAAGTAACACAAGTGGAAACGTTATATACCTGACGTCACCCCTAATTGTACACTCACCAGGGATTTGGTTGATCCCCCCACCTGGATCTGATAAGTTCAACAACAACAAGAAAAAGTTAAAGTATAGAATTGATATGCAACCTAAGAAAATTAATCAACCGAAAAAGGAAAAAAAAAAAACAAAGGCTCTTTCATGATTTGATACGTACAACTCCACTGAGTTGGTTTCATGGTTGATGGCACTGAGAACTCGTAGACTTTTTCTTCTGAATGTGGGGGGTAGTCTTTATAAAACTTTGTCTGGATCTCTTTGAGTGCTTCCATGGCAAGCTCCATAGCATTTATTCCCTGCATGATAAAATTGTGTTGTGAACTTGTGATCAATGAATATTTGTTTGGAAATGTGATAGAATAGTACTTAGTGGCGGATCTAAACTATGAAATTAACGGTGTTTATTTAATAATATTTTAGATAGTTGGACTGTTGTGTTGAACTTGACACCCTTATTAATATTTTTTCAGTCTTTTCGAGGGTGTCCACTTAACATAAATATACAATAACCTCCTAAAATATAATAAATTTCTTAAAAAAATCGGATATTATATTGGGGTGTCCGTGGACACCCTTAGCATCAATGGGGATCCGCCCTGATAGTACTCCCTTGATCCTTTTTATGGTTACGTTAGGAGAATATGGAGAAATTAAGATGATCAATAAAATTAGAGAGAAAAATATAAAATGACTTAAATTGGTATAAAATAATTAGAGTTTTTGGACGCTAATATTTTATAGTTAATTTGAGGGTGATGGACAATAATGCACTGAACTTTTTTATTGGACAATAATATACTAAACTTTAGACGTGTTGGATAGTAATAGCGCAGGCAAAAATCCGTGTCCGGGTAAATCCGGGTCGGACAAATTCGGACAATGTCAAAATTCGGACAAGAAATTCATGTCCGGACCCGGTTTTATTTCGGGTCAAACCGGGTCGGACAATTCGGACGAAGCTAAAATCGGGTTCGGACAATAGAAAAAAGAGAATTTTTAGTCCGAATATTCGGTCAATTCGGACAATATAAAAATTCGGACGAAAAATTTATGTCCATACCCCGGTTTTTTCCGGGTCGGACAAAATTTTGCCAACTCTAGATAGTAATATACCTAAAACAATTGCGGCGAAAGTTAACTCAGTGACGGTCTTACATAGTGGATTGTGGAACAAAAGAATTTAAAATATTTACTAAATTAGACAACTCGCGTTTGGTTGGCTTAAGAGATGCCTAAAATAAATACTATCTCTGTTTCATATTAATTGTCATATATTTGATTGTCACAATCTCCAATGTCACTTTTTAATTTACAATTTCTTGTATAACATTATAGTTAACAAGTGAATATAATGGCAATAATCTAATATGACAAGCCATTGTATATATTTGAAAAATTTGTAGTGAAAATTTTTAATATTTAACTACATAATTTTCAAAAACAATAATTAATATGCAACGGAGGAGTACCTTGCTCGGAAGACCACTATGGAAAAGTTTGCCTTTGACATGCAAGGTCCACGGTATCATGCTGGCAGTGCCAACGCAAGGCTGAGAATTGGCAGTGTCAACCCAGTACCTACAGAAAAAGAGACACACTCATATATATTAACACGAGAACGTTCAATTAGCTCTTTAGTTCGTCAAGCTTTGTAAATTAAGAACCAGATATGTATACATACAGAGGGCCACTCTTTAGTTCATCAAGCTTGTGTTCCTCGTGGAGCCTATCGACACCAACACTTGGGTTTGCTGCGTATTCTTCACTTGCTATGAACACTGCAACCACTGTCGTCTTTAACTTGGGCTTTGTCTCCCCTAACTTCTTCATTAACTCAGCCAACAGGGCAACATGACCCAGACAGTCCGTAGTACCTCGGCCACGGAGAATGTTATCGTCTTTCGGGTCCCAGGTCAATTTGAAAGGTTCAAATGTCTGTACAAATCAACGTAAAATAACTTTGTTATCGCCCACGTTACAACCAATGCACCAAATTAAGCAAACTGATAAATATCTTGTCGAAAGATGGTTGATATATAACCATCTTGTATTTCACCTAAAAATCACTTGTAAAGTTAAATGTAAGTAAATTTATATCATTGTAAAGGTATATATGTTTCACTATTTTGATGATTATTATAACTTATAAAAAATATAAAAATAATTATTTATTTATAATTTTTCATAAATATAAAACTATTCATAAAATATGCATATAAAATATGCATTTTCTACTCTGATTGAAAAAATTAGTTTATTATTTAAATTTTTTGACATGGTTAATAAATAAAATTATACTCTTATAGCTGTATATATTAGAGAAAATATTATTAAAAATTAAAAAAATGTAAAATACAGTACATTTAAGATGGTTATTAATCATCTTGAATCAAGATGCGTATCATTGTATGACTTTGTGTTGCATTGTTCTCTCCATTTTTGTCCAAAACAGCAAATCAGAAGGGGCGGAAGGAGTACATATATTCAAACTTTCGAAAACCCCAACGAAAATTACTTTATAAATAAAAAATGATGAGTGATAGCAAATGGTATCAATGTATCATACCCATTGAGAGGGATCAGCAGGGACGACATCCATATGAGCCCCAACAAAAGACACAACTTTCCCATCCTCAGTCCCTGGGTACTTCACAATAAGGTTTCCACGTTTAGGAGCGTAGTCGTAAGTAACATGCTCGACTATCAGGGGTCCGTTTCCGTCTCCAGTACCTTTGACAGTCGAAACATGTCGGAGATGATCGAGCACGTGGTCGACCACCCTGTTTTCTTCGGGGATCAGCCCGTCAGGTGGGTTGTTCTGCAAGTGCTCCGATTCTCCGATGAGCTTGCTTAGAAGACGGACGAAGGTGTCCCTGTTCAGCTCACCAAGTGTTTGCTTTATGTTGGATGCCATCTTTGTTTTTGGGGGTAGGTAGGTAGTGTGATTTTGTTTTCTTTGATCTCTTGCAGTACTACAACAAGGTAAAATTGCAATGAGAGATTTGGGTTAAGGGGTTTATATAATACTTCTCGGCAGGAAATGCACATAACGCGAGTTGTAATTGAAAATTAAACACCGTGATGCGCGTGATTGTGTGAATGCACACCTTACAACAACGTTAATTATTCCCTCACTTTTGTTTTAATCGTCTTTTATTTTGAAATTGTGGAGGCAAATTACAAAAAGGATTATGATAACCATCTTGACTCAAGATGGTTCTTAACCATCTTAAATTGTTCATATTTCACATTTTTATAACTTTTATTAATAGTTTCTTTAATAATTATATATATTTATCAATTATAATGATATAATACTTATTAGCTACGTCAAAAAATATAATAATACAATTTTATCAATCATAGTTGAAAATGCACATTTTATACAAAGTTTTATATTTATGAAATAAATACAAATAAACAATTATTTTTAAATTGTTTATAAGTTGTAGTAACCCTGAAAATAATGAAACATACCTTTAGAATGATTTAAATACACTTACAATTAACTTTATTAGTGATTTAGAAAAAATGCAAGATGGTTAAGAGCTATCTTGAGTCAAGATGTTTATCATTTTCGTTATAAAAATATTAAGCACAAATTTCTCAATATAACGATTTGCTATATAAAATTACTACTAGTAAATTTGTAATGAAAATTATTATCTTAAAAATATAATATTGCAATTATTAATTAAATATTAAATACTCTCTTCATTTCATATTAATTGTCCAAAATATTATTTTTAACCAACAATTTCTTATAATATATTTATCAAAAGATTACAAAATTATATTCATATGAAAGCAATTTTCGTTATGAATGTAATGATAGTACTTTCGTATATTAGAACATTATATATGTTGAGAAATTAATGATGTCGCGAGAGAATTAATATAGAACAGATGGAGTGACAAATTATCAATCAAAAAATAATATTAGGACTGACATAATCAATTAAGTAAAACCAATGAGCTCTAGCTCAGCTATTACAAGCTGCACTGTGGTATCTCACAGGTCCCAAGCTCGATTCTTGAGAGCAGCAATAGGTGTGTATGCCTGGTTTCCCCCCTCCCCCATGGGCTTGGTGGACTCATTGGGCTTTCCCTGAAATAGGGGGCCTAGTGGATGACCCGACTTACCATTGTAAAATAAAAAAGTAAAAGCCATTTTGAGACGGCAAGAGTAGTTAACTCCAAGCATTGGCCTGGCTCCCATAGTTGTAGGGTTCAACTTTCCAGGGGATATAAACAATGACACCTTTAGTTTAACAAATAGTAGTACTAGTATTAGCTAGTCATCTTATGCGTGTTTCATGATCTTCAATACACTATTTTAATAATTAACTTTATCATAATAATTTAACAAAAATTATAATAGTATACTTTATTAAAAATATTTTTCATTACAAATTTAAGTGGAAATTTTCATAGGAGGGATTCTAATGATGCATCTTCAACGAGTGCTTTGAGTGTCAGGGTTAAGAAGAACCATAAAAAATTAAATAATTCCATGCGGTTATCAAAATCAAGGGGTGGAAGCAAGTATAAGGATATGAAAAATATTGTGTATTATGATTGTGGTGAGAAGAGTCACTTATGAGGGATTGTCCAAAACCTAAGAATGGTACGTAAGGATAACAATGATAATCGTGACTTCGTTAATTCTAGCTAAGTCTTGGCAATTCTTTGATTTTAAATGTCCATAGTCTTGAAGAATCATGTGTCGCTGATACTGGTGCATCCTTGCAGATGTAAAATATTATGAAATAACAAGAATGGGATACGTGGTTGTTAAGACTGCTAATGATGATCTTTGGAAGTTGGAGGATGTAAGATACATTCTTGAAATTAAGAGAAATATGATATTTGTGGGTCAACTAGATGACTTGGGTTACACTGTAGGATTTGGTAATGGAAAGTAGAAGATTGTGAAGGCTTCTATGATAGTGGTTAAGGGGTTGAGGTCTTGAACATTATACTCCACTAATAAGGACAACACTAATCTAATTTCTCATGTCAATGATGCTCCATGTTCTAGTTTATGGCATTGTATGCTTGGTTACATTAGGGAGAAGGGTATGAAGATCTTGGTTTAAAGGATGCTTTGGAGAACCTAAAAACTGTAAACGTAGAGCTTTATTAAGGTTGTGTTTATAGTAAGCAAAACCAGGTTAATTTCAGTAAAACTAGTAGAGAATCAAAACCTGAAAAACTTGAACTGGTTCATTCTAATGTTTGGGGTCCTACGCCAATAAAATTCATGGGTGGTGCTCAGTATTATGTAATCTTTATCGATGATCATAGTAGGAAGCTATGGACTTATTTTCCAAAAATTAAACATGATGTGTTTGATGTTTCTTGGAGTGGAAAACGCAGGTTGAGACATAGACTGGCTTGAAGGTGAAGTGCCTGAAGACATACAATGGAGGAAAGTATGCGAAGGAGTAATTCAGGAGGTATTGCATTCGAAATGGCATTAGGTTGATGCAAACTATTTCCGAGACACCAAGGTAGAATGGGATAATAGAGAGGATGAATAAAACTCTAAATGGGACAGCCAGGGGCATGAAGAATCATGTTAGGTTGCCCAGTCTTACTCTTTGAATGATTGAAGGATAGATGAGGCTTAGGGGTAGGAAATATTATGATGAAGAACATAACCTTACTCTTTGAATGGTGGTAAAGACACACCTCAAAGGAAGGGGTTTTATAGAGGAAAGTGGTCAATTCTATTCATAATGAGGACGGTGCTCTTGTACCATCTATACGGAGATCATATGTTCCAAGTTCTTGGAATGACATCAAAATATTTATCTATAAACTAACACTACACAGGAGGCTTCAATGGTTTCCTACAGGTCAGATTGGGGGATGAGAAAATAGTGAGACTCCGGGATGATAGGTGGTTGTAGTAGATGGTTCTTTTAAAAAAATACCTAAGGCTATTTTAAGTGTCAACCCAGAATAGAAGTATGGTGACAGAGATGGGATAGTTCGAGGGGAATCAATGGAGATAGTTACTATTGTGAAGTGCGCAGTTAGAGGAGGTGGAATTGGAGGCTAAGCAGAATCTAAAGAGACACCAACATTATAAGTATCCAACCAAGGACACAAGAGATGAAATCAAGGGGCTTGGAGGTAATGCACTCAATGCTAAATCTTCAGCGAAGAGAGCTCATGAATCGAAATTTCCTTGCAAGGAATAAATAAAAAGACGGGTATGTGTAATATTGAAGCAAATCATCCCATGCAGGGTAAGAATTATGGCTCGGACAACTCTAATTGTGTAACGCTTCTGCATTTATGACATTATAATAAAGAAGATATTTTTTCTTTAGTGTCATCTTGTTTGTTAATGTGAGTTGAATAAAATAAATTTTTTTAGAAAAGTAAAAATGAGCAATTATATATTTCCGAAAACACACTTAATAAAATTCAAATATTCCAATCTTCACTCATTGTATCCAGAAATATATATATATGATATTTTCCCGCTTCACCATACCATAATACCATACTACATTTTACCAATTATTATCAATATATCTAATCACTTTACTCCTCTACTTTTCACATTTTCTCTCATCATCTATTATATTAATCACACTTTTCACAAATTTTATCATATCATTACATACCTTACTGGTCTTTCCATAGTTTTATTCCATTGCATCATTTTTGCACTATACCAACTATATAAAAGAACAGAGCCTTAGTTTCTAGCTTCAGACGAAACCTGCCCGAGTCCCATTGGGTCCAAAATCACGCAAAGGGTTTCTAACTCTTAGTTGATCCAGCCGGCCCATTAACGAAAAAAACGAAAACTAAAGCCCGAAAATAAAAGCCGGCAGAGGTACATTCGGTAACGCACTAACGTTTGTAAATTAGCTGAGTTGGAGGTCACTTTCAGAAACTCACTGTAGGGCCCCACCACTAGCTTCCCACCATCTGAGTGTCCGAATTGTGTTATAAAACGCTAACGAAGGCCTCAAACCCTATTAGCTTCTTCCTTCATTCTTCTTCTCTCTCTCCCCTTCCATTGCGGCTAGGGTTTTAGCGGAGCACTCTCAAGGTTTGCGCCTCCTTTCTCTTTCCTTCTTTGTTAAACATTGCTTTGTTTTTGATTCTCTGTAGGCTCTTGTTCAGATGTACATTGAATCATGTTAGTGTTTTGGATTTGATTGATTTGTTTGTGGTAATTCTGTATCATGTTGGTTAGATTTGCGTTATTCTTAGAGATGATGAATAGATTTGAGCTATAAGTAGTCTACTACTGTAAATCTGTATTGATCTGATGAGTCTCGTTGTATCTGTTGAATCTGTAGCGAATGGATTTGTTCTGTCTGGTTTTCTTGTTAGATTTTGATATTTAGGTACTAATCTGTTTCGCATGTGAGATCTGTGCTAGTTTTGGTGTTCGCTTGAATTTATATCTAAACATTATTTGCAATAGTTAGTAGTAAGTATTGTTGTGTAATCGGACTAGTCCGCCGTATTCGTCATGTACTTTCGACACTGGTTGTAAGATTTATATCTGAAATTTATAGTAAGGTTTATAGATGATGATGATATAGAGTTACCGATCTAAAATTTAATGTTTGTGGATGTTTATGTTTTCATGTGAAAGGTTTGGGATTTTACTGTGATTCATAGGAGATCTGACTGTTTTTGTATGAAATTTCAATCTTTTATTTTCTAAGAAGTAAATAACTATTTCTTCTTTAGATGTGGTCTGGTTAAGATTTGCGTGCTTGTTTCGATTCTGAAATTTATAGTAAGGTTTACAGATGATGATGATATAGAGTTACCGATCTAAAATTTAATGTTTGCCATGTGAAAGGTTTGGGATTTTACTGTGATTCATAGGAGATCTGACTGTTTTTGTATGAAATTTCAATCTTTTATTTTCTAAGAAGTAAATAACTATTTCTTCTTTAGATGTGGTCTGGTTAAGATTTGCGTGCTTGTTTCGATTCTGAAATTTATAGTAAGGTTTACAGATGATGATGATATAGAGTTACCGATCTAAAATTTAATGTTTGCCATGTGAAAGGTTTGGGATTTTACTGTGATTCATAGGAGATCTGACTGTTTTTGTATGAAATTTCAATCTTTTATTTTCTAAGAAGTAAATAACTATTTCTTCTTTAGATGTGGTCTGGTTAAGATTTGCGTGCTTGTTTCGATTTGTAGCTATATATGCCAATCACTTGGTGTATGGTCTATTTTGATTCTTATGGTGTCAATAGTTCTTGTAGTCTATAAATTGAATTGATGGTTTGATATTTTATCTGTCTGTGGATTTGTGTATTCGGTTTGGTTGCTAAACTTTACATCATTAAATCTAAGGAATTTGATTTGTGGTTGCTGATGTTCATGGGAGTGATAGCCTGCATCCCCTAAAGTCCTAACTGTTGAATTCTTATTAAGAATGTTGGTTCTGATTATTTGTTTTGTTAATGAATGAATTATTATGTAGTTTTCAGTTGCTATCTCTGTCTTTGGATCTAATTTTCTTTCTTTCATGCTTACAGTTTCACATACTTCACTATGGGAAAAGAGAAGACTCACATCAGTTTGGTGGTCATTGGCCATGTCGACTCTGGGAAATCGACCACCACCGGTCACTTGATCTACAAGCTTGGTGGTATTGACAAGCGTGTGATCGAAAGATTTGAGAAGGAAGCTGCTGAGATGAACAAGAGGTCCTTCAAGTACGCCTGGGTGCTTGACAAGCTTAAGGCTGAGCGTGAGCGTGGTATTACCATCGATATTGCCTTGTGGAAGTTTGAGACCACCAAGTACTACTGCACTGTTATTGATGCTCCCGGTCACCGTGACTTTATCAAGAACATGATTACTGGTACCTCCCAGGCTGACTGTGCCATCCTCATTATTGACTCCACCACTGGAGGTTTTGAGGCTGGTATCTCCAAGGATGGTCAGACCCGTGAGCACGCTCTTCTTTCCTTCACTCTTGGTGTCAAGCAAATGATTTGCTGCTGCAACAAGGTATAACACTAGATAGTAGATACATACAATTTGTGCTCAGTAATGTTGTATTGTTCTGCAGTAGTTTTTGCTCAATTTTCATTCAATGACATTGTGGTTTGATTTGTGAAACAGATGGATGCTACCACCCCCAAGTACTCAAAGGCTAGGTACGATGAAATCGTGAAGGAAGTGTCATCCTACCTCAAGAAGGTCGGATACAACCCAGACAAAATCCCATTTGTTCCCATCTCTGGGTTCGAGGGAGACAACATGATTGATAGGTCCACCAACCTCGACTGGTACAAGGGACCAACCCTCCTTGAGGCTCTTGACCAGATCAACGAGCCCAAGAGGCCCTCAGACAAGCCCCTCCGTCTCCCACTTCAGGATGTCTACAAGATTGGAGGTATTGGAACTGTGCCCGTGGGTCGTGTTGAGACTGGTGTCTTGAAGCCCGGTATGGTTGTCACCTTTGGTCCATCTGGGTTGACCACTGAGGTTAAGTCTGTTGAGATGCACCACGAGTCTCTCCCAGAGGCCCTCCCCGGTGACAATGTCGGGTTCAACGTGAAGAACGTTGCTGTCAAGGATCTCAAGCGTGGTTATGTCGCTTCTGACTCAAAGAATGACCCAGCCAAGGAGGCAGCCAACTTCACCTCCCAGGTCATCATCATGAACCACCCTGGTCAGATCGGACAGGGTTACGCCCCAGTGCTCGATTGCCACACCTCCCACATTGCCGTCAAGTTTGCCGAGCTCGTGACCAAGATCGACAGGCGTTCCGGTAAGGAGCTCGAGAAGGAGCCCAAGTTCTTGAAGAACGGTGACGCCGGGTTCGTTAAGATGGTTCCCACCAAGCCCATGGTGGTCGAGACCTTCTCCGAGTACCCACCCTTGGGACGTTTCGCTGTCAGGGACATGAGGCAGACTGTTGCTGTCGGTGTCATCAAGAATGTCGAGAAGAAGGACCCATCCGGTGCCAAGGTGACCAAGGCTGCCCAGAAGAAGAAGTGATGAGCTAAAACAACAATCCTTTGGTTATAAGTTCTGCTTTGGAGGAAGAACTATCTTTGTTGTTTTTTTGTTTTCTTATAGTATGAGAAACTTATGTGTTTTGTCATTTTATAATGTTATTGTGCCTCCAAGGTCGTTAGGTTTAGATGAATTTTGTCAAGCCTTGAAGGCGGACCAAATGGGTTTTAAATTGCTGTGTTTTTTGTGTCAAGGTTTTTGTGTGTGTCTTAGTTGTTAAGCAGCTCAGGAATTCTATTTTTGCTTGTGGTCTTGTGCTGCTTGGGAGACTTTAAAGGCGTTTATATATTTTGTATGTGGTGCTTTCTGGGTTCACGCCGCTTGTGTATTCCACCTTCAAAGTGAAGGGTTTGCCTGGAAAGGGCAGATGTCGTTCATTGATAACCAAAGATATCTGAGGGTGAGTGGCCAAATGATTAGTATGCCTGAGTATTTGTAGATATAGTTATGCATAAATTACAATGAGTTTTAATATTAAATTAACATCGAAGGATTTTTACTAAAAATTACTATAATGTTAATTTTATATAGTAATTATGATTATGATTTGTGAGTGGTGCAGTTTCGGTGCGCTGAAGCGGTGCACGGATGAAGCGGTCTTGAAAACCATGGCGGAGCAGGAATCGAATCACGGTTTTAAAAAACAAGGTGCAGCTTTAGCTGCGGTTTCTTGAATCAAAAAAGCGCATAAATTTCTATCAAATATAAAAAAATCTCTATTTAATAAAAAATCAATCTCTATTTAATCAAAAAAAAAAAAAATGTGAGAACCCTAAACCTTAAACTGGAAAATGAAAATTTGAAATACTAAAACCTAATTCCCCCCCCCCTTGCTCGACGGTCGGTATCTCAGTGAGACTGTGAGGAGTGTGAGCCAAAGGCCAAAATTTACTAGCCCAACCCAATAACACATTAAATATCTAATGTTCTTTTTTTTTTTAACTAGTTAATTTATATTATTTTTGTATTAATTTTTAGGTAGATTTTTTTAACCAAAATTTATATATATATATATGTATTTAATTATATTAACGATGCGGTGCCGGTTCCCCGGCGGTGTGAATATCCCAAACCGGATCCGCCCCGTTTAGTATCCGGTTTTTCCGGTGCGATGCACCGGATTTTTAAACCGGTTCGGTGTTGCCTGTTCCCGGTTTTTTTTATCCGGTTTCCGGTTCGGTGTGCAGGTTCCGGATTTTTCTTCTACCCCTAATGCTGGTAAGGGTATCCGTATGGATGAGCATGAATTATAGACTGGCATTAGCGGGCGAGTTGCAGCCGCGCGGGTCAAAGCGGGTTGAAAATTTGTGACCCACGACCGAGCTCGCCCGACTTCGGTCAGCGGTGTCGGCCCATCCCTGAACCGATGGGCCACGGGTCGGGTCAGCGGGCCGATAATTGTGCAACCTGGATATTTTTTGTTTACAAAAAACTTGAATACTCCATGCATTTTAGAGCTAATTTCAACAATAATTGATCAAATTCCATAACGTGGAACCACTTGGACATAACATTCAACATTCCGAAATTCAAATATAAAAAAAAAAAATTTAAATTCAAATTGTTCTACAACACTTGACCAAACCAAATAAAAGTTCAAGTCCAAAAAAGTTCAATGTTCAAATTATCACAACACTAACATTCTCCCATTCCTTTGACCAACTTTACTACCCACAAAATTACACGCCGAAAACAATACTATAAACATGTTTATACATGTTTAACTGATTGATGTAAAATTGAAAATAAACATGACTTAGTTCATTTAACAAAATATGACAAACTTGGTTCTAAATAAAGCAGTGAATATGCCTTCTGCCCGAGCTCTAATTAATGGGTTTTCTAGTTTTTTTTAATATATATTAGCGGGTCGGCGGGCCGGGCCGGTTCACAAACCCTCGGCCCGAGCTCGGCCCATCCATTTGTCGGGGCCCCGGATCTTTTCGGGTCGGGCCGGGCCCGAGCTAAGTCCTATTTATAGTAAGTATTACTTGATTGATGCCAAAGATTACATATTGATTGATGCTGTGCGATTGCTCAATAAAATCTTGATATTATCCACCAATATCGTAATACTCCCCCTCAAGTTGGAGCGTGAGGATCGATCATGCCCAACTTGCCTCGTAAATATGTAAACTGCTTTAGTCTAAGAGCTTTGGTGAAGATATCAGCCGGCTGCTGTTTGGTTGAAACATAGGAAAAAGTAAGGTCACCAGAGTTCAATTTTTCTCGAACAAAATGACAATCCAACTCTATATGCTTTGTGCGTTCATGGAACACCGGATTTTTTGCAATGTGCAAGGCAGCTTGACTGTCATAGAATACCTGCATAACACCATCATGGAACACTCCGAGGGAAGCCAATAAGGCCTTTAACCAAATCAACTCACTTGTTGTTGCGGCCATAGAGCGGTACCCGGCTTCGGCAGAAGAGCCACAGTTGTCTCTTTCTTGGTTTTCCAACAGATCGGGGAACCACCAATACTAATAAAATACCCAGTGAGAGAGCGTCTAGTGAGGGGACACGCTCCCCAATTGGCATCACAATATGCACGAATCTGAAGATCACAATCAGAACGTAGCAAAATACCATAACCTGGGGTACCCTTGATATATCGAAGAACTAGACGAGCGGCGTGCATATGTTCTTCCCTGGGTTCTTGCATAAATTGTGATAATATATGGACTGCATAGCACAATTCAGGTCTTGTAATCGTTAGGTATATGATACGCCCTACCAGTCGTCGATATCGACTAGGATCATCCAACACTTGCCCCTTGGCAAGTGCGAGCTTGTGATTCTCTTCCATCGGGAAATCAGTTGGCTTGCTGCCCAAAAATCCACTCTCCTCCACAATCTCAAGAGCATACTTGCGTTGGCAAAGAAAGAGTCCACGTGGACCACGAGCTACCGCAATGCCAAGAAAATATTTCAAGGGACCTAGGTCCTTGATACGAAAGCAATCATTTAAATAAGCTTTGAACTCAATACAAGCCTGAGGATCATTTCCTGCCAAGATAATGTCATCAACATATACTAAGAGCCCAAGAAACACCTTACCCTTGCGATATGTAAACAGAGAGTAATCTGCATAGGACCTTACGAACCCATAAGCTGTAAGTGTAGCGGAAAGCTTGGCAAACCATTGTCGTGGTGCTTGTCGTAAGCCATAAAGAGATTTTCGTAACTTGCACACTTTATTGGGAGAACTTGAAGAGTAACCAGGTGACAAACGCATGTACACATCTTCTTCTAAGTCACCGTGGAGAAACGCATTGTTGACATCCATTTGGTGGAGGCCCCATCCTCTTGCTATAGCCACTGACAAGAAAGTCCTTACACTAGTCATTTTCGCCACGGGAGCGAAGGTCTCATTGAAATCAATCCCTTCTAGTTGATGATCACCTCTTACCATAAGACGAGCTTTAAACCTTTCAAGAGTCCCGTCCGATCTATATTTAACTTTATAAACCCACTTGCAGCTTATGGGTTTCTTCCCGGGAGGCAAATCCTCAATACTCCAAGTCTTAGTTTCTTCCAAAGCATTAATCTCTTCGGCCATTGCTTGCCTCCATCGGGGATCTTTGACAGCTTCTTGATAAGACCTGGGCTCAACTATCTTTGTAATTGAAGCAAGAAAAGCTTTATGACTAGCAGAGAAATTATTGCAAGTGATATAATTGACTAGAGGGTAAGGATTACCTGAAGAGCCTTTTCGTGAAGGAGATGCAAGAGAGGAGTCACTGGCTTGAATGTTATAACAGAAGTAATCATTCAAGTGTGTAGGGGTGCGCTTGTCCCTAGCAGGACGACTACTGTTGGACTGACTTACAAGATTCTCAATACTCTCCCTTACTGATGCATCCATTCTGGTGGAGTCAGGAAGTCCAGACTGACCAAGGTCAGGCACTTCACTTGGAGTAGGTGGGCTTGGGTTTTCTTCATGTTCAGTGGCAATTGCATCCTCCCCCTGTTTTGAGGGTTTCTCTGCTTCTTCAACAAAACCCTCCTTATTCTGTCCCTCATAGACGCACCAATCATTTAGGCTAGCTTCGTCCATGACATTATTGTGTTCATGCAATTTATCTCCATTTTCACTATTATGCCTATCATTATGTGTTGAAAAGGGAATATTGCCTCATGAAAAATTACATCCCGACTAATGAACATTTCATGAGTTTCCAAGTCATAGACTTTCCACCCTTTCTTACCAAAAGGGTAACCCACAAAAATACATCTTCGGCTTCGAGACGCGAACTTGTCCTTTTTCCTTGTCTTGGAGTGAGCATAACAAAGACACCCAAACATTTTAACATGATCATATGAGGGTTTTTGTTTGAAAAGAACTTCATAGGGGGTTTGTCCATTTAATAACTTGCTGGGAGTTCTATTGATCAAATATGCTGCAATAAGGACACATTCTCCCCAAAAATCAAGTGGCAAATGACCTTGAAAGCGGAGAGCCCTAGCCACATTCAAAATGTGTCTATGCCTTCTATCAACTCGCCCATTTTGTTGGGGGGTATCTACGCAACTTGTATGATGTATGATCCCCTTTTCTTGATAAAACCTTCTCATGGGTCAAGATAAGAATTCCAACCCATTATCACTTCTAACTATTTTCACATCTCTCCCAAATTGTGTTTTCACCATGGTCACAAAGTTTTGCAATAACAATGAAACTTCCCCCTTGTCTCTCATTAAATAAACTCAAACATCTCGACTAGCATCATCAACAATTGTAAGAAAATATTGAGCACCACAAAGAGAAGGTGTCTTATATGCACCCCAAATATCACAGTGAATGAGTTCAAATAATTCATTAGCATGACTTTTGCTTGCAATAAATTGAGAATGAGTTTGTTTTGCACGAAAGCAAAATCACAGGGGCCATTATTCCCATCATTACTAATATTAAAATCTTTAAAAAGCAGCGATAAAACTTGATCTGAAGGATGCCCTAAACGTCCATGCCATAAGTTGTGGGAGCCTACCGCGTTGACTTGATCTTTTAGTGGTGTGAACTTGTCAAAAACATAGACCCCTCCTCGCAATCTACCCACTCCAATCAGGCTCTTCAAGGTGCGGTCTTGTATTAGATACATCTCTTCGTCAAAAATCACAATGCATTTCAATTCTCTAATTAGTTGAGCCACAGAAATTAAATTCACAGAGAAATTAGGAATATAAAGGATCTTATCTAAGTGTATATGAGAACTCAAATTTATACTCCCTTCAATGTTTGCCATCACATTGGACCCATTAGGCAAATTCACAGATACAGGTGCAACCGACCTTCTATTTTTAAGACCTTGCAATTCCCCTGTCATGTGACGAGATGCCCCTGAGTCAATAATCCAAGGAGATTTACCTGCCAGTTTTTCGTAACCTGATTTGGAGCGCTCGATCAGGTTAAGGAGTCCTTGGACCTTGTCATTTGAGAGCCTGGAAAGTATGTTATTGCTCTGGTCTTCACTCGTAGTCTGCTGTTGCACAGAACCAACAGAGTATGCCGCTTCAAGACTTCCTCCTCTGCCATTATTTCCGGTTGTTCGACCTCCATGGAAGCCTCTTCCTCGACCTCTTCCGTTCCCTCGAGATCCCCAACCAGGTGGATACCCTATGATCTCAAAGAAATTTGACTCTTCATGCCCGTAACGACCACAGTGTCTGCAATTTTCCTTTCCGCTTGTGGCTGGAATTTTTCTGCCATGATTTACAGCAAAAGCTGCTGCTGTTTCCGTCCGATCGTCGCGGTTCACCATGAGTTTCTTGTGCTGCTCCTCCTGGCTCACAATATTGAATATTTTCTCTAATGGAGGCAGTGGTTCTGTAGCTAAAATTTGCCGACAGATTTGTGAGTACAATTCATCATTGAGACCAAGAGGAACTGTGTAACGACCCGCCCTAAACCCGTATTAATTAAGGCCTTAATCACGGTGATTAGCTAAATTACGCTGTTAAAAATTTTCTTTCTTTTACGTTAATATGGTTATTACTGTTATTATTATTATTTATTTTTATGCGCGACAGGTCTCGAGCAAGGCGATGGTTAAACGGGTTGATTTCATGTTATCTCGAATTTAAAGTTATAATTATTATTACAAGTTTATGAATACTTTTACGATAAGTTTTATAATTTATTTTATCGTTCTCAATTTTACGCTTGTAACCGAAGAAGGTTATATTAATTTTAATTCCCATTCCCATTCCCATTCCCATTTCGATTATGATTTATGTTATCCAACCTTCCTAATTACATTTATGGTCCAATTTATTTTAATAAGTGTTGTCCTACTACTTTATTTTATTTGGTTCAATACTAGTAAATTTTACCCAGTTTATTTCCAAGTAATTTTATTTAATCGTAAACTAAATTATTTTACCAAGTTTATGATCATTAATTTTTTATTTAGTCAATACCAATTATTTTACCTAGCTAGTTTATATTACTAATTGTGTAAGTTTTTTTTTTTTTTTTTACAACCTAGAGAGTTTTATTTGAGGGGTTTATTTATATAAGAGGGGGAGAGGGACTAAGGTCTTTTATTTCATTTCCTAAATCAGATTTTGCACAACACTCCCTCTCCTCCCTCCTCCTCTCTTCGCCAGCCAGCAGCCCCCCCTCGTCCCTCTGCTCCGGCGCCGGCGAGATCACCGGCGGCCGCCAGGTGGTGGCCGAGCCACCTTCTTCCCCCTCTCTTGTGTTTTCTCCTCCAAGTTCTTCTCCAAGTGGTATAATATCAAACCCTAACTTTATTCTTTATGTTTCAACTCTGAATTTCATTTATAAATTGTGTTATTCTTGAAGTTCTTCATCTCTTTTATGATTTCTAAGCATGAATTTAAGTTGTGGTTAAGTTGGGTTAACTAGGGTTTGAGTTTGAGAAGGATGCATGTGTAGTTTAATTGGATTTTGGTTGATTTCTTGCTAAGTTCTTGTTGAATGTTGAAATTCTTGCTTGCATGTGGTTTTTGGAGGAGAAATATGATGATTAAGGGACTGATTTGGGTTGTTACTATGTTAATTAAGTGGTTATATACATGGATGATATGAATTTAGTGTGGAAATGGGTGGAAGAGTGTTAATTCAAGTGTTAATTATAGTTGCATGTGTAATCTATGGTTGCATATGAGTTTCATGAGCTTATTTGGGTAATATCTAAGTATTAAAATCTGGAGGAACCATGAGTAATAGTTAATTTGGGCTTTGGTTGTGAATTAGTATAGGTTAGAGGCCAAAAGGAGGCACCAAAGTAAGAATCAAAGACATAAAAGGTTTCTGTCCAAGAATCTGATTTTTACAGAGGATGTAAAATGTGAGTTTTGCCCAGATTTTTACTGGAAATGATAGTCCAAGTGATTATCTAACTCTAGGCTTTGGAATTTCGAGAATACGGTATGTGTAGCCCGAGATATGAGCAAAACCGTGAAAGGGTGCAATTATATACGTTTTCTGAGTCAGTATCTTCTTGCTAAGTTTTCGTCCATTTGAAGACTCTATGGGCTTAAGTGATAAACATAAAAGTTTTAGGTCGTTCTTCAAGCTTTTCGGAAACATAAGGCTTGCATCCATACGATATCGGGAGAGTGAGATATGAGGCTGTGTTCGAGGGCCGTCAACAAAGTTTCTGCCCAAAATTTATTTTCTTAATCTTTAACTTTAAGGTTGCACTTTGATCTCGTAGGAGGCTCTAATGAGAGGTCGACCTTTGTGTCTTTATTAAGATGGTTTGAGTAGGTTCTCTAAGTTGTTTTAAGCTATGTTAGTGTTTGGGAATCACCTCCTAAAGGTTTATGGAAATACTAGCAAACCATGGGGTAAAGTGATGAGGTTTTAGGTTTGTTTAAGTGTTGTTGTTGGCTAAGTTGTACTTTTGTCTTCCTAACAAGTTTATGGGTCTCCTCGATGTCTAGGTAACCAAGGACCATCGCTTCTATGTTTTCAATCCATCGGTCATCGGTTCGTAAGCTTTCCAAAAATTCATAATCATGTCATTTTCTAAGTTCCGTCACTTGACAACGTTTCTTCCATGTTTTCATTAATCGAATAGCTTCTCTTCTTAAGCCTTCAAGAACTCCAATTCTATGCTCATCTAAGCTGGTTGTTAAGGATGCTTTATACATCACAAGCTTTCTTTGATCCTATTCAAATTTCGCCATAAGTTTCGCCTAAATTTCCAAGCCGCATGATTAGTTTCAAGTGCTCTGCTTCTGTCCGGGCCTTTTTCCGAGCCCTTCCTTTTATTTTTAGCCTTCGAGCCAGTTGAAAAAATTGTAGGGTGTGTTTTTCCTTTTCCGAAAAGTACTCGTTTGCAAAAATTCGAGTTTCCGAGCTCAAGTTATCACCAAATCTTTGATTGACCAAAAAACTGAAATTTCTATTTTCTCATCCCTTTTAAGTTATCAAGTTTTAAATACTTTCATCCTAGCTTGTAAATGCAAGGACTTTATTTAAACTCTCAATTTTCTTATGCTCTTATTATAGTTTCCAAGTAGCCCAAACCGTCCCAAGCTCGAGGCACATCGCTAGACTTTTCTACTCCTCAAGGTACGCAAATTGTCCAACGTAACATTTTTCTTATCATTCAGTATATATATATTATCATCATGTCAAAGCATTGACCTAATATCATTTATCACATTATTTTCAAAAGTGGTCCCGCCTTATTATATGCTAGCTAGTTACGTGATATACTAACCTTTTCTTTTAGATGCTCCTGATCAGAGTGTCCTAATGACCTGGCCAGTATTGACTGCTTAGCAGTCACCCAATCCAAATCTAGATCGATTTGGGCATGCGCGTGTGTGAGGTGCTTTGCATCGATCGTAAGGGATACCACTCGTTTTCAATTATTACAAGTTTAACTCCTTTATCTATGTACATATTTATCTATGCAACAATCCAGTTCATTCATGGTTATTTCCCCTTTCCCGTTTTCAAAATGATTTTAAAACGTCGGCACTAAAAACCGTTTTCGAACGGTTTGACGTGTTGGAGGTTTACGTACTGAGTGTTTCCCCACTCATTTTTGCGTATGTTTTAATGTTTTGTTTTAGGCGGTCCGAGCTCCCAGGTTAAAGGCAAGGATAAGCAAAAGTAGGCGTGTACCCAAGCAAGGTAATCTCGAATGGAAGTTTGGCCGACTCCGGTGGTTTCCTTATGGTTAAAAGACCCCTTAATTATGAAATATGGGATGTAGTTTTTCCCTAATGGTTGTATAAGTTGAATTATTTATGTTTTGGTGGGTTTTAGTATGAAGTGTTTGTTCAAAGTTTGGTTGTGGCTTTTGTGTTCTTGTTTGGTGTTTGGGTTTGTTGCCTTATCCCGAGTGGGGACGGCGGTAATGCCTCCACCCTAGGTGTTCCGCTGCGCTAATCACAGGCTTAGTGTGTGTTTAATGTTAATCTTGTGATTAAGGGTGTTGGGGTGTTACAAACTGGTATGATTTTTCAGCTTCAAAGATGTTAACAATCTTGGACCCTATATCACACTTGCAACCCTTACAAGTGCATCCAGTACAAGAACACTTTGGGACATCTATATGATTGTCAAGCTCACTCCAAAGGCCTCTCAGTTTGGAGTAAAATTCGACAACAGTCATGCCTCCTATTTTAGTTGGTAAATCTTGGGGCACTAGCAACTCCATACCTCTTTTGAAGATCATCCCACATCGCTTTGGCCGACTCGATGTATGCCACACTTGGACGTAGCTTCTTTTCAATCACGTTGAGAAGCCATGAACACACTGTTGAATTTACCATGTCCCAAGCATGGTATTCAGTGAAATCACCTTTTGCGATTTCCGGTTTCTCGAGGGTTCTGTCAATGAAACCAAGCTTGTTCTTCGCTCTTAAAGCAGTCCGCATTTCTTTTTCCCACAAACCGTAGTTATCATTGTCAAAGATCTCCGCCGTGATCAAAAGTCCCAGACCATCAGATGGGTGAAGGTAGTATGGTTAATGAGGTTCAATTACGAACCTCTTTGTCTCTCCCTCTTTGGCCATGCTTAATATATTTGATGTGAAGTAAGGCGAGAGATTTGGATTTACGGTCGCTCTGATTACCAAGAACAAAATATGAAGGAAAGACAAGTAAATGTGAGAGTTGTATTTTTTTATTTAACCCTCTGTTTTTCCTTGATCTTTTATTCATAGACTTGCAACCTATATATACAGTCATAGCTACTGAAAATAAGGAAACAATCAAGAAGAATAAGCTAAGTCCTATTTACAGTAAGTATTACTTGATTGATGACCAAAGATTACATATTGATTGATGCTGTGAGATTGCTCAATGAAATCTTGATATTATCCACCAATATCGTAATATAACCACCACTGTTGTGGTGGTCTCCGCCGTTGCCGGCGTGATTTCCGGCCTCCTCTGGTTTTTTTGACCGCCGCCTGCCGCCCTTCGCCGCAGCCGTCCGCCCTGAACCTTGCTCCCTTTTCCCCCTCTGTTGTACGTGATTGAAAAGAGTGAGGGGCTTAGCCCTTTAATACCACTTGAACCCAGCCAAACTTTCACTCCTTTGGGCCTCCAAAAATTACTAGCAGCCCAACACTCCATTTTTGGGTAAATTTTTCCATTCCAATTTCCTATTCCAATTTCTACTAATTATTTCAATTATTTACTCTTAATATTAATATTATTACTATTTATTTATATTTACACAAATCAGATTTCACAAGTTAAAGGGAGAATTTATTATTCTTTTTATCCGCCAACTCAGGCATATTTCGATGACTGTAACCTTCAACACTGTTTAAATGTAAAAACTCAAGATACTCTAATTAAAGTTGAATAATAATTGTTTTCATTATTTTCAAATATCGTTTTATGACTAATATATGTGGACTCACCCATTGTCGTTTTCGAAAACCTAACATTTAATGTTCCGAACACATGCATCTTCATGGTCCAACTTTACCTAATCGAGGGTTGGCCGTCCTTGAATGCATGTGTCGTAGGAGTAGGCCTGGCAGTTTCTGACCCGACCCGAACCCCCCGAAGTTTATGGGTTTTGAACACGATTTTCTCGACTAAACCCGAAGTATACCGAACCCAAAAATTAGCGGGTTAAACCTGACCCGCCCGTTTAACCCGAAAAATTAATTTTTTAAGCTCAACTTTATTAGAATTTGTGATTTTTCTTTGAAATTTTTAACGTTAAACTATATGCACAACTTATTTATTTGTTATTTCTCTAATTTAAGTTAAAATAGTTACAATAATCTATCGTTACTAGAAGGTAATCATATTATATTATGTATATTGTACAAAAAGTAGTATTTAGGGATCATTTTTTCAAAAGAAAAAATGGAAAAAAGGTCGCAATCATAACCCGTTGGGTTGTCTCGAAACCGAAATACACCGCCCGTATTTACCCGAACCCGAAATGAACATAAATAGATTCTTACAATTTGAATATAAGAGCAACTGCAGCGGCGAGTTTGACAGTGACATGACGCTGATGTGGTATGGGTGAATCGACAAACTCCAACCCATTGTCTGTCATGTGTTTCTTTATCTTCTTGTTTGTCTGATTTTCCACCAAAGCTTTGAACTTCTTGAAATATGAGAATGTCTCATTTTTGTGCCACGGGAAATAAACTCAGATCTTTCTCGAGAAGTCATCCACGAATGTCAACATATAGCGCTTGCTACCCAAAGATGACACTTTAGCAGGACCCCAAAAGTATGAGTGAATATAATCAAGGATCCCTGTTTTTGTATGCATAGCCTTGGAGAAATTGATCCTCTTCTGTTTCCGATAGACACAATGATCGCAAAACTCCAGTTTGCCGATCTTTGCGCTTCCAAGATATTCTTTCTTGCTCAGTATTGACATCCTCTTCTCTCCCAAGTGGCCCAGTCTCATATGCCACAACTTTGTGTTGTCGAATTTATCAAGGATTGAAACTGTCACTGCAGTTCCTGTCAACGTAGACCCTGAAGAAAGTATAGGTCGCCCTACCTGATTTTCTTCATCAGAACCATGGAACCCCTGCACACTTTCAGGACACCATTTTCTCCTTTATACCTGTAACCGTTAGCCTTAAGAGTACCCAAAGAAGTTAAATTGCGTGTCATGTTAGGAATATGACGAACCTATTTCAGGGTTCTAACAATACCATCATGGGTCCTAATCCTGATGCTACCAATCCCTGCGACCTTGCTGGCTATGTCGTTACCCATGACCACAACGTCAGTGTCAGCACTCTCATAGGACTCAAACCAATCCTTATGAGGGTACATGTGATCGGTACACCTAGTATCAAGAACCCACTCATCTCTAGCACAGAGGTGGTTGATCCAATGGGCCACACAAACCCAACAGAAGAATTTAACACGGAGGTGGTTGATCTCCTGCCCGTTGTTGACGAGTTTCTTATCTTGACGAGGTCCTCCCATGCCCACAAAGCCCCTCTCGACAAGAGCCAAGGAGAGATGCTCTTCTACTCCCCTGTCAACTGGCCGGTTGTAGACCCCGAAAAATCGATCGATGAATGACCCTTTTTCGCGGCGCTACTTAAAAGAGTGATTGGGAGCCGACTAGGTTTGCTTAACCTTAAATAAGGTTGAACTTTTAAGAATGCTTTCGTTAACAGATTAAAAAAAACGATTTGCGCGCCCGAGATTTACCTTTAAGGAAAGAAAAAAAAAAGAAACAAAAAAGGGAGGGAAAACACCCAGCAACCCGTCTGAGTTCAGAAGAACCAAGACGGGTTTCTTAACTGCAAAACCCTACGAAAAAGGAAAACAAAGAAAAAAAAGAAGCAAAGAAAAGAAGTGAAGAACCCGTCTGGGTTCTTGAAGAACCAAGCCGGGTTCCTTTGCGCCATCTGCGAATTCTGCCGAATAAAAAGACGAAGCAAAGGAGAGTGAAAAGAGGACAGGAACCCGCCTGGGTTCATGGATTGAACCAAGCCGGATTACCTTTGGCGTTAATCACAAATTAGGTCGTAAAAATCATAAAAAAGGGAAAAACACCAAAGCACGAGAAAAAAGAGTCGCCAGTTGAATTTTAGGAGAAAAACAACAAACCATTAGGTACAGACTCCAGCCTGCGAATCCAGAGATGAATTCGGGGGTAAGGTTACGAATTTGACAATTAAAATCATCAAATCCGCCTATTCAACGAATAGACTCTACTAGAATTAAATTAAAGTAAAACGAAACAAAAAGGAGGAATTAGATATGAATTTCACAATTTTATCATTAAAATCATGCAAAATAAGAAAAGAGTTCTATAAATTACTACATGTTTTACATCAACTAGGCTAACCTTTTAGTGAAGCAGCATGCAAAGGGAGAGAAGAGATGGAAAGAATATGCTAATGTCAATACTCTAGCATACCATGGTGTCTTTTTGGAAGGGAAAAAAGGGTTTAATTTATAGTGGAGTAGGGGGTGTAGGGGGTGCGTTTAGGGTTTAGGTTTTAGCCCCCTAATTTAGTGGAAGCTCAATTTGACTTTTGCTAAACTAGGGATTACCTGATAGGTTGCCGTAGGGACTTGTCTCTTTTTTCTTTGAACTTTTGTGGTGGATCCTCAGGAAGACTCCCTTAGAACTGGTGGCAATATGCGGAAGCCGATCAAGGTGGTGGAGCATTTTGCAGAAGACAATTGGGCGCTTACTCTTTTGGAAGAGTCAGGACTCGACCTCTTCTGGAAATGTGTTAAGGCCTGGGAACCTTGCACACCACGGGTGATGGGGCGTGCGCTCGCGGAGAGATTCTGGGATTCCACCAACACCTTCCACCTCCCGGTAGGAGAAATGGCCATAACCCCTGTCGACTTTGTGATGATTACCGGGCTACGCTGGGGTGGTCAAGATGTCGAATTTGACCCTGTTGTGCCGGACCAGGTGATGGAACTATTAGAGCCTGTGCTCGAACGGCGCCGATTCGGTCGAAAAATGAAGCTTTCTTATGGCTCCTTCGAGGCTGTCATCACTTCCGCCGACTTCACTCATATGGATGAGTTTCAGCGTCGCTTCATTTTCCTGGCATATTTCATCTCCGCCACGATGTTTGCCAATCGAGGAGACGATGTTTACTTGACCTGGATGAAAAACCTCCTTGATCTAGAGCAGGTCATTCATCGGAACTGGGCTAAAGCTGCTTATGCTAACGTCATTCGCTGGCTTCGCATTGGTGTACGGCCTGGTACTGATGTGGACCCGTTCTTTGCGCCAGAGAGTCCGCGGGAGATGAGCGGGCCGAGCATGTGGAAGGTGCTCGAGGTAACCTTCGAGACGCTTCTCTCTTACATGCTTTTCTCTCTTTTCCTATATCATGAGTCTTGGTATTGACGTACTTACAGGTATGGGGGTACGAGTATATTAAGGGATTCACTATCCCTACCCGACGCGCCCAGACAGTGCCAGCAGCAGAACGGTGGCACAAAAACTACCTCGAGCAAAAAAAGAAGCCATTTGGGAGCTTGGATGAGCTGCGCCGCATCTTGGATCATCTTGAAGAGGTAAATTTTTCATGTAATCTCTCTTGCATTTTCTTTGATGCTTATGTTTCCTCTACTTGTGCAGGATGATGTTAATTGGAATGCCTGGGTTGGCTTTGCGATTCCACAAGATTTTATCCCCTCACGAAATGCGGCGCATAGGGATAGTACCCTGCGCTTGGTGATGGAGAGCCCGTCCGGTTGGGTCTGGAGTCTTGGTGAGAGGTTTACGAGGCAAACCCTGGGCCATGAAAGGTGGATAATACCATCAGACCCTCCTAAGACCATGAACGATCCGCGAGCCTTGCATGCCGAGGCGTTTGTAGCAGCTAAGAGGGGTTCTTGGTATACTAACCATGCATCGATGGCATCGCCCGACCAATTCTGGGAGGAATGGGAACAATATCGGGACCGTCTGGCCTTCAGAAAGGTAGAGAAGAAGAACTCTATTTATTCTTTTTATATCCCTTCTATTATCGCCTAACACGACCAATTCTTTGTTTGTTGCAGTTGGGGCCCTATTGCGAGGATGACGAGAAGAGCCAAAGTAACTCTGGGGACACAGTTTGCGGCTACCCAAGGGCGACTAGTGAGGACATCAAACCGGAACTAGAGAAGATCCTGGGAAAGCCGGTAGGTGATTCCCTTTTTTTCTTTGCTTAGTTGTAATTTGCTCGAACTTTGACCAATTTTCCTTATTCTGTGCAGTGGCGATGGAAGCAGGCAAAAGGCTTTCTCAAAAATTACTTCACACTTAAATGGGCTCGCGAGAAAGACCTTGCAGGTTCTGTGGTTGGGGACGCAAACGTGGATGATGAGGCACAGTCTCGTCCTGTGGATCCTCCTCGCCATTCAGATGCGCACGTGCCTCGTGGCCGGTCGGAGCGGGTTGACCCTCCTCGACATTCTTCGTTTATGGCCGACGCGAGGCGGTCTTATGGGGGTGACGCTGCTCTCCGAAGGCACGGGGAGAGGAATAGGCGGAGTACGGGCACGCCGGCGCACGATGACCGTGGGAAAGGTATCTTACTTGAAGATAGCCACTCAACCAGTTCCCACTATGGAGACACGGGTTTTGGCCACGACTATCAGCGTTCTGTGGAGAACAGCATATCCTCCATGTCTTTAGGTGAGCACGAGCATCAGGTGAGGTCTCATGATCATGGGAATTCTCGCCGGAGCCGCGGCTCTCGGCGTGGCACCCCCAGCTTCGTGGTGGAGACATGCTCCGAGTCTAGCGCTGTTGGTGGAGCTGTGTGCGGTGAGCAAGAAGGCATTTCACTGCATTTAGGTACTCCTTCAGAGTCTCATCATTCGGGGTCTAGGCGTCAACCTTCTCATCCTTTGCCCCAGTACCCTTATGGAATGCACGGTATGTTCTGCGTCTCAGACCGACCGTGGATTTAGGTTATGGCACTTCCTTTGCGGCGGTCGATCCTACCGTGGTGCTTCGCAGTGATTCGGGTGCATCTGCGGGGTATAACCGTGCCCTCGCAGATGACGCCTCATCAGTGCTTTCGTCTCAACCAGTTGTCCCCGTTACTCCTTCGCAAGGGGGTTTGGAGGCGACCTCGAGCGTGCGGATGGGAACGCAAACTCAGGAATGGTCGGGATGGCCCGTCCCAGAGCCTGTAGTAAGAACTTCTTGGCCTGCTCCACAGGGGTGGCCTGGAGGTAATCAAGAGTGGCAGGTTCCAGAACACTCTTGGCTCAATGCAGGCAATACCGAAGTGTTGCACTTGTCTGGCTCAGGTGGCGATACAGAGGTGGTAGACTCCTCCTACTACCAATGGGACACTTACTTTGGAGCTGGTGGAAGCGGAGCCCATGGGGCTGATAGCGCCAGCGGTGGCGGCGACACGGAGGTCTGGCATGATGAGGATTGAGAAAGATGCACATGCAGGGTCTTTTATGCAATGAACTTATATGATGCCATGTATGCACTTAGAACGATGCAATGCAATGATTTTTTTTTTTTTTTTTTTTTTACTAATGCGAACTACTGATGTGACACTTATGCAGTAACGATGCTATGTAATGCACTTCTTTTATTTTCATGTACCCTTATGCACAATAATGCAATGTGATATGCAATCTACATGGTGGGATTACTCCCACTTCCCCAAACGAAAAAGACCAAAATAAAAAAAAAAACGAGAATTAAGCGCTATAAGTAAGTTCGAACTACAGTTTCGGGGCCGGCGAAGACATATAATCATCTTGTGGACCCGCGTAATGACCCAAAATAGAGCTGAAGAGGCTTCTTGATCGAATCCAAAAACTAGGCAAACCGTCTGACATTTCGGCCCAAATGGAGTCCCACCCGGCCCAGGAACCCGTTTGACATTTCGGCCCAATTGGACTCCCACCCATGAATACTGGGTCAAAAGAATGGGGCAAGGGAAGCCCAGGAACCCGTCTGACATTTTGGCCCAGTTGGACTCCCACCCATGAATACTGGGTCAGAAAAATGGGGCAATGGAAACCCAGGAACCCGTCTGGGTTTTTGTTTTGCTACTTGGGCTTGAGCAACCGACATTCTGTTTTCGACCTGGGCTCGGACAACCGACGTTTTGGTTTCCTACCTGGGCTCGGACAAGAAACCCGTCTGGGTTTTCTACTATAAATACATCCCTCCCCAACACATACTATCACCAACCTCAAAGCCTCTTCACCAGAAAGAGAACCCGTCCCAGTTTCTGCCACAGACCGCAAAGCCACTGCTTTTTTCATCCGCCAGAAAAACCACCAAGAACCCGTCCCAGTTCCTGCCTTCTTCCATCAAAACCTACTGAACCCGTCTGGGTTCGCTGTCGTAACAAATCTGTCCTTCCGACCTCATGGCCTTCGAAAAGAAGTTAGCCACTTGGATGAGCACTTTGTCCAAATAAGTAAAGAGAGAATTGGGGAGGTATAAGTTGACATCACTGCTTAGCTTGAGGCAAGTGAAGATAGATTGGGATTTCCTGCGCGCTGCTGAAACCTTCTGGGATAAGGAATTCCATGTGTTTAGATTCAACATGCGGGAATTGGTTCCTCTACCTGAAGAATGGTCTTCTATCCTTGGGACGAATCATTATGCTCCATTAGTAGTGCCTCCATTGGCTACTGATGCGAGGAAGGAATACAAAGAGCTGATGTGCCTCCCCTCTAGGGTGATTGGGAGTGCGATAATAGGGGATAAGGTGCACTTCCAAACCATAGTGGAATACTTCCAAGCCCCCGAGACTTTGGAGTACGGGCCCGTGATACGTGTAAGGGCCCTGGTATTATGTCTGCTGGGAGAATTCTGTTTCTACCATGGCGGCAGAAGGACGGGTCCCGCGAATCTGATCTATGTGGTAGAGGATATGGCTCGTGGTTACAACCCTGTACCGGTGATTCTGGGAGAAACGCTGATGTGCCTTGATGACTCTGACCCGGAGCATGATTTCCGTGGTAGCCCCCTGATTCTGCAGGTAAACCGCGCATTTTTTTTTATTTTGTTTTGTTTTTTTTTTTTTGGTTTTTTTTTTTTTTTTTTGTATGACATAAACCCGTCTGGGTTCACTAATTGGTTACCTTACTTTGCGGCACAGGTTTGGTTAATGGAGCACCTTGGCTTGGTCGAAAAGGCGGAATCTGCAACAGCGTTGGCGAACTTCATCGGCAAGAGAAGTATCGGCGTCGTCGATCAAGAATCGAATGGGTCGATCTGAAGAAACCTGAAGAGATCACGGTACAGTGGTGGATTGAAAACTGGCACATTCCAGAGTACATCACTTGTGACCAAAGAAACCCCTACATATGCATTGCAAGCCTGACACACTTGACATTCTACTTCCCAGAGCGGGGCATGAGACAAATGGGGTTGAGGCAACGTATTCCTGACAAGTCTCATGATGCCCCGAAGTTACTCCATCTCAAGAAGAGTGTTGTAGACTCTTGGCTGAAATATTGGGCGAAACGGCCCACTGTTCGTGCTCCCTCGAAAGCGCATGTGTCTGAAACGACTGTTCCTGGCTATCAAGATTGGCTGACGGCCGTGGTGGTAACAAGGAGGGCCGAGGAAAGCAGACAGAATCTGAAAGCTGCTGCAACAGACAGGCTGGGCCCTAAGGCTGATGTATTGCAGCGCTTGGGTCCCAGGATCACTGTGAAAGATCGATTGGGCCCTAAAACCGACGTGAAGGACAGGCTTGGCCCGTTACCGAAAAGTACTGAAAAAGGAAAAGCCTCTCAGGAGAATGGGAAGAAGAGGTACCGTCCTAAGGACACTGAGGGAGGTACTAGTGACACCAAAGAGACCGGGGTTGGACCAAAGTCTGCCGACAAGAAGATGAAACAGGCCTGAAGCTGTGTACCAATTTATATTTTTATTTTTTCTTCTTTTTTTTTTGTTTTAGCTGAACCTTTATTAGCTACAATTAGAGTAATTGCAACATTATTCGAAAGACCAAGTATTGTAATGAATTTCTCCTTTACAAATAATAATAGCAGTCATTAATACAACGAAGTCTTCCTTCTGCACATCTTGCGAAATTAAAACCAGTACACGACCCGAGTCTTTTGAGGCGTAGCTTCCTTCAACCCGTAACCCAAAAAAAAAATCGTCTGGGTTCCATGAGGCCCATCATGAAGCCCGAACCCGCCTTAGTACGGCCAAGTGTCTAGAAATTCTCCTTCTAGTTGCTTGGCCGATTCAGTCGACCTCGTTATGCGTAAAACTTCTTCAACTGGTCCAAGTTGGTGGGCTGTATTAATTCTTCTCCTTCTGTAGTGACTAAACGGGCTGCTCCCCCCGGCAGTATTTGTTTAATGACATAAGGCCCTTTCCAATTTGGTGCAAATTTACCCCTTGGATCTTGAATGGGTGCCCTCATTTCCCTAAGCACTAAATCTCCTTCTTGAAGAACCCGGTCCTTAACCTTCCTGTTAAAAGCCCTAGCTATACGAGCCTGATATAAGTGTACATTGTGTAAGGCCCTGAGCCTTCTCTCGTCAATAAGCGTCAGCTCTTCATATCTGGCCCTAGCCCATTCAGCTTCTGGTAGTTGACTTTCAGCAAGTATGCGGAGTGATGGTATGGCGAGCTCAATTGGAAGCACTGCTTCCATTCCGTAAACCAAGGCAAAAGGGCTTGCTCCCGTTCCTGTTCGAATGGAAGTTCTATATCCCCATAAGGCGAAAGGAAGCTTATCAGGCCAATCCTTGTATGTTACTGCCATTTTCTTAATGATCCCCGCGAGAGTTTTGTTGGTCGCCTCTACCGCTCCATTAGTTTGGGGCCTGTAGGGCGAGGACTTGTGATGCTTGATCTCATACTTAGCCAAAAGTACCTCAACCTCCTGCCTGAAATGGCTCCCGTTATCACTGATGATCTCGTGTGGCACTCCGTATCTACAAATGATATTGTTCAGGATGAACTTAGCTACATGCTTCGAGGTGAGTTTTGCATAGGAGGCAGCCTCTACCCATTTAGTAAAGTAATCAACGGCTACCAATACATATTCATGTCCCCCAGTGCCCGTTGGATGTATCTTTCCGATTATGTCTATTCCCCAGACTGAGAATGGCCAAGGGGATGTCAATGTAGTGAGATAGGACGATGGTTGATGCCGTAAATTGGCGTATTCCTGACACTTGGCGCATTTCCTAACGAAGTTGAGACAGTCGGCCTCCATGGTGGACCAGGAATAGCCTGCCCTTTGAATCTTTTTTGCTAACATTCTGCCATTCATGTGCGGTCCGCACTCTCCTCCATGTATGGAGGTCATTAATTCTTCTGCTGACTTGGTATCAACGCAAAGTAGGTTAATGCCCGTAGCAGTCTTCTTGTAAAGTCGATCGTGAATGATGCAGTATTGTGCTGCCATCATTCTGATCGCTCTTTGTCCTTTAGAATCAGCCTCAGTGGGATAATCTCCTTTTGTCAAGTACGTATAAATATCGAAGAACCATGCGTTTGAGTCCACAATGGGCTCTTCTATGGAGTACACATAGGCGGGTTGGTCGCGCCGCTCTATTGTTATAGGAAATTCGTAAATTCCTGTTGGCATAGCAATCATGGAGGAGAGTTTAGCCAAGGCGTCTGCCAACTCATTGTTATCTCTGGGTAGATACTTGAACTCAATGTGCTCAAATTGCGTCGCAAAGTCCAACAACCGTCGTTGATAAGCCATCAAAGATTCATTTTTGACCTTCCAGGTGTTCTTGGCTTGATTGATGATAAGACTAGAGTCACCAAACACTCTGATGTGCTTTACTCCTATAATTAATGCCACTTGCAACCCGATGATGCAGGCTTCATATTCGGCCGCGTTGTTGGTCGCGTCGAATTCAAGTTTAACAGAAACGGGATGATGTTCCCCTTCAGGTGATATTAAGAGTACCCCTGCGCCACATCCCATTTGGTTAGAAGCACCATCAAAATACATTTCCCTTGTGATCTCGTCCGTATGAAAGACTTCTTCGTCTGGGAACTCCAAGTTAGTGCTTGGAGGTTCCTGACAAGGAAAGTCTGCCAGGAAGTCTGAGATGACCCTTCCCTTGATAGACTTTTGAGGCACAAACTTTAGACTGAACTCTGATAACATAACTACCCATCGAGCTATGCGATTATTGATTGTGGGTTGTTCCATGATGAACTTGATCGGGTTGCACTCAGCGATCACATGCACCGTGTGTGACAACATATAATGTCGAAGCTTTTTCGTTGCCCAAACCAACGCAAGAGTCATTTTTTTAATGTTGGTGTATCGACTCTCACAGTCACTGAATTTCTTGCTGAGGTAATAGATGGCGCTCTCCTTTCCTTTTACCTGTTGAGCCAACATAGCCCCCATCGCAGAGCTGGTTATTGTGAGGTAAAGGAGCAGAGGCTCATCCGTAGTGCGGCGTCTGAGGCACAGTCGGGTATTCTTTAATTTTGTCAAAGGCTGCTTGACACTGATCGTCCCATTCACTTTCGCTCCTTTCTTGAGTTTCTTGAATAGTGGCTCGCAAGTCATAGTGAGTTTGGAAATGAATCGACTGATGTATTGCACGCGACCAAGGAAACCTCGAATTTCCTTCTCTATCTTAGGTGGTTTCATCTCTTGTATTGCTTTGATTTTTGATGGGTCCACCTCGATCCCACGTTGACTGACCACGAAACCTAGCAGCTTGCCTGATGTAACCCCAAATGCACATTTTCGGGGATTGAGCCTCATGTTGTATTTTCTTAATCGAAGGAAGAACTTGCGAAGATTGGGGAGATGCTCTTCCCTGGTTTTGGACTTGACGATCATATCATCCACATATACCTCTACCTCTTTGTGCATCATGTCATGGAGAAGGGTATTCGCGGTGCGCTGATATGTGGCCCCTGCGTTCTTTAGGCCGAAAGGCATTACCGTGTAGCGATCGTACCCGTGGAGTGGTGAAGGATGTTTTTCCATGTCCTCTTCTGCCATTTTGATTTGGTTATACCCTGCGTAGCCATCCATGAAGGACAACAGCTCGTGGCCGCAAGTATTGTCCACTAGGACGTCGATATGTGGCAGAGGGAAGCTGTCTTTTGGACTGGCCTTGTTCAAATCTCGAAAGTCAACACATACCCTTACTCGCCCATCTTTCTTCGGAACGGGAACGATGTTTGCTACCCATTCGGGGTAATGTACTGCCCGTATAAACTTGGCTTTTAACTGTTCCATTACCTCATCTTCGATCTTCTTTGACCAATCTGGCTTGATTCTACGAGCCTTTTGCCGCACTGGTTTGGCGTCGAGATATAATGGAAGGGTATGTTCAGCGATATCCCTGTCGATACCTGGCATGTCCTCATACGACCACGCGAACACGTCCTTAAACTCCTTAAGAAGTGTTGTGAAATCCTATTACTCCTTGTCTGTGAGGGACTTACCCAATTTGAGCTCCCGGGGGTTATCCTCCGTCCCTACATTTATGCTTATGGTATCTTCGATGACCGCTATTTTTTCCTCAAATGTTTCCATGGCCTCTGTTAATTCATTTTGGTCTTTTAAAGGTTCAGCGTATTTATTATCAGTGTTGCTGCTTGATTCGAGTAGGCAGAAATGTTCATCTTATTAAATGCAGAAATGGGTACATCAACAGACTCTGGGTTAACCCCGACCAACTTAGGACTACTAGAACCTGACTCTATGAACTTTGGGACAGACTCTCCTACAGACTCTCCTACAGAAAGCGTAAATTTGTTCTCCTCATCATCGATCCAGGTGATCTCGCGATGGCCGCCGTCTTCTCCGATCAACAGACTTGGATCAAAGCCCGGGTTGGAAAGTGCAGCGATGACCGATCGACGACTTCTTCCTTGCGCGCCTCTTGCCCGAAGAGCATTCCAAAGATGCCGCCTCCGGCAAGGTGGGTCCATTCC
Organism: Portulaca oleracea; assembly: GCA_029582165.1. Lineage (NCBI taxonomy): Eukaryota > Viridiplantae > Streptophyta > Magnoliopsida > Caryophyllales > Portulacaceae > Portulaca > Portulaca oleracea. The sequence continues at coordinate 7,002,692 of CM055883.1, read as the reverse complement.
AAAGGTGGACGACTTCTCCTAGGTGGGATGAACGTGGCGGTTGTGGTGACGGCACAGTCGTTGAAAATTTCTAATCCCGCCACTTGGATACCCTGAGACTTTAGGTAATGAGGTTCTGGGAAGCCGTAATAAGGGAAGTCATCACCCTCTCTCAAGAACTGTCCATTAAGAGTGCGCGGGTACGGTTTGACTTGGTATAGGGTCGGAGGGTTGTTCAATCTTTTCTGTTTAGCCATGGCTAGCTTTGCCAGTTTCACTTCCTCCTTAGTTGGTTTGTAGCCTAGCCCGAACCTTCCTTTGTTCTTGAACACCCTGAAGTTTGGCGCCAACTTGTTCTTGGGATTTCGGCCAAGTGGCATCCCCGGAAAATGACCTTGCTTCCTCAATATAGCATGGATATTAGGGTTTGAGTAGGGATCGAAGTCAAAGTGAGCTTGATCCTGGCTCAAAACCGCTACCATCTCAAAGTTGTGTAGCTCCTCGTCAGCTGAGCTATGTTCAATCTCGAGTGTGGGTTTCTTAGGGTCAAAAACAGCGCTGAGGGGTTTGCTTGAGATCGTGACTACTTGGCCTTGAATGATTAATTTCACCTTCTGGTGTAAGGTAGAAGCGACAGCATTGCACTCATGTAACCAAGGCCTTCCCAACAGCATGTTGAAAGAAGCCGGGATATCCAGAACGACGAATTCAACGTTCTTACTTATGTAGTCCATGGTGATGGGAAGCACAATCGATCCCAGCGACTTGCGAGGGGAGTTATCGTATGCGCGCAGCTGAACAGTATTTTGTGTCAAATGCTGTTTTTGAACTCCTAACTTTTGTGCGGTTCTCCAAGGACAGACATTGACGGCCGAACCATTATCCACGAGAACAAGTGGTATGGTTTGGGTAGAGCACATGGCGGTGAGGTAAAGAGCTTTGTTGTGAGAACCTCCCTCCTCGGGTAAGTCTTCATCCCCGAAGGTGATGGTAGGCTTCCCGGAGGTAATGTGAGAAATGATATCCTCTGGTGATGCTGAGGTAGGGATCATGAGCTTATTGAAGGCATCCAACAGTATTTGCCTATGGTCTTGTGAAGCACACAAGAGTTGCCAAATCGTGACTTCGGCCTTGGTTTTCTTCAGCTGCGTGAGGAAAGGATCTTCTGGTGGAGGTGTAGGGGTTTCCGTCGTTTCGGGATTAGGGGTCGTTGCTGATAAGGTAGCATTCTTGTTATAGTAGCGGCCGGACCGAGTAAGGGCTGCAGCCTGGGGAATTGTTACCTCTTCCACATCTCCTCCTTCGTCAGAAGAGTCGTACAATGGATGCCCATCGGCTTCATGGTTAGTGGACTCTTTGCCCTCTTCTTCACTTTCACTGTCCCAAATGCCGTTGATGATGAGTTCCTCCGTAAGCGGGAGGAGAACCGGGACAAATTGACCCATTTCGGTGATGAGAGTGGACGGATCAAAACTGTCCTCCTTCAAAAAGATGGCGTTGGTATGATTGGGCAACGGGTTCTCCTTGTTGTTGGGTTTTCGAGACGGGTTTGGTGGAGGAATAACACCGTCCCGGATTAGCCCTTCGATCTTATTTTTCAAAGACCAACATGCTTCGGTGTCGTGACCTCGACTGCGATGGAAATTGCAGTATTTGTTCCCATCCCACCTCGGAGGCTTAACCTCAGGTTCAGGGGTTGGCAGGGGCAACTGGATGATACCCTTTTTCACCAGCCTTTCCAATGCCCTGGCATAAGACATATCCAGCGGGTGGTAAGAGTCGTACCTCGGAGTGAGTGGCCTTCGTTGGATGGAATTAGTCTCAGATTTTACGAGGGGCTAGGCGCGCTAGTGGCCCTCCTGTTGGAGCTAGATCCCTTCCAACCAGAATGTTGTGTGCTTTTCTCATTGTTAGCAGCTTCAATTTGAACACACAAGTCCTTTAAGGTCTCAAAGTCTTTGATGGATTGGAAGCCAAAATGACGTGTGATGCGGGGATGAATTCCTTGTCTGAAAGTGCTTAGTTGCATTCTAAAGGGGACAGACTCGTCGATTTCAGATAGCATGGAATGTCATCGCTCGTAATAAGAGAGGAACGATTCATCCTCCTTTTGTTTCATGGAAGTTAAATCATCCACAGTGACCTCCTTTTGCTGCAGGCGACTGAAATGACTTATGAAGGCCTTGAATAACTCATCTGCGTTGGTCTTAACTTGCTGGGGTAGATTTTGGTATCATACCTTGGCCTTACCTTCTAGAGTGGAAGGGAAGACTGTGGTGTAGAGACCTTCATCTACCTTATAGAGGGGAGCCAGCCTCAGGAATTCCTCCAAGTGATGCGATGGATTTTCAGAGGGTCTAAATTTCATGTTTGGCACCTCAACCTTGTCCCTTATTCTCGATACACAATGTTTGGGGATGGCAAAATCCATGCAGGGGTCGGTGAAGGTCGGATCAGCTTTCATCATCCTTCTGGTGAGCATATCAACTTTCTCCTCAAGTTTTTTGACATAGGGGTCCTCTGAAGTTCTGGAGTTGTTCAGTACAAGTTTGGACCTGACCTCACCAAATGACTTAGGTTTTGGGCCTCCATTTTTGGATTTGGGGTGACCCTCTCCAACCCCATCATCTGCCTCGGCCTCAGATTCGGTGTTGTAATAGTTTTCTTCTTCCTCAAGTCCGAAGCCGAGCTTTTTGTTGATCTGCTTAATGGCTTCCAGAACGCCACTCATGGTTTGTTGATTTTCACTGAACTTCTTTTCTAGCTTCTCATTGGTTCTGTCCTCCTGATCTGCCATGCAAATGGCAATTGCCTCCTGTACCCGCTCGTATAGCGCATCAAATTGCTTGTCACCAGAAGTCTCCCCAAAAAGGTTGTTGGCTAGGGATCCTGACATGGTGGATTCAGTGGATTCACTGAATTGGGCCGGCGGTCTGTAGTTGGGATTGCGAATAACTCTGCCGGTTTGTGGGTCACGGATGCGGGCTCGGAGATGGTCTGTTATCTTGCCTGCATGGAAACTGATTAGTGCTCGAAAGAACTTTTACGCCACCCGCCCGATGCATGCATGACTTAGTGGACCTATATGAACCTAGGACATGGACATGACGCCTATATGCTGACACAAGGATGACTCACCCACTTTATGGGAGTGCATGTCCTAACTCTATATGGACCTAGCATGATGACTGACAGGACTAACTCAAGGAGCGTCATAAAGGGCCGAATAGGATCAATAGTAAGTGGGTTGGGCTGACTGCAGTATCGAACAGTTTGGCCCGAAGTGAAAGAAGAAGAAAAACAGGCCCAAAACCCGTCTGGGTTTGGACTGTAACTCTTCCTTTTCAAATAGGCACAGACAGGATTCCACAGTGAGTCCTACTAGGCCTGGCACAGCAAACCCGTCTGGGTTTATAAAACCCGTCTGGGTTTTGACCAGTCCATCTCTCTTTTGATCCTACGCGGGCTAGGATGACGTCCTACTCATGTTTGGGCTAGACGCTTGGACTTGACTTTTACAGGATTAAATCACATGACATACAGATGCGGGATGAGCCTAACCATGGCTTTAGATTCAGGGTTTTTCTAGGTTTAGGGGGATGAAATAGGGTACCACATGTTCTCGCCCCGGTGCATTTTCCTTGTATGGAATTCAAGGAAGAATGTGTGGGGTGTTGCTCTTCGGGTTTCAAGGAAACCTTTAGAGTGTAACACGGGGAGAGGAGAGATCAAATGCTTGGCGATGTAAGTGCATCCCACAAGTAGTGACCTCCCGCTCTCGGGGTTGATTCCTAGTTTTAAAACCTAAACCAACGCTTTTGTGCTCCCCAGCCATAAAGGCCCAAGAGTAGCCTGGTATGCAATATGCCTAAAAAATGATAAAAATGTGAAATAAATTAATTCCTCCTTTTTTACAAAAACACTAAAATTTAATTCTTTCAAGTTTTACCCTCTTTTTAAGTTTAAGTCCCCAGTGGAGTCGCCAATCTGTAGACCCCGAAAAATCGATCGATGAATGACCCTTTTTCGCGGCGCTACTTAAAAGAGTGATTGGGAGCCGACTAGGTTTGCTCAACCTTAAATAAGGTTGAACTTTTAAGAATGCTTTCGTTAACAGATTAAAAAAAACGATTTGCGCGCCCGAGATTTACCTTTAAGGAAAGGAAAAAAAAAGAAACAAAAAAGGGAGGGAAAACACCCAGCAACCCGTCTGAGTTCAGAAGAACCAAGACGGGTTTCTTAACTGCAAAACCCTACGAAAAAGGAAAAAAAAGAAAAAAAAGAAGCAAAGAAAAGAAGTGAAGAACCCGTCTGGGTTCTTGAAGAACCAAGCCGGGTTCCTTTGCGCCATCTGCGAATTCTGCCGAATAAAAAGACGAAGCAAAGGAGAGTGAAAAGAGGACAGGAACCCGCCTGGGTTCATGGATTGAATCAAGCCGGATTACCTTTGGCGTTAATCACAAATTAGGTCGTAAAAATCATAAAAAAGGGAAAAACACCAAAGCACGAGAAAAAAGAGTCGCCAGTTGAATTTTAGGAGAAAAACAACAAACCATTAGGTACAGACTCCAGCCTGCGAATCCAGAGATGGATTCGGGGGTAAGGTTACGAATTTGACAATTAAAATCATCAAATCCGCCTATTCAACGAATAGACTCTACTAGAATTAAATTAAAGTAAAACGAAACAAAAAGGAGGAATTAGATATGAATTTCACAATTTTATCATTAAAATCATGCAAAATAAGAAAAGAGTTCTATAAATTACTACATGTTTTACATCAACTAGGCTAACCTTTTAATGAAGCAGCATGCAAAGGGAGAGAAGAGATGGAGAGAATATGCTAGTGTCAATACTCTAGCATACCATGGTGTCTTTTTGGAAGGGAAAAAAGGGTTTAATTTATAGTGGAGTAGGGGGTGTAGGGGGTGCGTTTAGGGTTTAGGTTTTAGCCGCCGCGTCAAAACTCACCCGAGTTAGCCTTGGACCGAGCTGTGCTTGGCCCAGCAACCCAGACGGGTTCCTGCTGAGCTGAGCCATGCTCAAGCCCAAGGAACCCAGACAGGTTCCTGTTCGTTTTCGGGCTATTATGCTCAGGCCCGTAATATTTGAGCCATTACGCTCGTTGTCGGGCTAGAAAAGAGATGGGTTTGCATGCTACTAAACTATTTGGCTAGTTTATTTTTACAAACAACTAAAACTAATAATGGTACAAAAATCCGATGTCTACACCGGTCAAATCTGTCTAATAATTGACCCATTATCCATTAAGTCAACCAGTCCGGTTCCAACAATATAAGTTAAAGCAACACAAATAAATAAAACACATAAGACCAAAACAAACACATCACACGATCAAGTTAGTTTTTCTTCCAACCAATCATCCTTAAAAAATTTAGTCGCACACTCTAACTCTCTTAACCATCACAAATGGTCGAGACATCGAATTTCTTGGTTCACTTTAATATTCAACATTTCAAAGTTTATTGTGTTGTATATTATTGGACGATAATACACTGAATTTTAAGAGTATTGGACAATAATGCACTGAACTTTTTTTTATGAAACAAGGTTTGTAATTCATAAAGATATCTTAATTCTCATTCCCATTATGAATTCTCATTCCCAACATTATGAATTCCTATTCCCATTCCCAATTCATACTAAACGGCCGCCTAAAGTCTAGTGTATTATAGTCCAATAATTCTTTTGTTATTTATACTCTTTTCTTTTTTATGAATTAACTTAACTTATGAAACCTCTTTCAACTATTAAACTCTGTTATTATTATTATTACTATTACTATTACTATTATTATTATTATTCTTTTGATAGAATTTTTTATTACTAATATTAGCATTATATTATAAAGAAAATTATTATTAATATTAACTTACTTAACAAACCTCTTTCACCTAAATATCATACGAGCGACGACTGAGCCGTTACGCCGACTCAATCATTTAATCAGAGGGGCATTTTGGTAAGCTTGAAATTTGGGTCCAGTTCAGGCAAGTTACGTCTCGCCTTCCAACTGTATGACCTTAGCTATGTTGTCTTATCTGTCGAACAAAATATCTGTGCCTCCCACTCAACTCCCACCATTAAATTTCCTTGGCTATCGTTTAAAGCCACCTTAACCAATCAAAGCAAAACAATCACTTTCAAGTTTCAACGAAATACATATGCCCCTGTTACCCAAAGAATATCCACCACATTCGCATAATTCATATAAGTCATGCAACCAGCACAGGGCAACAAGCAAAAACACACCACCTGAGCTGCTTAAACAAATAAGAGACTCAAAAATCTTGACATAAAACACGGTCGCTTAAAACCACTTGGTCCACCTTCACGGCTAAAGGTTTGGCAAAATTCATCTAAACCTAGTCAGCTAGGAGACACAATGACATTAAAAATAACAAAAACCATAAGTTTCTGACACTGTAAGGAAAAAAAAAACAATAAAGATAGTTCTTCCTCCAAAGCAGAACTTATAACCAAAGGATTGTTGTTTTAGCTCATCACTTCTTCTTCTGGGCAGCCTTGGTCACCTTGGCACCGGATGGGTCCTTCTTCTCGACATTCTTGATGACACCGACAGCAACAGTCTGCCTCATGTCCCTGACAGCGAAACGTCCCAAGGGTGGGTACTCGGAGAAGGTCTCGACCACCATGGGCTTGGTGGGAACCATCTTAACGAACCCGGCGTCACCGTTCTTCAAGAACTTGGGCTCCTTCTCGAGCTCCTTACCGGAACGCCTGTCAATCTTGGTCACGAGCTCGGCAAACTTGACGGCAATGTGGGAGGTGTGGCAATCGAGCACTGGGGCGTAACCCTGTCCGATCTGACCAGGGTGGTTCATGATGATGACCTGGGAGGTGAAGTTGGCTGCCTCCTTGGCTGGGTCATTCTTTGAGTCAGAAGCGACGTAACCACGCTTGAGATCCTTGACAGCAACGTTCTTCACGTTGAACCCGACATTGTCACCGGGGAGGGCCTCTGGGAGAGACTCGTGGTGCATCTCAACAGACTTAACCTCAGTGGTCAACCCAGATGGACCAAAGGTGACAACCATACCGGGCTTCAAGACACCAGTCTCAACACGACCCACGGGCACAGTTCCAATACCTCCAATCTTGTAGACATCCTGAAGTGGGAGACGGAGGGGCTTGTCTGAGGGCCTCTTGGGCTCGTTGATCTGGTCAAGAGCCTCAAGGAGGGTCGGTCCCTTGTACCAGTCGAGGTTGGTGGACCTATCAATCATGTTGTCTCCCTCGAACCCAGAGATGGGAACAAATGGGATTTTGTCTGGGTTGTATCCGACCTTCTTGAGGTAGGATGACACTTCCTTCACGATTTCATCGTACCTTGCCTTTGAGTACTTGGGGGTGGTAGCATCCATCTGTTTCACAAATCAAACCACAATGTCATTGAATGAAAATTGAGCAAAAACTACTGCAGAACAATACAACATTACTGAGCACAAATTGTATGTATCTACTATCTAGTGTTATACCTTGTTGCAGCAGCAAATCATTTGCTTGACACCAAGAGTGAAGGAAAGAAGAGCGTGCTCACGGGTCTGACCATCCTTGGAGATACCGGCCTCAAAACCTCCAGTGGTGGAGTCAATAATGAGGATGGCACAGTCAGCCTGGGAGGTACCAGTAATCATGTTCTTGATAAAGTCACGGTGACCGGGAGCATCAATAACAGTGCAGTAGTACTTGGTGGTCTCAAATTTCCACAAGGCAATATCGATGGTAATACCACGCTCACGCTCAGCCTTAAGCTTGTCAAGCACCCAGGCGTACTTGAAGGACCTCTTGTTCATCTCAGCAGCTTCCTTCTCAAATCTTTCGATCACACGCTTGTCAATACCACCAAGCTTGTAGATCAAGTGACCGGTGGTGGTCGATTTCCCAGAGTCGACATGGCCAATGACCACCAAACTGATGTGAGTCTTCTCTTTTCCCATAGTGAAGTATGTGAAACTGTAAGCATGACAGAAAATTAAATCCAAAGACATAGATGACGACTAAACTCCATAAAAATTCATTCATTAACAAAACAAATAATCAGACCCAACAGTCTTAATAGGAATTCAACAGTTAGGACTATAGGATTCGTGCTATCAGTCTCATGAACAACAGTAACCACTAACCACAAATCAAATTTATTAGATTTAATGGTGTGAAGTTTAGCAACCAAATCAACAACACAAATCCACAGACAGATAACATATCAAACCATCAATTCAATTTACAGATTACAAGAACTACTGACACCAAATCTAAATAGACTATACCTTAAGTGATTGGCATATATAGATACGAATCAAAACAAACACGCAAATCTTAATCAGACCACATCTAAGAAGAAATAGTTATTTTTTAGAAAATAAAAGATTAAAGTTTCATATGAAAACAGTCAGATCTCCTATGAATCGCAGTACAATCCCAAATCTTACACATAAAAACATAAACATCTACAAACATTAAATTTTAGACCGGTAACTTTATATCATCATCATCAGAAAACCTTCAGACGCTTATTTCAGATATAAATCTTGTAACCAGAGTCGAAAGTACACGATGAACATGGCGAACAAGTCCGATTACAGAGCAATCCTTACTGCAAATTATCACAAACAAAGCTCATATATTGATTCAAGAGAACACCAAATACAGCACAGATCTCACATGCGAAACAGAGTAGTACCTAAATATAAAAATCTAACATGAAAACCACACAGAACAAATCCATTCATTAACAGATTCATCAGATACAACGAGATTCATCAGATCGAAACAGATTAACGGTAGTAGACCACTCATAGCTCAAATCTATCCATCATCTCTAGGAATAACTCAAATCTAACCAACGTCATACAGAATTACCACAAACAAATCAATCAATCAAATCAAAAACACTAACATGATTCAATGCATATATGAACAAGAGCCAACAGAGAATCAAAAACAAAGCAATGTTTAACAAAGAGAGAAAGAGAGAGAGAGGAGGCGCAAACCTTGAGAGTGCTCCGCTAAAACCCTAGCCGCAATGGAGGAGGAGAGAGAATGAGAGGAGTGGAGGAAGACGCGAATAGGGTTTGCTTTATAGCCTCTCGTTAGGGTTTTATAATAATTTGGACACTGAGAGGGTGGAAAGCTAGTGGTGGGGCCCTATTATGAGTTTCCAAAAATGACCTCCCCTTGAGCTGGAATTAACGAACGTACGTACCTCCACCGGCTTTAATTTCCGGGCTTTGGTTTCCTCTTTCCTGTAAATTGGGCCCCTGGCCCAACAAAAGGCCCGTTTTGGAATTCTAAGAGCATGTGCTATGAGTCCTACCAAAAAAAGAGGAGCATATGTGGAATGCTAACTTCTTAATTTTGAAATTTCAACGAGGAAAATTGGATTTTAATAATCTATATTTTCATTTTTTTTATGCCAATAATTACTAATTTATTATTGTATTTGATAGTCTAAAAATATATTGTTAATATCAATTAAATTCGTCCAAAATCATATCATATGCTCTATAGTAAAAGCAGCAATGACATTTTTGTTGTTTTGTTGTTCTGTCTGTCTACTTGCTTGCTTATGTTTATACATGAATTTAATATTTTACCTTTGAATATAATAATTAATTAGCAACTTACCTTTAGCCTAGTATTTCACCCTTCCAAACACAAGTATTTTTTTCGATTTTCACCCCCCAGACAGGGCTACATCATCGACCTAAGTTTCTCTTCACTTAAGATTTCAACCAGAACAGTTACAAAGTTCCTCAAACTTCTTTAGTTCCCTTAAGTACCTTCGAGACTAGCTCTCAAAACCCGATCAAAGGTATCACTACACCTTGATTTACCATTCAACTAAGTAATTCTAGTTGAGTTTTCAAACTCACTAAATATTCCTCAATCCTCACTTAACACTTAGCTATCCAATTGAGTTCCCCAACTCACTTAATGTTGGAAAATGATGTTTCACCGGCTTGAATCTTCATCATCTTCACTTGGCTTGACTTCTTGATCTTCTTACGGTATGCATGACAAGATGGAGATATAACTTAATAACCAATTGCGAACTTGTTTGAATATCGCTAAGAGTCATGGCTTCGAACTCATTTTCCTTAAGAACTATTTACTATACCGTAAATGTTCCGAGTGATAAAACTTAGCACTTGTAACACTCAAGAAATAGATTCTCACTTGAATCACTCTAGTATAGCTGCAGTCTAGACAAGAATGAGGTTGTGATTAGCTTAGAATGGTGTGTCTAAAATAGCTTAGGATGTCTCCTGTTTATAGGAGATTACTACCCACTTTAGGATACCCTAGTCAAAGGGTAATCAAAAGCCTTAATGATGAGATTATGTCCTTAATATGACCTTGACCAAGTCAAGTCATATAGCTGTTGCAATCTCATAATAATCGTGCTTAATAACGATATCAAGCACTGATTACACAAAATCATATAGCCGTTAGCAATTAAAACAATCCTGGCTTTCAACACGACCCGTGTTGAATCAACACGGTCCGTGTTGGCTCAACACGACCTGTGTTGAGCCCAAGAATTGTTTCCTTGCTTTCTGGAAGGCAACACGACCCGTGTTGCTTCCTGTTTCATCCGTGTTGATCATATTCTTATTGTTTCACTTATATATGATTCTTATACTTGATATACTTTATTCTTTAGGCTATATAGTTGTCTTATACTCTTGAAATATTTCCAACAATCCCCCGCTATTTCAAGAGTATGTAAAACCCTTGAAATAACTTTACTTAGAGAGCTTAAACCCCCGCTATTTGAGATATACCTTAACTTATAATCACCAGAGTATCCTTAAAACATATGCCTAATGAAAAGTAGATTACTCTTTGAACTTTTCAATTAGTTTATATGAGCCAAAATTGTGTCCAAATCACAAAGTAGACATAGCTTTGAACTTTGGATTTATTTTGACCAACTATACTCATAACACACATATACTTTTAAATCTTGAGTGTAAATACCTTGACACTATTATCCGGCCTTGTGTCCTTATCCTTAGTAAGTGTTTCGGAACTTTAGCCCATAGTTCCTTTATGCGGCCACACATTACACTTACATAGGTAGACTTTGTAATTATACAACCCCTGTAATTAGGTTTTCCACAAAATCCATTAAGAGTATTACTACTCAACCTCTTGTCATTACAGATATTAAGCATCACTCAACCTGAGATGTATAAAATCGATGCTTCCTACTACTTTAGACAACTCCGTACTCATTTGAACTTTAGAAATTGGTGGTATTCCAATTCGTAAAGTTGAGTCATTGTTGTGAAGTAGTAGGGATTCGGGCTACTTAACCCATCTCTAATAACAAGGTCCACTAGATATATTATTATATCTTTACCATGGCCTTAATAAGAATATCCTCACCATAATATGAACAAACCATCATATTATTTTTCGGATACAATCACACTATACCGTGTGTAAACTTGATATGGATCCTCTTATATGCTTATCATCCAAAAAACCATGGATACAAATTTGTGAATAAAATAACCTTGTACTTGATAAATCACTTAACCTTTGATTTATATAGAAATCGAATTTCCAACTTATATGTAATTAAATCATTACATCTATATCCTTTGCTACATACTTGAACTTATAACTTTAACTCATTAAATAATCAATGGTTCATAATCATGAATGATTATATTGTAGAGTATACTACCAAGTATATGATTAAACCATCACATTACCTTGGTTGTATTCTCTCCTTTTATATTTAAGCCCACTCTTCAAAGCATATAGCTATGAAGACTTAAACATAATGCTTAAACTTTATCATTTCCAAATCCATTGATAAATATATATATCATCATGAATTTAGAATAATCAAATGTACAAAAACTATACACTTCTTATGTAGCAAATAAACTTGATATATGCATACTCAACTTATGCAAACAACATAAACCATTCTCAATCATGATTATCCGGAAACCTCATAAATTAAACTTTATGAACTTGTAAAACCTCAAAGAATAACCATTTCCATAATCATGAACTATAGTCTATCGCAAGTATGCATAATTCCTTATGTATAAAAATACTTCCTTGTATTCTACTACATGCTCTTATAAACTTGGAAAATTAACATGACAAACATGTATTCAACTTATATTTATGAATACACTAAAACACATGAGTAATCATGTTCAATCTTATACTTATCTAATCATGTTTGATATTTCATATGCCATAACTCAATGAATACATATATGTAAACATATACATATTGACACATATACCGTACAAAAGTATGAAATCTTCTCATATATCTTATGCAATCAATTCACTTATTTCATAAAGAAATTTATCTTATAGTGAACTTGCATAAAATCTTAATAAACTCTTATCATATTAAAATATGATTGAATAACATGAGAAGCTTATAACAATCAAACATGTAGATAAATCTATGTCCATGTCACTTGTTAATAACTTGAATTGCCTAAGAACATAGTTGCAAGTACATGACTTACAACTACTTAAATTAACATGTAGTAAAATATAACATACTTAAACTTACTAGCATGATCAAACTTGTAGACACAATATTAGTGAATAAAACTTCACTCATATTTTCATGTCAAGAATAAAGCATGTTTTTGTCTACTTATATTTCCATTAATAAAAGGAAATAAATAACTTATGATTATACACACTTATATAATCACATAAATCAATTTTGCACTTAGAAAAACAAGCAAAATTGCCTTAAGCACTTATAGGATCAAGTGATTATTCTTAAACTTGTAATGCCATAAACAACATAGAGTCAAATACTTATTTTAATCAAACAAACCAAAACTTAAGTCCTCTTGGCATGCTTGAATAAATCATAAAACTCTATAACCATTCATAAACATGAATCACATGACAAGATACTTGTCAATATGCATCAAAGTCAAAACTTAAATTAATTTCATACTTGACTTGAACTTAGTACAAAACTTAACAAAACATATGAAATTTCCTTTGCATAATTAGCTAAGAAAATTAGCCAAATAATCTTGTAGGTTCAACTTATTAGAAATAATCATGAGTCCTTACTTATGCAACATCTCATAAGCATAGAAAGCTTTCTTATCAAATTTATACATATCATGAATTCACATACTTGAATCCATATTATGTATTCTTAATAATATTTTGAAATAGCCTAGACAACTTATATATATGTACCTTATATTTATACATACCATTAATCATATTAACATGATTAATCCTTTGTCTTTCTTATTAACTTGTGTACTCTTATATTTCCAATAGCTAGGAAATTATATTAGCCATTTACAAACTTAATTGTACAAAATCAATCACATATGATTTCTCATATATAATTACTTATATGGCTTCTTGTACACAAACTTGCTATTTCATCTTAATAACCATATAATGTTGCCAATACTTTATCAACATATATAATCACATATATGTACTTGTAAAATAACAACTTATTATGCTTGTCTTATTACAATACTTATAAGCATAATAAGAATATATACTCATGATAATAATAGAAATTTGAACCTCAATGCACACATAACTTATAGTGGATTTCTCAAAACAATAAACAAGCCACTTATATGCATTCAAATAATTCTCATAAAAATTATACTTATATGCAAAGCCTATCTTAATAATCAAATTCATATTTGACTTTCAATTGCATAAACTCATTGTAGTAATAGAATCATAAACTTGAGATAACCAAATAGAATTTCATGGCAACTTATAACTTATAAATTAGAAACCTAATACTTTTGCCAATACTTATATTCTATTTTCATGCTTCAAACTTAATCATAAAATTAACTTAAAAATCATGCTATTAAACAATACTTGAACAACAATAGGTAAAACTTTAATTAATCATGAAAGCACTCATACCTATTACTTATAAACATGGAACAAATTTCCAAACATGATATTAATAAAAGGTCTAATCAACTTGTACTCATCCTTCATATTAATATCAAAAACAATAGGCGGAATAAGCTTAAGGATACTTGAACATGTGAATAAACATGGAAAAAATTCAGCTTATAAGAAGCAAAATATAATCTTGCCACAATGAATTTCCACATTAAACACCTTAAAACTTGAAACTTAAAACATCCAACCAAGAAATATTTTAATGGTAATAATATCATCCTTATTACTAGTATGAAACTTCCATGCAACTTAATATCATAGCCAACTTAAAACATATGGCTAAATATACTTGTAACTTATGGAGCTGTTCAATGGTGCACTTAATAATATAAATAAATAAATACTTATTTTGACTTTTCTTGCACCATCCATCAACAACTACCTTATCGTGGAATTTCAAACACTTATCCTTGATGGAAATTATTGCCAATACACATAACTTATCATTCAACTAAATCTTGTAATTGATAAATTAAATCTGAATATAACCACCATTGCATAATTACTTGCTCACTTATAGCTATATGCAAATAAATCCTTGATTATAACATGATTATCTTAAATCACATATCAATTTGCACCAAACGAAACTGCAAATTAATATAAAAATAATTACTTATCTCATTTACTCATGCAACGGCTCTTATGCTCATGAATCTTGAATGCATGGCCCTCTGTCTTAGAATCATTGTGTCATTCTCTTGATAAATTGTCTGGGCAGACGTCTCTCATTTCTCTTGACAAATTAAATTCAATCATAAAAATGATTAGTTACTCAATTGTCTAACTTGCTCCATGAAATTTGATAAACTTGTAAGAAAGAATGATAATAATAAACTTGTAAAATATAAATTACTTATCTTTGTAATCCCTCTTGAATCTTTGAAGCCCAACTCTTAGCCTCCTCCAATCTTGTCTCGTATAATAGTTCTTAAGATTGTTGGAAAATGATGTTTAACCGGCTTGAATCTTCATCATCTTTACTTGGCTTGACTTCTTGATCTTCTTGCGGTATGTATGACAAGATGGAGATATAACTTAATAACCAATTGTGAACTTGTTTGGATATCGCTAAGAGTCATGGCTTCGAACTCATTTTCCTTAAGAACTATTTACTATACCGTAAATGTTCCGAATGATAAAACTTAGCACTTGTAACACTCAAGAAATAGATTCTCACTTGAATAACTCTAGTATAGCTGCAGTCTAGACAAGAATGAGGTTGTAATTAGCTTAGAATGGTGTGTCTCAAATAGCTTAGGATGTCTCCTATTTATAGGAGATTACTACCCACTTTAGGATACCCTAGTCAAAGGGTAATCAAGAGCCTTAATGATAAGATTATGTCCTTAATATGACCTTGACCAAGTCAAGTCATATAGCTGTTGCAATCTCATAATAATCGTGCTTAATAACGATATCAAGCACTAATTACACAAAATCATATAGCCGTTAGCAATTAAAACAATCCTGGCTTTCAACACGACCCGTGTTGAATCAACACGGTCCGTGTTGGCTCAACACGACCCGTGTTGATCCAACACGACCTGTGTTGAGCCCAAGAATTGTTTCCTTGCTTTCTGGAAGGCAACACGACCCGTGTTGCTTCCTGTTTCATCCGTGTTGATCATATTCTTATTGTTTCACTTATATATGATTCTTATACTTGATATACTTTATTCTTTAGGCTATATAATTGTCTTATACTCTTGAAATATTTCCAACACTTAACACGAGTCTCTTAGTATAAGAATATTTTCAATGATCAAGGACCTTGATACAAGATAATGAAGAAGAGAGAATAGGAGTGAGATGATTTTCTTTTGTAGATTTTAGAACTAGCTCTTCTCCACCTTCTTGAATCATCCAATCGCTCCTTTAATAATACTCAACAAGGATATCGACTATTGCCATTGGAGGGTTCGCTGCATGATTTTAGCTTGCTCTTGATTGAATGTAATCATCTAATTGCTTGCTTTGAATGATTGTCGTTGGAGAGGTTTCCATAATTGATTGTAGATTTGTAGGGGTGAGCATGACTGTGATCTTAATAATTTTGTGGAGGTCTCGGTCCCGATTGTGACGGGAGTAAATACATGCTCCCACCCCCGATCTCAGTTGTGCTGAAAGTAAGCTTTTGCTCCCACTTTCGGTCTCGGTTGTGATCACGAGCAAACTTTTGCTTCCACTCCCGATTTTGGATGTGATCGGGGGCAAACTTTTGCTCCCACTCCTGGTCCCAGCTGTGAGCGGGAGCAAACTTTTGCTCTCACTCCCGGTTCCAACTTTCTAACCTATTTTACCTATTATTCATTTTTGTCCACAAAAAACGAACATAAAAAACCTAAAATGTCATTGATTTAAGGGCGGTGGGGAAGTCATACATACATACATACATACATACATACAAAACCGAGAATTGAGACTGGAACTCGGAGATGAGGTTAAGTTCCACTCTCGATCCTTGTGTTGATTGGTAATTTATTTTTAGTCCCACTTCCAGTCTAATCCCATTGGGAATAGGATATTAGGACCGGAAGTTGACCGGGAGCAGGATGAGACCGAGACTTACAAAATTTTGGTTCATCCTTAATTGATTGATATCAATTATTGCCACATGGTACATAGCGATTGCCACATGGTACATAGTGATATTCCCATGATACTTCCTCGTTAACCTGTGAATCTTTGACGCGACCTGATAACCCAACCCAAACCCACTTGGAAATTATGGCTATTGAACACGATGTTCTCGCCCCGAACCTGAAAAGGCTTCAAATTAGCGGGTCAAACCTGACCTGCTCGTTTGACCCGAAAATTTTAATTTTTAAGTTCAAATCTATTAGAATTTGTGACTTTTCGTTAGAATTTATGATTATTAAATTAAAATATCACCGCAACATATTAATATGTTATTTCTCTGATTCAAGATGAAACATTTACAATAATCTATCGTTACTAGAAGATAATCGTATTTTATTATGTATATTGTACAAAAAATAGTATTTCACAGTCATAACTGATTGAGTTGACCAGAAACCAATAGATATCGACCATATTTACCTGAAATACACCTAACCCATATTTACCCTAAATACACCCGACCCATATTTACCCAAACTCGATATACGATCGACTTGTGATGCCTGCCCGAATTGACAAGTACACTTCCTCATGATATAATATTATGGATACACTTATAGTGGTTGTCAACCATGACAACCACCGTAAGTAAAATAAATTTTACTCATACATGTGTCAAGTTTTATCTTGGCCACTAGCTTTTTTATCTAATATAAATTGTAAAAATATTTTTTTAAATTTTAGTTTATTTTTTAAAAAGTTAAAATAAATATTTTTCAAAATAACTAGGCAAAAAACTTAGAGTTAAGGTATTTAAATTTTAAAAAATTTCATAATTTTTTTTAATTAAGAAAATATATTTTATAATGTTGTACTAAATAAAAAAAATAAATGAGAAAGATAAAAATTGACAATGTATGGATAAACATTGTTTTTTTTTTTTTTTAATGGTGGTTGTCACGGTTGACAACCACCATAAATTTTTCCATAATATTATTCCTCATAATAGCAGGAGTAATTACGCATGATACTTCCACAAATATCATGGATTTCTTCCATGATACTTTCCTTGATTGATGTAATCTTCCAATAAGATCTCTGTAATTATTTCCTAACAAATCACACACAATAAAATAATTAAAAAGATAATTATTAAGAAGAAATAATACTTTTCAAAAAAGCTATTGCTTGATGCACAGCCTTGAGAAGGTCTTCATCAAGCAACCCTAATGTCCATTACAATAGATGGGCTAATGAATGGGCTTCAGTAGATGGGCGTCTTAAATTCTTGACACAGTTGCAAAGCCCATTAAAGTCGCTCGCTGCTGTTATGTGTTGTTATGGATTGTCAATCTACAAGATGATCTGGGCTGGATGTTGCTGAATTGGCTAAATTGCTTGTTTATGTTTTTCTTCCAATATGGGCTTTTTTAGTTAACCGTGCAAATCGGCTTGCTTTTTAACCTATATCTCGGTAAGAACAATTAGTAAAGGATTTTCGATTTTAAAGATGACCCATGAAACAGATGAATCAAAAAGTTTCAACTTAAAAGTACGATTATGAGGTTTTAATTTGTGAGAAATATTAATTTTAATTTTTTTATGTTTTTGTAGGTTTTTTGGATTCGGTTGATTTTGTGTTTGTTCAAAACCTAAAATTTTTAGATGGTTCGAGTTAGATTATCAGATCAAGTAAAAAAGTGATAGGTTGAGCTCCAATCTTCTAAGTTCTAACAATGCAAAGTCTATTTTACAACATAATTCATTTTTTATGAACCATTACACATATTCTTTTTGGGTTTCTAGGGGGTTTGCCAGAGTGTTCGTGCAATCGTGCTATAAAATGGAATATTAGCATACTACGACAAACTTTTTTCCACATACATGTTCATATCTGCGTGGACACACAAAATTTAGTACTTTTTAGGACAGTCTATCTATCTATATATCTATATATATATATATGTATATATGTATATATATGTATATATATGTGTGTCTCTTTACCTCTTTTGATATGTGAATTCTTACTTTTTCTCCTGGATATGTAATGATGAAGAGTAATAAGTTTGACAATTATATATTCTTATTTTGCCATGATGTTCTCAATTTGATTGACCTAGGTTTGTGTTCTTATCTCACATTCTTACTCTACTATTTCCATCCCAAAATATTTGTTAATTTAATTAAGTTTTGATCATTGATTACTCACAAATTATAATGAGTTAGAAATATAAAATTAATATTATTGTAACTTTAGTAATATATCTTTCTAATGACGATAATTTCATATTCCAATTTATTATAACTTGTGCGTCGTTAAAAGTCAAAATTTAGTTAAATTGACAAATATTTTGAGACGGATACATAGTATTAGCTTACCTTTTACTAAACATGTTATTGAATTATAGCATATTTATTTTTGTCTATATTTCTTAATTGATGTCAACAATTTGAACAAGAGTGTATCTACTACTTTAAACAGTATGTATTAGAACTTTTGGATGATAATACACTGGACTTTAGAGATATTAGACAATAACGAACTATATATTACGAGTCAACGTATTGATTTTCTTCATAATAATTTTGTTATTTCTTCATATGTCAAATTAAATCACAATTAGATGGCATGATAGTAGTTGTCAAATGCTCAATGATAATTCCCATTAGCAAAGCCAAATTAATTGTAGAGAGGCAATAAACTAATAGCATATTCTCATCATTATTGTTGCCAACATCATCATTGACAACATATAGGAGTAGACATATTCTTGGTATAAACTATAAATATGTATAAATTAGTGTTAGGAGTAGTAGTGTTAGGAGTAGTTCATATTGTATAACCTATGTACCTCATGATGAACACGACTTCGACTTGTATATTATTTTTCAAGATGAGTTCGGTTTTGACTATGATATTAGTTGGTTTCTTAGTTGGTAAAACATTACTTTAGGTTACAACTTCGAAATGCATTATATGTGGATTTTTTTTTTTCGAATTTTAAATTTGGACAATCGGACATGTCCGGATCAAAAATTGGGTCGGGTATGGGTTGAGCAATTCAAGTATGTGTTGTTTGAATTTGAGGACAATTTTAAGTTTGAACACATTAAGACAACCGATATTCTCTAAGCCAGATTATTGTAGGCTAATTTTATATAGTTTTTTGACCTAGGAGAGTGACAACATAATCCAGATAGTCGAGTCCGGACAATATGCATCTGTAATGAGTGATTATGATTCAAATTATATTAAAAAAAACATAGTTAGGATATCCAAACATTGAAATCCAAACACTGATCACTCGAATTCAAGTCTGAACGAACATGTTTGAATCAAAATCTGAACAAGGTTCGAGTTAGCATTTTTGTCTAATAGTTAATTATTCGAACATGTGACCTCGGGTTTGCATTGTTGATAGCCCCATCTACCTCCCTCTCTATATAGACGTGCCTCTCGTTCTTATATACATACATTTTTCTTTTTTACTCTAAGTAAATTTGACATGTTCACTGGATCCCTTTTTCAAAGGTAACTACTAATAAGCTTTATGGACCGAAAATACGAAGTAATAAACTGTTTATAATAAACATGACTCATCATGCGCATAATTTTCACAAAATGCAACCACCTCTTTGATCGTTCTGATACATGCTTACATACCTATGTCTTTGATTTGAATTTTCTAATCATTACAAGACTAGGTCAACTTTTTATTATGCTAAGTTTCTATTTATTATTGGTGGATTCTTGTTTTGCTTTATCATTTTGTGGGTTGGTAAGCTAAGTTCTTTATGAATTAACTAACCATATATGCATCAGCTTAAACTAGTGTCTTTTGCTTTTTCTATTCTTCCTTCAACCCATTTCCGTTGGGGCACATTTTAATTACAATAGATAATTCTAAAGAAAAAGGATTTCACAGAGCTTTTGATTTCAACCAACTTTTCCCAAAACGATTTTGGAGTGGTTAGATATTGGATTTTATGTTTGTTTACTTTTTAAAGGTGTATAGGTATATTTTTCAATTGTTATATGGTAAGCTTTAGAGTAATTATTTAGTTCATCTAGGATGTTAAATCTTATTAAAATATTCATCAATATTTATTATAAAATTTATCATAAATATAAATATATTAATACTGTTACAAAATTTGTCGATATTTTCTAAATTTATCAAATTTTTAAAAAATTCATTAAGTAAAAAATTGACATATTTTGATATAAGTATTGAATCTAAGTAATTCATACACAGATATATGATATAGTTTGTAAATATCTAGAATGATTGTACTTTTTATTAATCAGTTTGAGTCTTCATAAAATTACAGAAAGAATAAATTAATTACAAAAGATTAAAGAGGATGATAAACTAGTTGATTTCATTTCTTTAACATTTTAATTTGGGGTTTTGGCTGGGAAAAATCCGTACTGAGGGTCTTGTGATCGAGAATAATTCAAAGTGACTTTTTGGCTGGTGCAGTCTATACTTATTCATTATTTTCTCGTAGATATCTGAGGGTCTTGTGATCGAGATTGAAATTCCGGCACCGGAATGCTGATGTGGAAATCGGAGCACGTGCCCTTCTAGTTAAAAGCATGTCACGTCAAATTTTTTTAAATTCTAATTTATCGTTTTAATGATAAAATAGAATTAAAAAAATTGTTGTGGCATGCTTTTAATTCATTGCTAATGTTTTTCACCATAATGTAAGTGCAAGGTGAATAATGTAAGTTAAAACGATAAAATAGAATTTTAAAAAAATTGACGTGGCATGCTTTTAATTAAAAGGGCTCGTGCTCCGGTTGCCACATCAGCATTCCGGTGCCGAAATTTCAATCTGGGATGCTACGAGAAAATAAAGAAAAAGTATAGACTGCCACCAGCCAGAAAATCACTTTGGATTATTCTCAATCACAAGACACTCAATATGGATTTTTCCCAGCTAAAAACCCTTTTAATTTTATAGTGAAGAAGATATAAAATCTTCTAACTATATAATTGTAGACAATAAGAATGTACTGAACAATAGTCGAATATAGTTAAATTGACAATCACCCCCATTTTTCAAAGGTTGAATTCTTAGGAAAAGAATTTTTTCCCACGTGGCAATTGAGAGGTTGATATCTTTTTTTTCTTTTTGAAACAAGAAACAATTATATTAATAATTAATCATGCAATATGGTTTACTTCCATTTTCTTCTACATCTGTTTGCAAAATGAAATAAAATGTGTGAAATAAAATGAATTGATAAAATATGACTTACATTACAGGGGTATGTGTATTGAGTTTCGACTCATTTGCAAAATAGTTTATGTTTTGTTTTAGATGCTGACTCTAGTGGTGGAAAGTTAGTTCCAAGTAAGAAGCAAGGTTAATTGATGTCTAAGAGTCATCTCATATTTTTTTGTGAAGTTCTTGGTTATGATCAGTATGGCTGTCAAGTGAATAATTGAACTATCTAGTGTTGTAATGAAGCTACTTTAGATTGTAAATACATTTTTTTTGGCTATGTATAAGGTCTCAGACTTCTTTGGAGTTTTGAGCTGTACTTGGTGTTTTGTATTAAGCATGTTAGTTTAGCTTTGTTCATGGATGTGGACGACGGTAATATCTTCAGGCTTTGTATTCCGCTGCACGCTAATCGCTGGATTATGGATAACTTAGTCTTAATCTAGTGATTATCATGAACTTGGGGGCGTTACATTACATGATACAATCCATAAGGATGAATAAACTTCATGAACAATAAAGATTTTTCTGTCATTTACGACTTCGTTGAATCATTAAAAAGACAAATTTAAAAGGAAGTATAAATCTATAATATATATGAAAACCCAAGGACACAAATATATAATATGTGTACGTTATAATATTAGAAATATAGTAGTACGAACATAACTGCCCTTAAGTTTATATTTATTACCTCAACAAGGTGTAATTGTGTAATGTGCTAATATATATGATGAGCTATTTATATTTTTGTTTTATTTACTTATTTTGTACTTTGTGACTTATATAAGACAACTTTCTCGGGGATTAAAGTATCAATATATCGAACAACAACAATAATAGCAGCAATAAACTCCCAGGAGAAATATGTTTGAGTGTAGTTTAGGGGGGGTCTAGATGTAAGTAGCATTCCGCTCATGAACTAAAATCCATGTAGAGGCTAATTCATACAGACCTAAGGAAAACCCCTAGCTTTGAAAAAAAAAAAAACAGGTTGAATATCAAAAGAAACTCAATTATAAAACGTCTGAAAAAGCAAGAAACAATATAGGGAAATAGGAGGCTTGCAACAGTAAATGAATACAGACATGTGTGCTTCATACAGGCGAGGAACAACTAACTATACTTGGCACAAAATAAAAAAGAAAGCACAAAAGAATAAAACAAAGCAAAGCACACTACCTACCAGCGAAACTCACCGTACAACCTTACTGGTAGCTTACCACACTTTCCTATCTAATGTCACGTCCTCCGTTACTCTTAGTTTTTTCAGGTTTGTCACGGTCTCCTCACCCTAGGGACATCTTGATCTCTTCACATCTTCGAACGGGCGCGTTTATACTTCTCCTTAAGACATATCCAAACCATATTTTTCTAGACTCTCTCAACTTATCTTCGAGAGGTACTACTCCTAGTGTATCTCGGCAGGCGACATTCCTAACCCTATCCTACCTTGTGTAACCGCAAATCCACCTAAGCATCCTTATCTCTACCACATTCAACTTCTGGCCATACAACTTATTGACTGCCTAACACTCTTCTCCATATAGCATCGTCGGTCTAACTACCAACGATACACCTTGCCCTTGCCCTTGAGCTTTAGTGAGATTCTTTAGTCGAACACCACTCCTAACAACGCTTTCCACCTTTTCCAATCTACCTTGATTTGATGTGAAACATCCTCGTCGATCTCCCCATCAGTTATAAAAACAGAACCTAAGTACCTAAACTTCTCCACCTACGGAATAGCCCTCCAATCGCCACTCCTTGACTGTGATTCTTCGCAAAACCACTCAAATTACATATCATATACTCTATCTTCGACCATATCATATACTCTATCTTCGACCTGTTCAATTTAAATCCCTAGACTCCAAAGTATTCCTCAAGAGCTCGACCTTATCATTCGGTCTTTCCCCGAGAATCATCAACAAGCACTATATCAACTGTGAATAAGCACACCATGGCAACTCATTATGTATATCCTTTGTCAACTCATCCATCACCAACGTAAAATATCAATATACCCATTGCATATTTTCGATCTAGTTAGTTGTCTAAATAATCAAAAGATGTTTTGTTTAGACACTTTTTATCTATAAGATCTATACAGAGATATATCCTATTTCTATTTGTATTTGATGTTGTTATTCTTGATTGAATCAATTTTAAATAAAAAAAATTGCATTTATTTTGGGTGATCATTGCGGGTTTAGTGCACATTATTAATTGTTTGATTGAAATTTAGATCTAAAGTCAATTGTGTTAGGAGTTAAATCTAAATTGAAGGAATTAATTTTGCAATAGAAACAATCAAGATAATTGATTTAGGAATATTGGTATTGTGAAAATGAACAAGAACGTTACATATGCGATGAAGATAAGGCTTTTATATGGAAACTCAATGCGAAATGAATCCATGAGAAGCAAGATAAAATTCACTATAATAGAGAGAGATTACAAAAAGTATTCCAAACGATCTTATAATACAAAGAGATTAAGGGGGAATATCTCAAATAGTTATAACACAACGAGGGTAGACATATATCAAAGGGAAATGAGATATAAGAGATAAGTTGATTATCTCCTAATAAAAACTCTCAGCCTAAACTAGAAAAGTATGATAGAAAAAAATATATATAAAGGTGCCTTTGAGGCACATAATTTACCTTACTAAGTTAAATAACTTAATATTTATAGCAAATCTAAGAAGACACCCTAGAATAAACTTCTAGTTGTAAACAAATGCTTGTAGGCAAGGTAGTATCAATCATAACAAGAAAATAATAATATTTTCAAAATTTGAGTGAATGGAATTGAGGCACTCCCAACAAATGCCACCTCGGGCCAAATTTCATGAAGATGCGACATCTCAAAAAAAAAAAAAAAAAAAACTCGAAGGGAAATCAAACCATTAGGTGGGAATGACCTTAAAAAAATTAAAATCATAGAAAACATTCCAAATATGCTCTTGAACTCAAATTCATAGAAATATAACCTATCTTAAGTAAGATTTGAATATGATTAACTCGGACGTATCCAGATCTTATAAACTTGGTTGTACCATCTTTAAAACCACTTGTGAGGATCAAAGTTCAGATACAAAACCACTCTTTAGGAATTAATTCAGATTGAACGAATCTAATCTTGTAGCGGAAGCAAACATGGTAAATAATTTAGGGATATAGGTATTGAGAAAATAAACAATAATAATATAGATGTGATGAAGATAAGATTTTTATGTGGAAATCCAATACGGGAAAAAAATACGAGAGACAAGATAAAATTCACTATAATAGAGAGTGATTACAAAGGATATCTCAAACTATCTTATAACACAATGGGATCAAGAAGAAAGATCTCAAATAAGCATAACACAATAGAAGTAAACATATTTCAAACATATTATTTATTTATTTATTTTCAAAATGGAAGCATAACACAATGGAAGTAATAATCTTCTGGTTGTAATCAGCTTCTTGAAGACCAATATCAATCACAAAATGAAAATAATTATTTATTTTCAAAACTTAGATTTGAATGAAATTGAAATATTGTCCATATTCACTCTTATAAGTATATTACTTTTTAAAAAGCAAATTATAGTGACAAATTTTAAGCTTAACCATGCATTTGCAGTTTCTTTATCTTTGACAAAACCAGGAACGTTATTGGAGATGAAGAAACAAGATAGTTACTCATATATTACATTCTAAAGAAAAATTACATTAAAATTGTTGGCAACGTATTAAATTTTGTTCTATACAGTATATGTAAAGAATTTTTGTGTATATGTAAAGAATTAGCCATTCTTATAGCTAGCATAGTGAAGTTGACTTCGTTACACCCTAATTATATAAGACAAGCCACATAACTACTACTAATTCATAGTAGTAGACAATGCTATAAAATGAGGCCATTCTTATATCTAATTTGTAAACTACAATGAAAAATTTGCAGATATCCTGCTTCAAGTTTATGACATTTTAGCCATGACGTTTTTAAGTTAATATTTACCCATTTTAACCTATTGAAACAATTTCATTTAGCTACTTTTTCAGTAAATTTAACAATTTCTCCAGTGAATGTGTGACATGTGATAGAATTTATTTATTTGCTAAAATCATCGTCATTTCAGCAAACAACTTTAATCACAAATCATATATTAATCGAAAAAAGTTGCTAAATTTATCGGAAAAATAATTAAATGAAATTGGTTCAAAAGTTTAGGATGACTAAATATTAACTTAAAAATATCAATATTAAATTTATAAATATGATAAATATGAAGAAGGCTATATGCAAATTATCCCAATGATAATATCTTAGCTTCATTGCGCTATAGCTCTAAAGTCTAAACAATCCATTACACAGAAGAAACCAATGATTATAAATAAAATGGCATTAAATTTTACAAGTCAGTGGATGATTAATCAGCATAATACATTGAAAGGGACAGTAAACCGGTAAATTTAACTGTTTAAGGCATTTAATTTCTTCACATTTGGGTGTCTTTTCTTTTCTTTTTTTTTTTTTGAATTTTGCTTAAACATCCAAGGCTAACCCTAATTGCAGGAAGCAAGCAGCAACAGATTTTCCAAAGTCAAACAAGAAAAAGAGAGACAAACAGAAAAAGAAAACATAATTCTTTCATTTCAAATTTCTTTTCTGAGTATCATATCATATGCACTGGTATGAAACACAATGGAGGAAAAGTGTTTTCGGTAAAAGAAGAAGAATCCTCCCTTCCTGGCTCCCTGCCCACAACATTAATTAACCCCTCAATTTTGCTCCCTTTTTCTTTGCTTATTTATTTATTTAATTTACACAGTAGTACTTTTAATAAAAATTTATCAAAGAATTAATTAATAATTTTCACATACAGATATCTTATCAGTATTTATTATAACTCCCTGAAAACAATGCAATCCAAAAAAATAAAAATGGAAAAAAACCCGCATGTGTGTTTTGTATTTGTAGTAGTAGTATCATTGATTCATTTCCCAAACTTTCATAAACAACTCTGATTAATCAAACATGTAAACATGTAAAGAGTAAATTACTATAATAAGTATGATTAATTATTCATAAAGCACAAATTAAAGAACATCACAACGAGAGAGCCAAGGGGTAATTAATTAGCTAAAGCTTAATCAGTTAAGCAAGTGATTAAGTCAATAATACTGCTGAAATTAGACTAGGAACAGTAGCAGTTTGTAATCCTCAAACACACCATCTATTTTCTCATGTCACATTTCATCTCACAATTAATTAACACAAACGTGGGACAAAAAACACAATCAAGTTCCCATCAAAATGGCACAGAAGAAGAAGAAATTCAACTAAACTATGTCCAGAATTTTTAAACTTACAAACTTCAGGAAAAATGAAAAAAAAGGATAAACAAGTCACAACCTAGCTCCCAAGAACAACAACAACATACAAATGATCGTCATGGATTGATTGTATATATTGATTAGCTCATGAGCTGACCTGATTGATTTGATATGATATGATGTGATGTGATTCCCCAATGCTGCTGATCGATTGCTGTAGTTATTAATTCCATCATCCTTCTGATCATTTTTCTCTCACAAAGGGTTTTTTTTTGGGGTTTTTTTAGAGGGGTGATTAATCTAGCTAAATCCTAATTAGAGAGGATTAAATCCTAATTAATCACCCAAAAGGTGGCCTGGGAGTAGCCGAGCTGTTATTCCACCCGTCGACCGGCAGCTGTACGTTCCGCATACTCACTGGCAGGTTGAAGAACGGCAGCCCAGCTGATGTCGGGTCCGGGCCCGGAGGAGGGAACCCTGGGCCTGTCCCCGGGCCGGGCTGCATCGGGAGCCCGGTCCCGCCTGACCCGCCCTCGTCCTCCTCTAGTGGCAGCCTCTCGTAGGCGACGTTGGTGAAGGAGGACGCGATAACGATGACTGGCCCGGAGGCGATGAGCTCCCCGACGACGTTCCCTCCGACGACCTGCCCCTGCCCGCCGGCGAGGAACACGGTGAGGCTGGTGGCTCCGGGCGGCGCAGGCGGCGGCAGGAACGACCCGGCGAGGGACAGGATCTCAAACCGGCCGTGGAGGGTGGTGGGGCCGCCGCCGCCGGGCTGCCGGAGGGTGACGTTGGCGACGGTGCCGGTCCCGCTGAGGACGCAGATCCCGCGCTGGCGACGGCGGGCGTACGTGGCCACGCACTCGAAGATGTCGCAGCCGCTCCCGACCTCCAGGATGTGGGCCCGGAGCGTGTTTGCACTCTCCCGGGTTATGATCACCGGGGGCTTCGGCTTGTTCTTCGAACCCGGAGGCCGCCCACGTGGCCTCCGGGCCACCACGTCCCCGGGCCCACCCGACCCTCCTCCTCCCTGACCATCCGAGTTGTTGTGGTTATCATCATCGTCGTTGTTGTCGTTGTCGTCAGAGTCCGGCCTCTGTAAATGGAGGTCGGGCCTTTGTTGTTGAAACTGGTGAAGGTAATGGTTTGCTGTGCCTAAATCTAAGCCAGCCATTCACTCAAAACAGCATTCAAAAACACACAGAGTAATTGAAAATTTCAATAAGACTATTATTTTTAAGATGGAAAAAATTAAAATAGAGGAAGAGCACAGTAGAGTAGTATTTTCTTAGGATTAAAATTTGAAGCCTGGGGATTATTTAATGGAGAAAGGAAAAGGAGAGAAGCTACTCAAATCTTAAATAAGATTAGAATACAAAGGGGAAGGAGTAGAGAGAAAGGAAAGGAGGAAGCTAAGCTGGAGGAAGAAGAGAGAGAGAGAGAGAGAGAAGACGCAGTCATTTCTCCAGCACAACCCTCTCCTAAAAGTTCAAGTAGACAAGAAACCTGAAAATAAATTTTAAAAAGAAATTAAAGTCACCAATTAGTTGAATTAAATATTAATTACGATTATTTAACTATTCAATTTGTTTTCTCTTTAATATTAAAAAAAAGGTTAAGGTTCTTATCACCAAGTCTATGCTTGGCGTCGGCGCATGTTCTACCTTAATTACCACTACATTGTTTGAATATAACTTGAAATTTATAGATAATAATGTGCAATTGTGCATTAATAGGCTTGTTCTTCCATTCCAAAATAAATAATCCATCCGTTCAATATTAATTGTTGTTTTTGAAAATTATGTAGTCAAATTTTAACAATTTTGACCATAAATTTCTCATATATACAATAAATTGATATATAAAATCGCAACCATTAAATTCGTAACGAAAAATACTACTGTAAAAGTATAATATTACAATTTTTAATTACATATTATGTAAGATATTATCAATCCAAGAGTGACATGAGAGACCATGAAGTCAAAATTATGATATTTAATATGAGCTTACATAGTATTGCAATTGTTAATTACATATTGTACTCCTAAGAGCCCTTAATCCGGGGGCCATAGCGAGCTTTGGTAAGGCGGGTGCAAAGTGGATACCTTTCAAGTATGAGAAGCTTCCGAAAATCTGTTATCGATGTGGAAAACTCGACCATGTTGAAGAAGACTGTGATGCACTTGAGGAGGAGGATATGAAGGAACAATATGGAGATTGGCTGAGGGCATCCCTGGTGAAGTTATACCGAGGGAGCAGACAAGAAGTGCATGGAAGGGAAGATAAACCTTGGCTTGCTGCGGTCGAGTCTGGGGAACCTGCTAACAAACAACAAGGAGGAGATAACTCCCACAAAAACCCTCAGGCGAGGAGATCACTAAGAGAAATCTTAGAGGCAACCAATTCGGGGCAAAAGGAGAATACTAATGAATCAAAGATTGGAGAAACGGAGGGGGAGAAGGAGGTCTCGTCTAACCCTACATTAGGAGAGGGGAGAAATGAAGTTACTGACCTAACAGGTATGCCACAAAAGGGGACGGTGACTTTTAAGAATAAATAGAAGGAGCGTGTGGAGCAGACAGAAGGTGTGACAGGTAAAGAAAAGAAAGGGTAGAAGAGGGGGATAAAAGAAATGAGAAAGGGAGAGGGTCAGCGGGAAGTAGGGGCTCTTGGAAGAGACTGAAAATACCCAACAGGTCAAGGAGCAATGCCGTGGAAGAATACTCTATGGGTAGGAGTATGAAAAGAAAGGGGGAAAAGGTGTTTGAAATGGATAATGAACGGTTAATAGAAGTTGAGGTACGAGAAAAGAGGGGGAGGATCCATGATGTTGATATGGTCGACACACAAAATCGGTCGGGGGTGAGCACATGCCATCCCTGTCGAGAGCAATGAAGGTGCTAAATTACAACTACCGAGGGTTGAGGAGACCTGAGGCAGTTGCATCACTCCGCCGCCTTGTGCGGAGAAACTCCCCAGATGTGGTCTTTTTAATGGAGACCAAACGATATGTAAAGGAGATGAGCAGTATTCGAGTGAAATGTGCATGGTATGGTGGGTTGCTTGGTGGTTCCACCCATAGGAAGAGCAGGGGGCCTTGCCATGTTGTGGCAAGTAGGGGTGTCCAAAAGCGGTTAACCGCTATTACGGTTAACCGCTTTTGCGGTTTTAAGTTTTTCCAAACCTAAACCGTAACCGCCTAAAGCGGTTAACCGCTTTTGAAAATCATAAACCTAAACCAAACCTAAACCGGCGGTTAATGCGGTTAACCACGGTTTGCTCCAATTTCCTGTTTTTTTTAGGTTAGGGTTTAGGTTTTTTTGGGTTTTTTTTTTATAAAAATTATATATTTCAAAACCGAAACCTAAACCGCATATACCGGTTTGGTTAACCGAAACCATAAAAATACAAAACGCCAACCGGTTAACCGGTTTAACTGGTTTGGTTTTACCGGTTTACGGTTCCGGTTAACCATGGACATCCCTAGTGGCAAGAGGGGGTAACTTTACCCCTCTAAAGTTACTCAAATCATCATATAGATGTTGAAGTGGAGATAGAGAACCGAAAGTGCAAAGTTACTGGCTTTCATGGATGGGTAGATGGATTTTTGGACAATAATACACTGGACTTTAAGGGTATTTTTTTTTAAACTAATACACTAAACTTTGGGGGTATTAGATAATAATGTACCTAGCTAGAACAATTCCAATGGTGATTGATTGGTGGCAGTCCTACATGGCTGGCTGAGAAAATGACGTGGACAAAAGTTAAGAAAGTACTATCTCAATCCATAAATAATTGTCCATTAGACTAAACTTGACCGTTGATTACTCACAAATTATAATGAATTACAATATAAAATTAACATCATTGTAAATTTTAGTACAATATCTTTCTAATGACGATAATTTCATATCGTAACTTATTGCAATTTGTGAATAGTCAACGATCAAAGTTTAGTCTACTAGACAATTATTTAAGGACGGAGGTAGTACATATAAACATGATGACTAATATATTTTTTCTAAAAAAAAGGAAAATGACACCTCAAAGTAGGACCACCACCGCGCCAACCACCACCGGAATTGTTCAGGGTGCATTATTGTCCAATATCCTCAAATTCAATGTATTAGAGTCCAAAAAAAGTTCAATACATTATTATCCAATACCCCTAAAGTTCAATGTATTATTATCCAAAAATCCTAAATATATTTATGAAATAAGTGGTAAATTGTTATAACTTGTACCACATTTCAAAGACTAAGTTTTACCTATATATATTTCCAAAATTGGGGTTTTTTTTTTCTTGAATTCCAAGTAGTTTTGCAATAAGGTTTTAATTTCAATAACTTTAGAAGGCACTTAAATACTAAAGGAAGAAACCTAAGGGTACTTAAGAACATTCTTTAAAAAGTCATGATTATTGATATTAATAGCACAAACCTCAAGATACTTATATAAAAATCAATGTTTCTTTTATAATGCATGTTCATTAATTAATGGTTTCATTTCAGATGTCAAATAAGTTAATCACTCTATTTTAATTTATAGGTATCAAATGGTTATGTATGGAAATAGTATATTGGATTTAGCTAGTTTTACCCCTGCCAATAGTGGAAGGAAAACTTTTGGTATTTGACCAATCTTTAGAGATGAAGGTCCATGATCTAATTCAAAAGAATTATACCTAACATTTAAAAATATGGACGTCCAATTGTACAATCGAAAACTAAGATTAATCAATTTATTAGGGTACTTTCGTACCATATTCTTTTTGTAAAGAATTAATGTCAAATATTATAAGATCAGTTCTATGTTAGAATCACCATATATTATATATGGATATTAGTTGATGATGATTTCAAATTAGAAACATAGACTGTTCCAAAAATATGACAAATTAGAAACATAGATCAACTGGCAAACGTACTAGAACTTCTAAAAGGCATGAAGTGCTTAGAGCCTTAGAATATGTTATGAACAGTCTTATTTTTAATCTTCAACACTAACTTTTGTAGATGCATTTGTGTACAGCAACAATTGACTATACTTTATAATGTTCCACATTTAAATTGTTAAAGAAATTACATGGAAAAGACCGGCAGTCATTCAAAGCAGTTACCCCCTCCATTTCTTATTAATTGTCGTCTTCGGAAATTGGACTGTCAAATTTCAAAATTGTTGACCATAAATTTCTCAATATATACAATGAGTTCTATATAAAATTACCACCGTTAGATCCGTAAAGAAAAATATTATTATAAAAGTATAATATTGCAATTGTTAATAATATATTATGCAAGAAATTATCAATTAAAGAGTGATATAAAAGACCATAAAAATTAAAATTATGACAATTAATATGGAACGAAGGGAGTAATTACTTATGAAATATCAAAACAAATAGATCCTTAACTTTGGGAATGAACTTTCAATTGTTTGGTTCATTTTTCGTTTTCCTAAAAAAGACGAGAAATGGAATATCTTGCTTAACGACAATGGCAGGTTTGGCAACTGTGAAGCAGCAGTGGAGGAGTTAATGGCAGAAAGATACAGAGATACTCGTTTAGGGTTAGGACTTAGGTAGACATGAGAGGGGGAGAAAGTGGACTCTGAAAATAACTTAGACCAAGGAAAATGAATTTTTTGAAAGATTGAGCTCAAGAAAAATAATTTATATAGGGATGGGGAAAAAGATTTTTATGGAAAATGATTTTATCCATTTTCTTTCCACCAACCGAAAAACGAGAAAATCAATTTTCAGAAAATGGTTTTCATTCTCACCAAACACCCTCTTTATTTATGTTTTAAAATTTAAACCAAAAAAATGTTAGCCGGAGACTGAGCTGTCTAGGATATATGCAATTAGCTGGCTAGGGTTAGATTATAATTGGATTAGCTAGCTAGCTAGCTAGGTAATTAGCAAATTGCAGCTTAGCTTACACCGTGGTTAAGGTTAAGCCGTAGGCTGTGCTAGCTGGCTTAGGCTTAAGATTAGCCAAGCTGACGAGTGCAACTTAACCATGATTAAGAAGATCAAAGTTGACCAATTGGGGGATGATTAAAGGCTAGTTAGCTTAGCTAGCCCAACCAACGTGAGAAGGGGAATAATTATTTTTATTTAATTAATAAAAGTGGCCGTCAATGGCCAACTTGGAGATGGTGGCATGTTGCTGTGGCCAGTGGGCCATTCTTTTGTCCTCTCTCTCTCTCTCTACCTTGGACGGCAGTTCTCCACCCTACTTTGTAAAAAGTCGAATGAAAATTGGAATTTAATAAATCAAATTTTATGTCAATTTGATCTAACAAACCAAATTGAACTTTTTGTTAATGGCAAACTGTACTTAACATAATATTTTTCTTAGTGTACTTCCATCAATTTCCGGTTGCTGGAAAAATGACATGAAAGTTTTTTCGCTGATAGAAATAAACCTAATTAAAATGAACAATGTGTTGGAAGAAAAGCTCGAGCAGCTATTGTCATTTTTCCGGTAACCGGAAATTGGTGGAGGTTTACTTAGAAAAATATTGTGTTAAGTACAGTTTGCCATTAACAAAAAGTTAAGTTTGGTTTGTTAGATCAAAATGGACATAAAGTTTGGTTTATTAGATTCCAATTTTCCAATAAGTTAAATAGGTGTTTGATAACAATCTATTCAGGCCCTGTTCTTTGGTGCAGTTGGTTAGTGCGTAGGGATGAGCGGTTCTGGGTACCCTCACCTAAAATTAGGAACTTTACCCTTACCCTTTTGATCGGTTCCTAAATTTTAGCCACCTTACCATTACTCGTTTAAACTGATTTCTAAATTTTAAGAACCTTACCCTTACCCGCGGTTCCGGTTCCGGGTACCCACCTACTATACACTAAATATTTTTTTGACATGCTTTTTTTTTTTAAAGTATGGAATTGTGCTAAAGTCTACCATTTTTCTAAAAGAATAATAAAGTCTAACGTATCATTATTTCATCCATGACATTTATAAATTGACTACCATATATCAATCCCACATTGTTCTAAAATAGAAACAAACTAAACATTTAAAATAGTCTTACAAGTTGGTTTTACGGAAACAAACGATACAAAATTACAAATAATCTTAATGAATATTAAGTCTCAACATAAATTACAATTTCACAAAAAAAAAAACTAAGTCATATAATAAGCTTAAAATTCCAAGAAATTTTCAAATTCAGTGACAATACTCGAAACCTAACCCTAATTGACAGGTTCTAGGTTCCGGGTAGTAGTTTTGGAACATTACCCTTAACCATTTGACAGGTTCCTAAATTTTAGGAACCTTACCCTTACCCGTTTGACCGGTTCAGATTCCGGACCCTACCTGTTTGACCGGTTCCGGTTAGGTTCCAGGTTTCGGATCTGGAACCGCTCACCCCTAATAGTGCGGAAATTATGCGGTGTGGTAAAATTATGGGAAAGTGCGGTAATTAAGGTGTGAAATGATATGGTAAAAAATTGTAGAAAATATGATTAGTGTGGTAGGTGAAGAGAGAGAATGTGAAAAGTAAAGGATAAAAGTAAGGAGAGAAAAAGTGAAAGATATATTGGTAATGATTTTGGCAAAGTGTATAGTAAAGTGTGAAAGAATATTGAGTGGTATGGTGAGTTGTGGTAATGCACCCCATCATACAAAAGAACATGGCCTCATTTGGACTATTGGGTTCAGTTGGTTGATTTTCAATATGCTGAAATGAACGGTCTATTGAATTGATTATTCGTAGCAATTACCATTTAGATCATGTTCTTTTCTGCGATAGGTCAAGTGCAGAAATGGTATGGTAGGGTAAATTGTGTGAAGCGTGGTATGTTGCGGTATGGTATAGTAAGTTATGGTAAAATTTGTGTTAAGAATGATTGGTATGGTAGGTGAGGAGAGAAAAGTGAAAAGCAGATAGGAAAGTGAGGAAAGAGAAAAGTGATGATAGAGAAAATTATGGTTATTGTGGTAAAGTGTGGTATAGTATGGTAAGACGCGGTAATTTGTGGATAATGTGGTAAATTGCGGTTAGTGCGGTGTGGTACCGTAGAAAAGAACATAATCTTAATCCAAAATTTACAACAAATTACATACATGCCATCATAAAAGTAATTGATAGATATTAGGTCCCTAGATATTATTTTTAAATTGTTGATAGAAGGTGTAAATGGAATTTCAACAATTACTTTTGTTAGAAACACGTAATTGTACTATATACAACTTTTTCAAATAACCAATCCAAACAACTAACAGAAACAGTTAATCCAAATAGTTAATACTAAACAGTCAATGCAAATAGTCAACAATCAATAACTGTTTGCCAAATAGAACCAACGTCTTAGTAATTAATTTAATCTTAACCTAGTTATAGTTAATGATAAAATGTGTTTTCCATGGAAGGTGGCTGTTGTTGTAGTTATAGTTAATAATTAACAATGTAACCAATAGTGAATATATAGGACATATGGAAACCTTAATCGTGTAATGTACTCTTATTGTAATATGAGTTGTTATAGGTACTCCCTGAACTATCTTGTTAGGTAGTTACGTTGTTCATACATTCTTTGGATATATAAAGTGAAACAGATACAACAATTTATTACATGAAAGTACTATTATATTCATACAAATACACTATCTTAAGAATATAGTTTTATCAATTTCGATAAAATATTATATTAAAATTTAAAAATAGGATCTCAACTTTTGTTGCCTATATATGTATACATACAGTACTTCATTTGGCAAAAAAATTATTTAAAACTTTAGTTGGTTTCTGACAAATATGCCTATTTAATTACAATTATATGTATATCTAATTGCCTTGCAATGAACACTAATCATTTAGCTCATGCTTCAAACTCCTCCCTAAATGATTGTTTGAACTGATCAGTATATCATATTTTAAAACTGTATCAATCTTAATTATTTTTATGGTTGTTAATCATTTATCAACAAAAGAAGGTAGGCCGCTAATAGATTCGATTAAATAAAATCTAACAGTGTTTAGTAGCAGTAATATTTGTTATATTTTCTCTGTTGACCTTTCTACAGAAAAAGAAACTTAATTAGTTTAATTATTTAAAAAATTAACGTTGAGTAGTAGGTTAATGATTGGCCGTACTCAATTAATTCAAAATAATTGGTTTAATTATAAAAAATAAAAATTGCCTAATTATGGATTGTCCTAGAGGACTAAAGTATATATAGCTGATATACCAACATTTTTTCCTTAAACTTGAATAGTAGATGTTATTTCTTGAAATAAAGTTCTTTACATGTGAAAATCCTTAAACTCATAACTATCTTAATCAAGGGCTAAACTGGGAATGTTGTGTTGTTATTTTAGTTGTCATACATTGACTTGTCAAATAAATATTACAAAAAAATATTGTAATTAATTAGATTTAATAACTCATACATAAAACAACATAAAAAGAAATATTTATATTCAAAAGTATAAGTTTTGATGTAATATATATTCATTTAGGGAACTTAAAATTAAATTAGATAAAAATATGTTAAATTACAAACATCATTATCAAAATATTATATATGTACTTTTATTACTTAATAATATTATAAATAATTAAAAATAAATTAATACATGAAATATAATATGCATTGAAAAAAATTATTTATAAATGATAATTAAAAGTATCTGAATAAATGTTTCATTACTCATAGTATTTTTTAGCTAATAAGTCAATATAATGTAGTAAAACTTAATTTAAAAATGATAAAAATACGTTAACACTTTGAGAATCATTGTCATTTATAAACTATATAAGAATGATTTTATATTTATACGTTTTGTGCATAAATTATACATTCTCAATTATAATTGATAAATATTATGTTCTTATTATTGATAAATATGGATAATTACTAAAAAAATAATATTTCCCTCAAAAAATAATTATTTATAATTTATAAAATAAAAATTATAGACAACAGTTGAAATTATTATTTAAAGACACATCTTCGAAAAGATGGAATTGATGAATTATTTGTTTTCTTTTTTGATCCGATGAATTATTTGTTTTTGGAGAAGGGGAAAGTTTTGTTAATTGGGGGAAGAGAAAGCAGGAGTTGTTCCTCTAAAGACTGACCCATGCATTTATAAATGTAGGAGACCAGAGACCATTTTGCTATATGATATTCATCCTAGGAATTCTCCCCCGAGTTTTTAGGGCACTTCCTGCAATTTCAGACACTCCACTATCCTCCCACTCATCTCTCTGTGTTTATTTCTGAAACCAGATCTCATTCATCAGTCACAACGATGTGACTCATATTCCCAGCTAGTAATTCATTCATTTACCATTCACCTACATAAAAAAAAGATTTAATTAAAACCCTGCAAAAGAAATTAACCAAAAAAAAAACCCTAAAAGGCTGAAATGTATTTTAATTTGACTCAACCCCCACGCTGACATGAAGGTTTTTCAACCTTAGAAAGCAAATTACCAAACCATAAAAAAGTCAGGGCAGGCGTACGGTGGTACTACCTACTCATCGTTTCACACGATCATCTCCTACGACCTTTTGACATGAAATCAAACTTCTGAAAGAGAGAGATGGGTCCATTTGACTTGGTAAAATTGTTGAAAGTTTTACTATATCAGATAGGATCTAATGAGTCACAACTTACCCACTCACCAACTCCACTAACTCAAGCTCTTCAACCCTTTAAAAAGTACGTTTCAAAGTCCATATCTAATATTCGGATGGAGAGAACTGAGTCACAGAGGAAATCAGGCGGTGCTTAGTGTAGGCTGCTTGGCTTCAATTGTTTTTTTTTTTTTTTTGGTCCTTTTTACTCCTTTTTGGTGTAAACTAATCTTAAATTTAAGTATAGGAGGAACTGATTTGAATTTTGTGTCATTAAAGCCACAATCTTTAATTATTAGGTCAAAATCTCGTTATATTTCATTGCAGAACATGAAGCGAGAGCTACCTGTTCTTTGGATTAGATAAAATGATGTTTGGATGTATTTGATTGGATTGGATTCCTTTTTTTGGGGAATTGT
Source organism: Portulaca oleracea (assembly GCA_029582165.1). Lineage (NCBI taxonomy): Eukaryota > Viridiplantae > Streptophyta > Magnoliopsida > Caryophyllales > Portulacaceae > Portulaca > Portulaca oleracea. The sequence continues at coordinate 6,964,514 of CM055883.1, read as the reverse complement.
GTTTTTAGAGAGGATGCTTTGTTAGAGATAAGTAAGTAGCAAGGTAACAGCGGAAGCGAATAATAGAATCGAAAACGAGATGACGGATATTACAACAAAATTTAGAACAAAAAATAAGCGATAAAATCAAACACCATAATTACGTGGGAAACCGAAGAACTCGGAGAAAAACCCACAGACGGCGACAGCCAGAAAAAATAATCCACTATGAGAAAGGAGGAGTACAACCTGATCACTATCACAGGGTGTGATACGATCCACAAAGGAGATTACAATAACAATCTCTCAACACTCAACTCACAATCTCTAAGGATACACTAGGGAAAATATTGGTGAGACCCCTTTCTCTCTCAATATTTTCTCTCTCTCTAGCTCTCTGTGTTTACTGATGTGTTTTGGTAGAGAAACATGTACCCTATTTATAGGGAAAACTCCCTATAACCTTACTTGACTCCCACTCCAATTAGATTTAGAATCTAATACAATTAGGAAACCTAACATAATAAGGAAACCTAAATAATATCCTAATACAATTAGGAAACAAATAATTGTGGGATCAAGAGATTTGGTGATTTTAGGATACTTTCCTAACAAACTCCACCTTGGACTAAAATTAACGAATCATCGATCCAAATAAACATCTTGACTGTCGCCATCAACACGCCCCTCCGCAGGGCGTGGCCCCGTAGGGCTCTCACATGCTTAGAACACCAACTAAGTCCAAACAATGTTCGAACTTAGCTATAGATAGAGGCTTGGGTAACATGTCTGCCTGATTCTCAGAAGTATGCACCTTCTTCACCACGATCTCTCCCGCAGCAACTGTATCTCTGATGAAGTGATACCTGACGCTTATATGCTTGGTCTTCGAATGATAAGTGTCATTCTTTGTCAGATGTATAGCACTGATCGTCAATAAACTACGGTCTGCCGCCTGGTACTCCAAGCTCCATGACCAATCCTCAACGGATGGCCTCCTTCACTCCTTCCGTGCAAAGAATATATTCAGCCTCCGTAGTAGACATGTCGCTATAGATTGAAGTGAAGCTTTCGAAGATATTGCTCCTCCACACATGATGAACACATACCCTGAAATTGAGCGTCTCCTATCCAAGTCTCCACCATAATCAGCATCAACATAACCTGCAACATCAGACGTTGCAACACTACCTCTATCATACAGGATGCCTTTCTCTAAAGTACCTTTCACATAGCGAAGGATCCACTTTACCCCTTCCCAATGCTCCTTCCTTGGATTCTGCATATATCTACTCACCACACTAATTGCATGGGATAGGTCAGGTCTAGTGCACACCATAGCATACATCAAACTACCAACTGCACTAGCATAGGGAATATTAGACATCCTCCTTACCTCCAAATCAGATTTAGGACAGTTCTCACCAGACAACTTGAAGTGTGCAGCTAACGGAGTTGAAACCGCTTTACAGTTTCTCATATTGAATCTGTCCAACACCTTCTCTAGATATTTCTTCTGAGACAGGAACAACTTCCCTGCCTTTCTATCCATTTGGATCTCCATACCCAAAATCTTCTTCGCCGTGGTTGAGTTGAGATTTCAGCTTCTTTATTAGTGACATGTCCCTAGAGGCAATCAACATGTCATCCACATACAATAATAAATAAATGAAAGACCTTTCTTCAAATTGCCTGTAGTACACACAATTATCATAGTGACTTCTTGTGTACCCTTGCCCTACCATAAAGGTATCAAACCTTTTATACCACTGCCTGGGTGCCTGTTTAAGTCCATACAAGGACTTTCTCAATCTGCATACCTGTTCCTGCTTACCAGGAACGATGAAACCCTCTGGCTGCCTCATATATATTTCCTCCTCCAACTCGCCATGGAGGAAAGCTATCTTGACATCAAGTTGCTCCAACTCCAAATCAAATAGAGCAACAAGGCAAGCAAGGTGGGATCGACGTATGCCTCACGACTGGCGAGAATACTTCGTTGTAGTCGATTCCTTCTTTTTGGTTGCAACCCCTTACCACTAATCTGGCCTTCCACCTTGCACTTTCTACACCAGGGATACCTTCCTTTCTCTTGTACACCCACTTCGCAGTAAGAGCTCGTCGCTCTTTAGGCAACTTACATAGCTCCCATGTATGATTTTTCTGCAGACTCTCCATCTCCTCTTGCATAGCTCCTATCCAGTTTGAGGCATTCGGACAAGAGATGGCCTCCTGATAGGTAGAAGGTTCAGCACCTTTAGGAGTCTCCTCTGCAACACTCAACGCATAAGCAATCATATCATCATCTTCTTCAGTATATCGCGCTGGTCTCCTGATCTCCCTCCTGGGATGATCTCTAGCAATGCATGGTTGTTCCTCCACCTGAGGAACATTCGTCTCAATCTCAGGCTCATCAACCTGAGTTGGTTCAGGAGCATCATCGCCATTGCTCTCGATTGCAGTTCCAAAGCCTCCACTCGAGCCTGCTCCACCTCGAACACCATTCTTCCTACATCCTTCTCCTGATTTCCTGCATCATCAGAAGTACCGGTAGATTCCATTCCAGATAACATAGCAGTTTCATTAAAGGTTACATCTCTAGACTGAATAACTTTCTTCAAATCAGGACACCACATTCTATATCCCTTAGATTCAGACCCGTAACCTAGAAACATGCATTTAACAGCCCTGGGAGACAGCTTCCCATCATTCACATGGACATATATAGGACATCCAAAAATTCTCAAATTAGAATAATTAACTGGATTACCTGTCCATACTTCCTCCGGAATCTGGTATTCGATAGAGGCATGTGGTGATCTGTTCAGCAGGTAGCAGGCAGTAGATATCACCTCTGCCCAGAACGATTTGTTCTTCCAAAGCCCTGCATTCGAGCATGCAGTGTGCTTTCTCCAGGAGTGTCCTGTTGATTCTCTCGGCTACCCCGTTTTGCTGAGGCTTACCCACCAAGGTTCGATGCCTTGCAATCCCATGCTCCTCGCAGAATTCAGTAAATTCAGAATCAACAAACTCCAACCCATTGTCAGTCCTGAGTTTCTTGATTTTCCTGCCTGTCTGGTTCTCCACCAAAGCTTTGAACTTCTTGAAATATGAGAATGTCTCATTCTTGTGCCGCAGGAAATAAACCCAAGTCTTCCTCGAGAAGTCATCCACGAATGTCAACATGTAGCGCTTGCCTCCTAGTGATGACACTCTAGTAGGACCCCGAAGATCTGAATGAATATAATCAAGGATCCCTCTTGTTGTATGTTTAGCCCTTGAAAAGCTAACCCTCTTCTGTTTCCCGTAGACACAGTGATCGCAAAACTCCAACTTGCCGATCTTTGCGCCTTCAAGATATCCCTTCTTGCTCAACATTGACATTCTCTTCTCGCCCATGTGGCCTAGTCTCATGTGCCACAGTTTTGTGCTGTCGGACTCATCAAGATTTAGGACTGCCGCTGCAGATCCTGTCACTGTAGACCCCTGCAGGATGTATAGACTGCCCTTCCTGATTCCCTTCATAAGAACCATGGAACCCCTGCACACTTTCAAACACCACCTTCTCCTTTGTACCTACAGCCGTTAGCTTCAAGAGTACCCAAAGAAGTTAAATTTCGAGTCATGTTAGGGATATGACGAACCTCCTTGAGAGTTCTAACGATGCCATCATGAGTCTTGATTTTGATGCTGCCGATTCCTGCAACCTTGCAGGCTGTGTCGTTACCCATGACTACGACCCCGGTGTCAACACTCTCATAAGACTCGAACCAGTCCTTATGAGGACACATATGATAGGTGCACCCCTTATTAAGAACCCACTCATCTTTAGCTATCCTACTCGATGTGGTAGCCAAGGCATCATCCGTAACTACAAACCCATCACAATCTGACTCGGACTCTACGCAGTTTGAGGTACCAGGTTTGGTGTGATTATCCTTACTCTCCTGCTTCTGGTCTCTCTGTTTTGCCCAACAGTCTCTCTCTATATGCCCCATCTTACTACAATAGTTACACTTCTTATTCTTGTGAGGATTCCTAGACTTTGAACGGTGTTTAGACCTCCCTCTAGACCCATTTCCCTTACGTTCAGTATTCCTACCCCTTACAACCATAGCATCACCACCCTGATCATCACCATCGGTATCAAGTTTCTCCTTAGACAGTAAACTAGCCTTTACTTCACTAAGGTTAAGGACACCACGATTCCCATACAACATGATTTCCTTAAATTGTTTATGTGATGTAGGTAGGGACAGAATTAAATGCAAAGCCTTATCTTCATCAGTGTGTTTTATATCCATTGATTCCAATTCAATAATAATAGAATCAAATTCACTAAGATGTGCCTGAATAGAAGTACCTTGGGGCATCTTCAGCCTGTAGAATTTCTCCTTCATTCAGTACTTGTTTGCACAACTCTTCGACATGTACAGCTCTTCCAGTTTGGTCCAGAGCTCCCGAGGTTTCTCGATATGCATCACCTCTCTTTGAATGTGTTCCGCCACAATTTGAATCCTCGCCAGTCTTATCTTCAAGCTTCTTCCACTCCCTTGGAGTCAGATTCCCCTTGATATCCTTCTGGAGTTGTTTGAATTCATCATCGCTCATTGTCGCATCTGTCTTCGTGTCGGGATACTCAATCACATCCCATAACCCATGCTGAATCAGGACCGCCTTCATCTGCAGCTTCAACATAGTAAAACTCCTCTTTCCATCAAATTTTGGAATATCGCACTTCATGATTGAAGCCATCTCCACCTTGCTCTGATACCACTTGTTAGAGATAAGTAAGTAGCAAGGTAACAACGGAAGCGAATAATAGAATCGAAAACGAGATGACGGATATTACGACAAAACTTAGAATGAAAAATAAGCGATAGAATCAAACACCAGAATTACGTGGGAAGCCGAAGAAGCCGGAGAAAAACCCACGGACGGCAACAACAGAAAAAATAATCCACTATGAGATAGGAGGAGTACAACCTGATCACTATCACAGGGTGTGATACGATCCACAAAGGAGATTACAATAACAATCTCTCAACACTCAACTCACAATCTCTCAGGATACACTGGGGAAAATATTGGTGAGACCCCTTTCTCTCTCAATATTTTCTCTCTCTCTAGCTCTCTGTGTTTACCGATGTGTTTTGGTGGAGAAACATGTACCCTAATTATAGGGAAAACTCCCTATAACCTAACTTGTCTCCCACTTCAATTAGATTTAGAATCTAATACAATTAGGAAACCTAACATAATAAGGAAACCTAAATAATACCCTAATACAATTAGGAAACAAATAATTGTGGGAACAAGAGATTTGGTAATTTTAGGACACTTTCCTAACATGCTTTTTTGGGGAATTGTGTAAGGTTTGGATTGGATTGAATTGAATTGGATTGGAAAGAGTTACCAATCCAAATAACAGGGCCTAAAGATTTTGCAGATTTTTGTAGCAATGGCTTGTTTCTGATAGAGAGGGTTTTTGCTTTTTGGGTGCAGAGAAATACTTTTCATTTTGGAGCGGTAAAATCTAACTCAGCCGGAGAGTGGGATTATCATAACAGGGCCCTCCCCCCTACATACATATATATTGAAAATGATATGAGTTTCCATAATAAAATACACATATATATGTGTGTGTATGTATATATATGTGTGTCCGTGTGTACATACATACATGTAGGCAAAATAACATGTAATCACAGTAATTAGAAAAGTTCTTACTTAAAAGATTTGAGACAAATTGATTGTACATCGTGACGTGGCGAATTAACCAATGTCCTGGAAATGATTTAGTGTGAGCAAGGATGCAAAATCTTAGACTGCGGTCACTCCCCATTATTGCATAGTCTGGTTAATCTCATGTGCTCTAAATTAATAACCAATTGGAGTACAACAATTATCGCCCAAAATATTAGAGAAAATAGAGAAGAAATGGAAATTAAATGAGGGGAGCATTTTCTTTTGTGATGATTAAACTGGAGGACTAGAATTTATCGGTGGAATTGGAGCAATTTACAAAGCATGGTATTGAAAACAACAAATAGAATACTGTTGGGACCCTTGGGAGGGGGGTGAATAGGTTTGATACAAAGTTCTTCACTTATAAACATAAAGACGTTAATAGCACTTGAATGAACTGAATAATACATCTTTATTAGATAAACGTTGAGGTACAATAGAAATAGAGGAGGTCAGGGAACTTAGCAGAATCAGGACAGTGAGGTCCTTGATGACTGCTTACAAGGACATAAACTGAGATTCAGTTTCTGTTGAGGGGCCTCACAGATAAGGCTTGTGATGAAGGGCCTCCCAAATGAGGCAGAGAGAAGGGACCTCACAAAAAAGGCTTCACAGATGAGGCAAAGAGGAGAGACCTCACAGATGAGGCAGAGAAGAGAAGCCTCACAGACAAGGCAGAGAAGAGGGGCCTCACAGACGAGGCAGAGAAGAGCATGCCAGATTACATTGGATACCAAACTCACAAAGCCTTAGTGTTTCAAGGCTTTGCTACACAACACCTCACCACCATAATTGGCTACAAAACTCACCAAGAACCTTGGTTAAACCTCACCAGAAATACCTGGCTACATTTCTCACCAAGGACTCATTGGCTACACTTAGAAATCTCACATGATTTTCTACACCGCGATTACTTTCTTGGAATCGCCTAATTCTCCATAGAGGATGCACAAGACTATTTATAGATTGCTCCATTTAGCTCCAACGGTTTAATCTTGCCTTTCCTTGTTGATTGATACTTTCCTATCTTCAGTTGATCTTCAATCTTCAATTCTTTGGAAAATTGCGGGATTGCTTTTCTAAAAGAGAAAGTGTATAAGTCAGTGTAAATCATCTAGATAATATTCGGATATAGTGAGATAATATATGCTAGGATACTTCCCTGATTTATTTGTGATTTTGTTTCTTCAAACAAAACTAACGACAATGTTGGAGGATCTCAGCGACAGTGGTTAAGTTGGAGATCCTCACAGTTTCTACAAATACTATATATGCAATCAAGATTGTAAACCACTAAGTCTGCTTGTTTAGGAAGAACCTGCACGAACATACACAATCGGTCAAATCAGTCAAATCGATGATTTTTGAGACAATAAATATGTCAAAAGCATAGAACCTAACCCAGACCCTCGCGTGAACTCGGTGGTGATGAAACATACATGTGTTGTCCATCAAGCCTACCCTTGGTTTCTTTATTTCTGATATTCTAAGAGAACTCTACTATTTAAAGTAGATATTCTCTCTTTATTTTTTCCATGTGGGACACCAACTACTTCCCAACATTCAATCATGAGTTCCCAAAAACATTCAAATTTTGAAACTAAATTAGACAATCCCCCATAAGGTTCAAGGTTTTACTAAAGCAAGAAAAGAATACAAATTTTGGGCAATAAAAGTGATTATGCATAAGAGTTAATATTTTGCGATTTTACTTAACAAATAGTGACATCAAGCTAAAGATAAACATTATATCTAGTGAACATAGTCTGTACTTCCATAGGGAGTTGTAAATCTGCCACTTTAGCACACAATAATCTCAAAACCGTTTTGTACTCCGCGGTTGATGGCTTATACTAGCCATATGTCCAGCATGTTTCTCAGGAATGCTTTAGGAGATGGACCAACAAATCTCCAAAGGAACTGATTAAATTTTCACATGTCACGCAGGTGAATTCATCAAGTGTGTACCACCTCATAGTTTTAATTTGATGGATATGGACTCATTAAGAGCTAAAGCTCAACCTTAATAGTTTGTAGTAATTAAGCAGTGCACACTATAAAGAAGGAAACATAATGATCCAGAATCGAATAGAAAACACAAATATTCAAGCCCAATGATTTACAACAGACCAACCTAGATTTTAGGGAACCCACCGCTTGAACTCAAGAACAACACCAATTTCTAGGATTTTAATGCGTTAACAACAAAAATAACAACAAGAACAACGACGATATGAACAAGGATAAAGATTGTTAACCACCTTGAACTAAAGCCTTTCATGGATGCTTAGAGGAGAACCATGTACCAACAACCAAAGAGAGACCCAAGAAACTTCACTAAGATTAGCATAAAGAAACACCAACCAATCCTTCCCAATCATCACCATTAATGGATAAAGAAGAGGAAGATTTGAGGAGAGTTTTCAAATACCCAACAAGATTCATTCATGAAGGTTTAAAATATTCAATAATTCCTTACAAATGAGGGGGAGAGGGTTTAAATAGGAACAGGGGAAAGGGGAAGCAAACATAACAAAAGGGGGCAGGGGGGAGAGTTGTAGAAAGTTGCGTAAAAACGCGGAGACGCGACAACACCAGGAGGGGCGCGGCCAGCCCCTCCAACAAAGGTACTAAGATGGAGAAGAGAGGTGAGGCATAGCTAGCGCCAATCAAGGTGCGACAAGCGCCCTCGTGTGTTGTCTTCCGTTCCTTGGTCATTTTCCTATTTTTTCTTCGCTCGGTCTTCCATATCCCCCCTTTGTGTAGTGACAAAATTGCCCCTTTACTTGACCTTGAAAAATTAGTCGGTTCTTCACTTGTTTTTTTCATCTCCGAGACCCATACAACCTAAGGTATTTGGAAATTCTTGGGGTAGATCGAGATAGGTGTCGTTGCTCCGAGTACCCTTGATCCTCATGGATCACATAATGATGCTCTCGAATTGTTAATGACCTTGTTAGTACCCTTGGAACTTGTCTTTTACAACTAATTGGGGATTCATCATCACAAGTCATCCAATGGATCTCAATCCTATCCCCCTCAATGTGTCCATGATCATTTCTTGATACAGGCCTTTGGTTAACAGATATACAAGCGCAAGATTTTTCTCAAACTTTACATAGTTCAACGATATCACTCCAGTTTCAAGAAACTTATTGACAACCTTGTGTCTGATACGAATATGCCTTCTCATCCATTGAAGGCTTCATTTTGAGCCACTGGATGGTTGCTTGCTTGTCAAAATGCAAGGCAATAGATATAACTAGTTTTTTCCACAATAGGACATTTGCAAATAATTTCTATGCCCATCAACCTTAAGGCCTACCAATTCATCATATTCTTTAAGGACATATTCTTTCTTTCAGCTATGCCATTTTGTTGGGGCCCAAATGGAGCAGTTCATTCATGAATTACTCCATTTTCCTCACATAATTAAGTGCGGTAAAATCATACTCTCCTCCTCTATGAATCCTTAAGCTCTTAATCTTTCTATTAAACTAATTTTCAACCTCAGCTTTATATTTTAACATCATCTCTCCAACCCGTTTAAGAGATAAGTTATACTGAACCTTGAATAATCATCCAAAAAAGTAGTTTAATACCTTTTTGCCACCTCTACTCATGATATATATGGTTCTTGAAATTTCTTAATGAAAGAACCCTAGAGGGAGGTGAATAGGGTTATTAAAATTTCTGCAAAATTGGATCACTGGTAAAGGACGTTAGTTCCTTAATCTGCTCAGATTAAGGTTCCACACAATTCAATAACTGAGAATAATATAAAGGACAATAAGATAGATATGAATAACCTCCTTTATTACAGTTATTTGAATGACGTTGAATGTTGCCTAAGGTAAAGGACCTTAGGGTTACAGAGAACCAAGCGCCTTACAATGGACGCTTCTTATTTCTGGAGAATTACACCCACCAATTCACAGTTTGGTGTTTACACAAAAATTGAATCCTAATTCCGTCTAGGATTCTAACACAAAAACCTAACACAACTCTAGATCCGTTTAGAGATTGATAGCACTTTCACAACACACACGAACACTTTCACTCAAACACAAGAACACACTCTTTGTTTGAACAGTCGATTGCTTCCGTGGAATCGAATGCCTTCGTCCAGTAGATGAGTGCTCTTCTTATAGGAGACTTCGCAATGCATCCAGAAAAGAGTCGTTGAGATTTCTTTCCAATTTGCCAATTTGATTTAACCTTCTATTTCCAGCTTTGATATCCTTCCTTTTGTGAGACTTGGTCTGGAGATTTCTGTTCGAATATTCTTCCCAATCTTGGTCGATTATTCTTCTGCAAAGACAAGCAATTTTAATCAATCAACTTGGTTAGGAAACATAGAACGCCATTTTAGGAATTCCAAAAAACTTCCCTGTTTATTTGTCTTTCACTTCAAAACTCTTGACTGCATAGTGAGGGCCCTGATATCGTCTTGCGAGGTTCTCTTGAATGGCCTTGTTGCTTGTTCAGGTCAATGCCCTTTGCCCAGCACTAGATAATGTCCTTTGCATAGACGGGGTTTCTTCAATCTTCCCCTTTTTGAGTGAAAGACAAAACTATATAGCATTGATATATCTAGTAGACATAATTAATAATCATCATGCATAGTAGATAATTAATAACCATCATGTATAGTAGATATTGTTTTACAGACCATGGAACTGCAAAGTGTGACACCAGAGGTCCATCTCCCCCTTTTTGGCTTTCACCAGAAAGGAAACAGGAGGAATGTTTGGCAGTTACAAAAAAAATAGTTTAAAAGAAAAATAGCATTAAGATGTCTAGGAGGAGGGATCAAGAATAGTGGGGTCAGCTGGGATGGGTGTTGGAGCAGGGGCCTCTGAGACGTCCTTTTGAGAGGCGAGGAGAAGGTCCTTTAGAGCAGTAGTGGTGCTGATGAGTTCAGTGCGTATGGCAGTGAGGGCCTTGACTTTGTCGCGAAGAACCATGACTTCATCTTGTAGAGAGTGAACTTCCTTCTGAAGGCTGGAGATGTGTGCCTGCAAGGCGGTATGAACGTCCTTGTTGGCGGCTGCTGATGTGGATGCCTCTGTCTCCTTCACTTCATCAGTATGGAGCCAAGAGCCGTTCGACTGTTGTTGGTATCCAAGAGTGAGAAGCAGAGAGGGACCAATGGTGGGCAAATTTATGAGGATTGTTCAGCGCCATCAATAGGGACTCGACAGAATTGAAACACTTTGGTGAGAAGATTACCATATGGGAGAGGCCCAGAGGTGGAACTGGCAGCACGCATTATATGGTGAACGACCATTTCCCCGAGTTCGGGGTGCTGACCAGTAAGGACATTCAGCAGAAGGGAGGCACAAGCTTCATTAATAGTTTCTTTATTTGTGCCTCTGGGAAGGATAGTGCGCACAACAGTGTAGTAGAGAAACCTAGCTTCAGAGGTGAGGCTTGTGTATTGGGTATTCTTTAACTCAGAGAGGCGAGCAAATCAATAAAAGGAGGAAAAAGAAAAACTTAAATAAATAAATAAATTTAAGAAAATAAATCATATCGAGCAATTATTGAGAAACTGTCAGGATGATTCTATGCCAAGGTTTTATGTGAGGTAGACTCAAAAAGGTTGTATGACAATTTTGCCAAGGACCTTTATGAGTGTAAGAGGAGCAGAACATACCTGGCAGAGGCCTTCGCTCCCCCTGAAAGGGAGAACTCTAGCTCCCCCTCAACTGGTCATCAAGTTGTAATATACCAAGCTCCCTTCTATTTGTGATGAATTGCTCAGTGGGAAGGGCCTTGGTGAAGATATCTGCCAGTTGGAGATGAGTAGGAACAAATTGCAATGTGATGTGGCCTTTGTCTACATGATCTCTTATGAAATGATGTTGGACATCAATATGCTTGGTGCGAGAGTGCTGAACCGGATTTTTTGTGATTTGAATCGCACTTTGGTTGTCACATTTGATTGGAATGTCTGTGAATTCTATTCCAAGGTCCTTCATCTGTTGTTTGATCCATAGAAGTTGTGCACAGCAAGCCCCGGCTGCAATGTATTCTGCTTTTGCTGTAGAGAGGGCAACTGCATTTTGCTTTTTAGATTGCCAGGATATTAGAGATACGCCAAGCATTTGACATCCTCCAGAAGTACTTTTGCGATCAGTCCTTGATCCAGCAAAGTCTGCATCTGTATACCCAGTGAGATGAAGGGGATTGTGACTTGGGTACCATAGTCCAAGGTCCTTGGTACCTGCAGATATCTCAGAATTCTTTTGACCGCAATCAAGTGAGATTCTTTAGGAGCACTTTGAAACCTAGCGCACAAACATACGCTAAACATAATATCAGGTCGACTTGCAGTTAGGTAAAGAAGAGACCCGATCATACCTCTAAAATGTTTGTCAGGAACGGCCTTACCAGTGGGATCATGATCAAGTTTTAGGGTAGAGGACATTGGGGTGCTGCTATGCTTTGCTGTTTCTAGACCATATTTTTTCAAAAGCTCTTTTACATACTTACTTTGATTAACAAAGATGCCATCTTCATTTTGCTTGATTTGTAAGCCAAGGAAGAAGCTAAGTTCTCCTACTAGGCTCATCTCAAATTCTTTGCTCATAAGATCAGAGAAGTCATTCACTAACGTTTCATTAGTGGCAATATAATGTCATCCACATAAACTTGAATTATAACAGAATCCTGACCTGAGGTTTTGATGAACAGTGTTTTGTCAATGAGACCCCTTGTAAATCCATTTCTCAAAAGAAAGGAGCTTAGTCTCTCATACCAAGCCCTGGGAGCTTGTTTTAGCCGATAAAGGGCCTTCTGAAGTCTGTAAACATGAGTATCTGGATTTTGTTGTTCAAATCCTGGAGGTTGTTCCACATAGACTTCTTCCTTTAGGTATCCATTGAGAAAGACACTTTTTACATCCATTTGATACAGCTTCATGTAAGTTGATGCCGCATAGGCCAGGAGTATCCGAATGGCCTCTAGTCTTGCAACTGGTGCGAAGGTTTCTTCGTAGTCAATGCCTTCTTCTTGGTTGTACCCTTTGGCAACTAGCCTTGCCTTGTTTCTTGTGACAGTCCCATGTTCATCTAATTTGTTGCGGCAGACCCATTTTACACCAATGACTGGATGGTGTTCGGGTCTTAGGACAAGCTTCCATACTTTGTTGTGCTCAAATTGATTTAATTCTTCTTGCATAGCTAGGATCCAATTGCTGTCCTTTAGAGCTTCTTCAGGTCCTTTAGGTTCAATATGAGAAACAAATGCATGAAAGGCACAAAAGTTTCTAAGAGAGGATCGAGTTCTAATACCTGTTTCCAGACTTAAAAGGAGATTGTCAACTGGATGAGCAGGTTTGAACCTAAAGGTCCTTGATGACTCCTCGGTGTTTTGCTGTGCAGTATCAGCCATTTGAGGAGTTTCTGTTGGTGAAGGTCCTTGTCCTTCACTTGAGGAAGGTCCTTGTCCTTCTGTTGAGGAATGTCCTTGTTCTTCATCATGCGGAGGTCCTTGAGCTTCATGTTCCTCATGTTCTAAAGTTGATTGCATGTTGTCATCAGGAGGAGGTTCTTCATTTTGTTGCAGAGGACCTTGCTGAAATATGTGAGGGATGTCCTCGTCATTATCATCTTGAAGAATCTGGAATTTGATGGAGGACCTTTCTGATGAAGTGGTGGAAGTTTCATCGAAGACAACATGGATTGATTCTTCCACCTTTCTGGATGCTTTAATGTAGACTCTGTAGGCTTTGCTGGATAATGAATATCCTACCAAAATTCCTTCTTCACTTCTTGGTTCAAATTTGCTTAAAGCCTTTTTGCCGTTGTTGTGAACGAAGCATTTGCATCCAATGGCCTTGAGGTGGGCCACATTTGGTGTTTTACCCTTGAACAGCTCATAGGGTGTCTTCTTTATGAAGGATCTTATGGTGCATCTGTTGAGAATATAATTTGAAGCATTTATAATTTCAGCCCAAAGAAAAAGGGGTAGATTGTTCTCACAGATGATTGTTCTGGCAATGTTTTCCAGTGTGCGGTTCTTCCGTTCAACCACACCATTTTGTTGTGGTGTCCTTGGGGCAGAGAAGTTATGTGTAACCCCTTCTTGATCAAATAATGTTCCAAATTGATCTCGATTATCAAACTCTTTTCCATGATATGTTCTTATGGACACTAGATTGAGTCCTGTAAGGACCTTGAGTTGCCTGTAAAATTTCTCAAACTCTGGGTAAGCCTATGTCTTATTCTTCAAAAATAAAACCCAGGTAAATCTAGAATAATCATCAATAATGGCTAGTATGTATGAACGTCCTCCTAGACTTTTGTATGGAATTGGTCCACAGAGGTCCATATGCAACAGTTCTAAACATCTAGAGGTGGTTACTTGAGATACAGGTTTGAAGGATGTTTTGGTCTGTTTTCCTCTAGTGCATGCATCACATACCTTGTCACGAATGAAATTTTGAGATGGTAGTCCTCTAACTAGGCCTAGGCGTTTTAGCTTTTGAAGAGTTTTCATGTTCATATGTCCTAATCTACGATGCCATAACCAGGTTTCATCTGATGCAACTCTAAGACATGTAAGGTCCTTTGTCATATGATCACTGAGGTCAATAACATACACATTGTTCATCCGATGACCTTTAAGGACTATTTCATGAGATTCCTTTTCTACGACACATGAGTTCTTATTGAACCAAACTTTATAACCTCTATCACAAAACTGAGAAATACTTAAAAGATTATACTCTAAACCTTCTACATAATATACATCATTTATACAGTTGGCTGAATCCTTACCGACTCCAAGGATCTTCCCTTGGCTTTTGTCTCCAAACGTTACCTTCCCACTTCTGATGTCCTTGAGTTCTCTGAATTTGGTTGGATCTCCAGTCATGTGTCTCGAGCATCCGCTGTCCAAATACCAGAGGTCGTTGTGAGCCTTGAGACATACCTACACTGAAGGACATTATACCTTTCTTTGGACCAAGAGGTTTATGAAAGGTTTCTTTGTTTGGGGGAACTGGTTTGTTGTTTGGCTTCTTTGGAACCCACTTTGCTTTGGTTCTTGGTTTTGGTATAGGTGTGGGTTTATGAGTGGGTAAGATTTCTGGTTTGGTTCTGGGTGAACCAGGTTTATCTGTAGAGGTTTTCTTCTCAGGATTTATGGTAGAATGAACTTGGTCTATTTCTTGATTCAGAATGGAATTCAACTTTTTTCGGTTCTGTATCATTTCATTTCTCATGCTGACATTATCAGAGGTAAGGTTTTTGATTAACTCCAATTGAGTTTCTATGGTTTTGGAGTTTGTTTCAACAATTCTAGTGAGATATTGTACTTTGTCGGTGAGGGTTGCAATGTAGTCAAGCAGATTGAGCAATCTTGGTTTCAAATTATGTGAAGGACATTTTAGAAAGAGATTTGTAAATACCTCATCATTGTCATTCGCCTCTGTTTCATCTACTTGTGTTTCTGTAAGGTCCTTTGCCATGAGACAAAGGTTTGCTATTTCCTCGGACTCACTTTCACTTTCACTGCCTTCACTTTCACTCCATGGCTTTGCTGCTCAATCTTTTTCCTCTGAAATCGCTTTGTTCCTTGACTTTCTTCACATGAGGACATTCCTTGACCAGGTGATCTGTTGCACCACAAGCAAAGCATTTATATTCATTATCATCCTTGGTTTGAATTTTACCTTTGGGTGAAGGTCGTTTGGAGGATGATGCTCTTAGATAGCCACGGATTCTGGGATTCTTTCTGTATAGTCGTCTGAAACCTTTAGCTAGCATGGCCATGGTTTCTTCATCATCATCCTCTGATTCTTCTTCTGGTTCCTTGGTGCTTTTGAGGGCAATGTCCTTGGTCTGACTGCCTTCAGACAGTCGTATCTCATGTGCAAGAAGTTTGCCAATCAGCTCTTCAATTTTCAAGGTCTCTAGATCTTGGGCTTCTTCTATTGCCGTTACTTTTGGTCCCCACTTGTGCCTAG
Source organism: Portulaca oleracea (assembly GCA_029582165.1). Lineage (NCBI taxonomy): Eukaryota > Viridiplantae > Streptophyta > Magnoliopsida > Caryophyllales > Portulacaceae > Portulaca > Portulaca oleracea. The sequence continues at coordinate 6,948,811 of CM055883.1, read as the reverse complement.
GAAGACACTGAAGGACCTTGTTCACTTGTTCTTCATTGGAATAGGATTTTCCGAGGGACTTGAGATGGTTGATGATTGCACTGAATCTTTTGAACATTGACTCAATGGACTCATTTTCTTCCATCTTGAAGCCTTCATACTTTTGAACTAGTATGTTGACCTTGGTCTTCTTTACTTGGTTTGTTCCTTCATAGGTTGTGACCAAGTAGTTCCATATCTGCTGAGCTGTATCAAAATTAGACACTCTTTCAAATTCATTAGAGTTAAGACTGCAAATTAAAAGATAATGTGCATGAGTATTTTTCTTTGCTCGCTCTTTTTCTTCAGCTGAATACTCAGATCTTGGTTTATCACTTGTTGTTCCATCTGCAGCAGTCGTCTGGGGAGTAGGGTAATTTCCTTTGGTGACTACATCCCAAATGTCCTCATCTTGATTTCTCAACAAAATCTCCATTTGGCGTTTCCAGATTCTGTAGTTGTCACCTGTCAGTAAAGGTGATCTGTTCCATGAACGTCCTTGACTTAAGTCTCCCATGTTGTGATCTCCCATGATCTTTGCCACAGAGCGGTTAGTCTCTGAATTTTCAGTGTACCAGGCTCTGATACCAATTGAAAGAACCCTAGAGGGGGGTGAATAGGGTTATTAAAATTTCTGCAAAATTGGATCACTGGTCAAGGACGTTAGTTCCTTAATCTGCTCAGATTAAGGTTCCACACAATTCAATAACTGAGAATAATATAAAGGACAATAAGACAGATATGAATAACCTCCTTTATTACAGTTACTTGAATGACGTTGAATGTTGCCTAAGGTAAAGGACCTTAGGGTTACAGAGAACCAAGCGCCTTACAATGGACGCTTCTTATTTCTGGAGAATTACACCCACCAATTCACAGTTTGGTGTTTACACAAAAATTGAATCCTAATTCCGTCTAGGATTTTAACACAAAAGCCTAACACAACTCTAGATCCGTTTAGAGATTGATAGCACTTTCACAACACACACGAACACTTTCATTCAAACACAAGAACACACTCTTTGTTTGAACAATCGATTGCTTCCGTGGAATCGAATTCCTTCGTCCAGTAGATGAGTGCTCTTCTTATAGGAAACTTCGCAATGCATCCAGAAAAGAGTCGTTAAGATTTCTTTCCAATTTGCCGATTTGAGTTAACCTTCTATTTCCAGCTTTGATATCCTTCCTTTTGTGAGACTTGGTCTGGAGATTTATGTTCGAATATTCTTCCCAATCTTGGTCGATTATTCTTCTGCAAAGACAAGCAATTTTAATCAATCAACTTGGCTAGGAAACATAGAACGCCATTTTAGGAATTCCAGAAAACTTCCCTGTTTATTTGTCTTTCACTTCAAAACTCTTGACTGCATAGTGAGGGCCCTGATATCGTCTTGCGAGGTTCTCTTGAATGGCCTTGTTGCTTGTTCAGGTCAATGCCCTTTACCCTGCACTAGATAATGTCCTTTGCATAGACGGGGTTTCTTCACTTAAGTCACTATAAACTAATTCAAGAAGTTTAAATTGTCTGTTGATTAATTCATGAGGTTTGCTATGAAATTTAGCATCAACACATACTTCTCATTTAGTAAACTCATTATTAACCAAATTAGGAATAGAGCAAATTGTTTTAGCATTTTAATTGAAGTAACACTCACATGTCCTAATCTAGCATGTCATAAATCAATAGACTCAACCATATAAGCAAGCGAAATTCCAACATTTACGTTCACTTTCACACATACAAGATCGAGAATCATAAATGACCTAGTGTGGTTACAAAACCCTTTCCCTGCAAATTCTAATTTTTATTGATGATAATTCTCAAAAGTCAACTCAAGTCCATCCCGAAGAAGCAATTTTCTAAAAATGAGGTTTTTATGCAAGATAGGTATATAAAGCAAATCAATGAGAGATAAGGTTTTGCCACATGTGAGTTTTAAAGAGATATTCCATTTTCCTTAAATGGTGGCAGCAGCAGCATTGCCCATGTAGACGGTCTCGCCCATCTACTTTCTGAAACGGTTGGAAAAGGCTTCGATCAATGTTGATATATATGGTGGCTCCTGTGTTAACCACCCAATCCACATTTCTGTGAACAATGTTCTCCTTCGAGACCATAACTATGATGGTGTCAAGAGCTTCAAGAGGCTTGCTTGAGCCTTCTTGTTCTTACTTTTGTAGTCTTTGGCTCTGTGTCCTGCCTTATCGCACTTAAGACACTTCCCTTGAAACTTATATTTGTTACTAGGTGATTTGAAGTTTTTTGGTTGAGAATTCTTACCTTTGTTTTTGAACTTGTCATTATAAGAGGATTTCGGTTCCACCAGATTAGCTCCAGAAGAGTTAGTAAAGTTGTGGAGCCCTTTATCCTTGAGACGATTTTCTTCTTCAATTTTCAAATGACCAACCATATCTTCTAATGCGAGATCAATTTCCTAGTGCATTAGCTGATTTCGACTCTTTTTCCTAAAAGAAGGTAATTTTTCAATAAGAACAATGCAAGAGTAACATTACAAATTTTCAGGTTTTTAGAAGAAATCAAAGAACACAAATTCTCATAAATATAATCAATAATAGTCATATCATCATCAACTTGAAAATTCAACCATTAACTTACGACATATCTCTCAGACCCAACATAATCATCCTCATATTTCTTTCTACGTGCAGACCAAATATCAAGATTAGAATCGAACTTCATGTAGATATCAAGCAAGGCATGATTCATGTAGTAAAGGAACATTTCTTTACAAGTTTGATCATCTCTAGCATACTAATCAGCATAATCAGACACAACTCGACGATTAGTACGTACATGTAGTAAATTCCTTTTTCTCTTCTAAATTATGATCAACATCAATTTATTCAATGTAAAACTTAATCCTAACAGACCAACACCTGTAATTCTTTCCATCGAGTGATTCAAATTTAGACAGGAACAGTAAACTTGTTTGTCGTCACGACTAAAGTGACAAATCACTTTCACATTGTAGGAAAAATAACACGTAGTCACATCAAAATAGGAAATATCTTACTTGAATTATTTGAGACAAATTGGTTGTACACCATGGTGTGGTGAACCGCTATCCTAAAAGTGATTTCGAGTGAGCAAGGATGCAAACTCTCCCATCTCAATCACTCCCCAAGATACACAGTCTAGTTTATCTTGTGCACTCTCAATTAAACAATTGGAGTAAAGCAATTATCGCCCAAAATATTAGAGAAAATAGAGACTAAATAAAGATGAGAGGAATATTTTTTCTATAAAAGTATAGAACCCTACCAAGACAATCACAAAAGTTTTCTATAAAAAGTATCGCCCAAAATATTAGAAAATATCGCCCAAAATATTAGATTGGTAAAGGAAGAAGCTTCGCGGACAATCGTACCGAATAAATCAGTCAAAATGATGATTTCCAAGACAATCACAAAAGTTTTCTATAAAAAGTATAGAACCCTACCTACACCCTCACCTAAGTCGGACTTGAACGGACGATAGCGACAACGGATGTGCACATGTGGTCCACCAAGGCCACCCTTGGTTTCTTTATTTCAAATATGCTAAAAGAGCTCCACTATTTAAAGTAGACCTTCTCTCCTTCTTCTTTCTATGTGGGACACCAATTTGTTGCCAACATTCAACTATGGGTTCCAAATAAACATTCAAGATTTGTAACTAAATCCAACAAGACATACATACATACATACATACATACATACATACATACATACATACATACATACATACATACATATATGAGTGTGTGTGTGTGTGCACGCGCGTGTGTATGCCACATCTACATGAAGTAAACTCAACAGCAGATTGGATGGTCAATCATAGCTACTCATTAAACAACGCCTTTATTTGGAATTATAGTCCTTCTTTGACCTTTTCTTTTGTTTTATGCGCGGATAACTTGAGGAGATGTGTTGCTAGAATGATCCCCTAAATTTTGAATGTATCTTGTTTACACACACATAGAGTTTAATAGCCCACAATTGAATTAATGGGAAGAAGGTTGGGTATTTATATTCTTCTAAGAAATTTTTTCGGATTCGCTCCTTACATCCTATTGATCATTCTGACATATCTATTTATGCCTATCAAAGACATCTTAGTTCCTCAGATGTGAGAAGGGGACCAGAATTTAAGAGAACAATATGGTTGATGAGCCGAGGAGGTATGATTAGAGAAAGGGAGCACATAAACTGCATGGAAATTTGACATGATCAACAAGAAGTAAAATTCAACTGCGAAAATCCCCACAATTGAATTAATTTGTCGATGGGCGCTAGTATGTCGAAGTTGTAAGATTACAGTTAGTTCAAGTGGGTGTAAGGAAGAGGAGTTGATAGGAGGTCAATTGAGAGACCTATGTTGCTCTTTGCTAATGAGATCCGTGGATGCACTAGAGTATTCGAAGATGTGTGATGCATTGATCGATGAAAATTGCAATTTGGTCTCCAAGTGAAAGATTATTAGGTTATGATGGATGCCAAATTAATTTTAGCTTAGGTTTGGGTCAAAATTAACCTAAAGGACATGAAGAAATGTGCTACCACGAAGAACTGAAGAAGTAACGGTTGGAGTAATTACGTGATACATGTTGGGCATAATGTGGGACACAACCATGGCAAGCGAGTAAGCGACACGAGTGGGCTAAGCCCCTGGGCTTGGTCGTGTTAGGCCTCCATCAACTCAAGAAAGTCTCTAGTGCTAGTCGACACAAACGCATTGTATTGCTGAGCACGCTCGTGTCGGCTGGCTTCGAGTGTGTGATAAGGTTTTCACTTAGGGTTTCCGTGTATTGTCTTATGATATGTTTTTATTTGTACTATAGTTTAAGGGTTTGGCTGTCAAGGTTGGTTATGAGGTGAAACAAGAGGCAACTGTCCAACGTTGTATCCCATGTGAAAGATTAAGTGAGTTGCTGAAATACGTCGTAATTATTCAATAGTTCATCATTTCATCGTTTCCTTTTTTTTCCAATTTGAATTTTTTTACGTTAAAACTTTGCATTCAATTCCCTTTCATCGTTTTCCCTTAATTTATTTAAATTCTATCACCCCTTTACATCTCAACATAGTCTGTTATTAGCCATTGCTCAACTTTGCCATAAAATCTCTAAACAAAAGAATAATAGTACATAAATAACATGTGTAAAATTCGTTCATCAATAAGTAATATACAAGCTAAGATCAATCAGTACACTTGGTAAGACACAAAAGTACAATTTTTAAAAAGAACATATATTTAATTTCTGTTGTTTACATAAAAGTCGATCTTTTCAATAGTAATATAAACATCCCTACAAATATTGGTCATAAGACGTGTCCTATTCTTGATTAATATGTCTAATCAACTTTTCCCCCTAGAAAACAAAATTATTACATCTCATACACTTTATAAGTTTTAGAATTATTCATTTCTTTTTAGTCTTTAATTATCATGTTGAACAGGAGAAAGAAATGTGGGAGAACAATAGTGTTGTGAGTCTAATAATTATGAAAGTGGACTTTGGGATATAAACTCTAATGTTTGACCCAGAAAATGAAAATTGTTATAATTATAATTTCAATAATTTCAATAATTGATTGAGAGAAGAGATAATATTAAGAAGAAGAATGAGGGGAATATATGGGATATGGGGTGTGTTTATTACTCACATTATATGGGTATTTATAGGGAGATAACAAACATTGGATTCCAAGCTACAAATATTGGATTCCAAAATATAAACTAATTAATACATAAAAAAATGATATTCATATATAAAAAATATTTCATAACACTCCCCCTTGAATATCCATTTTTCAAAAGAATATGCTTCGTTAAAACCTTACTAGGAAAAACCTATTGGGAAAAATCCTAGTGAAGGAAAAAGAGTACATAATTCTTGATACGTCACCAAATGCTGCCTCATTAAAAACCTTTCCAAGGAAAACCCAATGGGACAAAACCTCAGATAAAGAAAAAAGAATACAACGCGTATAAACTCCCCCTGATATGAGCATCAGCAAACATCTCGGAGACGACGCAACCCGATTTTTCTTACTAACTTCTCAAAAGTTGCAGTTGGAAGAGACTTGGTAAATAAATCCGCTAAATTCTCACTAGAACGGATTTGCTGAACATCAATCTCACTTTTCTTTTGTAGATCATGAGTGAAAAAGAACTTCGGTGAGATATGGTTTGTTCTATCACCTTTGATGTATCCTGCTTTCAATTGTGCTACACAAGCAGCATTATCCTCGTATAATATTGTTGGAATATCTTTATCTGAAGATAAAACACAAGATCCCCGTATGTGTTGGATTACAGATCTTAACCAAACACATTCTCTGCTAGCCTCATGAATTGCCAAAATTTCAGCATGATTGGATGAGGTAGCTATTAGCGTTTGTTTCATAGAACGCCATGAAATTGCGGTTCCACCACTAGTAAAAACATACCCAGTTTGTGATCGGGCATTATGGGGATCAGATAAGTATCCGGCATCAGCATAGCCAGTCAAAACTTCATTTACTTTGTGAGGATAAAATAGACCCATATCCATCGTACCTCGAATGTATCGAAAAATATGTTTAACTCCATTCCAATGCCGTCGTATTGGACATGAGCTAAATCTTGCTAGCAAATTCACAGAAAATAAAATATTTGGTCGTGTATGACTAGCAAGGTACATTAGTGCTCCTATAGCACTTAAATATGGTACTTCAGGACCGAGGAGTTCTTCACCATCTTCTGGGGTCTAAAAGGGTCCTTTTTTCACATCAAGTGATCTTACCACCATTGGAGTGCTTAAAGGATGTGCATTGTCCATGTAGAATCGTTTTAGTATCTTTTCTATATAAGCTGACTGATGCACAAAGACTCCATTCTCAAGATGTTCAACTTGTAAACCAAGACAAAACTTGGTTTTACCGAGATCTTTCATTTCAAATTCTTTCTTTAAGTAATCTGCTGCTTTTCGAATCTCTTCTGGAGTTCCAATCATGTTTAAATCGTCAACATAAACAGCGATTATAACGAATTTGGATCCGGATCTTTTTATAAAAATGCATGGGCAAACAGGATTATTTACATATCCTTCTTTCAACAAATACTTGCTGAGGCGATTATACCACATGCATCCGGATTGCTTTAACCCATATGGAGATCTATTCAACTTGATTGAGTAAAGATCTCGCGGGTTCTTATTATGTGCTTCAGGCAATTGAAATCCATAAGATGTATAGCGACAATTCTCAAGTTTCCCATATAGATAAGCAGTAACGACATCCATAAGATGCATAGCGAGATTTTCATGTACTGCCAGACTCAATAGGTATCGAAAAGTAGTAGCATCTACTACGGGGGAGTATGTTTCTTCATAATCGATGCCTGGTTTCTGTGAAAACCCTTGTGCTACTGGTCGTGCTTTATATCTCACGATCTCATTTTTCTCATTTCGTTTTCGCACAAAGACCCATTTGAATCCAACAGGTTTTATGCCTGTTGGTGTACGAACTACAGGTCCGAATACTTCCCTTTTTGTAAAGGAATCTAATTGTGCATTAATCGCATCTTTCCATTTTGGCCAGTCCTTTCTTTGTCTGCATTCCTCAACAGACCTTGGTTCATGATCCTCATTCTCATTCATGATATTCAGTGCTATATTATATAAAAGCACTGTATTGACGTCGATTTCACTTCGGTTCCATCTTATGCCAGTCATGACATAATTGATTGAGATCTCATCATTATTGCAATTTTAAAGTACTTGAGTTTGTGGTGCAACTTCCACATTTATCATGTCTGGGGACTCTTCTGGAGTCAATTTTTCCTCGTGTTGGTTATCATTATTCTTTGCTCCTTTTCTTTTTCGAGGATTTTTGTCTTTGGAACCTACTGGTCTGCCACGCTTCAAATGTGGTCTAGACTCATTAGCAATGACACTTTGTCCTGCTAGGACATCAATTCTAATAGGAGCATTGACAGCTGAAATGTAAGATTTAGTGACTCTCTTTGGGTCAGTAAATGCGTCTGGCAGTTGATTCGCTAGAGATTGTAAACGAATTATGTTTTGAATTTCTAGTTCACACTGCTTTGTACGAGGATCAAGATGCTTTAGCAGTAATTCGTTCCAACTTATCTCTTTACCCAACTGCTTAGATTCTCCCCCTAATGTTGGGAAAACTGTCTCATCAAAATGACAATCGGCATATCGTGCCGTAAACAAATCTCCAGTTGTTGGTTCTAGATACTTAATTATAGATGGAGATTCGTACCCAACATATATTACCAATCTCCTTTGGGGTCCCATCTTAGTGCGTTGTGGTGGGGCAATAGGTACATACACCGCACATCCAAAAGTTCGTAGATGGGAGATATTTGGTTCATGACCAAAACCCAATTGTTGGGGAGAAAATTCATGATAACCAACTGGACTTATGCGGATCAATGCCGCAGCATGCAGTATAGCATGCCCCCAAGTACTAGTTGGAAGTTTTGCTCTCATAAGCAATGGCCTTGCAATTAGTTGCAAGCGCTTAATAAATGATTCTGCAAGACCATTTTGTGTATGAACATACGGCACAGGATGCTCAACTTCTATGCCAATTGACATACAAAAATCGTCAAAAGCTTTAGACCTAAATTCACCTGCATTATCAAGATGAATTTTCTTGATAGAATGATCTGGAAAATGTGCTCGTAGTTTAATCAATTGAGCAAGCAATCTTGCAAATGCCAAATTGCGAGTTGACAATAAACACACATGTGACCATCTAGTTGATGCATCAATTAATACCATAAAGTATCTAAATGGTCCACATGGTGGGTCTACAGGACAACAAATGTCACCTTGTATACGTTCCAGAAATATAGGGGATTCCACCCCAATCTTAGCTGGTGATGGTCTTGTGATTAATTTTCCTTGAGAGCAAGCTGCGCATGAGAACTCATTAATTTGAAGGATCTTCTGGTCCTTTAAAGTATGTCCGTATGAGTTCTTTAGGATTTTGCGCATCATTGTTGATCCAGGATGCCCCAATCTGTCATGCCATATTATAAATTCTTTATTATTAGTAAACTCCTGGTTTACTAGAGTATGTACTTCAATTGGGTTTATTATTGTGTAATATAACCCGGAGGATAATGATGATAATCTTTCTAACACACATCTTTTGCCCAAGGCAATCTTCGTGATATGCAAATACTTAATATTATTTTTGCTAGTTGTCTCAATATGATATCCATTTCTGCGGATATCCTTGAAACTTAGTAAGTTTCTTTGAGACTTGGTGGAATATAATGCATCGTCAATGTGCAAACTTGTTCCACCAGGTAGCATTATATGGGCTCTTCCGGAGCCTTCAATTAAATTTGAGCTACCCGATATAGTACTAACATTTGCATCTCTCATTAATAAGTAAGAGAAATATTTCTTATTTTTCAAAGCGATTGTGTGTTGTTGCAATGTCGCTAGACACATATCTCCTCCTCTATTCATTTCTCCGATCAAAGAAGTTTCCATGATCTTCACCATAAATAAGATAGAAATAAGAAGATAAGCAAAACATGATATAATACCAACAAGTCATACATTTAGCAAATAAAATATTACACAATATTTGACTTAACTAAGCGACATACAAAAACTAAAAATAGTAAAATATGTCATGTTACAAAACAACAAGTATGGTCTATAAGATCTTATTTCATAAAATCTAATTATTGTCGTTGCCAGTAAAGTGTCCCTCAGAGTAGACAAGGAAATTAGAAACATCCAAATGAGACGCATCAACCGGATGGTCATAATCATTATTAGCATCATCTTGCATAAAGTTGGTCTCTATCTGCTTTCCTTTGTTCTTTAATGAGACTTGATAGAGATCGACAAGATGTTTCGGCGTACGACAGGTACGTGACCAATGCCCATGTCCTCCACAGCGATAACATGGACTTTCCCTAGTATTTTGGCCTTGATCATTCCTGTCTTCCCACTTCTGGTGGGAAGATGATCTTTTAAAAGAGTTGTCATTACCACGACCTCGACCACGACCACGACCATAACCACGACCACGACCACAAACATAACCACGACCATGACCTTGTCCACGCCCACGGTTATTATTGCGGCGTCGATTCCTATTATTATTGGGGTCATGTGTTGCCACATTCGCTTCAGGGAATGGGGCAGAGCCAGTAGGGCGGCTTTCGTGGTTTTTCATCAAAAGCTCATTATTTTGCTCTGCTACCAGCAAGCAAGAAATCAGTTCCGAATACTTTTTAAAACCCTTTCCACGATATTGTTGTTGTAAAATTATATTACTTGCGTGGAAGGTGGAAAATGTTTTCTCCATCAGACTTTCATCTGTGATTGTTTCACCACACAATTTGAGCTGTGAGGTAATTCGGAAAACTGCTGAATTATATTCAGCTACAGATTTGAAGTCTTGAAATCTGAGATGTATCCACTCATCTCGAGCTTTTGGAAGTATCACTGTCTTTTGGTGGTCATATCTTTCTCCTAGATTTTGCCATAACTCAAATGGATCCTCAATTGTGAGGTACTCTATTTTGAGGCTATCATAGATGTGGTGGCGCAAGAAGATCATAGCTTTGGCCTTATCTTGGTCAGATGCTTTATTGTTTTCTATAATTGTGTCTCTTAGACCTTTAGCAGACAAATGAATCTTAGCATCAAGCGCCCATGAAAGATAATTCCTTCCAGTTATGTTAAGGGCAGTGAATTCAAGTTTGGCCAAGTTCGACATGGTACTATAATTATAATTGGGATAATGAAAGGTAGAGTTTGGTGCTGATAATGTGTTATAATTATAATTTCAATAATTGATTGAGAGAAGAGATAATATTAAGAAGAAGAATGAGGGGAATATATGGGATATGGGGTGTGTTTATTACTCACATTATATGGGTATTTATAGGGAGATAACAAACATTGGATTCCAAGCTACAAACATTGGATTTCAAAATATAAACTAATTAATACATAAAAAAATGATATTCATATATAAAAAATATTTCATAACAAAAATAACTTTTTTGTGTGGAAAATGTAAATAATTGAGAACATATACACTAGAAAATGCATTTTTTTAGACATTAGAAAATGCATTATTGCTCAATTTGGTCTACCCCCTCCAATATCTTTTTTTTTTTCTATAAATGATATATGGTCCATTTTTAAAATTTTAACAAATAATTTCTAAATATATAATGCCCTATTATATGAAGCGTTTATTATTGAATTTATAATGAGGAATACTTTTATTGTACTATAAGTCTATAATCTTGCACTTTTATAAAAGTTAAAAATTAAAGTAAATTATTAAAGGCCTTTAAAAATTCAATTGGTTGATATTGAGGAATTGAGGGATCAAAGTAGATAATATCGTGGATCTTTCCGAGTATTACAATAGAGTATGTACAATGATATTTCATTATTTTGGATCTTCAGTGTAGGCTCGTCTTATTTTAAAAAAATTTGGAATCCATTTCTTTGTTCCTTATGATAGATGGAATTCCAAATCCGAACTTTAAATAAAATATTTGCCATTGCAATATATATTTGAAGTAATTAAGATTAAAAAACAAATTTTCCACCGATAAAAAGTAATTAAGCAAAGATACAAGATGTGAATTTCAATTTCATTATGGAATGGTTTATAAGTCCGAAATGAGTTCCAAAATTGTAGAACTTACAAATATTATCACTGTCAAAGAATATTGAGATGGAATGTTAGTAAAATTATTGAAATGAGTTCCAACCATTACACATGCTCTTGTACTCGCTCCGTATCTTAACTATGGAATACTTATGAAACTTTGTATTGGTTGGTTTGTAATTAATATCTCACTTTTAAGATACTCTTCTTTTTTAGCTACAAAATATCTCCATTTGGTAATAGCCTAAATAAGACCACTAGTTAAAATGGTCATTAAAAACCCTAGGAAAATTGATTAGTTAAAATGATACACTCTCCATCCCACATCTAAACCTCAAAAAAGTAAAAGAACAAAATAACAGTCCCACCTAGGGGCCTTAATTTTTTAGTTGGAAATAGTTTAGTTATTTTTTTTTACTCCATTCATTCTTTTTTATTGACATTTTAACTAATTTTCTGTGTTTCATAGTTCATATTGTCTATCACTTTATCATCTTAATGACATATCAATTAATTACTATTTTTATTATTTTACCCATAGCATTCATTAAATGGACCAAATATTGTTTTTTTTTTTCAAGTTATTTTGATCAAATATATTAATTTCAGATTTTTAAGGTAGAATTAACGATTGTTATACTTTTTAACTATGATAGTTGGAAAAAATCAATTATGGTAGAATCTCCTTACAAATATTAAATTTTATTACAAATATTAAATTTTTATAAAAAAATTCCAATGGATATTTAATATCAACATTAAATTGGTGACATATTTTGAGATTTTAGATATTTTTATACTCCCTTCGTTCCATAATATTAATCATTTTTTTATTTCTACGATCTCCAAAATCAAGCATTGACCATCATTTTTTAATGTTATATTTCAAAGATATGTAAAATTATATTTTTATCAAAGTACGTATTTTTCGTCACTATAAATATAATGATAGTAATTTCACATGATAAATTATTAAATGTGTGAAAAAAGTTACTGACGTAGTTCTGTAAAGTTGATTGCACGAATCTCTGGGTGATCTGTAAGTAGTTTTATCTTTCAACTCATCAAGGTTTCTCTCCATCACTTGAGAGTTATGTTGGTTTTTGATGTGGTCGTGGTCTTCTTACCTTTGTGCGAGTTTTAGTAGATTTGTACAAGACACGGTTATGGACGTTCATTATTATTATGTTGATACCTGTTTTAGGTGGGGAATTAATCAACAATGAAAATTCACACGATCCTATCATAAAAATCTTTTTCTCAAGTATTGTACGTTGCATCGAATAGATATCTACTCCATATAGCTAACTATAACTCATTAGAGTTCGAAAAGACACAATGGAGTCGAAGAACGCAGTTAGTGGCAGGAAGAATTCTACAAATTTAGAGTGAATAGACAAAGTTCAATTCCACCATGGCCATTAATCTTTTGGAGATGAAAATTTGTCTTGATGTATTAGACATTTTCTTGTTAGAAGATTTTCAATGTAGATGCCATATGCAATTATCTTTACGATAATCTCATTGATAACATCACAATTATAGAATAATCCCTTGTCCATGGAACCTAACCAACAATTAAGAGAATTAACCCCCTTCTAATACGTTTCTTCAAGTCCGTAGGCCCCTTTATTAATTTTTAATTGTGCATTCAAATTGGATTTTAGTAAAATTAAATATTAAACTTCGTTTTCCTCCTTTTTTACTATTTGGCCGGAGGTGAGAAACAAATCTTTGATGAGGAACATTAGGTCCTCTTTTAAAATTTATATATATTGCACGTAATTTTCAAACTAATCTAAAGTTTATACTATATACTAAATGGTGGTTTCACATGAAGAAGTTTTACTTCTAGCGAAAATTGATTATATTTTTGAAAGTATCATATTCCTCTTATTTCGGTGTATAATTTTATGAATATATACATAATTTTGTGAGAATATATTATAAATATTCATGAAAATATAGCTTTCATTCTTCAATCACATAAATATTTGTAATTGGTCTTCATAATTTACGCATCATTATACATTAGTTTATGATTTGTATTTTATGATCATATGTACACTCGTTAATTTAACGAGTATGTTCACAAATTTACACGTATATCCTGATCATAAAATATATACGAAAATGGTTCTGGTGAGAAGAGCGGTAGGGTATAAAGATGGGAAGAGGAAATCACAAGCCTTAATTTTATATCTGAGAATATGTGGTCATGGATTTGAAATGGTGGATCGAAATTTCACCTCAATTAGTTGAGAGTACTATAGAGTTGAGGTCATTAGTATTCTGCTTAATTTAATTAACTGGAACACGTAATTTCCACCAATCACCAATGGGTATTATAATCTCCTCCTCTTCCTTTTTCATTCATTTTAATCAAACCAACCACTTTAGTTACCCAAATTGAAATAGTGCTTGAGTGCTCCTGCTCATGTAATTAGTCATCGTCATCAATAGTATTATCAAATATCATCTCATTTTGTTTATCTTTTTAATCACTCTCATGTTGTTATTTTTTATTTGAATTAATTAACTAACTTTAGATGGGAATTTGCGATAGAAAATGTAAATATCACATTTGTGATATCCATTGGAATAGGTATGGGAAAGATAGGGCATAGGGAAAGAGGGTACTAGGAAAGAGGAAAGTGGTTAATTACAACTCTTTTTAAGGAGAATTTCTGTCAAGTAAGTTTGGATCCTGAAAGTTGCTTAGATGGTGGAGGTTTGACTCCAATGCCCAAGATAAGAATGGTTTATCTTTTGAGATGGTGGCGGATTGCCTCGCAAATACTCAACTCAGCCTGAATGTTCCTTCCTCTAATTGAGGTTCCATTTGGTGGTTCTGAAAGAACCATCTCATGAATCGTCATTATAGAAATGTCACAGGTGTCCATGCTAGTGACCTGAATGTCTGTGAGGAAATTGAGGCCTTGTCTTTTGTCAAGTTAGGTTTAGGTTAGGTTAGTTAAGTTAGGATAAAATATGATAGGATAAGAAACGATATGATATGTTTAAGTTAAGTTAGTTGTTAGGTGGAAATATTTTATTAATAAAATTTAAATATTTCTGAGGAAAATAAATGAAAAAGTTATATATAGGTATTGGAAAAGTATATTGATTTGAGATTAAAATAATATTATTTGAATTTCTTTTTGATTTAAAATGTTGTTTTGGTTTGGGTGTTTTTTAGGGAGTTGGGTTAAGTTAAGTTAGGTGAGGATAAGTTAAGTTAGATTAGTTAGATTTAACCCAACTAAAGAACAAGGCCTGATTTTCTATTATCTATTCTCTATCGGTCCAATCTTATTCGAATACCGCTGCTAATTTTGAGGAGTCCTTCATGAAGAGTTCTAAAGCGAGTACTAGAAGAAAAAAGAAGAGAGAAAATCTTTAGTGAAGTTTAAATAGCATCTTGTCATCCAAGTTGTGTGTAGGACCGTTTCTGTTAGGTCTTGAGGTCTTAACATGAGGGAGGAAAACATTGTTGTCTTGTTTGAAAAATACTTGGAGCTCTCTCAAAATAACTTGGATGACATGGTGTGCGGAGTGACAAAGTTTGATTGTGGTACAAACTTTATTCGTGAGGACCCTGTGACTACAGTGAAACTGCTCATAGAAAAATGGCGTAGAGAAAGATTTGCAACTTCTAATATTTAGTTAGTTTTCTCTTTTTTGATTGTCTCTGTTGTGATATTTTTATTGATATTTTTAATAGTTGTGTTGCTATTGTTTATGTTGTTTTCACATTGTTGTATCAAACTCATTAGCTTATTCTAGGCTTTGGATTATCTAAAAAAAAAAGAATAAGAAGAAGAAAGAGAGCTTTAATTAACTTTAGGGTTTTATGCATAGAAAAAATATTAATTAGAGATCAATTCTATTCATTTATGTATTGAAAGTTCCAAGGATATGTCCTTTTTCTCTGACGATGTTTAGTTCTATAGTTCTCACTGTAAGTGCCATTTCTCAATGGATATATTCTCTCTTTACGTATAAAGAAATAAATCTTTTAGTTTATTAACTTCCAAACAAAACATTCTAAATTAATTCCAAATAATGTTTAAAAGAATCAAAACAAGGATGCATTTATAGTGCATGACAACCACCATAAGTAAAATAAATCTTACTCGTACATGTGTCAAGTTTTATCCTGATCGTTAGTTTTTTTTATCTAATATAAATTGTAAAATATATTTTTTAAATTTCAGTATATTTTAAAAAAATTTAAAATAAATATTTTTCAAAATATGCTTATTTATGAGCCAAAAATTTAGAGTTAGGATATTTAAATTTTAAAAAAATTTATAATTTTTTTTAAATAAGAAAATATATTTTAGTTGTACTATGTACAATTTTTTATTTTTTTGATACAATAGTAAAATAGAGAAGAAAATCTTTGTTGGATGATGTACGTACTAAAATGAAAATAATAAATTATATACATTTTTCATGGTACGGTAGGTAAAGAAATTTTAAATCATGGCAAGCTATTCTAGAGCTACAAGTACCCTTTGATACAGGAATATAACATGTTAGTGTCTTAATAATTAACTTGCATGGGGCTTTTAAAAGCTAAAAGTATCATCCATTGATCCAGGAACTTAGTTTAAACAATTAGAGTTATACTTGATATATTATATAGCATAGTTCTAATCTCAGGTAAATTACAATTTCTAGGATATGCCACAGTTTTCCTTTTAAAAGCAGCTTCTATTATCAGGATGTCATAGTTTTTATAAAAATAGGACAATTAGATACTAGATGGATATTTTTTTATATAAAACTCCAATCATAATATATAGTATATATTAGTAATGTAAGAGGTCAACGTTAAAATTATTGGAGAATAATGTTGTATGTTTTATTTATCTTGGTCCAAAAATGACTATTTTCTTGAAAAACACTGCTAAAAATATGTGTATTACCTATAACCTTCTATAATCTTTTTAAACCGATTTAAAACGGTTGGTTTTCCAACCGTTTTAGCAATCATTTCATATTTTTTTTAATTATCTATCCATTTTTCTAATTTTAGGTGGGAAAATGGTTGGAAATTCATACCGGTGAATTTTTTTTCCTACCAACCTTTTTCCACTGTTTAAAAAACGATTAAATTACCAACTACTTTTCCAACCATTTTTAAACAGTAGGACAAAGATAGGTAGGAAAAACAGTAGGTGCACCTAAAATTAGAAAAATAGTAATATAAAATTTTAAAAATCATTTTTAAAATCATTCATATATATATATATATATATATATATATATGAATAATATGATGTGCGTAAGCTATTGTAGTAGCTTAGCTTAGGAAATTTCTTCATCTAGTTGGAAGTAACATCATGTTACCTAAGAGCTAACCTTGTTTCTTTGTGGAATTGGTGAACATGGCATTGAGCATCAGCATCAAATTGACAAGCACATTCATACCAACTTTTTTGCCCCTTACTTTTACTTTCATTTGTTCTTTTATTTTTTTAAGACTTTAAAATTAGTCTTGAATTAATAATTCCCAACTTGTATTCATATTTAAATATGGGATCAAAGGATGCTAATTTATTGGTTTGAAAAGGGGCCCATTTGCATATGAAAATTATATAAATTCACTCACACTCTTACAGCATAGATTCCATAGATTTGATTAAGACAATTAAACTATTTTAATGTGATTGATTGATTGTTTGAATTTACTAGAAACAAATTAACAGTAATCCACGTGAATGGAAATAAAATAATATTCATCATAATTATTATAATAATGATAGCAATATTATTATTACTATTATTATTTATTAAAAATAAAAAAAATATATGCCCAATATGGAGACATAAAATTATCCTTTAAAATATATATAATAATAAAAGAAATAAAAATAACATAAAATTGATAATTATCTTGAATCAAGATACATCTTTACAATTAATTCAAATGACACTTAAATTTTTCTAAAAATTATATTCATGTATTTAAATTCTTGAAAAATATATGTTTCATTAGTTCAAGGATTGTTACTGTTCATAAACTATATATAAATTATTTTATATATATATATATATATATATTATTTTATGAAAATAAAATTACACATAAAATATACATTTTCTAATATGATTTCTGCATATAAAATATACATTATCTAATATGTTGTGTATAATTAGTATCATATCATTTATATCTATCGATCAATGAATGCCGCCATGCAGGAACTTATCATTAATAAATGTGTGTAATTACCAAAAGAATATTATTTAATATAAAAAATATAAATTATAAATACTTTAATATATGGAAGAGATATCTTGATTTAACACACATGCCATTATCCAAAATAAAGAAAGAAAAAGTGATTGTGTTATTGATGAAGATTAATATCATTATGGTTGCCCCTCTTTTGGGGATAATGTTCAGATGTTTCTATGAATAGTAAGTCACATTTAGAAAAATGATAATAGTATATATTTATGGCTCACATTTTCAGGACAAAAAATTAAATTCAATATTCTTGTTCAGGAATCAGCACTCGAAATCTACATATATTACTTTTACACCATAATAATGTATAATAACATTAATAATAATTGCAATAATGCAAAGCTCAGATCTTGGCTTGAAAATCTAATCCAACAATTCGATCACCCGTTTATTTATTTGTTTATTTTTGTTTTCTGCAAATCTAATCCAACAGTAATAATAAGTGTTGGAATATCTGCATCACTCTCCAAGTGTGTTTCCTGCTGGGACATGAAAAAGAAGAGCATATATTCAGAAACAAAGAATTTGAACACCATTTGTGGTTAGCTTGTCTTTTCTAGAATTATTCATATATAGTGTAATTATTTTAAATTCAAACCATTGTCAAAATTCGATTTGAAATATAATAGATATATATACATACATGATCTCAAAAAATCGAAGTTTCTTAAGTTGGGTTGAATTCCATCTCGGATGTGACCTTGATACCTGAAATACCATGACTTGTTAATTGTTCGAAAAGAATTTCAATGATCAGATCTGATCTCAACATGCATGAGACACTACTATTTGTGATACAATCCAAGGTTATCCCCTAGAAGTTGAAACAGTAGCGAATCTAGCTGTTCTGATTAGGGATGTTCTATACACTATTATATTCATCTACTTCATATACTCATAATTTTTATCACAAAGTATACTGAATTTTTATTATTTTCTTATGTTACTGATAACCGTGGCTACCCATGGCAATGCCTAGGATCCACCCATGACTGAGCTTAGAATACATATATTACAATCAACCAATCAAACTAACTATAACTCAGGATAAACCCTTATGGACAATAGGAAGTTGAACCCTAATGGGTGGATGACTGTATTAGCTGCTTAATTAACAAATAATGAAATGATTCAACAGAAACTACACTCAAGAATAAAATTACACAACTAGTTAAAGTTCCCACAAAGTGTTGAATATGGAAACTCTATTGGTGATGATGGATTGAAGGCAGGTGGTAAACAACATAAAAATGGTGGGTAAACGCAATAATTAACATAGTTCTATTAAATAAGTGCAATTTGCAATTGAATGTAAGTGGATGCAAGTAAATCCAGGTCAACCTAATTAAGATCTTGTTCTTTTCTACTGCAAGTGAAATGTACGTGGTAATGATATGGTATGATAAAAATGTAGATAGTTTGATATGTTGTGCATGGTGTGAGAAAATTAGTGACAACAATTGTTAGTATGGTAGATGAAGAGAGAATAAAAGTAAAAGGTAATGAGAAAAGCGGGGAGAGAGAAAAATGTGGAAAGAGAAAGCTACTATTATTGTAGTAAAATGTGATATGGTATCATAATATATGATGGTTTGTGGATAATATGGTAAATTATGACAGATGTGATATGGTACGTGACCTAAGTAATAAGTGTAGATAAGTACAAGTCAATGTTGGTAAGTGCTAATAAGTACAAAGTTAACGAAATTGACGAGGCAAATTTAAATATATAATCAGATCTCGCTGCTTGCAGATTAGTGCAGGTGAATACATGTAAATGAGAACAAACCCTTATTGTTCTATAATCGTCTAGTTGTATAAGAGAATATTGTAGTTTCCTTACCATACTCTCGAACTGTGGAACCATCTCAACCGAAAGCTTAATTTAATGGTTAAAAGCCCAATGATGGTTTTATACTCTATAATAAAACCCTCTTCACCTTACCCAAATGAATATGGGGGGTGTTGAAATTCGAACCTGAGACCTCCTACTCAGGTCTGGCTCTGATACCTTGTGGAACCATCTCAACCAAAAGCTTAAGATAATGATTGTAGGTCCAATGATGATTTTTTACTCTAACATAGACTTTTCATTTTGCATGAAATTTCCATCAAATTATTCAGACAAAAAATGCATACTAATGAAAGACTTAGAAAATAGACAAGTCAAACAAACACCTAGCAAGGCACAGCGAAGCATGGAGTCCCGGTAAAAAAGTATGTACTCCCTCCGTTCCATATTAATTGTCGTCTTTGAAAATCGTGCAGTCAAATTTCAAAAATTTTGACCATAAATTTCTCAATATACCCAATGAGTTGCTATATAAAAGTCCCACCATTAGATTCGTAACGAAAAGTACTATTATAAAAGTATAATATTGTCATTGTTTATCACATATTATGTAAATTATCAATAAAAGAGTGATACTAGAGACCGTGAAAGTCAAAATTATGACAATTAATATGGAACGGAGGGAGTAGTAGTACGTGACAATAGCAAGAGCATGCAAGTCCTTGAAATCCGACAAGGAATACCTTGATACTAACCAAAAGTTACGTAGAAATTCTAAGTTTCCAAATCCAAGAGAGTATACCCAATTAAAAGGAAACGGAAACCCTAGAACCTAGTTCCAACACAATTAGAATGACCTAATTGTAACAGCCTGGCAATTAAACACATAAATAAATATACTAAATGACAGAGTTTAAACAAAGATAGTTTCCTTATGAGAAGCACAAGAAGGAGAATCCCTATATATGCCACAAATTAGATGGGAATCCATTATGAGTTCATGAGTACCCTAATGTATAAAATGACAACATACAAGAAGCATTCATGCATGAATTAATGTGCATGAACATAATACCAACTTAGATCATATATATATATATATATATATATATATATATATATATATATATATATATATATATATATAGGGTTTTTTGCATTTTGGACCTTGAAATTTAGGGTATTTTATTTTTTGAACCCTTGGTTTTATTATTTATTTTTTGGACCCTAAAGTTTAGGGTTGAATAAAAAGGAAACTTAAAGTTTGTAGGTTGAAAAAAAGGTTCGTATACTGTTTTCTTTTTCATCGCATCTTCGAATTTATCTCCCGATTAGTGTTAAACTTCAGGACTAAGGCTAAAACTAATATTAAAGCTATAATACACCCTGCTTATTCATGTCGGAACTAATTAAACCATGAAGTAACCAGGGTCTAAGTAGTTCCGACATGAATAAGAGAGGTGTATTACAGCTTTAATATTATTTTTAACCTTAGCCCTGAAGTTTGGCGTCAATCGGGAAATAAATTCAAACGTGGAAAGAAAAAGAAAAATAGTACACCGGCCTTTTTTTTCAACCTACAACTTTAATGTCATTTTTTATTCAACCCATAAAAATTATGGTCCAAAAAATAAATAATAAAACCAAGGGTTCAAAAAATAAATTACTATATACTTCAGGGTCCAAAATGCAAACAAATATATATATATATATATATATATATATATATATATATATATATATATATATATATATATATATATATATATGGAATCAAAATTTAGGGATATACTTAGGTACCAAACATTCTATTCAATGTTTGGACTCAATCTCCTCTTATTAAATATTAGCCTTCACTTGCATGACAAAACGAAATGAATCTACATATCTAATATCTCTTTGAGTAAGTTATGTTCATCTTAACATACCATGTGAGTTTGGCTCACATAGTATTATGGAAGGTCTTCCAACTTAGAAGTAGTGGTACGGGATTGAATTTCACTACTTGCAAAATTTCTTTGTGTGGAGTTTTGCAAGACTTTTAATCAAGCTTTCAGTTTAGCCTCCTTGATTCATTAGGCCTTACTAAGCATTAGCAAGTACTGAGATAGGAGTTTAGTGAAATAAATCCAATTTACATGTGTAAATAAATTTTACATTAGGACATATTTTCCTTTTTCTCACTATTTTTTTCATCCTTTAGGGTGTGTTCTTTTAAAAATATGATAAATGAAGTATATTTAAATAATATTTTTAATATTATAGGTAAGCTTGAAAAAATACAAAAAATTCACTAGATTAAAATTGGTAAAAAACACGACTCCTAAATGTAATTGTTGCAGAAGCTCAACCTCCTCTTTCCTTTTTCTCTCTAGAAAACCTTAGTCTCCATCTCCTTAGAGGAGCTGCCATCGATTCTTTTGTCGATGGTAAGCCCCAATTTGCTTGACTTCTACTTGAATTATTAGTTTGGTTTTATGTTTACGCAAAGAAAGTTAGTCTCTTTTTTTGTAAGAGTTTTTTTGTATCCTTATTTAGGGTTTTCAGTCCCTTTTTAGAGTTTTTGTTCAGTTGGTGTGGTATAATACATTGGAGGAAGATCGACTTTCAAATTGTTATAGCACGAGTTGTGAGGTTCTCCATCAATGGTAAGGATGTAGAATCATCGAAGAAAGATGCAGAGTCATCGAAGAAATCGGAGCCGAACGTTGTTAAGATTAGTATTAGTTATTTGGAAGTTGAATTTCATATCTACTTTTAGATCTACAATTGTTCAATCACGATTTTTATTGTAAGTGTCGTATAAATTGCTGTTAATGAAATCGTTATGTTTGGTTAAAAAGTTTGGTAAAAAACACAGCCATAGGCTTTATCCCTTTGGCAAAGGCTTTATAGGGTGTAGACATGTGAGCACGTGCGGCTCAAGGAGGGTGGGGCGTGAGAATCAATATGGGGGAATTTAGAGTGAAAGAGCGCATTGCATTGCATCGCATCTGCATGTGCTCTGTTTTGAATGATTTGGTGGGTTACGATGAATGAATCCGCCAATCTAGTAAGAGTTTCTATTTTCCTTTTTCTTATATTCTACTCCTCTCCACACGCTCCCACGTGATACGCAATTCGATCACCATACCATTACCTGTAAAATTCATTCTGCGGGCTGAAATTACTTACACCTGTCAACTTCCCATTTCCCAATGCACTGTTAGGGTCTCCACCTCATTGGTTGTGCTGTAGTCCAACTTATGAACAAGCTCTCGACTCTACACAGGACCAAACCAATACAAGGGAATGGATCTGGTAGGAAAAAACTTTAAGTATGAAGGAGAGAAGAGCAAATCTTAACAATTGATTTTACATTTAACGGTATGTGATCATAAATATTAAGGATGATCACACTTTCTAATATTCATGATCACACTCCTTGAAATGCAATACAATGGACTAGAGAACGTTATTTTTTTATTTTTTTGTGAAAAGGTGGGCCAGGCTCCTTTTATTTCAACTTAACACAACATTTCAACAACTCCATTCTTTAGGGCTAACTTAACAAATTTATCAGCAACTTGGTTTATTTTCCGGTAAAAAAAGATCATCCTAATTCCCACCCATTGCATCCATGACAATTGATAAGTGATAACCCACATCCTGATCAGAGCTACCAAGGAATTGATCCTAGCATGATGATACTCCACATTCTCGGTTTATGAAGAGTGAGCCAACCCCTTCAGTTCAAGTTGTTGGATATCCATCCCTCTAGCTGTCTTCAAACCTTGGATGACAGCCTTGAGTTCCGCCATGAGTACTGTTCTCTAAAGCTCGTGCCCTAATTACAAATTATTGCTCTATAATTTGAAACTAAAATATTAAAAAATCAAATTACATACACTAATAACTTCTTCAGGGCACAAACAGTCCTTAAGCAATAGTTGTACAGCACTTTCTCTTATCTGGGTCCCACAAAGTTTAGCAAATATATATATATATATATATATATATATATATATATATATATATATATATATATATATATAACTTTATCTCCATAAAAAAATATTCAAAATGTATATAAAAATTTCCCTCAAAAAAAAATGTATATACAAATAACCAGAAAATTGCATTTTATATCCACGATATAATCTTTGGATGATCACGTTCATAGCTAAAAAGGGGAAGGCAAAAGGAGAAACCCCCCCCCCCCCTTTTTTCTGTTTTCCCAAATAAAAAAAATAACAAAAACAAAATAAACCCAGTAGAAAAGATCACAATTCACAAACCATCTTGTTTGGTTTCTTCCATCACCAATGCTTCTGTAAAGCTTGTAATTTAGGACAAAATGAAAGTGTACGTCTGAATCAAGCAGCATATACATGCTTTTGCTGAATCACAACTCACAAAGCAATGCACCCAATTGGTCAGAAACTAGAGATGAACTCCTGTAATGGAGTAGGTACTCCCTATATAATAACCACACCACTCCAATCACTATTGAGACTGTACTTAAAAAAATTTCATACTTTAAGCAATCCATGCATCAATTTTTAGTATTTACCTGTTGTTGGCTAGCTACTTTTGCCATGAGACAACATCTTAAGAAAAGGGAATATGCATACCTTGTAGGAAGAAAGATTAGCATAATGATTAAGGAGTCTAATCATCTTTAATTAGTTTATTCTTCATGTTTAATCATAAACAGCTTTGTGACTTACTGTTTACGATTGATTCCCTTTGAAAGCAGCAGTGGAAGCTTTCCTGGATGGAATAGGAACCCAACTTAATATTCAATACTAATCAAGGAATTAAACAGACAGAATGATAAAGAACATTACTGAATTAGCACTAAACTATTCAGATGATGGAGATTAAAGCAAAGTTAGAGTGTGCTTATTGGGTCTCTTTCTTGTCACCTATGTTACCTGGACTCGGGACACGGGTGTCCATGTCCGACACGGATCCGAGGGTCCGACTCGGCATCCCTAAAAATTAAGGACACGGGGACACGGTATCCAAGGGTTCGACATGGCAGGGGAAACATGACCCCTTAGTTGCATAACATATTTAATTATATTAAAAGTGAAATATTATGTATTATTTTTTAAAGTCATCCTTAAATTAAACCCAAGAATACTTTAATTTAAATTAATTTGGTCCATACAGAGAAAACCCAATTATTAAAAAGTCCAAAAAGTTGCGCCTTTAGCTTACCCTTTAAAAAATCAAAATAAGAAAATAGAAATGATCACAAAAAAAACCCTAGCCCAACTTCATGTGTTGTGGGCCTGTTGCTCTTTATTCTCCACGCCTCCCCCTCCCCGCCCCCTTCTTCTCTCTCCTCTCTCCAAAAAAAAACACAGTAGGAAATGAAACAATGCCTCCTCCCTCTCTCTCCTGTCCCTCACCGGTGACCGAATACCGACGATTTCTGATCGGAGAAAACCCACCGGTGGGGTCGCGTCGTCCGTTCGACCAAAAGCCCCCAACTACCACCCGGAACACCCACCAATTGGTTGTCCAATTGTTCGATCTAGGGTTTGCCGCTGACTAGGGTTCGTTCATGGCCGTGTCCTGCAGTTCCACCCAGGTCCGCCACGGATCCCGTGTCAGGATCCGTGTCGTGTCGTGTCGACCCTGGTACGGCAGCCCTAATAGCCGTGTCTTGGTAACGTAGCTTGTCACAATCAGATAGCATAAGTGCTTCTTTTTTCAGTCGTGTGGCTGGGGTAGTGGGTTGAGAATGACAGGCAAAAATGCTCCTTTCTGTGCTAGAGATGGATTCTTTTGCGTTCAAAGTCAGACATTGCAACCGAGGATATGAACTGGAGGCTGTGTCATAGGTCGAAATAATGCCTACGATCCTACATAGGTATCCAACGAAAGACGACAAGACAGTTTTTTCACTTCTACAGGTTGGGAGACAAATGATTCTTAATAATTACCTAATTTGAAGAATCGTTCGAGGAAGAAATGCAAGTTGAGCTTGAAATAACAACAAGTGTCGGTTCCGCATGTCTGGGGTCTAGGGAAATCCGAATCTAGGCAGCCTTACCGGCATCTTACCCCAACAGAAGTTGAAATCGTACATTGAAAACCGGTGTAGTAATAGTTGAACAAGATGAAACCTAGCAGCGTATCATTCTCGTGATGTACACACCTCGGCCTCTTATTAGTAGACTGAATAGTTTTCTTTCCATCGTCAATACTCAGAAACAGGAACCGAATATAACATATAAAGAGTAAAAAGTCAAGATAAACCAAGAAACCAAACAAAAAGTGTTCAAAGGAAATGATCTGAATCATATACACAAAGAACTGTGGGAGTGTGCAGCCATACTAATTGGTCTGCATAAGCTTGTGTTCATTCGCAGAACCAGGGTAATAACACAGGTTTAACACTCATTGAATTCAGTTCGAGTGCAACATCAAGTATCAATGTTTCCTATTGTAACGATCACCCCTTTTCAAACCATTGGCATCAACCAAGATAAATTGTACATATCATGCATGTTTCTGATCAGGCTTCTCATTTAGGCATCTGAGAAACTGGAAAGTATCTAGTTGTTTAGGGTTTCAATTTTCAAAGGCTGAATGTGACCCTATTACTTGCAGCCATGGCCACCTTCACTAAATGACGTCTCAGCAGCTGCACGTCTCATAATGTTGCGGTAATAGCTAAGGAAATAGCATGGGGAAGAACTGTAAATAGCATGTTCTGGTTACTGTTAAGAGACCAAAGGTCCTGCACAATCTGAAGTAAAGAAGATAGACTTCGAGGTTTAATTTGTGTGTTGCAAGTTCAATCGGGGTAGAGAACGATGACATATATTTCACTCATAAGGCTTACGAGTTACGACCATAAACTTGATAACTACGAGAGAATGTTAGCCTACTTAGGAGGGAGGACAGAAGCCAGAAGGGACAATTCAGCGATGCAACTCAAGGTCATATGGGAAGCATGCAATAAATGGGGACATAATACCACGAACACAATTGAGAAAGCAAAGGAAACATCCACCAAATTGTAGGGTTTAAGTGCGTAAAATCACAAACACAATTGAGAGAAAAACAATTATATATTCATTGTTTCATGAACTATACCGAAAAAACAAACCAAACAAACAAACAAACCTCAATCAATCAAATATATTATATCTATATTAATTTGATATTAATTACAATCTTGAAATATTGAAATGATAACAATTAAATTTATTTGTATCTTGCCTTTCATAATAGCTTGGTGTGTGATTTCGATAATCCATATTTATTTATTCTTTTGGTCCTATATCAAAATAAAATCTAATGGAGGCTAGAAGTAAGTCAACAGTGCAGTTAACAAGATGAGATGTATTTGGGAAGTTACTAAGAAGAGGTATGAAATGGTATGGAGACCCAATAGACAGGCCAAATTTACATGGTCAAAAGAATAACAAAGAAAAAGAAAGATAAGAGGGTTTACTTATTATACCTCCAAGTTTATGTGTCATGTGTGTCTAGTAATGGGAAAAAGGGTTGCTAGGGAAACCAATCTAGGAAGGGTGTGGGAGAAGGGAATCAGCAAAAAGTATAGGATTTCAAATTTGTACTTATAGATAGCAAAGATTCTTTAACTTTTCAGTGAACACAATTTCTCTCTTCAATTGGGTTCCTGTTATCGCATCCTTGATTTCTCAATTTTGAGCACTGAAACCCCAAAAGTTAGAGCGATGTTCAGTTGGGAAGGAGTTCATACACAGTAAAGGGAGAAATTCAAAACAAAATGCTCAAGATGGCACAAAAAGGCTCAAAGTTCTCCTGGGAACCTTCTGATGACTGAAGTGTGATGATTTCGCATCGTGGCAACTGGCACCGAGTGTTCTTACTCGGGGGAGGAACAATCAAGGCTTTAAAGGAGCATGCTCACAGGACAGAGAAGATGATGTGCGCACACTAGAGGGCGACACTCACACACCAGGGGAAGATGTTGGGGTTTGCGAGTGCAAGATCGAGAAATCCAGAAAACAATAACATGAACACAATTGAGAGAAACACTATATCTTCACTGTTTCATGCATAGCTACCAGGATCCCCATATATACTTACGATCCCTATTCTAGGAACAAGTATTCAGAAGCCAAAACTAGACTAAATTTGTGCAAAAGTTAGCGATCCATGTTCCAGAACAAACGACCCGGAAAGCATACTAGGTAACTATGGTTTCATGAACGATACCCAAGGAAAAAAAACTTCCCTCATCAGTAAGTACAAATTTTATATACTTATAACAGATTCCCTTTTCACCCCCTTCCTGGATGTGTTTCCTAAGCATCCTATTGCTAAACACACATTTGAGGATATAATAACAAGTGATCCCCCGCCTATCTAGTTACAGGAGTAATATCATACTTCTTCCGAATAACCTCCCAAGTCCCAAATACATCTCACCTAGGTACCTACGCCATTAATTAGGTATATGTAACAATCTAGATGCATTCATTGTCACTCTCGTTTTCTTTATGTAATTTTGTCACACACCTAACATAAGATAACCACAAAAGAATCAGTCGGGGCCTTCAAGAAAGCCATTCGTGGTTAAACTTCAAATGAACAATTCCTATGTTTGACGGGATCATCAAATATGTGGACTTCCTATGTTGTGGTCTTCATTTGCCTTGCTCTCCCATGTCCTCCCCCTCCCCCCACCAAAAAAAAAAAAAGGAACCCACACACACCTCAAAAAAGAAAATACGACGATTGGCACTACAGTTACCAACTCTCTATTTTATCCAAGATCCTCATTTCGTGGTGAAGTTTGAGAAAGTTATACGCAGGTTATCGAACACTATGAAGTGGGAACAGATACTACTAGCAGGAAAACACATATTTGCAGCAATTATATTCTTATTCTCCTAGGCTGAGGTTTATATCCCCAGCAATGGGTTCAGAAGTCAATGCCTACTGCCTAATGGAGAACTTTCTTGTTTTTTTTTTTTCTTTTTATCAAGAATGTCAGCAAATTTGAAATAATTGAAACTTGGTATAAATGAACATGAGTAAAATCTCCATCTAGACCCGAACATTCTGAGGAAATAATGCATTGTACTTCAAATTAGCGGACAAATCATGAAAGTAGTACAAATAATCACCTAGCTATGAGTTTGTGGCATTGACCATGTTTGGAAAATTGTTTCATTGAGAGCGGAAATGCATTGTCACATGAATGGATTTGTAGAGTACTGAAGAGAAAATAGTTGTGTAGATTCAATGATTTTGGAAGCAACCATGAGGTCAAGTGGAATTACCAATAGACAAAATACCTTGTTTGATACACATTCAAGTTGAACTTATCATGGCAAGGATATAGAAACTTTGAAATAGAAGTATATGCATTGCGGCTGAATAACATTGCCTCTTTCAACACTTTTTTTACGGCTCACATCCAATGATCAACAATATTATTTTATCTCTCCTCGTCACTTTTAGTTATCACAAATCTAGGGCTTTAAACTAAGTTAAGCGGGTGCAAGTCTCAGCACTCTTTAGCATTTGTAAATTCCAAGGAAGAAAGAATCAATATATTTTCTTTTCCTTCAATGATAGTGAATTTGTTTATTGTCAAGCCAACTTGATGGGTTTGGACATATATGAGAAAAGTCATAAGAGGCCATTTCGAGGTGAACAATTTCAATTTGGAATTCTTGGCGAAGGAACTCAAAATTCATTGTGTCATGACACAATTAGGATAAATTATTAGGTAGTCCCTGGTCTACCTAGCAAGGTAGTCCCAACAACTATAAGTTTTTCTTTATTATTTTTATTCCTAGATCCCTATTTTCACTTTATATATCCAAAAAGAATGTGTGAGGAACTACCTTACTCCCTTGCTAGATAGACCAGGGAGTACCTAATAACAACTCTACAACTAGGGTGTTACACATGATCTTACTTCAGTTACTTGGTAGAAAGGAAAGAGTATTTTGCAAGTCCATGCCGAATGGAATAAAACAAAATGTTTGAAAATACATATGAAGAGCCAATAGGACTGTCTCAACATCCACTCACGGGTTTTTTGTTTTTTTTAAATTTTTTTAAGGGTAAGTAGGCCAACCAACTGGCCTCCTATTGCACCGTTAACTATCAGTAAGATTTACAAGCTAAGAGTAAGGGATACCAACCAAGCCATGACAAGCATGGCCCATCGACCTCTCAATTTCCACATGAAGGAAATATTTTACTTCCACCAAGATTTGAACCTCGACGGGAGAGTTTAGAAAATAGGAGTGAGGCTACCACCTCTTTGGTTCAACATCCACTTATATATGTACATAAGAGTATAACACATAGCTATTGTGTCATGTTCCCGTGAACTCTCAAGGCAAGACAATACTTGGACTGTAGAAGAGATTCAAGAGGCTGCAAAACTTGCACCAAAGCCGCTAAAAAGTATGTATATCTCACTCTTGAATAGAAGGCCTTTGTCCATGAGAATAGAGAAGGGCATGATAGCGACTACTTGTCTCTATGAGTGTCATTTTATTAGCCCATTATCAGACACAAATGAGATGATAGATGCATGTGTGACTAAGTGAAATCAACCTTCTTAAAGATTTAGAGGGGTTTGGTGGTAGAGAAGGCCAGCAGTCAACTATCTTTTTATATGAAAACCCATAACCACAAGAGTCAAGACCACAACCAAGCAATACTATACCATGAAATTGAAGTTTGCAAAGTACGATGTCCCTTCATTATGGAGTCATCAAATGTGTTCCAATTCATACCAAAAAAAAGTATTCTAAAGAAATCTTCCAAGATTCAAAGCTCAGGGATCCATAGCACGAGACAATATTAACCAGGGAACAATGTTAATTCACAAAGCGTTTAATGATTAGTTGGCAGAGCTATGGAGGAGATCAGTGCTTCTCCTTTTGGAATCAAGACGGAAGCGGGCATCCCATAAGATCACTCAACACGGACACCGGAGAAGCCACCATAATTTGTAGTATTAGAATCCTGAGTAAGATGTGGACGTACAACCAAGTTCCCATATATAGTTTTTGTGTGTTTTGCCAATTTAGAGACGTAACCCTGTAATCCTAGACTTAATGCAGAACTACTCAATAAACCGCAGAACTACTCAATAAACCTAATGCTCGGCATTGGTTTCACTATTTCTAATATTCTTAATTTGGAACAAATAATCAACGACCAAATTATTTGTCATAGAAGCTTTCAGTCATTTACGCTCCATTTGGTTGTTGGAAAACGATATGGAAAAAAAAAAAAATTGTCTTTCTATACTGATTAGTAAGGAGAGACAAAAATTGTCTTTCCATTTCATATTCCAAAAATCAAATTGAGCATTAGTCTCTCGGCAATCAAAATGCAGTGGAGTAATCTCTTTGAGAAAGAGGGCATGAAAACTCCATAAACTACAATCATTAGACCTTAATTCATGAAGTGATTGATTAAGCAAGAGATACTATTATAATTGCATAGATTTAGTTCCGCCAACTGCAAGCATGGACTGTAAATCAATGTCTCCCAAGGAGAGGACATTTCCAGTAAACATGCAACCTACAATTGTCACATCAATCATATGTGCCTTATCACAAGATAAGTTCATTAGAATATAACTTACTTAAGAGCTCTCAACTATCAAGATATACAGCCAAAACTCACCAGAATTATGACAAGATGCTGGCATAAAACCCAACTTCCCGAGAATTCTGATGAAATTGAGACAGAAGTAGCTTTTCGAGAAACATTAGCATCGCCTTGATAGAACATTCACTCAAACTTTCAACATACGTTCATTATAGTGATTACTACCAAACACCCAACAAGTATTAAAATAGCAATGTGAGTTGACGACAAAAATAAGCAGCAATGAGGTGCGGACCTTTGCTGACCAAGTGTTCGATCCCTAGCTGGATTAACTAAGGAAATAGAATGGCAACAGGCCAACAGCACCCATAAAATTCATTTTTGTGTACCTCTGAAATGTGACAGGGTTTTTGAGTAAATTCGAGTTGTTTTTGCAGTATTTTTCCTCTCTTCCATATATCACTGTATCAGAAAACCTGTTGTCTCTCATCGGTAAATCTAAACGACAAATTGTTTTCCTAACGGCTTAGGGATGTACTTCTCTCACACTTTGAGATTAGTTGATTTCAATCAGAGAAGTGAAAATCGGCTTGGGAAAATGAAGACAGACATTTCATCCTACGAAAGGTAGCTCAATGAATTGAACAATGAAGGCTCCTAAGGGCTTAAACAGTTAAAGAAACTTACTACTATAAATAACTAGAGAAAAAGAAACTGACTTCCATATTTTCCACTTCATGTCTGAAGTACTCAGAATCATAAAGTAAAGATTTAGCCCCAAAAAAAAAAAACAACCATTTTGGTTAACAAAGTGAAGTACTCAGAATCATAAAGTAAAGACACAAACCTCTCGAAGCATCATATGCTTGAAGAGCATCCACATCATGCTGCTGTAAGTTTGAATTCATGATGGTTGGCAAGTGAGTGGACCTGGAAAAGAATTCAACAAATGAAATGTAAATGGGATGTATTTTCTCACATTTAGGCACTCGTTAATCAACTTTATCACTTCATTTCTGTTAGACATAATGATTCAGAAGTAAAACAAATGCACCCTGAGGCTGGAATTGCTAAACTGTTTCTCAAATTTGAAAGAAGTGTGTCTTTCAACAAGGCTACTTTGGAATTTCACGCAATCGCTAGAGGACTGCAGAATATTACATTGTATTTTCTAACTACATTTGGAAGGAGATGCCGAAAGGAGGAAAATATGGGAAAACAGCTACTCAGAATTTCGCTCACTCTATACAACAGCTACTGGACTCACCAACTCGCTCTGTCGGATAAAACGTTTTAGTGACTACTATCTACATTTACTACTCTTTGGCATAAGCACTGGTAAAAAAAGTGGAGGGAAAAAATCCAAATCCATACATTAAAGCCTCCAGCGCTGTGCCAAATGTAACATTTTATCTGAAGGTTCTGTTTGGACCATTGACTAAAAACTCTATATTGCAAAATACTCCATTGAAATGTAATAAAGGACGGTTTCAACATGTATGTATAATTTGCTCTAGTCCACTATAATCCAAACGAAAAATCGACTAAAAGAGATCTTCGGCTGCAGCAGTGTGGCAACTGACCAGCAGAAGATCATGTAATACACTAACCAGACGCAAATACCCATAAAGTATGACTAACATGATGTTGAGAGGATAGAAAATTACATAAAGAAATAGTCATAATCCCACCCTAAGTGGCACACAGTGATAAACAAGTAAATGTTATTTATTGGTTTCATAGGACAAAATTCTCGCTAAACTCAGAAGATTCCAAACAAATAAGCACACGAGAAGCTATAGGGAAAAATTTGCTTCATGAGACATTGCATATACACTTGACAGACGTGATAGTTTGATGCTCATGAGATAAGTCACCAACAAGACACAGAAAAAAAACTACCAACGGACATCTTAAAAGTTGTATATTATTCCCAACACTCACCTCTGTCACCTGTAGATCCAAAACAGTTGGGAATCAAAGTTAGGAGATAGTACACAGTCCATTTACGGCTAATTCCAGAATGCAAAGTAAAATGACAAAGGTGATGCTGGAAAAATTCCAAACAGCAAGGAACAGCATCCATTATTGAGTAGAATTCATGCTAATGGCCAACGCCGGTACTATGCTTAAGATTCCCTGTGTACAACTATGCATATAGGACACTTTCCAAAAGTTGTAAATTCCTCATCATCATTTCTGTTACATCCATATATCAACTTCAATTGGTACCATTCTCTTGGATAGAAGTTACATTTTTAACTGACCTAGTAACCCAAAGTTACAATCTCCATGACATGAACCATAGTTACCAGGAACGCTTCCCGGGTCGTTAGTCCCGGAACGCGGGTCGCTAATTTTTAAACAAATTTAGCCTAGTTGTGACTTCAGAACGCTTGTTCCCGTGACACGGGTCGGCAAGCGTACATAGCGCTCCCGGTAACTATGACATGAACAATATTGCAAGAAACTTTACCAATAAATTATCAGCTGTCAATGAGACCTAGAACAGCTTTTGACAAGAATAGTTATGCAATAGAACAGTCTATCAACAAATACATCCCATAAACAGTAGTTACCAGAACATCATAAACACCATTATTAGGCTAATAGATGGCCTAGCAATTGTACAGGCACCCGCCATTAAATTGCCACTCATCATGCACAAGATCAACCCCCCCCCCCCCAAACACACACACACACACAAAAGAGCAAGAATTCACCTTTCCCTACAGTCATTGTGATCAGTATTAAGAGCATATTAACTAACACAAGTATATAATCAGTACCAGAAATTGTACAACCCATTTAAATACTCCACAATCAAAGTTCAATAACCCATTCAAAACATATAACGTAGGACCCTATGTGTTATACCCAAGTCTATTCATGGGTTTTTAACCATCAAGCTTAAATTTTTAATTGACTTGGTTATTAAACAAACTCAGTAACCGCTCTTCGGATTTCCAGTGGGAAAGTTGGAAAAGAAACCCATATAATCAAACGCGGGACAAAACGTCCCAATTTAGAAGCAAAGTTAAATGAAGAAAGGGGGGAGCGGGAATCAAGAATCTGAGTGGGAAATGGCAGAGACAATACAACTAAAATGCAGAAAAAGGGTTTGCAAATAAAACAGTGAAAAGGACAAGACATGAAGCAATAAAGAGCAAAAGAGGCCGCATAGATTGATACCAGAAGTAGGTAGGTACTTGAATGCAGACAGAGGGGGTTCACAGGCAGGGCAGTTGATGATGATGAAAACGAAGAAACCCAGAAAGAAATTTCAGGGTTGATTTGATTTCCCTCCTTTGATTTGTGTGTCCAAACAACGAGGCAACGCCAAACATCCCTTTCTTGTTCCTGCTGCTGCTGAGCGCTCTCTGCAATTACTCAGCCTAAGCCCCACTTAACCGCTACGATGCTTCTAACTTACCCTTCACAAAGTTTGGTTCCTTCAACTAGTCATCCAAGAAATTTGTCCCGTCCCCAATCACTCAATTTGTATAGTTTTTGAGTTTTCTATTTAATTAATTGTTCACTAAAGTAAAGTTTTCTGTTCTTGATTCTTTATATTTTATTTATAATGAGGATGGTATTTGGAGATTTACGGGTGTGTATATAGTGAAGACAAGTTGAAGACTTGTGATTTAATTAAGGATCTCAAAGATGACTTACATTTACTATGGGTTATCGGGAGAAAATTAAATGAAATTTTCTTCAATTTTGAGAAGAATGGTAGTCGTTTCAATTTGTAAGCGATCCTTTCTTATTTTTAGAATATGTTGGAGGATGTGACGTCACATATATGGGGTAGAGTGGTAGAGAGATTTCACCCGGTAGAATAAGAAACACGGAGATCAAGTGGTGGTGGAGATATTAGATGGTTTTCTTGTAAACACAGCCCGAAGGATTTGTTTTCCAATGGCCAAGGTGATGCATTTGGATGGAGATTTTTCGGACTACTTACCTATCATGCAGAATTGTTTGGCTCAAGGGAGGAATTACACTAGAAAGAAGAGATTGCTCTTTGAAAATATGGGGACTTGGACGAGCAATGTGAGCGAGCTGTACGATCAGCCTGGACAACTCAGACAGCTTCTGAACCGATTGCTCGGTTGTGTAACAAAGCTGGAGAAATGCATATATGGTAGAATTGCACACCTGGAATAAAAAGCATTTTGGTAATATTCGGAGCAATATTCGAAGGTGCCAAAATGAGCTTTGGACTATGCACGACATTCACGGCAAGATATATTCAGTACAATTTGTGATCTCTGGAAAAGAGATGAGATCTTTTGGATGTCGAGATCCTGAGTAAACTTACTGGAATTTGGTGATGCTAATACTGTCTAGTATCACAGGAAAATCGGTGCGAGGAGGAGAAACAACACTATTGATAGCCTAAGAAACATACACGGTGTACACCTCTGAAGACCCTGCAGAGGTAGAAGCTATTATTATTGACAATTTTTCTAAGTTATTCAACTGTGGCATTTGTACAGATTTGGAAAATACTCTTCGTCGTGTTCCTACTAAAGTGACGGAAGAAATGAATGAATTCCTTACTTGTCCTTATCGTTCAAAGGAGGTCTATGAAATTCATGAAATTGGATAAAAGTTCAAAGGTTGGATCGTCTTAATCCATACTTTTAGCAAAAAATTTGGGATACTGCGGGGGGCGGACGTTACCTCGGTTGTCTTGGGCATTTTTAATGGAGGCCCTTTAATTTTCCTGAACAATTTAATCACACTCACATGGTACTAATCCTGAAGAAACTGAACCCTGAGGATGTAGGTGACTTCCGACCCATCGGCTTATATAGTGTGCTATATATAGGGACGAAGCCAGACCAAATTGCTAAGGGGGGCAAATCCTGGAGGAGTTGGGTTTTTCTTAGTATGTGAAGAGGAGGAAGAAAAAAAAAGGCATGGGATGACAAAGCAAAATGGAAATAACATTCCTAAGTATCGAACCCAAGACCCACCCCTTGATTGTTAAGACCTCTACCAATTGCTCTACAACCAAGTTATGCCAATAGATGCTGCAAAATCTATATTAGTCTAGTCAAGGCTGGGGGCAATTGCCCCCCTTTGCCCCAATGTAGCTCCGTCCCTGGCTATATAAGCTGGCTAGAAAGGGATCATCCGGAGATTGAAGGAGCTCTTATCAAACATCATCTCTATTCATCAAAGTGTGCTCACTCTAAGTAGACACATCACTGGTAATATATTTGTAGAATTTCAATTATTTCATTCTATGAATATAAGCATAAGCAACAAAGACTCAATGGTAGTAAAACTAGACATGGAAATGGCTTATGACAAAGTGGAGTGACCATTTTTTAGGAAGATTATGTTGAAACTAGGGTTTAGGGAGAGCTAGGTGGACCTAATTATGAGATTTGTGGAGTCGGTCACACCCTATCTTTTATAATTAATAGCGAACCTCAATGTTGGATCACTCCCTCGAGAGGTATCAGACAGGGTGATCCTATCTCGCCCTATCTGCTCTTGTTTTGTGTCGAAGGTTTATCATATTTGCTTCAGGAGGCAACTCTTAGAAACAGAATTAAAGTTTGCCCCTCGACTTCCGACATCTCGCACATACTATTTGCAGATGACTCGTTTGCGAGGCGTCAGAGGAAAGTGCAACTGACATTAAAGAGCTCTTATCCACTTATGAGTGTGCCTCATGACAAAAAGTTAATTTCTATAAATCTAGCTTGATCTTCGGGAAGAATATTGAGCAACACAGAAAAGATGAGACCTTGATCACATTAGATATCAAGGAAGTCTTGGCTCGTGATAAATATTTGGGACTACCCATAAGAATTGGTCGTGCGGCGAGTAGAGATTTTAATCCAATCAAGGACAGAATAGTGAAGAGGGTGAAAAGTTGGATGAGTAAGAATCTCTCATGGGCAGGTCGAGAAGTGGTAGTGAAGGTTGTGACTCGATTAGGTAGTCCTAACATATGCTATGAGTGTCTTCAAACTTCGAGAATCCTTCACCTCGGATATCCAATCACATATAACCAATTATTGGTGGGGCCATGACAACACTGTTCAGATAACCTACTGGATATCCCAAGGAAAGCTTTGATAAAAGAAGACTGAGGGCGGGTTGGACTTTCATGACTTTGGTCTGTTCAACCTAGCCTTGTTAGCTTGCCAAGTTTAGAGGATAATAAAGAATGAACGACCACTGATTTCCCAAGTCTTTAAGGCGAAATATTTTTCCAACTAGACTAATATGTTTGAAGCCCAATTGGGCTATAGGTCGAGTTATATTTGGAGAGGTCTTTATGAGGTTATGGCAGTAGTGAAAAGATGCATAAGATGGTGTGTTGGAGATGGAAGCCAATTGAATATTTGGGAGGACAAATAGATTCCTCGACACCTTCTTTTTAGACCTGTAATTCCTATTAAACCTGAGGCACGATGGTTAAAAGCAGGGGACTTGATAAATTATGAGCAAGCCTGTTGGAACTTGAAATTGGTTGATGCCATTTTTTGGTAAGCGGGTGTTCAGTGATCAAGAACACTGCTCTGCACCCAACCTAGCTGTAAGACCGACTTACTTGGCACTAGACCGAAGATGTTGAACTCTCGGCTCGATCAGCCTACCACTTTCTTTGTCAGGACCAAGTTTTGGAAGCACCACAAACTAGCTCAACTGAGAATGACTCGATTTGGTATACATTTGACATTGTCAAGTGCCACCTCGTGTTAGATCTTTCATCTGAAGAGCTACAATCCAAGCCTTACCAATGAGGGATAGAATTATGCGAAGAATCCCACAAAGAGATGCAAGTTTCCCGATCTACAAACATGACAAAGAAAGTGAGATTCACGCCTTTACAGAATGCAAAATGGTTGAATATATCTAGATTGCAACAAATGGTGTTTTTCAACTACAACCTCTTGGATACATCTAGGTGCGGGACATTTTGGAAGATGCTGTCAATAGAGCTAGAGGAAAGTTGGAGGAGATCATGATGATCTTGTGGACTTGCTAGAATATGAGGAATAAGCTTGTCCACAATGGTGGGGGCTTTAATCAGAAAGTCGAGCTAAAACGAGCCATGAAGTTCATAGAAGATTTTAAAGAGATGAAAGAGAAATTTGGATGTCCTCTCCATAATATAGTTAATGAATGGAAGCACCACCACAACACTTGCTTAAGGTTACTGTGGATGGTAGACGAATGGGTGAAAAATATTATGGATGGAGCCATGGTAATCCGAGGTTTAAAGGATAATTGTATCTACCTACTGGATTGCAAGACAATGGGTTTGTTGACCCATAAATAAAGGAAGCTTGGGCAGCAAATTGGGCTCTAACAAAGCATGGGAGCTGGGATTTCAAGATATCATCCTAAAGGTGGATTCGTTGAATTTAATTGTAAAGTTGAAGAGATAAGAAGAACCGAGTTTAGATATTGGATCTTTCATTCATAGCATACTGCAATTAGTTGATGATTTTAATGTCAGGTAGGGTAAAAATTATTTCCCAAATGTCGGGTGTGCAAAAATTATTACCGCATATGTCAGGTAGGGTAGATGTAATTAACTCCTCAAAAGAGTGGGTCTTGTCAAGTTTTTTTTTTTATTATTATTTGACCAAATATAAATAGGGTTATTTGTATTTTGGAACCCGAAGTATAGGGGTATTTATTTTCTGGTTCCACTGTTTTCATTGTTTATTTTTTGGACCCTAAAGTTTATGGGTTGAATAAAAAAAGGACCTTAAATTTTGTAGATTGAAAAAAAGGCCCGTGTACTATTATTTTTTTCTTCCTATGTTTGAATTTATCTCGCGATTAGCGCCAAACTTCAGGATTAAGGTTAAAACTAATATTAAATTTGTAATACACCTCTCTCATTCATGTCGGAACTACTTAGACCCTAGATACTTTAGAGTCTAATTAGTTTCGACATGAATAAGAGATGTGTATTATAGCTTCAATATCAGCTTTGACCTTTCTCCTGAAGCTTGGCGCTAATCGGGAGATAAATTCAAACATGAGAAGAAAAAGAAAAACAGTACACGAGTTTTTTTTTCCAATATATAAACTTTAGGATCCTTTTTTATTCAACCCATAAACTTTAGGGTCCAAAAAATAAACAATGAAAACCATGGGACCAGAAAATAAATACCCCTATACTTCGGGGTCCAAAATGCAAAAAACCCAATATAAATATGGGTCAGGTTTGAATTTTACCGTTTCGCTTAAGTTTGTCCAAATTCCAATTAAATTTTGGTTCCATCAAATTCATTTTTCGCTTCAGTTTGCAGATTGTTAACAATTAAGGCTATATTTTTTTGTGTGGTCGGTAAGATACGAAAATGATGCGGTAAGGTGAAAAGAAAGGTTATGAAGAATGATTTACTTTTCTTTGTTTTTATTTTTTTAAAGAATTGAAGAGAAGAATTAGATGCAAAACATCATGGAAAGCTCACAGTACTGATTTTGTCATCAACACCTTCAAAATTTGAGAAAAAAGTTAGAGGAAAATATAATAGGTTAAATGAGAGCTAGAATTGAGGAGGGAGAAAATCAAGAGAGCAACTAGCCTGGTAGTGAAAATGAGACTTTTCATTAGATTATTGAAAAGAGATAAAGATTTTACCTCACACAAGTAAGAAGGGATATAAATAGGTCGGATTATTAGGTTTTAAAATCCCGAACTTTGTGGATTGTTTATCAGAATATCTCAAACTTTATTTTTGAAATGGATATCCCAAACTTTAGAGGGTTGTATTTTTCAGTAGCCCGACAATGAATTAAAGTTATTTAAACTCAGATTTAGACACACTTGCATTCTACATATCACCCCAAAAAAGATAGTTACATTACACAAACCCGAGTATAATTGACGTTAATTTGGTATTGGGCCATTGACAAAAACAACCACCCAAAATTTGAGATATTTATTTTAAAAATAAAGTTTGAGATATTTTGATAAACAATCCTCAAACTTGGGTATTTAAAACCTAATAAGCCATGTAAATACAAACTTCCAAAATACAACTACCAGAAAATGAGAGCCACAACTCATAGGGTAGATAGATTTATTTTCTTAAAAAAAACTCAAATTATAAATCTTTATCACTTAAATACTAACCATTCAGAAAACAATATCGCATCAATTTTTGATTGAGATGGTCCATTTACAAGAGCGACACTTGCGTTTGGAATATTCTCACAATTACTCTGTCCAAGAATTGGCCCTACCTTCCATGAATGAATGAAAGGACCACTGTATATATCACACCCGAAAATAAATTTCAAAAAAATGCAAAAAAACATTATCCCCATTGTTTAGGTCTTATTAGGGTTTCATTTCTCTCTCTGTCTCTCACTCTCTAGCCCATCCTCTTCTGAAACCCCCCAAACAGCACACAACCCTTACCATAATTCATTCACTCACACATGTGAAATCCTATCTCTTACACTTCTCAGTATTATTTCCCAATATATACATACATACACCCTCCAAAATGGAAACCCTAAATTTCCACAAAACCCCCAAACTTCACAACAAACCCTAGACACATACATACATGTTGGGGAGAATAAATATGAGAAAAAATGGTGACAATATTACCGAAGAAGAAGAAGAGGAAGAAATGGGTCATTGGGAACTGGCCTGGGCCTTTGCAGAGGACGCTATAATTAGAAGCACGACATGGCCACCCCGGTCCTACACCTGCTCCTTCTGTAGGAGAGAATTTAGGTCGGCCCAAGCGCTCGGGGGCCATATGAATGTCCACCGCCGCGACCGGGCCCAGCTCCACCAGGCCCAGGCCCAAGCCCAAGCCCAATCCCGGCCTGTACCCGGTACATCAGCAGGTCTGATTTCTGCTCCATCAGCAGATGATGATTCTAACTTCTACTCATCATGGGGTACTACTCATGGTTCTACTACTATTGGGATGTTACCCTTTTATAATGACAGTAATTATGGTGGTAATTATAATTATTCTGAGGGTAATTTTTCCCCTTTCAGTAATGAGGTTATACATCGTACTGTGGAGCTCGAGATGTCTAACAATGGCCGCAAGGATAATAATGCCAAGGGTATGAATAAGGAGGAGGAAGAAAGTATTAGTGAAGAGCTTGATCTTGAGCTTCGCTTGGGTATATATATACCAGCAAGATAATTGTTTTTAAGGAGGGGAGGTATTGATGAATTAAGAAGAAAAATAATGTTGTTTTTCTCCAATTTTTTCTTTGGTGATGCAACACTGTAATTTGAGCATAATTTTGAATGGTTTTGGTTTGTTCGGTTTTCTTTTGTTTAAGTGATACTACATCCGTCCCTGAATGAATGTCAATTTGATTAAGTTTTAACCGTTGATTATTCATAAATTACAATTAATTACCACTGTTAGAAAGAATTTGTACTTAAAATTACAATGATTTTAATTTCATATTGTAATTGATTATAATTTGTGAGTAATCAACGGTCAAAACTTAGTTAAATTGACACTTATTTAGAGACGGATGGAGTATAATTCAAATTGGAAAGACTGTTGGGTTTGTTATTTATTTGATGAATTCATGATTATGGATAATTAGTGACTTTTTGCAAGGATTTGTTCAAAGTGACTTCAAACAGTATTGAGGTACATATGAGGAATAGAGAACGTTACTTGGTAAATTCAATGAATCAAAGTTTCTTATATGGAGCTATTCTTCAAATTAGGGCGGATGAAAATTTGGATTTGGGTTAAATTTGTGTCGATCAAATTTAATTAATGTCAAAATTCGGATAAGAAATTGATGTCCGAGCCCAGTTTTTTCAGGTCAGATAATTCAGACGGAACTAAATTCAGGTCAAAATTGGGTTCGGACAATAGAAAGAAGAGAAATATTGTGTCTAAATTTTCAATCAATCTAAACAATGTCAAAATTGAATTCGGACCAAACTAGATTTTTTCCAAATCGGACAAATTTGAATATCTGAATTGGACAAAATTTTGGCTGCGCTACCTCAAACAACCTAATGGAGCATATATGATATGAGGTAGAAATTAGGGCTAGCTTTTGCATTTAGTACTCTAAAACTTGTAACATTTTAGTTTGAATTTTTCCGGCATTATCTAGTTTGCGCAAGGTATTTTTAGTTAGCTTGACAGAGGCTTCAAATATCGATATGATCAACTTCTCTCAGGAAGAAAAATGTTGGAGTAGATTTACATTAATGCAAAAATAAATAATATATCAAATGCTTCAAATATCGAAAATAATAATGCAAGAAAAAATAGATATCACAGGCTTCAAGATACCTAAATGTACAAAACTGCTGGAATTACAAACGGATGTGGATGAATACTACTCCATAAGTCCTTTAGGAGTTGAATCTATCCAAAAGATTATAGAGGAGAATGATTTGATCCTTCCATAAATCGTATATTTCCTTTTCTGATGATCCACAATCGACCGGGGAAGCAAGTTTGATCACCCAAAGATCACGATTACTCTAGGCTTCAAGAAACCCCCAAATTAGAACTCAAGAACAAACTTCCAAATTAGAACTCAAGAACAAATTTTATTTTTAGGGTTTTTGAGATAGAGATGACAAGAACAATTAGAGAAAGATTAATTAACTCACCCAATAGCATAAGAATCACAAGAGGTTGCAAAAAAATTCTTCACAAGCATCTACACTTGTTCTTTCATGAAACACTACCAAAGAGAGTTTGAAAGATGCACAACAAACTCACAAATCAAAAGAAAATTGATTAACCATTCCCACAAAGGATTAAGCTTAATTACAAAGAAATTAGGCTTCCAAATACCCTCTCATGATTCATAAACATATGTTTACTCTTCAAAGATTTCTCAAAATGAGGGGGATGGGGTTTGAATGGGGGAAGAAAACACAACAATGAGAAAGGGGGAATTTGCGAAAATCTGCATTTAAAAAAACGAGGCGCAGCCAGTGCCTCAACCAGAAAGTTGAGGCAGAAAAACCAAGGCAAACACAGCCAGCGACTGTCTAGGCGCGAATAGCGCCTGCAGGCTTCTGCCTATTTCCAACGTGCATAATTTCTTCTTTTTAACTTTGATTCGGGCGTATTATATATCGACGAAAAGATCTTGGTGTCTACTTTAAGCTCCCTAAATTTTGTGGTAATTGGAGTTATATTGAAGGAGTTATGATTGAAAGTGTCACTACAAGAATGACTCACTTGCGCCACCAAAGTGGCCACGGAAAGCAAGTTTTGGTGGGCAAATTTTACATCAATGTTTATAATCCATAGATCCAAAGTATGTTTGCCATGAAAGTAATTCTTTAGTGGCCAATTAAGAAAATGGTGCCTTGTTAGCCATGAAATAAGAGTTAATCGTGGCTAGTTTGTGAATTTGGCCATGACAAAAACATTTTGTGGCCAGTAGTCGTGGCTAGTTTGTGAATTTTGTCATTATAAAAATATATTGTGGCCAATAGTTGTGGCCAGTTTGTGAATTTGGCCATGATAAAAATATCTTGTGGCCAATGGTCATGGCTAGTTTGAAAAATTGCCCATGATAAAAATATATCGTGGCTAGTTTGTGAATCTGGCCATGATAAAAATATGTTGTGGCTAATAGTCATGGCTAGTTTGAAAATTTGGCCATTATAAAAATATATTGTGGCCAACAGTCATAGCTAGTTTGAAATTTTGGTCATGATAAAAATATACCGTGGCTAGTTTGTGAATTTGGCCATGAAAAAGATATTTGGTGGCCAATTGTTTATATTTGCCACTGAAAAATCATTTTGGTGGCTCGAAGTTTCAACTTCATATGCTCCTACAAAATATATTTGGTGGCCAAACTTGTTGAGTATTATTAGTGATTAGTAATGACAGTGAATACTGGATATTTTTATTAGATGAAATAAACTTTTTTCTTGCTAGTGATTTACAATGGTGCCAAATGCCAATAAGTCACTAGAAAAGTCGTGGCTAGAGATTCTGCATACTATGAACAGTATTGGTGTAACACCCCGGGTATATGGTTAAGTGTTGGTTTAAAAGGATTGAAATGACTACTTATAGACCAAGATGCACCTTCTTCAATGGTAGCTCATCCGTTGGGAACTCCTCAATTAAGCGTGCCTGGGTGGGAGTAGTCTTAGGATGGGTGACCTCCTGGGAAGTTTTCACAGGCAGCATGTGAGTGAGGATAAAGCATGCTCGAAAGACTCGCGGTGATTCATGGGACCAACC
Source organism: Portulaca oleracea (assembly GCA_029582165.1). Lineage (NCBI taxonomy): Eukaryota > Viridiplantae > Streptophyta > Magnoliopsida > Caryophyllales > Portulacaceae > Portulaca > Portulaca oleracea. The sequence continues at coordinate 6,904,263 of CM055883.1, read as the reverse complement.
AGTAATCCTTGAAGCAATTCTCGATAATGTTCGCGGCCCGGAGGGGCCGGGGCATTACAATTGGTTACACACATAGTCATATATATATATATAGGCGATTATTAGCAGAAATAATATTTTTTAATAAATAATTATTTTTTTTATAAAATCTAGCCACGGATGATGGCGTGGCTAATATAATTTAGTGGCCAATATGTTATTTGTGACTAATATACTTATTAGCCACGAAAGATATCGGGGCGAATCGGAATAAATAACTCAAGTTGTACAATACTTAGCCACTAAATTTTTTTGTGGCAGGTACTACGATAGCTCGCCATGCAATGGATATTTCTGTGGCCATTTTATTAGCCACGAGGCCATTCGCCACGACAGGCCACGCACAAGATTTCCATGGCCAATTGCATTCGCCACGGAAAATTTTTACTTTAGCCACGAATAATTCTGTGGCGCAAGTGAGTCATTCTTGTAGTGTGTGAATGCACGTATTCATCTCATGCCTAATTTTCCCCAATTTCTTCATTTCCTCCTTCCTTTATCCTACTCTTCCTTCCTTGACTTCCCCATCTTCTTTCTTCTTGGTTCATTGGACTCGATTTCTACAGTGTTCTTCCGTGATACTCCAAAAACCCAACCCCGACCCTTGTGAAAAGACTAAGATGCCCCTCTGCTTCCAAAAATAGTCGATTTGAGGCTTCAAAAACAACCCTAGCTTGACTTGAAGGAAAACTAGCTTGGACCCACTTTTTTTTTTTCGATCGATGCTAAGTACCCTTGGGAAATATGGATTAGACTCTCCTTATTGAAGAAGAGTTGCCTTCAACTCTTGGGAGTTCAAATCCAACTGACTGCTCACATAAAATCAACTCCATAAAATCTATTAGCCGGATAAAAGTGACACTTATCAACCCCTTCTTCGTAAAGGTGTAGCAATTTCGGAAGGAAAAAGAGACCAAGTCGCCATCAAGAGGGACCTTCACATGTCTAACACTCACCATTTTGTTAAAGGCCACGAGGTAGTCGTTACAAGAGATGTCAAGGTCAAGGCCAGTAGAAGATGCCTCTTCCTTGGTCGATCTCGATGCTAGAGGAAGCAAGTTAGGGTATGGGGTTATGGACTTGCCAACATGTATTTCGTCTCCACGTTTTGGTTCGAGCATGGTCGGACATGGCTCAACGCTTGCAATCATGGTGTGGAGCTCGATAGGAGGCCTTGGGTGAAGGTGGGGGACCGGGGGGGGGGGGGATAGGAAAAATTTGAGGAGATGGATCTCTCAACCTCACTAGGATTGTTTTTTCGCAAAAGTAAAGTCAATTGTGGCTTCCTTTCACTCACAACACTCTCATCCGTGTTTCACTCATGTGGAGGAAGCCTCTCTTCTCACTTCCCACCCTGGTTTGATTTTCTTAGAGTTGGGTATTTGAGAAGGGTGTGAACACGTACAATCCGTCATTTTCCCACCAAAAAGGAGTAGCTTTTCTCATGACCATCATGGGCAGCATGCCTATCATATTGTCAAGGTCTTTCAAGAAGCAAATAACAAGCATCCATGAGAACGATATCACAAAAACACTAGAGGATAAATTGTTAATTAGTAGTCTTGACTCTTGAGTCTACCTAGACAAATAGACCAAACATAAATGAATCTTTTTTTACTTTTATTTTTTTAAACTCTACTAATTTTTATTTTTTGTAGCTTCAAAAATTATATGGGTAGGTTTATATTAGACCGAACATTATCTAACAACCACTCAAGACCAAGGGTTCAAATATCATATGAATGGCTTACATTTTTCTAATACGACGTACTTTGAGTGTTAGATCCCCCCCTTCCCCCCCTTTTTTCCCAGTTTTAAGTGCATACTTCTAATTCTAGATTAGAACACCATATTTTTGCAACCATACATGCAAAGGGTAATAAGGAAACCAAGTTGTTGATATATATCTCCTTATGAGTAGAATTGAAGAAAATAAGACAAAGTGGGCAGCTATAATATTTCTTTTTGAAGTTTTTTTTTTTGTCTGATTTGAACTATGAAAGGGAGGCTTATCCTCATGATATGTACATTTGCATGCATTTGAGTGAGACATTGATAGAGGAGAAAGTGTAGTGTCATTTTCTCATTCTCTCCTTTTCTCTGTCATCTGTGTATCCCATCCTGAAATAAAGACAGCATATATATATGCAAATGCATGCAGATGCAGGATTGGTTGTTCATAATTTTTTTTATATGATTACTATCCAGGCATCTTGTTTTCTGTCAATACATGCACTTCCCTCCCCCTCTGAGCATTTTATGCTTTCATCATTAATTTATACCTCAGATCCTGTGCATTAGACAACATAGTATACCAATTTGGTTATTGAAACCTTTTAAAAACATCAGTCAATATTCATGTTAAACAACGATACTAAGAATTTAGTCAAAATGCAGACCTGCGAAATACAATTTTCTTTTCCATTTACAAAATGTGGTTCTTCTATGAAAATTTAGTCAAAATGCGGAATGCCTTAGGCTCCGTTCTTTTATATGGTTAGCAGGCTGCAGTGTCACACCACACTACAACTTTTCATATTCTACCACAACCCACCATAATTCACTACAATCTACCACAACCCACCACAATCTACTTTTTCTAATTTAATTTATCTTTTTTATTGAAAATTAAACTTTCTATATTCTACCACAACCCACCACAACCGACCACAACTTTCCCTAACACACCACAATCCCGCAGTCAACCGTATACAAGAACGGGGCCTAAGAAATTTATCATTATTGTTGTCCCTATCAAAATAGACACTTGCAATTTTTTTTTTGTTAAAGCGTCGATGTATGAGCACCTTCTTTCTCTCTTTATTTTATTTACATAGCATGTTGAGCCTTTTGATACTAATATCTTTATTTTTGGCTTGATCCTTCAACTAAGGCAATTGTTTAAAATCGCGAGCGAGAGGCGAAATCGATCAAATACTTGTTATTTACTACCCCCGTCCCAAAATATTTGTCCTTTTACCTAACTTCTTTGTCCCAAAATATTTTTTCCTTTTATAATTTCAACAATTATAATTACTTTTTCTACCCCTAATTAATAAATTTATTTTTTCACTTTTTACAATTCTAACAACTATTATCTTCAATTAAAGTAGGGACATTTTGGATAAATTACAAATTTTTCACCTTAATTCTCAATATACATTGGTCTTATCAAATTAGGTAAATGGACAAATATAATGTCATGGATGATCGTCTTTTCTCATGTGAACGACAGATATTCTCACTTTGAAAACATAGGTGATCATGATTTGATGATCTCAACTTAGTGGGCTGGATATGCCCAAAAAAAAGTCCAACAGACTTAACACACCTTACAAAAGGCTTGTGTAAAAAGAATTTGGGCCATACCCACTATAGTTAGGTCCGGTGGCTCACTATAGTTAGAACATGCCTCAAGGTCTCTGCCATATAAGCTTTAGGTTTTTATTGGTTTTACTACTAAACTATTAAATTTATCAAATGTGTTACTTAAATTTGAAAAAAAAAATTGTCAAAAGTGCTACAAAAACTAGTTATGACATGTTATAGGAGTTCATAATCTAAAACTTTGGTGGTAAACAATCTTCAAGACTTCAATGATATATTTAACAACTTTTCAAACTTAAATGACATATTTAACAAAATTTTACCATGTACTACATGTCATAACTCATAACTTATTTTTCTAATATTTTCGATAACTTTTCAAATTTACGTGACATATTTTATAAATTCAAAAAATTTTGATAACGAAATTGACAACAAATAAACTTACATGGCTTAAAAATGATTTAGAGAAATTTTGGTGAAAACATTAGAGAATTTTTTTTGTGAAAATTTTTTTATGGCAAAATTTTTTCTTACTTCCCTCTAAATGAAATTTTTCCTAAAGAAATGTGAGAAATTATTAGATCCTTATAATTTTTTTTTCAAAGTTAAAATAAAACCCAAAATGAAGAATATAAATCAATTTGAAAAACTGATCATTTTCTGAGAATATTTGACCAACCAAACACACTCTTAACTCAATAGAAGCCGCCAGAATTAAACATTAAAATCTCTAAAAAAAAGGAAAATCTTCTCCCCCAAAAAAAAAAGAGAGAGAGAGAGAAAAGGAAAATCATAAGCCGGTTTCCTTTCCATCTTCCCCGTTCTCTTTTGCCCCTCTCTTATTTTCTCCTATTTTTCTTTTCTTTATATATTCCTTTGAATTTTTTTGACTTGTTGGTTTGGTAAAATTTTCCCATTTCCACCATCTACACTTCAATTTTCTCCAGCTAATGAATGCTGCTTCTACTCTTCTCGATCCTCTGAGCGTCCATTTCTCCTTCAAATCGAAACCCTAGATCTACTAAAACCCCATCGATTTTGGTACTGAAGTTACTGATTAATCGATTCTTCATACGGTGATTTCTTCGTCGATTTGGATCCACTGGATCGGAGATGCCGGTGGCTGCTTCCGCTATCTACTTCTTGAATCTCCGTGGTGATGTCCTCATCAATCGTCTCTATCGTGACGATGTTGGGTAATTTCTGTCTCAATCTTAATTCGCTTTGATTTTTTTGCAAGTTTAGTTCGATTGAGATGGAACTTTGTTGGACCTAATTAGTTGACTAGTTTAGTTCTTCTGTAAATGCTTGAAAGCGTCTGTTTTCTACAGCTGATACCATGATGGATTTTCTGTTGAAAATTGTACTTGCTTAGTGCTTACAAACCTTTGCAATTCTACTGGAATTCAGGGCTGTTTTGATAATTGAGCATACAGGTCTCCATGATTCCCATTGCAACTATATTTAGGATTATACCAAAGTTTTAGATCAATTGTGTTGTGGCACTACTTATGGTGAGCTAAACATTGCCTATGTTGCTCGAACTCGGGTACGCCTGTCCATATTGGACACATATGGGCGTCCGACTCGGCTATTTTAAAGAAAATTTGCATATTTTTATTGTAATTTGAAGTGTCAAGTGTCATAACCTTGACCGAATATCGAGGGGTTCCAACATGGGTACAACATGGAATATGAAGAGTCGGAGTAACATAGAACATTGCATTATTGATTTTTTTTTGGGCTTGTTAGCCTTTTATATTAGGCTACTGCTCGGGACCGAGGCAGATTATTGGGAAAATTTGTGACTTGTTCTGTTTTCCCCCAGGTTGGGGTGGGCACAAGCAGAACAATTAACATCTTTGTTATTCATATAGGGCTGATGGTTGATACCCTTTTGTTCCCTTCATATTTGGGATATGTGAGTTTTTGGGATGGAATACTTTGTAGATTGGTGACTGTGGTTGACTAGGTGATTGTACCATGAAATTTGAGTAGATTGGAACTGTGTTTCTGGACTTGGCCTTAATTATGTTAAAATGTGGAGTTTCTCATACAAGTGTCATGTTAGACTCTGCAACATTTTGGAAAATTTTATACTTTTTTTGTCTGAAATGATTTAATGAAGGTTTAAGTGTCTATTCCCCCATGTTTAAGTGGAGTATCTGTCCTCTGTACTTGCAGAAGAATGACAAGTCCCTGTAACAATTTGTGTTTGTTGATTTTGTTTGTGCATCTTTTGCTATTTAAGGGATCTTAATTACAGTCTAAACGTCATCACGGACTATGGTAATATAAAGTTCTGTTCAAGATCACATTTTGTTATAATTGTATTTACTGATTATGCGAATCAGCTGAATTGTGAGTATACATACTTAATCATACACTGAAGCTAGCTTCCTACGCTTCTGAATTTTTGGAACTGACTGTTTGAGCTATTAATATCTTTCATTGTTAGGGGCAACATGGTTGATGCATTTCGGATGCACATTATGCAAACGAAGGAACTTGGCACATGTCCTGTGAGGCAGATAGGAGGATGTTCTTTTCTTTATATGAGAATTAGCAATGTGTACATTGTAATTGTTGTCAGCAGCAATGCAAATGTCGCTTGTGCATTCAAATTTGTCGTTGAGGTATTTTTTACACTCTTGTTAACTGTTACTACTTTTCCTTTTTAGATGTCAAATTTCACATGCTAATGGTTGTCTTTGAAATTTGCCCTGTATATTATCCTGCACCGATTCCAAACTAGTAGTATTTTTGAATACTTTATTTTCAGTGGATGCAAGATGTCACTTAAATATTAAGTTGTCCCAATGCTTACTTGAATATTAACCCAGAATTACCTTCTTTTATTTGGGTGGGTGTTTTGGGGGAAGAGAAGGGGGAGTGGGGGGTGCTAAGTAATTCAATGAATTCTTCCTAAAAGGTCCTTGGCATGTTTGAGGATGCATGCTTAGTGTTGTAAGCTGAGTGCTATGTTATTTATCTTTTTGACCGAAGGATGCTGGTTGTATGTAATGTCTGCATGTGGGTACTTCACATATCAAGAACCACCTGCTTACATATCCCATTGGGCAACATAAAAAAAATGCGTGGGGCCAAATAATACCATGTGACAAGATAAAATATTTAGCTTTAATCCAGCACACTCCACTCCTGTGTTCTCTTATGACCTCAATATAGCCCTCAATGGGTGAGGCATTGGGGATGGACCAGAATTATGGATGTGTTCTGAATCTCTGATTGTGTTTTACCTTCTATGTGCAGGCTGTTAATCTTTTCAAATCTTACTTCGGTGGACAATTTGATGAAGATGCTATTCGTAATAATTTCGTCCTCATATATGAGTTGCTAGATGGTATGTAATGTAGCACTTTGAATTTTCTTTTGCATAAACTATAAAATTTCTATGTTGTCTTCCCATCAAAACAGAAATTTCTAAAAAGTAATTTCTATGCCACTTTCATTTGTTGCTAGGTTTTGTTGTTTTATCCGTTAGTGGAAATCTGGAGGGTCGATGAGAAAATAGTCACAGAGTGGAAAACCAGTGAACCATAGACTTTTGCATATATGCTTTGTATTTGTTGTGAAGTGGCAAAAAGAGTCCATACATTGTTGATGGTTTAATGCAAGATAGCCTCATTCGGTTTTCAGGGTGTAGGTTGTGTGTACTTAGTGTTTAGATTTTGTCATGGTGGAGGGTGGATGTCCTGTGGGAGGCATAGGGGGTAGTTTTGGCTATAATACTGAAAAGTGAGCCTTTGTTCTTAATTTTATTTTTAGATGGATGTGGGTGGTGTTACGGGTGTGAGAGAAGTCTAGGTTGGTGCGAATAGTTGACAAGAGAATCACAGGTGTACCATGTTATCGGATTAGGGTACGTGTGTCCATAATGGATACGGGTGTCGGACTCGGCTATTTTAAAGAAATTTTATGCATTTTCATTGTAATTTGAAGTGTCGAGTGTCGTACCCTTGTCCGTTATCAAGGATCCGACATGGGTATGGCAGGGAAAATGAAGGGTCGGAGTAACATAGCAGGTGTATAGTTGAGAAACAATGTGCTGGAGATGGTGATGATGTCTTTTCTACTCTCTTTCCTCCTTTGTAAATGCAATTTGGGTTTCAAACAGCATGTTTGAGTGTAATCCTGAATTCCTTATCAGGATCATACTGTCAGGCTTTTGATCAGAAGTACGAGCGTTTTCTAATGTATTTCCTGCCTTGAAAACTTACTGTAGCCTAGTTGAGGAGTTTAGGATATGCTGAGAATGCTAAACATGTTTAGATTTTGTATCTTCTTTTTCGGACCTTTGATAAATAATACTGTGGTGGTGATAAATAATGCTGTGGTGTTTCTAGATTCTATTGCTATATAGCAATATTCTGTGTTTGCTTATAGTAGAAGATTCTTGTTATCTGAAGGTTCCTTTTCTATTTAAAGATGTACATTAGTATATTTCATAGGGTCCTTATCCTTTTGATGGTTGCATTTGTTCGCAGAGATTATGGACTTTGGTTACCCACAAAATCTTTCGCCTGAAATTTTGAAGCTTTACATTACTCAGGAGGGAGTACGGTCTCCTTTCTCGTCCAAGGTATGCCCGCTTGCTTATTTTGGTAATCTTTTGATACACTTGTGAAAACATTCTTTGAATTTTGTCTATTGACTATGCTTGGCTTCTGAAATTTCTGTGGTGGGTTGTACTTTTCTCTTTTGATGGTTTTTGAATGTACCATGGAATTTCAGCCTATTGACAAACCAGTGCCGAATGCAACTTTGCAAGTGACGGGAGCTGTTGGTTGGCGAAGAGAAGGTCTTGTCTATAAAAAGAATGAGGTAACTCAAACTTGCTCTAGAGCAAGGTAGATCTGACACGCTGTTCCATGCCCTAATTAAAGACTCTTATGCAGGTTTTCTTGGATATTGTGGAAAGTGTCAATCTTCTTATGTCTTCGAAAGGTGCGTGATGCTTAGTTCACTGTATCTTTTTCTCTTTTCCGGTTTTCAGGTTGTCTTTCTTTGAATTTTTTATGTAGTTGTGTTATTTAATGTGCCTTGTTCATCATAATAGGCAGTGTACTGCGTTGTGATGTTACTGGGAAGATTCTCATGAAATGCTTTCTCTCTGGAATGCCTGATTTGAAGTTGGGATTGAATGATAAAATTGGCCTAGAGAAGGAGTCACAACTAAAGGCACGTCCGACAAAGAGGTATATGCTACAATGCTAGGACTGGATCCTTTCTCATCATCCATCTTGTGTTGATTTTTTTCTTTTAGTCTTGAACTTGGATTTTATCCAGATTCACAGTTATGTGAATTCTTGTCCTCCTACAGTCCTACTGATGTGAATTCTCATCAAGGCGGTCATTCTTCATCTGATCTGCTATGGATATGGGACAGTTGATTATTAACTTGTTATTCAACTTTTTCAGTGGGAAGACAATTGAGCTGGACGATGTGACCTTCCATCAGTGTGTGAACTTGACAAGATTTAATGCCGAGAAAACTGTTAGCTTTGTGCCACCTGATGGTGAATTTGAATTAATGAAGTAAGTCAGGAGTGCTTTACCAGATCTTCTGAATGAAGTTCTCATCTATAGTTTGCTATATATCCTTGCTTGTGATTGTATGTCTGCTAATATGATCTAACCTTGGTGAATATGGAGCATACTTTGTTGTTCGTCATTCCTTGCCTGAAGCTGACAATAGTACTCTGCTTCTTGTATCTATCATTTTGGCGTCTATGTTCATAAGATTTTAATGGATTTACTAGTCTTCCTGTAGATTTGCTGTGATTTGCATTATGACATGAAGATGCATAGACCAATAAAATCTTTTGGATTTCGGTCTCAAACCTTAATAATTTATGGAAAGATGCCAAATTTTAATCCATATTAAGACAATTTGTGCTTTTAAAACACAATTTAGTGTAATAGGTCCTGATAGTAATTTTTCCCTACGTTTGTTCATTATTTTTAGCTTTTCTATATCTTGCTAAATTGCTGTGAGGATTGTCTGGAATCTGGTTCATCTTTGTCTTTGACAACAATTATTCTTGAGTTCTTGATTTTGATTTCTCTTGGTCCAATTTGCAGATACCGAATCACCGAGGGTGTTAATCTTCCATTCCGAGTATTGCCTACAATCAAGGAATTGGGCAGGACACGTATGGAAGTGAATGTTAAGGTTTGTAAATCTTCTGTTGATAACCTAAGTGTCAAATATGGTTATGATATTGACTGATAAATTTGAGCCTTCAGGTCAAAAGTGTTTTTGGTGTGAAAATATTTGCACTTGGAGTTGTGATCAAAATCCCAGTGCCCAAACAAACTGCAAAAACAAACTTCCAGGTGACATCTGGGAAAGCCAAGTATAATCCATCGATTGACTGCTTGGTCTGGAAGTGAGTTCTCATCTCCTATTCGTTTCTTATGTCCAGTGCTCCTACCTACTTTTGTACCTTCTCGGCACTAAATTTCTGGTTGCCTATGTCTGCTGCTTTTCTTGAATTTGATCATCTGGAATTGTTGACGAAGGTTGATGCCAAGTTTGCTTACCTATCGTATTTTTGATTTATTTCCTTGTATGGTTATTTATTCGATTGGTTCTTTGACTTGCTTCCACTCAATGTGACCAACAAACGTCGCTACATTAAACTACAGGATTAGAAAATTTCCTGGGCAGACGGAGGCAACTTTGAGCGCTGAAGTGGAACTGATTTCTACCATGGGAGAGAAGAAGCTCGTCACGAGGCCACCCATTCAAATGGAATTCCAGGTATACATCACAATGTGGTTCTATTGCAGAAGAGGCTTAAATCATTCAGCTATAATTGCCTGCATTATACCCCGTATTGGCCATTGAAACATAATATTGATTTCTGTGTGAAAACAACAATGAAACGTTCGATCCATAGTTACAAGGAACTCTTCCCCGATCATTAGTCCCAGAACGCGGGTCGCTAATTTTTACACAAATTTAGTCTAGTATTGACTTTGGACCGCTTGTTCCCGGAAAGCGGGTCGCTGGTCTATATAGTGTTCCTGGTAACTAAGGTTCGATCCCTTTGAGCGGCAACTCATTTAGATTTTCCTTTGCAGGTACCTATGTTCACAGCATCAGGACTACGCGTTCGTTTTCTCAAGGTAATTCGACGAATGCGATCGATCTGTCATTCTCTGTTAGGCGATGATCACAATATTACCCCTCAACTTTGCTTCCCTCATGCAGGTATGGGAGAAAAGCGGATACAACACCGTGGAGTGGGTTCGTTACATTACAAAGGCGGGTTCATATGAGGTCAGGTGTTAGAGAATCGAACGACATTGAGGGAGCATTTCATTCGGGCGTTTTGTTTATATTTCTCCTTTTCTTTTCATCACTTTTCGATACTTTTTTCTACATTCACCCCTGTATTATCATGTCTCATTGATCACCCATATTGAGTAGCATAGTGTGTAATGATATTTGATTATTTGCATGTTATAGTGTGGGATATTATTTGTGTAAAGAGCGGTTCTCCGATTCAGTTGCAGGACTGCAAAGTTCTGAATTTGATGATTTTGATTGTTTTTCTGATTTTCCTAAAATGATAGTAATGAGGATTGAGGAGAGGGTTGTGAGTTGGAAGGATTTGTCTTAGATTTGGATGAATGAGTTCCCTCAGTTTTTTATCTGTCATTTACGTTGTTCAAGTCAATGTGTATTTAATGATATCAATTTTTTTTTTTATGATGAATTATTATATAAATTAAAGGGTTTTTGGATGACAATATAACAATCTTTGGGGGTGTTGGATTGTAATATACCAACTGGCCTTTACTATTGGATAGCAATATCTCTAACCTTTATATTTGGGTGACATTATTATACCAACAATAATTAAAGGGGTGGTGAACCGGTCTCTATATGCGCTGATGTGGTCGGCGAAGGGAAAAAATCCGTTCCAAGCCAATAACATCATTAATCCCTTAGTTTTTCTCACTAAATCATATTACGAGATATTGGTTGGTTGTGTTTCAGATCAGTATGAAGACCGATTCACTACCCCGTTAGTCACTGTGTTAAGGGCGATTTTTTTTTAACGTGGGTTAATGAGAAACAACGGAGTTTTTAACGGGGTTATTGGGCAAGGGTTAGTTATTTTCCCTCGGCCTGTCACGTCAGAATCGAGCCCAGTTAACCAGTCACCACTCCCTTAGTCACTATTGGTATAATAATGTCACCTAAATATAAAGGTCAAGGATATTGTTGTCCAATAGTAAAGGTCGGTATATTATAATCCAATACCCTCAAAGGTCAGTATATTGTCATCTAATATCCCTAAATTAAAATATTAATGATCAAAGTTTTTGGTACAATTTCTTAAGTGATACAAATAAAAACAAAGGGAGTAGTATCTTCTTCATTCTTCTGGTAACTGTACGGGCCAAGGCCCAAGGGTAGGACTGGGAAAATTCTGGGTTAGGGTTAATTCGAGTCTAGACAGTGGAACATTGGATGAAGATCTAATGCTGGTAACTGTAGAAATCTCACCAGATTTCCTACACTCAATTACTTGTTTGGAATCGACTTATTTGAGAGAAGATGACAACCTATCTTTATATAGGAGCTTGGGCTTGCAACGGCTAACTTGGAGTTTCCTTAGTTGAAGATTCTTTTCAGATTTGCTTGATCCTCTATGGCTCTATCTTCATTCTTTGGACGCTTCAATCTCTGCTCAATAATATATATTCTACAGAGATAAAATCAGAATAAGTATATGTGATATTTTAGGAGAATATTCTGATTTAAAGATAGATGTTATTTGGAAACTTACCTTATTTGTTCTTTCAAACAAAACATTTTGGTTTCGCTTGGAGGTCCTCAGCAGCAACAACATGAAGGACGTCAAGGCGTTGTCACAACTTCTTCTGTTAGGTTAGATAAGAATAGGTTAAGTTAGGTGAGACTGGTTAGGTCTAACTCAACTAAAGAACATGGCCTAATAAGGGTTGCAGAAAGGTGAATTATGGGCAATCCAAGATCATTGTCCAGGGTTAACCTGTCTAGCCGTTTGGATGGAGGGTTGGATTGGTCGCCGAGACCCTATTATTTTATGCGGTTGGGAGGCTGCGATTTCACACCGAACCGCAACTTTCAACAATCTACCACAACCACCATAATCTTTCTAATTTAATTTATTTTTTTATTAAAAGTTAAATTATCCATATTTCACTACAACCCACCCCAACCCACCACAACTTTTCCCAACCCATCACAGTCCACCACATTTTCTTCACACCACACCGCACCGCACCACACCACAGCCAGTCGTATAAAAGAACGCGGATATAAATAAAAAAAAATCATATTTTATTGAAAATATACAAGACAATTCTACAACGTTGGATGGAGGATTAGATTGGATTTCAGTACAATTCTGTTTTTCGAGAGCTGAAATCGGATATTTGGTTGTATCCAATTGGATCATATGTGCACTCGTTCAAAAATTACGTTAACGAAGTCCTTAAAATATGCAAGATAGTTATACTAGAACTCAATCCTTCAATCCTAAAGTAATTCATTTTTTATTAACTTTATTTATTTCTCTTTATTTTTCCCCTTAGAACGTGTTTATTTGCTATAAAAAGTTCAAAGAAACAAACACTAGTAACCTCCCAGCCTAATCAACCTAATTGTTGCTTAAAACTTCAATTCAAAAATGGCGGCTAGCTTTCCTTTAGATGTGATGATGGATATATTTTCGAGGCTACTACTGAAGTCCCTCTTACGTTTCAAATCCGTAGCCAAAGAGTGGTTTAACCTAATTAACAACCCTCTTTTTATCAAACTCCATCGCCAAAAATCCGCCGAAAAACAATACATTGCTTTTTTCACCATTGATATTCTGGGGATCTTTGGTATTATAGGCCCCCCACGAACTCATCATCTATATTTTATGGACGATCTAGACTCACCTAACCCGAATTCAACTCAACCCGATTGGATAAAAAACAACTATAAGTGGATAAACCTAATAGGCTCCATCAATGGGTTATTATGCTTTGCTACTAGCGACCAGATGGTCTGCATATGCAACCCGTCAATGCGAACCCTAATAAAGGAGCTAAAACACCCTCCTTTGCCAAATCGTGCGCGATTGCGATGTGAGTGGCCCTACTTAGGATTTGGTTATGATTCTGAAAGCGATGATTATAAGATTGTGGTGTTGTGTATCACCTATGGGGTTGTAAAATACATGGTTATCTATAGCTTGAAAAAAGACCTATGGAGGATTTGCTCGGCTCGTGTGGTGAAAGATGTGCGTGATTTTAGGTTCATATTGACTTATCCTCGTGCAACTCAATACATGCATGATAGGTTACATGGGATTGTTTCGTTCGATCGAAAGGAGGAAACAAGAAAAGGGTTTCGCATTAGCCGTTTTAATCTTTGCTCTGAAGAATGGGATGAGTTCTTGAATCTACCAAAAGATTGCATATCGGGAAGTACTCGTGATCATACCTTGAGTGTTTTGGATGGGCGTCTAGGTTTTTCAATATATGACAGGGAAGAAAAGAGACTGAATATTTGGATAATGAATGAATATGGTGTACAAGAATCTTGGATGAAAGTATTAAGCATTCGATGTGGCATGGATGACTTAAACTGGATTCCTATTATAGGTCATCCTATCACTTATTCAAAAGACAAAACTAAGATTCTATTCTCGGGAACAAATGATGAGACACTTTACTGGTGTGATCTGAATGAGGAAAGAATAATGAGATTTGACAAGGTTCCCAAAAAGTATCAAGTGAAGCACAAAAACTTCATACTTTATCATGAGAGCTTGTTTTCTATCCCAAGAGGGTGGCGATATAATCATCATCCTTATGTAATACAATAGATAATCTCATGATTTGGTGATTTATGTGTTCATTTCTAGCTTCGACTAGTATAGTTGGGCAAAACCTAGAAAATCCAATATGATTGTCTAGGGAATTGGTGGTTTCAATCTTTTAATTTGTGATGTTTCCTTTTTCAAAATCATTGGTATGATTTGCTATCTTGTTGGAAGTTTATATTAGGTTAAGTTAGATTAGTTAAGTTAGGATAAGTTAAGATATGATATGATAGGAAATGATAGAATAAGTTTGAGTTGAGTGAGTTGTTGTGTGGAAATATTTCATTAATAAAATTTGAATATTTGGAGAAATTAAATGAAAAAGTGATAGGTAGTGGAAACAGTGGATTGATATGAGATTAAACTAATATTATTTAAATTTTTTTATTTAAAAAATTGTTTTTAGTTTGCGTGTTTTTTAGGAGGGTGGGTTAAATTAGGATAGATAACGATAAGTTAAGTTAGTTAGGTTAGGTTAGTTAGATTTAATTCAACTAAAGAACGGAGCCTTAGTTGTTTATTGCAATGTTCACAAGCTTGTATTTTTATTTATTATTTTTCTAAAAAAATTTAAGATAATTGTTGTGGGGTTATTTTAGGCTCATTCTTTTATGTGGTATGTTGCGGTGTGGTATCACACCACACCATACTCTTTAACTTCTTCCATATTTCACCACACTACAACATAATTATTACCAATATATCTCTTTACTTTTTTCTCCCTTAATTTTCTCCTCTACTTTTTACACTGTCCCTCATTACCTACCACAACTCACCACAATTTTCAAATTCTACCGCACCATTACCACACCGCACCAACTGACAGAGCTGCAAGCGCATGGTGTACGGAGTAGCGTGTCAAGGTCGATCCCACAGGAACTCAATTAGCAACGCAGTAAACTAGTTCTCTATGTGATTGCTAAGCTAACAGAGTTTGATTCAGGAAGGTTTAAAAGCTAACTAAGACTAACAAAACAAGGAAATTAATCTAAAGTTCAGTCAAGGGAGAAAGATTTCTAGGGAATTGCTTTCCTAACAATGAGTTTGAGCGCTACAACTTAGTTTGCTCAATCATTCATTCAAGCCGAATCAAGAACGATAACCGTAAAAACTCTATTGCTCTTTCGATGTTAATTGAATTAAGCAAAGTTGAATGTCTCAAATATTCTGGTTATCAAAAAGATTCCCTAGTCTGCTATTCTTTTCTCAAATTTCACAAAACTAAGAAGAAAGGTTGATAGTCAGATTATTCTAATTCACCTTTCAGTAGTTTTCAGGTTAATTTCAAATTACAAGTATTCAAGGCCTTAAGAACACTCATAAACATGGAAAGCATAACCTTCTATTGATTCAAAGCAAGAATTCATGAACAAACTAAGAACATTCAACCAAACTACATTGTTTCGGGTTGCAAAACCCTAGAAATCAAGAATTCTACTCACTCATTGTCAAAGAAAGCATGAAACAAGTTCCAATCATCATTTCAATTCTCAAAACAAAGAAAGAATTCAAAAAGGAAGAACAAACTGCGAAGAATACGTCCCGATTGAGTCTTTTGATCCTAGGGTGGAACCTTCTCCGCGAACGCTGCTACTTTCCTCTCGAATCTTGATCTTCGCCTCTCTTGAATCGATTCGATCTTGAATCTTGATTGGTTGAAAGAGGAGTAGGAGGAATTTTGACTCTCTTTTCTCTCTTGATAACCCTAGAACGAATGGAGAATCATAGATGAATGAAAAAAAAAATTGTCGCTACTACCTATTATCTTTTTCATTCGCGAAAACAGAAAGGCGCGACCCAGCCGAGCCTGCCATGGACTGTGGGGCTCACCACGGGCTGACCGTAGTGGCCTCCGGCCGTGGAGGTTTTGCTCCGTTTCGTCCCAAATTCATGCCACGGTTTGATTGTCATCTGTGGAGGCCCGTGGTGTGTCCATTCTTGCCAAAAGTTGACAGATTGCTGGTGTTTTAGCCTCAAAACCTACAAATTTGCATTAAAAATAACAATACCAAGCGTAATAAGGAAATTGCAATATAAATCAAGATTTACAATCAAAATTATCCCTAAATCCAGGGGTGGGAATTGATACCCATATATTGGGTACCCACCCTTACCCGCCCATGATGGGTGGGTAAAACCCATTAGAGATGGGTAATGGATATGATGGGTATGGGTTACCTATAATTTGGTGTGGATATCCATTATTCATGGGTATCCATATTGTAACGCCCCAAATCCTGTAATCACTCAATTTACCTAAATCTGCTAGTAAACCTGTGATTAGCGCAGCGAAAATCAAGGAAAGGGGTTACCACCGTCCAACTAAGGTCAAGGCAACCAACAACAACTTCAAGACCATCAAACCACAAACAATTCATCAAACAAAATCATAAAACTTAACTCCATACTTTGGCATTCAACGCCGCAGCCCATCAGCGAATAAAGGACAACCACTCAAACATAAGGCTTAAGGCTTTAGATACAATTTATCCGACACATAGAAATCTATCTCAAAACATGACTTGGCCCACAATTTCAATACGACCATTGAAGTCCAACAATGTCCATCGTACCCAAAAGTCTACCTTGCTAAGGAGGAGGTAAGCTACTCTTTCTTGCCTTTGCCTTTCACTTGGGAGCTCGGACCGCCTAAAAACAAAACATTAAAACATTCGCGAATGAGTGGGGGAAACACTCAGTACACAAACCTCTAAAATGTAAGAAACATTTCGCAATAAACAACGTTGGTGGCCATTCAAAACCCTTTTTGAAAACGGGAAGGGGAATGAAATGAATTATTGAATATGTATGTGTAGATAAATAAATCTTGCGATGAAATAATAGAGTGGTATCCCTTACAATCGATGCTAAGCATCTCACACATGCGCATGCCCAAACTGATCTAAGTTTGGATTGGGTGACTGATACACAGTCGACACTGACCAGGTCATTAGGACACTATGATCAGGAGCATCTAGAAATGGGGCTAGCACTTCACGTGGCTAGCTAGAATAAATGGGCGGGACCACTTAAAACATGAAGCATAGATCATTAGTCATGACTTGAAATATAAATAATAGATATTGGAGTTAAGATGAAGGATTAGACAATTTGCGTACCTGAAAACTTGAAACACGTCCGACACGAGCAGGGACTTGAACGGTGGTGCAACGATCTCTTGAGGGAACTTAAAAAGGATAAAGACCATGAATTAGGATCTAAGCTAGGTAGAACCATGAAGTAATAACTTGGGAAATTTCCTATAAACATTAATAATGAACTCGCTCCTTAAGGCGTACTCCTAAAGTCCTACTCCATTCTTCGGTTATCGGACCAAGGCATAAAAGGACCTTTCGGGAAGCTTAGAACATACACCTCAACTTTGAAGTTGACCATAAAGACTAGAAACATGGCTAAGGATGTTAAATACTATTGTCTTTACAAGTCGCCCAAAAGATATAACCATTTAAACCTCAATTATTCGGAAAATCATATCTCGAACTCCACTTATCGAAATCTCACATAAGAGGACTTTTTGGAAAGTTTGGTTCATATACTACAACTTTTATTTAGACCACCCACTAATTTAATCATGGGAACAAGTCAAATTTTTGGCCATAAAGATGGGTAGTCACATAACATTTTCTGGGGCAACTCAGATTACCAACCAACAATCGGAGACTCATAAATCTCACTCCCGATGTTCAGTGAAGGCCTAAAACCCCAATTCAGAAAGCTTACAGAACAAACTTCAAGTCTTATGTTGACCACAAATTGAGTAAAATCTTAAGGAGGCGAACCATAGCCATTAAGTTAGAACACGTAAATAAAATTCTGGGCAGAACCCAGATTACAGCCCTTCAGTAAAAACCTCATATCTCTCTCTCCCGATATCGTATGGACGCATACTATACCTTTCCGGAAAGCTCAGAATGTCCTCTAAAACTTTCATGTTCAACTCATAGGGATCTCTAATCATTCCAAAAACAGCAATCTTTAAACTGACGACAGAAAACGTATTAATTTACACACCTTCACGGTTTTGGCCAAAACTCACAATATACATACCGGAATTACGAAATTAAAAAATCGGGAGTTAACTAACATCTTAGGCCACCTAATCATACTATAAATTGAGTCAAACTCATACTTTATATTCCCTGGAATTTTCAGATTGCAACCATATTCATTTCCCCTTGAAATTCCTTAACATTCATCACTCAAAAACATCATCTTACTTAATCTAAGTCTAATCTACACACATGCATTTAACTTTAATCAACTTTTCATCCTTCCACAGTGAGTTTAATTATCAAAAACCACATGCATGCTCATACTTTCACATATCTTTCACTAATTCAACAAATAGAACAAAGAATCCATCTCAACTTACCCAAAATTCCCTTGATTCTCTTAGCTCTTAGAAAATTCATCTTGAAGACCTTAAATTTCTTGAATTTACCTTTGGAAAACCTAATAGTAACAAGAAGAAAACTTAGAATATAACCTTGATTTAATCTTGAAAGAGAGAGGAAGAGAAAAGGAGTGTTATACCATTTAAAATGGAAGAATAAGAGGGATTAGATGATGAGGATGATGATGGCCGGAAAACTCGCCGTGTGTGCAGGCGGCCAGACAGTGACAAGGTGGCAGAGGGGCTGCAGTGCAGCGCGTGGGTTTGGAGTGGGAGAGGAAGAAGTGATGAGTGAGGTGAGTGAATGTGATTAAAATGAGAGATAACCTCCAATATCAACATATATATATATATATATATATATATATATATATATATATATATATATATATATATATATATATATATATATATATATATATCCATAGTTTACACTTAGGCCCAAAACTTCCCTTCCCTCCTCTTGGCCCAGCTGAAAACTCAGCCCACATGAGGGAAAATTGATCCATTTTTAATACTTCCTTTTATACTTATATCTCCCTAATTTTCCAACTTACCGAAATTTCTTAAACCGTAAAAATGTTATCAATCACCCAAATAAATATACCCAACACCTCCACAAAATTTCGCATAATTATAACCTTAAATTTAATCGACTAAAGGAGGACCCGAAATATCGGTCTCGGTAAAAGAATTCAGATACGATCGGAAATCATCATAAAAATTTATCGGTAGAGATTTCTTGTAAAAAGAAAATTGAACTGAACCATGGATGATCGTTGCACTGTTCAAGTCCTGCAAAACATACACTGGGTTAAAAAGAAAAAGGAAATTTTAGGCACAAATTAGTTAATTAATACGATTAAGAGATTTAAATAAGAATAGTTTAGGGCGGGTTGTTACACATATACCCATTGATGTCTTAACTATATGCATATTGAGTTGTATTGCGTTTATATACTGAAATTTAAGGTAAAATTCAACTTTATCATTTTGACATGAAACTTTGTAATACGACAGTATTGATTAAAAAAAACATCAAATATGAATTTTGAGCTCCTAATTCTTTTTATTCAATAACATTTATCGCGACATATATAGACATTATTTACCGCAAAAATTAACTAAAACTTTAAATTAAAATTCAACTTTATCAGTTTGACTTGAAACTTTGTAATACGACAGTATTGATTAAAAAAAGATCAAATATGAATTTTGAGCTCCTAATTCTTTTTATTCGATAACATTTATCGCGACATATATAGACATTTTTTGCCGCAAAAACTAACTGAAACTTTAAATTAAAATTCAACTTTATCAGTTTGACATGAAACACTGTAATACGACAGTACTGACTAAAAAAAGATCAAATATGAATTTTGAGCTCCTAATTCTTTTTACTCGATAACATTTATCGCAACATATATAGACATTTTTTGCCGCAAAAACTAACTGAAACTTTAAATTAAAATTCAACTTTATCAGTTTGACATGAAACTCTGTAATACGACAGTACTGATTAAAAAAAGATCAAATATGAGTTTTGAGCTCCTAATTCTTTTTATTTGATAACATTTATTGCGACATATATAGACACTTTTTGCCGCAAGAACTAACTGAAACTTTAAATTAAAATTCAATGTTAACGATTTAAATTGAAACTTTATAATATGATAGGATAAATTATAAAAAGTTCAAATATAAATTTTGAGCTCCAAATATAAATTTATTATCTAAAACGTTATAATACAAAATAAGAATAGTTAGTTATATAGGATACCCATGAATACCCATGGGTAATACCCATGGAAGTAATACCCAGGTGGGTAATATCCATGTGGGTATTAAGAGGCACGGGTAGGGTATGGGTAGGGTTTTTATAATCTTTGGGTAAAATGTGGGTATGGACTGTGCCCATCCATACCCACCCAATTCCCACCCCTACCTAAATCACTATCCAAATCTCCTGTCACAAATAGACCTATCAATTCGGTCGGGCGGGCGGTTTCGGGTCTGTCGTATATCGGGTTCGAGTAAATACGGGCCGGTGTATTTCGGGTTCGGGAAAATACGGGCGGTGTATTCCGGTTTCGGGTCAACCCAACGGGTTATGATTGCAACCTTTTTCCGTTTTTTCTTTTTCAAAAATGGTTTCTAAATACTACTTTTTGTACAATATATTATTGTAAATATTTTTAACTTAAATATGAGAAATAACAAATAAATAAGTTGCACTTATAGTTTAATAGTTAAAAATTTCAATGTAAAGTCACAAATTTTAATAAAGTTCAACTGAAAAAGTTAAATTTTCGGGTCAAATGGGCGGGTCGAGTTTGAGCTGCTAATTTTCGGGTTCAGTGTACTTCGGGTTAAGTTGAAAAAATCGTGTTCAAAACCCAGAAATTTCGGGCGGGTTTGGGTCGGGTTATCGAGTCGGGTCAAAAACTGACAGGTCTAGTCACAAATAGCACTTATCATCAACCGTATAAAAGAACGGGATCTTAAAGCAAAATACAACATGTGGTGCACAAAAGTGCAAGGGTCTAGACCGCAGTGCGGGCTTCAAAGCAAAGGAGCGATCTTTTTAGATGCAGAACACACTGATACTAATCTTACAAAAAGTAAAATCATTGTTAAGCTATGTTAGTGACTTGTTAACAAAATTATATTGGTTCAAATAATTATGGGCGTAAATTATATTAGTTTCCGAAGGACAAAAGAGTTAAATATTAATTCAAAAAGGTCTACTACTATTATTTTTTTGGGATGGATACAATACAATTACTACTCTAATAAAAATACTCCCCAAAGCCCAATTTACCCCACACAACAGAAGGAAAAGAATTAAAAATAAAAATAATAATAGGAACTAAACATCTAGCCACCTAAATGTTCAATAATTCATGCAACCACTAAAATATCCTTTTAACTGTTAATGGCATATGCCATAGATGGTTGTTTACTGTGCCTACCTACTGTTACTACACCACATACCCATCACTTTTATTGTTGGTCTCCATAAGCATTAAGCATGATATATATATTTCCTCCTTAATAAGACAATCCTTGTTCATAAAATTAATCAAATATTGTGCCTGAAAACAATAAATCAAAATCAAACTCGAAAATTATAAATAGCAATATCTTGCTTGTGAACTTGGAACATGTCAGTATTTTTTTCTTAATAATTAGTGACCACATACTTAGTCACATTTATTTAACTGAAAAAAAAATTCCTGAGAGCACAACAAAAATACCAACCTTACAGATAAAATAGGCAGAGTACAACATGAGACATAGGATACCATACTAACAGCTCTATAACCCCAAAAAACCTGACTAGCCTCCAAGAACAACACCGGGGCCGGCCTAGACTAGGGGCGGGCAGGGCACAAGCCCTGGGCCCAAAATTTTATCTCCTCGTGCCTAAGCCTACACCAACTTGCAATACTCCAATTGCACATACCTAAGCCTGACACGTCTCTGTCAAGGCCAACATATTTGACTTAGGTATTAGCTGTATGACAAAAATAGCAATGTAGGACAACATTATTAAAGGGGCCCAATTCTTCTTTGGATTCCTTCAATTTTGACAGTATGTCTGCCCTCCTCTGCCTCTTTCAAGCTGGCATCAATTACATCAATTCAAAACAAAAAGATCTCATTATTCCTAATTTACATCAATTTAACATTTTAATTCTCCTAATTCTCTCTTTCTAGTTTCTCCCAATATTCACTCAAACGGTTCTCTTTTTCCCAATACTTTTCTCAAACAGTTAAATTATACAAATGGTATATATAGATTGCTTATAGTTCATCTTCATCTCACAGTTCATTATCAAAGCTTAGTTTCAATTTCTTATATTGCAAAAAATTTCATATTCAAGTTATATGCTGATTAAAAGTTTTTTTTATCTTGAGTTTTATTTATTTGCTTTTTGATTTAATTTCATTTTAATCGTTGTTTCAATTTCTTATACGACAACAAATTTCATATTCAAGTTATATGCTAATTAAAAGTTTGGGTGTTGAAAAGCTTTAGAGTTTTTTTTTTGGGTTTTGCTTCTTAATTGATTGAAATGTCGACATGTCGTATATATTTAATTTTTCAATTTTTTTAACATTTCAGATTATATTAGTTTACATACAAATTTGGATTGCAAAGGTGCCAAAGGATTATGCGGATTATCTTCAATTCTACAGCGACTACATGTGCTATTGTTCCTAACTATATATATTAGTTATTGCATTATAATGTTGCCTAAGTCTAAACATTTGTCTGAAAGTGAAAAAAGAAAGAAAAGAAAACAAAGAGAGGAGTTCATAGAATCACAAAGAGGATCTCTTGATCGGTTTTTTAAGAAAAAAGTAGAACATACTTCTGATAGTGTGACGCCCCGGAAATTCGATTGTGGAAACGTCACAGTCAAACTAACGTTGATAGAAATTCAACGGGAGACTTAACTTTTATTCGGGCGTCACTGTCGTATCCCCGAAGGAATACAAGGCGAGAAGGAAAACTACAACTATTTAACAACGAAAATAACAATTAAACAACCTTAGAATTCAGAATAAATATCCTTAACTTCAGGACTGTCAAACTTTTAACTAAAATCCAAAACTAAAACTCTAAACGTCCTCACTGCTAGTTCCCGTCCCTATCACATAGCTGATCTTCACCTGAAAACAAAACATTTAGAAAAATGAGGGGAAATCTCAATAATGTCTACCCCTAGCTGTCAAAACGTTTTAAAGTTCATTTGAATTCATTTGAGAGTCAAACATTTTCGCAACTCATTTAAGTCCCAACCCAGAAATAAATAGAGTTCAAAAATAACAGAACTTTGAAACCAACATTGCAAACCTTCAACTCAGAAAACACATTCTAGAAATCTCAACTAATATTTCAACAATTCAGAAACAGACATCAGAAATCCGAAACAGAGTAATCATTTCCTCAGAAAATAATCAGAATTTTTATTATGCGGGCGGGATTTGCCTATCCCCAGAATGTCGGAACTCAGAAACAGAACGTGGATGGCCAGTCCAGAACCAGAATAATCTCAGAAACATATCGGGACATCCCCGATCTCTTGATAACTCCCCTGCACAAACAGATCATGGTCTTTGGGTTGTTACCCGCAGTTATATCAGGGCATCCCCTGATCTCTTGATAACTCCCCTGCACGAACAGATCATGGTCTTTGGGTTGTTACCCGCAGTAATATATCAGGGCCTCCCCTGATCTCTTGATAACTCCCCTGCAGGAACAGATCTTGGTCTTCGGGTTGTTACCCGCAACCCGCTTATGGTTTCACTTTGTTTATTAGTATCTTATGGAGTTCAGACGTCAGACTTTTCAACAAAACCCAACCCAAATTCCAAAATCGACATAATAAAAATCTCAGAGTTTAAAAGACTGTCACGTTTTACTCAACTCAAAAACGAACTCTCAGACATCCAAATCAGACAGTCTAATTTTACATAAAATCCCTTGTGGGATGCATGCTTCATAAAACAGATTAAAATCACAAAACAGATAAAAGAGCATCCCAATGGGGATTAGGACATAAACATTACACTACAAAGTTTCCCCCAACCCAATTTCTCACAACTTGCAGGATAAAATTCAAAGTTTAAAAGACTGTCACGTTTTACTTAACTCAGAAAAGAACTCACAGACATCCAAATTAGACAGTCTAATTTTACAGAAAGTCCCCTACGGGATGCACGCTTCATAAAACAGATTAAAACCACAAAATAGATAAAAAGAGCATCCCAGTGGGGATTAGGACATAGACATTACCTGAACATCTTCTCTTTACTGCAACACGTACATACGGGAGCTAACTATTGCGTCGTCTCGCTCGGACCTAGAATTCGAATATAAACTTCTAAAATTAATACTAGATCTCTACGAAAGTTAGTTACGCACGAATCCTACCATACCCCAACCTTAGCCTTTAGTTAGCCTTGAAACAAGCATAACTATCACAACACATATTTTTTAAAGATAATATAATAAAATCGAAACGACACGTTTAAAACCATAACTCGGTACTAATACTTTAATAATAATATTACGTAGGGTTTTTGAACATAATAATAATGACACGAAACTTTATAATAATAATAATATGAAGCTTTATAAATGATAACATGGACATTATAATAACACGAAACTATATAATAAAATCATGAAACTAAGAATAATATTACGAAACTTAATATTAATAATGCGACCTTACGAAATTTAATAGTAACAGTAAAACGAACCTCAATAATTTATGAAAGCTAAATAATAACTTAATAATAACAAAACGAACTTAATAATAACTTATAAACTTCAATAATAATACGAATTTAATAATAATATGAAAATTTAATAATAAACTTATGAAACTTAATAATGAAATTATGAAATTAGATAATAAAATTACGA
Source organism: Portulaca oleracea (assembly GCA_029582165.1). NCBI lineage: Eukaryota > Viridiplantae > Streptophyta > Magnoliopsida > Caryophyllales > Portulacaceae > Portulaca > Portulaca oleracea. Next base: position 6,879,140 of record CM055883.1, on the reverse strand, counting down.
AACTAAATAATAAAATTACGAACTTAATAATAAAATTATAAACTTAATAATAATTTAAAAATAATGTGAATCTTTAATAATAGCTTAAAATGATAATTTAAAACTTAATAATAACTTACGAAAACTTCATAACAACAACACGAACTTTTAATAATAATAATAACACGAAACTTTAATTATAATCATACGAAGACTTAATAAAAATTTACGAAATTAAATAATAAAATTTCGACTTAATAATAAAATTACGAAACATAATATTTACTTATGACATAAATTTGTGAGTATTAATAACATAAAATATCATAATATTAAGCATATTAGACCTCATTTACATATAATAAACTCAAATAATATCTCACCATTTTACCATGCTTATACTACCTCACCCACACACACACCATAACTCACGCACACCCCAACCCTCGAACCCCTGACCCAAACCCATATCCATGCCATGCATACGTAAACAGTACCTTAACACACACACACAAAGATATTAGGGCACAAGGAGAGAGAGGGAGAGAGAGTTATACTAAAAAGGGGACGGGTGAGATGCTGGTGGTGGTGTCATGGCGCGGCGGTGGTAGCAGAAGCTCGGGGTTGGGGTCGGAGGAAGCGGTGTCGGCGGTCGGAACTGGGCAGAACCGAAGGAAGGAACAAAGGGAAACGGGGTGGAGGGCTCGGTGCTGCTGGGTGGTTTGTGGGTGGCTTCGGTGGTGCTCGGGGTGGCGAGGTGATTGGCGACGGTGGTCAGAGGGTGATGTGGTGGTCGGTGTGGGTCTGCGATGGTGGTGGTGGTGGGTGTGCGTGGCTGCGTCGGGTTGAAAGAAAAGGACGGCAGATGGAGGCCGGGGTTGGTGATGGTGCAGTGGTTGGCAGGAGCTTTGGGTGGTTTTGCGGTTGGTGGTGTGGTGGCAGCAGGTGGTCAAGTGTGGTGGTTGTGGGTGGTGCGTTGGGGTTTAAATAGGAGAAGAAGGGATGGAGGGTTTGCATGGGGTGGGGTCGCGCGTGCGTGGGAAAGTATGGGGAAAGGGTTTACGCATGGGATGTGCCATGCTGGAGAAAGAGAGTGAAAAAGAGTAAGGGGTAATGATAAGTGTCTTGCCTCAAGACACTCCTTAAATGTCTTCTCCCTCATAAAATCAATACTTATTATTATTTTTAACCCCAATTTTTTTGACAGATACTATTAATTATCAATTATAAAAAGAAAAAGTGGGTGTGAGAGAAAATGTAAACACATGGGTGTTGATTAATGTATTCAAGTATTCAACCACCAAATCCTCTTATTAACCCCTAATAGCATATCATAGATAATTGATTGCAATATTCTTCCCCACATACTATTTTTACTAAGCATTAGGTAACCATGCATTTTCAATAGGCAAAAGCATTAGCCAACGCATTTGCTATATATTATGAGCACCTTTGCTTCTTATTCCTCATGGTAGCTTTTCTCATATTTTCATCAATATTCCCCTCAAAAAAACTGTTTGTTTTCTCAAGAAGCTATTATGAAGATAGATAAATAGTTTAGATACATAGATGCTTCTTATTCCTCATGCAAGCTTTCCCCATATTTTCATAAAAAAAATTCCCCTCAAATTAAAGAAACAGTTTGTTTTCTCAAGGAGGTATTAAAAAGATAGATAGATAGATAGATAGATAGATAGATAGATAGATAGATATATATATAGATAGATAGAGAGAGATTGCATTGAGTGAAGTGTCAAGTCTACAATGACACCATATTTCTCCAACAAAGTCCTTCCACAAAGTTGTCCTATGATGATATTAATGGGGTATGTGCTTATTTTATATATTCGCCTATTTAATGTAAATTAACTTGATATGACATTAGATTATTGAAGGCATGTTTATTGTAGCTTTATCACTAATTCTTTTAACACTTCACAATTTGAAAATAGGTAATGTAAGGTGAAATTAATTTATCCATCTATTTAGTGGAAGGTAAACTAATTTTGATAAATTTGAATAGGTTTAAATAAATTTCGGTAAGTTATAATTAACTATGATAATTGTAGATTTGGGTAAATTTGGATATATTTGGAGAAATTTGGGTAAATTTGAATATGAAATTTATAGGTTAAATAAGAGAGGGGATGAGAGGGGTTTGAGCCTTGAGTAAGCTAAATAAGTGTGCAATTGGTATAAATTTTGTTAACTCTTCCATTAAATCATTAGTTCCGGTAACTTTTATCATAATTTTTAATAAATTTTAATTTTGTTTCTTCATATTGAATCATGCAGGACAATGTTAATTTTTGCGTTGCCATCAGCTACGCTTGGTAACCAATAACGCCCTCTACAATCATATCCTAGGAAGAAAGCCCACAAGGACACAGTGGAACTTCATGTGGTTATTGTAGTAGGGGTAGTTTTAATACTTTTTGTAATTTTTATTTTAATTTATTAGTATTTTAGGAGTTTATATGCTCCCCCTAAATCAAGGGAACAAATTTACAAATCTTTTCCCGTAGTTATTTACTCATCAGAAACAACTACGGTGATTAGTAGTAATTAACAAGTGTTTGATCATATGTTTAGGAGAGTTTGTAGCCGATGAGAGATTTGTACCCTTCCCAAATGTAGTCTAGTCACACTATTCATTCTCAATGTACGTAGTCATAAATGACTGACCGGTAAATGTCCAATATGTAGGTATGATTATTTTGAGGGTTGATATATTGTTTAAATGATTGTAAAACCTAAATAATATTTCTTGAGGTTCAATTCTTGAGTGGAAATTCTTGGAGTTTTAAGTATGGGTGCTAATGGTAAATCCTTGGAACCTTCTTGAGGTTCTAAGGCTAATTGGTGATTTTTTTTACCCTTTAATTAGTTATATCTCTTTATTATTATTATTGTTGTGTTGATTTTCATCATTAATCACGTAAAAATCCTAAAAATTATTGGTAGTTTTATAAGTTATAGATTGAGATTTTCTCAAACCCTAAGTAGTTAGTGGATCATTGATCTGTCATATTTATCGATTTGAAGACCCCCTAGTTTCAAGGATCAATTGTTGAAGGTTAATTCACCAGTGTGCCTGTTTGGATGGAGGGTTGGATTGGTTGCTGAATTGGGCTGCTTTTGCCAAAAAAGAAATCACAAACAAGAAAATTCATATTATTGAAAATATACATGACAATTCTACAACGTTGGATGGAGGATTAGATGGGGTTTGAATACAATTCTATTTTTCCAAGAGCAAAAATCGGATATTTGGTTGTATCCAGTTGGATGTGGACTCGTTCAAAAAAAAAAAGAAAAAAAAAAGAAAGAAAGAATCTGATTAAAAAATACAAAAAATAAGTAGCGCGGAATGACTGGATATGTCCACCTCTGAAAGTTCAATTAAACCCCATATCATATAAAAATTGAAAAATTTTCTGGAAATATATGCAACCGACTCAGTGGAGATTAAGATCGGGTTGTGATTTTTTTAATGTTTATCTTTTGGAATTTCTTGGAAATATTTTGGCAGATGGAAGGATCATCTAACAAGATATTGTTAACATTATTGTATTTTTACAATTATGATATAGACCTTGTTTTTTTCTAGGTTAAATTTAACTATGTTAATTTATTCTAATTTATCCTAGTCTAATACAATTCCTTTAAAAAATATCCACTCTAAAAACACAATTTCCCAAAAATATCTTAATTTATCCTGATCTAACTATCTTAACTTGAAAATAATTCATTCAATGAATAAGGCTATAGTAAAATACAACCCAAAACCTATCCTAAAAAATACAACTAAAATCTGATCTAACTCTGATTCGTTGTCTCTAAATATAATTGGAGTTAATGGTCCAAATTGTCTCTTATTATTTAGAGTTAAAGGTGAATTTCACCTCCAATTATTAATTGGAGTCAGAAGTTAGAGAGTCTCCCTCCTATTAATGTTTGTCATGCTTCCTTTTGGTCAAACTATGAATTTTTTTTTTGAGAGGAAACGCCAACCACGGCGACTAAACATTATCATTATTAAAAACCAACATATCGTCTTGGGTCAAGGCTAAAGAATCCTCGGGCCCGTCCCCTTTCCAAACTCGCTCTCACAAATTTAAAGGTTGGAGGTGAGTTAGATAGTGAGCGACTCTATTGCCGCCTCTATGAACATGACACCATGAGATAAAAGAAAAGGACTAAGCTAACTTTAAAGATAAAAAATTAAAATCTATTTTGATAAAAAAAAGAAAAGAAAAATCATATTCCACCACCAAATTTTGTCAACAGATTAATTCAAAGAACGAAACTTGGGAGGGAATCCTTAATTCCTTAAAGGGAAGGTCTGTAGTAGTCAATTTTTTTTTCCGACTATCGTAGTTAAATTGAAGTTTGGAAAGGTTAGTTAATTAATTACATTAACAGAAGTCCATAAAATATGCAAGATGGTTACAGTAGAACTCAATCTTCTCAGTGTTATACACGAAATTTATTAACTTTATTTATTTCTCTTTATTTTTCCCCCCTTAGAACTTGTTTATTGGCTATAAAAAGCTCAACGAAACAAACACTAGTAACCTCACAGCCTAATCAAACCTAATTGTTGCTTAAAAACTTCAATTCAACAATGGCGGCTAGCTTTCCTTCAGATGTGATGATGGATATATTTTCAAGGTTACCACTGAAGACCTTCTTACGTTTCAAATCCGTAGCCATAGAGTGGTTTAACCTAATTAACAACCCTCTTTTTATCAAACTCCATCGCCAAAAATCCGCCGAAAAACAATGCCTTGCTTTCTCCACCATTGATATAAATATTCTGGGGGCCTTTGGTATTATAGGCCCCCCACGTACCCAACATCTATATTTTATGGACGATCTAGATTCACCAAACCCGAATTCAACTCAACCCGATTGGATCAAGAACAACTATAAGTGGATAACCCTAATAGGCTCCATCAACGGCTTATTATGCTTTGCTACTAGCGACCAGGTGGTATGCATATGCAACCCGTCAATGCGATCTCGTATAAAGGAGCTAAAACACCCTCCTTTGCCAAACGATTCAGCAGTTGCGATGTGAGTGGCCCCTACTTGGGGTTTGGTTATGATTCTGAAAGCGATGATTATAAGATTGTTGTGTTGTGTATCACCAGTGGGGTTGTAAAATACATGGTTATCTATAGCTTGAAAGAAGACACATGGAGGAGTTGCTCGGCTCATGTGGTGGAAGATGTGCGCGATTTTAGGTTCATATTGACTTATCCTCGTGCAACTCAATACATGCATGATAGGTTACATGGGATTGTTCCGTTCGGTCGAAAGGGGGAAACAAGAAAAGGGCTTTGCATTAGCCGTTTTAATCTTTGCTCTGAAGAATGGGATGAGTTCTTGAATCTACCTAAAGTATGCATACCGGGAAGTACTCGTGATCATACCTTGAGTGTTTTGGATGGGCGTCTAGGTTTTTCAGTATATGATAGGGATGAAAGGAGACTGAATATTTGGATAATGAATGAATACGGTGTACAAGAATCTTGGATGAAAGTATTCAACATTCAATGTAGCATGAATGGCTTAGATTGGATGACTATTATAGGTCATCCTATCACTTACACAAAAGACAGAACCAAGATTATATTATCGGGAACAGATGATGACACACTTTACTGGTGTGATCTGAATAAGAAAGTAACGAGATTTGAAAAGATTCCTAAACAGTATCAAGTGAAGCACAAAAATTTCATACTTTATGATGAGAGCTTATTTCCTATCCCTATTCGAAGGGGGTGACGACATAATCATCATCATCCGTCTACAATACAATAGTTAATCTCATGATTTGGTGATTTAAGTGTTCATTTCTAGCATCAACTAGTAGTTGGGTAAAATCTAGAAAATCCAATATGATTGTCTAGGGCACGGGTGGTTTCAATCTTTTAATTTGTTATGTTTCCTTTTTCAACTATGGTAGAATTTTCATTTTCTAAATTATTGGTATGATTTGCATCTTGTGGGAATCTATGTTTAGTTGTTTACTGCAATGTTCACAATATTATATAATAATAATAATAATAATAATAATAATAATAATAATAATAATTTGGTACCTTATTATTATTCTAATCTTTCATGATCAATTTGGGGCCATCCCTTAGGGCATGCTTGGGAGAAGGGTAAAGGGGAGTTAGGAGAGGTTAAGGAGAGTTCCTACTCCTTACTCTTGCTTGGGAAGAGAGTGAGAGAGGGTAAAGGAGAATAAGAGGAAGTAGGGTTTACCCCCTTAATTTACACCTCTTTACTCTTGTTTTTTTTTAATACCCCAATTTGGGGTGTAAGGAGATGTATATCATACATCATAACATAGGAAATGACCATTATACCCCTAACCCTCCCATATTTTCATCATTGAACTACATATATTATGAAAGGGTAAATATGTCAATTAACATTTTACTTTTATGAACTTTCCAAACTATTCTCCTAAGCAGGGGTAAGTAGTTTTGGGGCCAACTTTAAACTTGGACCGGATTGAATGTGGATCGGTTCAAAAAAAAGAAGCCAATATCGGTTAGTCAAATGAGATCCAACCCCAGACTAATTAGCTTGCCGAACTATGTTTTCTTTTTCAAAAGCTGTATGACATGTATAATAATTTAAGTTAATTGTTAAATAAGGGGCATATTAATGTAGTTTGATTTTAACCTTTTTAATTATTATAATTTTCTTTTTGATGTTTGGAGAAGATGAGGTTGTTTCCATGAGTAGGAATATCTTCATGATAGAGCATTATATATTGCTAACCGCCAAGAAATGATAAATTCAGAATAAATTGGCAAACTATAAACAGTAATATTGCTAATTGTAAACTCATACCACCTACTCAAAGTACATTAATTGAGTGCACTAATTTAATATTTGCCTCAAAATAGTATTATCTTCGTCCCAAAATGTTTATCATTTGACTACATTTTGACCATTAATTACTGACAAATTACAATGAGTTGCAATATGAAATTATTGTCATTAGAAAGATATCTTAGTAAAGAATACAATGACGATAATTTCATAGATTGCTGCGATAAAAATGCCACTAATATTTCCCAGATAGTCAAAATTGACATTAATATTTCCAAAGTGTCAAAACTGCCATTACACTCTCTAAAATTGTCAAAACTGCCACTGTTCTCAAATTTAACCTGCTGTTGCCGGTAATCCCACAAATTTTTTTTTGAAACTTTTTGAAATTAAAAATGAAAAGGGAAGTGAACAGTGAAGATCGAACAAAAATTAACCAAATTCAAGTTTTGCATATCATAACTGATTGTCATTTGAGAATAATTAATGGTCAAAATTTTATCAATGGACAAATATTTTGGAACGGATATGGTAGTATATTGTGAAAATCAAAGTTTAAATAATAGAATCAGCAGTAAATAATAGAAATGAAATTTTTTTAAAAGCGATTAGTATAACATCATCTCAATTATATTGACGACATGATTGATACGTACTTTGAGTTTTAACCTAAAATAATTAATTATTGACTTAATGATGTTTAAATATAATGCAAACTCAAATATACATATAAGCTAGCCCACAGAAAACATTCTCAGTAATTAAAAAGTTACATTAATTTGGTGCACTAGTTTCACATTTACCTCTAAAATTAGTAGATCTTTACAACTATAGTTATTTTTAATGGTTCCAAGCTTCAATAAAGGTTGATACTAACATTATATACTACTACTACTACTACTATTACTACTACTACTACTAGCTACTACTACTGGTTGTTTCTATTCCTCTAGTATTTTTACTGCACAAAACTCAGCCTTCACTTGTAAATTTAATCTCTATCAGGCATCAGCATTATGCAGAATATTTTTCACTAAAAGCATATGATATATAAATTGAGTACATTGATTTTTTATTTTTCTCAAAAAACTAGTTGATTATGGAAATCAAATTTCCTAACATTGGAATCACCACTTATGTACTTCTACTATAAGATCAGTTCCAGCTCAAATGCACCCACACCCAGCAAAAATAGTCCATGATAAAATGACACATTCACCTGCATAATGCACCCACAAAAAAACAATATATATAAACAAAAAAGGGAAGTATGCAAGGTGTAAACACATGGGCATTGATTAATGCATTCAACCACCAAAACCTCTTATTATCCTCTATTAGCATGTCTTAGATAGCAGAAGCATTAGCCAAGGCATTCGCTATATATTATGACCATCTCTCTTAGCTTCTTATTCATCCTATAAGCTTTCTCCATATTCTCATCAAAAAAATCCCCCTAAACTGCATGCTTCTTACTCTCCCCATAGTTATTAAGACGATCTTGCGCTACGATCCTACGATCTTATGATCCTAAATTCTTGATGCGATTCTGCTATCTACATTCCGATCCATGATCCTGCGTGAGTTAATTCCGATCTTAACTATCTCATGGATCCGAGTTAGAATCCCGATTCTAATAACCTTGACTCTCCATGTAAACTTTCCCCATATTTTCATCAAAAAATTCTCCTAAAACAAACTGCTTATTTTCTCAAGGTGGAGAGAGAGAGAGAGAATTGGGTAAAATGTCAAGTTTTCTTATCATATTAATGAGGTATGTACTTGTTTTATTTACTCATTTAGATTATTCAATGCATGTTTGACACTTTAACACTTTGAAATCTAGAAGTATAAAAAAAAAATCAACATATAATGAAACATGTTTGAATTTTATATGATAGCCATGAGAATATAAAATTTGGTTACCATATGATAGTTTAGTATTTCGTATTTTGTTGCTTCGGCAAAAGAGAAGGGTTTGAGGCTTCAGTATGTTCAATAAGAGTCAAGATGTTTATCATTTCCATTTGTAATTCTATATATTAGCTAGTTACATCATTTACAATATCTTTTTTCATAATAGTAACTTCTCGTTTTGTTTCTTCATATGGATCATGCAGTACAATGTTGATTTTTGCGTTGCCATGAGCTACACTTGGTAGCCAAGATGACATTCAATCAGCGCATCATAGGAAGAAAACCCACAGTGGAACTCCATGCGTTAATTGTAGTTGGGGTAGTTTTAATATTTTGTATTTTAGTATATTGGTATCTTAGGAGTTTATCTGCTCCCCGTAAATTAAGTGAGCAGATTTATAAAACATTTTCCGTATAGTAAGTTGTTTATTCATTAGAAACAATTACGGCGATTAGCAGTAGCGAGTGTCCAATATGTTTAAGAGAGTTTGTAAATGGGGAAGAGGTTTGTACTCTTCCCAAGTGTAATCATACTTTTCATAATGAGTGTAACCATAGATGGTTAACTGGTAGAGATTGTAGGTATCATGTATGTAGATATGATTATTTTGAGAGTTAGAATTTTGTTTAAAAATTGTAAAACATATATAATATTTTTTGATATTTTTATTATTTTTTTTCATTTTTTTTTTCATTTTGTAATATTTTGATCTTGTGCATTTGTTTAGTTTAGAATTTAATTTGTATGATTCTTCTATAATGCATAAATTAAATCAATGTGTTCATATATACTGAAATTGTGATCCTTTTATCATAATTTTATAATGGATTTATGATTGAAACAAAAGTCAATCAAGGATCTTTATTTATTTTAATTTCTTCTACTCATGATAATAAATTAGTTGAATAAAATTAAAGAGAAATAGGTATAATTAAAGATCTGGGCTGGGTAAAACAAATGAGGAAGAAGTGACCAAGTTTACTCTCAGCATTGAAATAAGTAGTTAATTCTTGTTTCCCATTAACTCCAAAAGTGAAATTCTAAATTGCAATTCCTCTTGTTTGAGATGGATGAAAAATCCTAATAGTTTCAAATTCTATTCCTAAAATCGCCCATTAAAATATGAAATATATAGGAAAATTAGATTCTAATAATCCTCACTTTTACGAATTGGAGAATAATAATCCCTACTATCAATTTGGATTATGGTGATCCAAAAAAAAGGGGATTATAGTGGTACAAAATCCACCTCCACCTCCACATTCTTTTTCTTTTTTCATTCCTACCCTATATTGTTTTTATTTTTTTTGTTCCAGCCCCTAGAAAGGTAATGAATTGTAGTTACTAAAATAATTTTTAAATTATTTTTTTGAAACTTCGAGCAATAATTATGAGGGTTGTAAAAGGAATAAAAGTAAAAAAATCATAAAAAATTGAAAAAAATTAGGAGAAAACCTGTAAATTTATTAAAAATTATGGTAAAGTGTTATACTAAGTTTTGAATCAAATGCAACACAAAATCTATGATATTTAGGGTATAGTCTGAATGATGTTTCACTACAATCCTTTTATTTTGGATCATCAGGATCCAAATTGATAGTATGAATTATTATTGTCCAATTCGTAAAAGTCGAAATTATTATAATCCAATTTTCTTATATATTTCATATTTTAATGGGTGATTTTAGAAATAGAATTTAGGATTTTTCAATGATCTAAGTAAGTGTGTTTTAGATTTTAAAGTGTTAAGAAATTAATGGCAAAGATAGGATAAACATGCATTAAATAATCTAAAGTTATATCAAGTTGATTTACACTTAAATGAGTAGATAAGCTAGTATGTACCTCATTAATATCATCATCATAAAACTCTGTCGAAGAAGGATGATAACCATATTTCTGCAACATTCTTCTTGGACAAGGTTTATGATGATGATATTAATGAGGTACATATTTATCTACTCATTTAGTGTAAATTGACTTGATATGTGTTAAATAATGGACTTGAGCCCAATTCAACCCCAAAAGCTAGCTTAGGAGGTTGAGGCAGCCAAGCCATTATAAACACCACAATATGGGTGTCAAAGGCCGATGTGGGACAACTCAACACGCCCCCTCACCACGAGGCGCAGACAACTGCGGGCGTAGCCCCAACATCAATAACCCTGGCTCTGATACCATATTAAATAATGGACTTGAGCCCAATTCAACCCCAAAAAGCTAGCTTAGGAGGTTGAGGCAGCCAACCCATTATAAACACCACAATATAGGTGTCAAAGGCCGATGTGGGACAACTCAACAATATGACTTCAGATTATTCCATGCATGTTTATCTAAAACATGTATTCCGATCATTGATATAATAAAAAATCAACATATAATAGAAACATGTTCGGTTCAAAGATAAAATAGCGGGTTCTCGTGCTATCCTTCAGTTGAATGGGTGGAGGTATAGCGGTTTCACTTTAAAAATTGCTTGGGCTAAATTTAGCAAGAAGCACGGGTCTTCTCCTCTTTCGAAGAGGGGCTCTGAAAGCTGCATTTGGGTTCCTAAGGTTAAGAGGGTTGGCGTGAAGGCTGGTGACGGTGATTGTGTGATTCCTACTGCTTCCGATGGTTCTGTCACTATCTTTGATCATTTTCCCTCGGATGTTCCCAAGGCGATGAAGTCTCCTTATAAAGATGCCCTTTTGAGGGGCCTAAATGTCGATGGCAAGGAGGGTGCTTCTTTGGTGGCTCTTTCTGATAGTGAGCGTAACTTTAGTGACCCGCCTGACAAAGCTACTGATGAGGTGTTCTGTTCTTCACTTCAAGTTGTTGAGGATTCTTTTCATAAGAATTTCAAAGTTAAAAGTCGGCAAAAAAAGAATGTAAGCTTATTGTGGAACCCTAAGTGGAGGTTGGTAAGTAGAGCTTCTTGTAGGACCCACTCTAGTGGTTCTAGTCGTGTTAAAGGGTCTGAGAAGCCTTCTCGAAGCTGCGATTCTCCCAGAGAGGATGAGGTTGATAATTCTGCTACAAGATCGTTGAACGATGTAGATATATCCTTGGATAGACTGAATGAGGAGGCTCGCAGCGTGGCGAAGGTTGTGCAGCTGTTGAAAATGTCTCGTGATGATCAGGAGACTGTGACAAAGACTTTCAGAGATGATATGCTGGAACAACAGAAGAGTCTCGTTAGATAGTTGTTTGTCTGTTTGTGTTTTATTCTCGTTGTAACGAGTTATGTTGTTTCTGTTTGTGTTGTTTTCTTGGTGTTTTGTTGTTGTTGCGGATTTTGTAGCATCTTTGATGTCTACTTAGCCTTTTTTGGCTTACAAGTTATCGAAAAAAATAGAAACATGTTTGGGTTATATGATGACCAAGAAAATTTTAGATTTTTTTACCATGATAATTTACTATTGTGTATTTATTGATTCGACAAAAGAGAGGGAGTCAGGGAGAGATACTAATTTTGTTTTTTATAAGTAGCGGCCATCGAATCCTTTTATTCAACGGAAAGATGCGGCTAAACACCACACTGAGCAACAGCTCAAACAGAAATAAGATATACAAAACCAAACTGCCACCTACACAAATTAATAAGATGATAGACGCTTGCACTAGGGAGCCAAGACCCAAGCAGACAGATGCTCAGAAACCTCAGCAACCCACATGCAGCATGATTCAACAGAGTCACCAGTATCAGCTAACTACTGAAAAATGAAAGGAATATTAGAGAAATTCATTGCCAGGATGTCAATTGAGTATGGATGCTTCTCCTTCCAATCAGAAGACCACATTGAGACTCTCCATTTCACAGTTTGTTGGACCAACTCAATGCTTCTGACTTTATTCTCAAAGATGACTGCATTTCCGTGGTTCCAAATAGACCACACGACAGCGAAGAAAGATGCGACCCAACATCATGTTCGTATTTTGTTTACAAACTTGACCTAAAGCCAGACCTCGAACATGTTTCTTAAAGAAAGCTCTAGCTGCCATCGAACCCTTTAAGGCTTGATTATCCAACCACACATCATCCCAAAAAACGTAACCTTGCACCATCGCCAAACTTCTCTTGTGTTTGCTGCTATATCACTTGCTGAATAACACTGTCCTTCTGGATGACTTTTTAAATGTCATTCTAAGGGCTAGCCAACCACGGTTTGCTTTGAATATACTCAATAGGAGTGTAGCTTGAGACAAGTTTAGTAATTCTTAATTTTTTTTTGATAAGTTGCGGCAATAAAGCCCTTTTATTCAAATAAACAGGTGCAAATGAGAACCAAGTAGAGCAGCAGCTCAAAGATTACATAGCACATGATCAAAGAGACCAACCCCATCAAATACATGAAAAAATATTGCAATCCCATTTAGACCAACAAAACCATACACAAGCACCTGTCTTGATCAATTTTGTGCTTCACACGATTTGCATTGTGCTGAGTTTAGCAGCACCGAACAGATGGCAATCTCCATCCTGACAAAGCCATGGTACTTTACAAGATCTGTTGCTCTATCAACAACCAACTCACAGAGACCTTCACATAAAGCAACTGAATGTATTCTCATGCAGCCACCCAGTCAACATACCCAAGCTTGACATGACAAATCCTCTAAAAATCCAAAAGATTTACTTCTATCACTTTTGAATTGCAAGATGCTACCAGAATGAACAAATCACAACAACAAATCGATCATCCCCAAATACACACTTATCAGTGAAGTTCAAACTGATCTTGGCAAAATCTGAAACTTCCATTAGCCCAAATGCAATCATAGCAAGAACGTAAAAAGAGGAACATACGCACAATCTGATGTTGTATTCTTGACCTGTCAATCAAAACCTCAGCCAGCAGCACCTCCAACCAACTTGCAGACAAAATTCAGAACCTCAAATTGCATCCCTCATGATAAGCCAGCAGATCATACTCTCAAAAGACACGTTGAAACTGATGACACAGCAATGAATCACTTTCCCTTGCCTGTTTATATCTCTAGAAGAAATTAATATAACAGAATTGCCAACCACACACCAACATCACATCTGCTGCATAAGGCTGCTCAGCCAATGCAAGAATTCAACCATCCAATATAGCTCCAACCTTCTAATCTACTCATTTGCATACTACACACTGATCTCACAATTAGCAGAGCCTTCAGCAGGACTTTGATCAATCTCTACCCTCTTTGATGCAGTTACAGACACAACAATCCAACCAAGCTTAATGATTAATATTGAATTGGGTCAATATACTCCACCCAACTGAGGACAGGTTAGAAACCACCCAGAGCTACCATCCACATATAACCTGACAAAAGACTTAACCACAGATTTAAGTCAGAAGCACACCTATATACCAAAAACTCGCTCTGCCTGGCCAAGACCCAACTCCACGCTACGACCATCTAAAAGATTTAATTCCTGATAGAATAGCAGAAGCCCATGTCCAAACTACCCACCTCAAAAAAAATCTTAGCCACAAACCTAACACCTGTACTTCTAAAAACCACAGACTCACCATTTGAATTACCTTTGCTGAAAAAACAGAGACGCCACAATCAACAAACTTAAGACAGCCTCACAAACGACACTGCAACTTATTTGAATCAGGATATGATCCGGGAAACCCGGGGGTCCTTCGAATGGATAAATATGGGAGGCCAAGGATCCACTAACTGCTTAGGGTTTGAGAAAACCCCAATTTAGAACTCATAAAACTACACTAATTTTTAGGGTTTTGGGGTTTTGGAGATGAACAACAAACACAACAAGAATTAAAATGGATATGGACAATTGTAAAGAGTAGTCACTCACCCAATTGAACTAAGATGTTCAATCACTTGCACAAGGACCTTCCACAAGCAAAGAGTCATGAAACACCCAAGAAATCTCACAAAGAGTGGAGGAAGAACACCCACTCACCAAGAAGAGAAATCACCAAGCAATTTCCACCCAAAGGATTAGCTTTCATTGAATAGGGTTTGAAAACCAACAATTACAAACTCTCCAAGTGAGAGGAATTTTCTTGAGTCTAATTCCTAAACATCATCAAAAGTCTTCTTTCTAATGGAGGGGAAACAATTATATATAAGGGAAGAGGGAAAACAAAATAAAAGGGATGAAAAATGAAAAAATTATCGCAGCAGTGGAATGACACGATCGTGCCATATGGGTGCACGATCGTGCAACTCAAAACAACCCACAAATGGCTGAAGCTCGAAAATGGCACGATCGTGCTATCAAACGGCACGATCGTGCTATCAAACGGCACGATCGTGCGGTGCCTTCTGGAAGAATGGCACGATCGTGCAGTTTGACGGCACGATCGTGCTGATGACAGTCTTTTCCTACTGACTTCAAACGTGTATAACTCTCTCGTTTTAACTCTGATTTAGGCTTATAATATATCGATGGAAAGCTCTCGGTGTGTACTATAAGCTCGCCGAATTTCAGATCAATCGGAATTGTATTGAAGGAGTTATGATTGAAAGATTGAAAATATGTATTGTTCTCATGTTCAATTTAGCCCACTTTCTTCATTTTTCTTCAACTTTACTCCTCCAACTTGGCCTTGACTCCCTCTTAGCTTCTTCCTAACTTTTCTAAACGGCCAATTTAAGACCCAAAAAGTGATCGAACTCGGTTTGGGAAAAGTGAGCCCGACCCCTCCGTTGTTATTATCTCCGATGTGAGAGACCCCTAGGAATTATGGATCAGACTCCCCTTGTTGAAGAAGAGTTGTCCTCAACTCTTGGGGGATCGCATACCCGTGTAGACCCAAAAGCACGTACTCCAACAGTCGAAGTAGAGTGACGCTCATCAACCCGTCCTTCCCAATAATGTAGCAATTCTGGCGGAAAGGAGGGGCCAAGTCAACATCACGAAGGACTCGAACACGTCTAGCGCCCATCAACTTGTTGAAAGCAACAAGGAATTCGTCACATGAGAGTTCGGGGTCAAGGCTAATGGAAACAACCTTTCCTCGTTCAAACTCGATGTGGGAATTATGGAGCTCGAGGGATTGGTCAAGGACGTGTCCTCATGCAACTCAACTCCATGGCGAGGCTCGGGAGTGATTGAGCATGGCTGAACACGTGGACACTCTATGCGGAGTTCGATAGGAGTTGTGGGTAAGGGTGAGGGACAAGGGAGGGAGGTTGGGAATAGTGTAGGTGTTCTTTCGACCATCGTGCATAGCATGTCGATCAAATTGCCATGGTCTACCAAGTAGTAAATGACAAGCATCCATGGGAACAACATCACAAAGAACACTATCCTCATAATTGCCAATGGTGAAAGAGACTAAGACTTGTTGAGTTACCTCGAAGTCGCCGCCATCTTTTAGCCCTTGCAAGCTATACGGATGGGGATGAGGCAAGACCGGCAATTGGAGTTTCTCAACCATGTAGGTAGAGGTCAAGTTGGTGCAGCTCCCTCCGTCGATGATGACCTTGGCTACCTTCTCGCCGATGGTGAATCGGGTTCGGAAGATATTCTCCCGTTGAGAGGTATCCCGGGAATCCTTGGTCATAATAAAGAATCGCCTAGGAATTGAACTCTCGCCTTCTTGCGCGCGAACCTGAACACTAGTCTTTGGAGCCTCCAGTGTGGCTACCTCACTTGCTTTGGAATTTCCAACCATCTTTGTAGGGCATTGGGCTTGGTAATGGCCATAAACCCGACACGTGAAGCATTTTCTACCCTTGAGCTTCCGAAGATATTTCGCACTTTCCTTATGAGCTCGGGAAGATGGTTTGGGTAGCTTGGAAGTTCGACTTCCCTTCCTAGAAGGCCATGAAGTAACCTTCTCCTCCATTCTTCTTCCTTGAGAACCACCATGTCGATAGTCATCAAAATACCTCGAATAGCCACTATGGTGAGTTCTAGGAGCCCAAGTTAAAATACCACGATCCCTTTTCGAGGACTCTAGTTGCGTAGGGATCGTAACATGAAGTATGTCATCCATTCGACGTTGCATTTCTCGAACATTTTCTTCAATACGTTGAAGAGTTTACTGGAAGGTTGGTTTGGGTTTGGGTTTGGGTTTGGGTTTGGGTTTGGGTTTGGGTTTGGGTTTAGGGAAAAAGGGGACATCATGTTTGTCCGAAGCATAGTACTTTGAGGCCATTGGTGGAGCTTGGTTTTCTTGTGGGGTGTATAATTTGAGCGGATGGAGGCTTGGGTTCTTTGTAGCTAGGAAATTTTGAGGGGGTTTTTGCGATGCTAGTTTTGTGGAGGAAAATGGGGTGAAACCGGCAAGGGGAATGCACCAAGAAGAACAAACCTAGATGGCCACACAACCATCACCAATAATATCCACCAACAAAACAACCACCAACACAACAAATCCTCACAATCATTTCATCGAACACCTTCCATGCACAATTTCCAACTTTCACCACAAAGCTCCAATAATACTTCCAACCATTCAATAACAATCAAGAACAACAATCACACCCAACAACAATGGATGATCATAGGGAATGGGGGTACCCAAATTGCTCAACATTATCAACAACACCAAGAACACCAAAAATCACCACCAAATATCAACAAGAACAATTCCGGGCACAAACAATAAATATCCAACAAACTATGAGTTCTATGCCTAGCTTTGATACCAAATGATCCAGGAAACCCGGGGTCCTTCGAATGGATAAATATGGGAGGCCAAGGATCCACTAACTGCTTAGGATTTGAGAAAACCACAATTTAGAACTCATAAAACTACACTAATTTTTAGGGTTTTGGGGTTTTGGAGATGAACAACAAACACAACAAGAATTAAAAGGGATATGGACAATTGTAAAGAGTAATCACTCACCCAATTGAACTAAGATGTTCAATCACTTGCACAAGGACCTTCCACAAGCAAACAGTCTTGAAACACCCAAGAAATCTCACAAAGAGTGGAGGAAGAACACCCACTCACCAAGAAGAGAAATCACCAAGCAATTTCAACCCAAAGGATTAGCTTTCATTGAATAGGGTTTGAAAACCCACAATTACAAACTTTCCAAGTGAGAGGAATTTTCTTGAGTCTAATTCCTAAACATCATCAAAAGTCTTCTTTCTAATGGAGGGGAAACAATTATATATAAAGGAAGGGGAAAACAAAATAAAAGGGATGAAAAATGAGAAAATTATCGCAGCAGTGGAATGGCACGGTCGTGCCATATGGGTGCACGATCGTGCAACTCAAAACAACCCACAAATGGCTGAAGCTCGAAAATGGCACGATCGTGCTATCAAACGGCACGATCGTGCGGTGCCTTCTGGAAGAATGGCACGATCGTGCAGTTTGACGGCACGATCGTGCTGATGGCAGTTTTTTCCTGCTGACTTCAAATGTGCATAACTCTCTCGTTTTAACTCTGATTTGGGCTTATAATATATCGATGGAAAGCTCTCGGTGTGTACTATAAGCTCGCCGAATTTCAGATCAATCGGAATTGTATTGAAGGAGTTATGATTGAAAGATTGAAAATATGTATTGTTCTCATGTCCAATTTAGCCCACTTTCTTCATTTTTCTTCAACTTTACTCCTCCAACTTGGCCTTGACTCCCTCTTAGCTTCTTCCTAACTTTTCTAAACGGCCAATTTAAGACCCAACAAGTGACCGAACTCGGTTTGGGAAAAGTGAGCCCGACCCCTCCGTTGTTATTATCTCCGATGTGAGAGACCCCTAGGAATTATGGATCAGGATACCACATAAACCAAACACAGAGACACAACTTCAAAAGCTTTCACTTTCAGTTGAAAGTGTCCAGGCTTTAGACCACTTCCTCTTCCTCTTTCTCCTTACACTTTTCTTGACTTTTTCCTTTTTCCTCATAGAAAGGTTTGTTCAAAAGATACTTCTTTGCATTGACATTTTTCTTAGCTCTCATAAAACCCGAGGCTTCACTAAAACTAATTGCCTTTTTAGCGATCCCTCGCTTTGATCACAGATTCATCATCCGAAGCAATAGATGTGATCTCATTCATAGAATCAATGTTGACATTCATAGTCTTGGTTTTCTGTGAGGAACCCATTAGAGAAACTTCAACATTAACTTGGGAGTTAATGTCAGACACAACTTCAACAGATTTCTCCAATCCAAAAGATGCTTTGTCTCCCAAAGTAGTTGTTGCCATAATGAGCAGATCATCATTGATAACAGGGACCATTGCTAGAGTCGACTCATTCTCACATTCCAATACATTCTCATTGATGATCAACTCATTCATTTTTCCATTTGGCTTGTAATTACTGCACTCTGACTGCTGATCTCCTTTCCCCTTTGGCCAGTTGGGAGACGATGGGATGTTCCACTGAGAATCACCATTGTTGACCTGAGGCACATTTGAGTTGTTAACTGGATGTAATTACTCAGAACAGCCCAGAGTTTCTGGTGGCTCTTGAACAACTCCAGTCATTAGCTCGACTTCAAGAAATGAGGAATTTTGAACAATTCCATTACTGTTTAGGAGAGCATCTTCGGTGTGAATAGAACTCTCTTTGCTTTCACTAAAAGAACCTGAGGATTTCGAGCCTTCTCGGATAGGTGACAATGATGGGGGAATAAGATGTGAACTAACCTCTCTAATGAAAATTCTGTATGAACAACTTTGAATGTCCAGAAGAAGTTCCCCATCGATTCTCTTGAACACATCAGTTTGGATTAGTGCCCTCATAACTTCAAACTAGTTAGACGAGGATATGGATCTAGCCAGCTTAAGTAGCTTGCGCCACGGCTGTGCACACTTCTGAAAATTGTCCCACAACCATCCATGAGGGGGAACTCCTATAATATCAATCCAGACTCTTCTCGAGTCTGCTGAATCGTACATAGACTATGGATGAATATCTATGAACCAGTAAGTGAGTTCCATTGGATTCGCTAGAGCTTCTTCCATGTCCTCTATTGTCGGAAACGTGAGTAGATATTTTACCCCACTTAGGGCTGAAATCTTTGAAAAGGGACCAAAATTATCCTTGATCAAATATGCTAAAGCATCAAGATCTCTGGGAGCATCTACTGTGCAAATGAGACTTCGTTGTAACCACTCCTTAAAATCTTCATTCACATCCCCGTTTACTCTGAAATAAGCCTCTTCTTTGGGATTATTGCGCGTAGCTTTCTGGATCCTAATATGCTCGTTTTCCTTTAGGCCTAACTTCTGATTTCCTGACCTACGCCCTCTTGCCCAGTCCACAATAATCTTGCAACCTCTAACCATCGATTGATTGAATCTGTTGATGCAATTACTGGCTTCCGATCTTCTTCTCACTTCAACAAAACCAAAATTTAAGACCGCATTTCTTCGGATAATAATGATAGATGA
The DNA here is from genome assembly GCA_029582165.1 of Portulaca oleracea. Classification (NCBI taxonomy): domain Eukaryota; kingdom Viridiplantae; phylum Streptophyta; class Magnoliopsida; order Caryophyllales; family Portulacaceae; genus Portulaca; species Portulaca oleracea. The sequence continues at coordinate 6,859,069 of CM055883.1, read as the reverse complement.
AATTACCTCTGTATATCTACTAAAAATCCCTTTGAGGCCAAACCTATCTAACTCCTTTGGCAGATTTCCTACAAAGAACATGGAAGAATGATGCTTGCTACTTCCTCTCTCCAGATCGCCGCTTCCTCTCCCATATTCACCCTCCCCGCTTTCTCTCTCCTCTCTTTCTCTCTCCTCTCTCATCTTTCAAGTCCAGTAATTTTTAATTAAATTACATTATTTCAGTATCCCTATCACAATTTCTAGTAATTTTTAATTTTATCTCTTCATATTGAATCATGTAGTGATAATCTTTTATCATTGAAATTGTTCCCTATCCTGAGCTCAAATATTTCTGGTGAGTTAAATCATTTCTATGCCATATAATTTTCAATTTTTGTCAGTTTTGTCACTAAATTTTTAAATTTATCAATTATGTCACGTAACTTTGAAAACTTAATAAAAATCTCACCTACCTTTTAAATTTGTCATGTAACTTTGAAAACTTCTCAAAAATGACACCTAATTTTGAGATATTGTCATGAACGCCACCCAATCAGATTTTGATTATAACAAGTAGAATTTATATTCATTTTATTTTTTTAATTTAGAATAGTTAGAAATAAAAGAAAAAAGGTCTTAATATATTAATCTAAATTCAACTAACACCTCCACCCCATCTCATAATTCTTTTTATTCCTCTTCAACACCACAAAATAAAATTATATTAATATATTAGGTTCTTTTTCTTCTATTTTTTACTATTTTAAATTTAAAAATAAATATAAACAAAATTTTACTTGTTATAATTGGTCAAAATCTCATTTAGTGTCATTTTGACAAATTTTTAAAGTTAGATAACATTTTTGATAAGTTTTCGGAGTGATGAGACATATTTGACAATTTAAAAATTTAGTGACAGATCAACAAAAATTGAAAATTATATGATATGGAAATGATTCGCCTCAATCGCTGGTCTAAAACCAAGCCTATTCTTATTAATACTCACTAAGCTTAAAATAATTGATAACAACCACTTCCAACCTTGTCATTCCCAACAAAAGATGAATCAAACCATAACATCCCAAAAAATAGTCCAAGAGAAACTTTATAAAGTAGTTTCCATAATTATTCAGCATATAATCTCATTCTTTTTCCTTCCCAAAACCGGATAGATTATCAGGGTTTTTTGCATTTTGGACCCCGAATTTTAGGGGTATTTATATTCTGAACCTTAGGTTTTCAACTTTAACTTTTTGGACCCTAAAGTTTGTAGGTTAAAAAAAAAGGACCCTTAGTTTTCTTTTTCTTCAGCTCACAAACTTTAAGGTCCTTTTTTATTCAGCCTACAAACTTTAGGGTCTAAAAAGTTAATGTTGATAATCAGGGGTTCAAAATATAAATACTCCTAAAGTTCGGGGTCCAGAATATAAATTTCCAGATATCATAACTCACGTTTCCGACATCTAAGGGAGGCCGGCATACTATGCCCTTACACAAAACTCAAAGAATACCCTAGAGCTCCTATTTTTATCACACAACCTAACTAGTAACTACAACCATAAGAGGCTCAAACAGAACAAGAACGACCAACTATCCAGATATACACTATCTGGTCAAATAGCCATACCTCAATCAATACAAAACGATCTGAAATGCGAAATTCCCGTTAAAGTAAACACCTTAGGCTACTTACTGTCCAAAATTTTCACTTTAATTCCATTCCTATGATTTTTAATGAATTTCCAAAGTTACTCCTAAATTTGTTTTCCCTAAAATTCTAATACTCAGTTATAACCTTAAAATGTTAGAGTTGATGTTGGTGATGGCTAAATCTGTATTAGCATAGGTTAAATTTGTATATTTATTTTTATTTCATTGTTTTGTTTTTCTTTCCTGCTTCTTTTTCTTTTCTTTCTTTTCTTTCGTTTTCTTGGGTTGAGTAGTTTTGTTTGGGCTTATTTAAGTCGGCCCAGCTCCTCCTCCCTGTTGTACAGTTCCAGTTTTCATTTTCCCTCCTAATCAAGAATTCAATTTCCTGCCATTCTCTTCTTTATCTCCAAGCTTCATTTTCAATCGAAGCTTTACATGGTATCAGAGCCTATTCAGGCTGAGATCTTCTTCCTCCCCATCTGCCATGTCTGAAAAATCTAAGGCCTTCGTCCCGGATCCTTGTGATCCCCTTTTCATCCATCCGTCCGACCAGCCAGGAATGTCCTTGGTGGCCGAAGCTTTCACAGGGGAGGATTTCGACACTTGGAAGAGATCGGCCTCAGTTGCCCTTTCTGCGAAAAACAAAGTCGCCTTTGTAGATGGGACGCTATCAATGCCAAGTTCAGACGATCCTCGGCTCCCTTACTGGAAAAGGGGAAATGACATGGTGTTGTGGTGAATTCTCAACTCTTTGCAGAAGAATATCCGGGATAGCGTTCTTTACTCCACAAATGCACAGGATTTGTGGAAAGAATTGATTGAAAGATTTGGCCAACAAATAAAGCAAAACTGTATTCGATTCAACAAAAGGTCTCAAGGTTGTCTCAGGATTCCATGGATATTTGGACTTATTACACAATGGCAAAGAAATTATGGGAAGAGATGGGAGCTGTCACCAATTTCCCCTCCTGTGAGTGTGGAAAATGTGTTTGCAAGCCTCAAATCAACAGGAGATTTGAAATACACTTTGAAGAGCAGAAGCTCCTGCAATTTTTGATGGGATTGAATGATAGTTACACGAACGTGAGAGGAAGCATCCTCATGATGACCACTCTTCCAACAATGAGTCAAGTTTATGCAATATTATCCCAGGAGGAGAAACAAAGACAAGTAAGAGATCATATCAGCCCTCAAACTGAATCTGCTTCTTTTTATGCAAACAAGAATCCACAAAGAAACCAGAGCTCCACTGAAAGAGGTCAAGAAATCCAACATATTTTGTGACCACTGCAAGAAACATGGCCACACAATTGACAAATGCTACAAGATCTACGGGTACCCTCCCAAGAACCAGAATAGGTTTCAAAACAGACCTCCCAACAAACAGAATAGGAGACAAGCAAATGCAGCCTGGCAAGAAGAAGATAAGGCTACACCAAAGGTGAATGAGCCCACGTCTTCATCATCCTTCAATTTGAACAAAGATCAGACAAAGCATCTTCTCCAGCAGCTGCTACAAACTCTCGCTAATGAGACGACTTCTTCTAATCATGGGACAGAAACTGAGACTGTGTCAGGTAATGATCAAAAGCTCCTTACTAAGCATATGTCAAATGTGGTAGCATGTTTTGTTAATTTAAACCAAAATGACTGGATATTGGATTCCGGAGCAACTGACCATATGTGTGGGAATGAAAATGTTATGCACTCTATGAAAAGCTTAAAACAACCTGTGAATGTGACTTTACCTGATGGAAGTCTGATTGAAGTTAAGCAAAGTGGAAGGGTCACTTTAGCCAATAATATTGTGCTGAATGATGTGTTGTATGTTCCTCATTTTAAATTTAATTTGATATCAATCAAGAGCTTATGCAAGCAACTGCACTGCAGTATCAATTTTGGTGAAGAAAGTTGTGTTATGCAGGCCCCCATATTGAAGAAGCCAATGAACCTTGGTAGGGAAACAGAAGGCCTATATTTCTTGGATAGGAGACATGTTCAAGATCCTTCTAAAACCAAGAATGGTTCTGTCAATGAGCATATTGTTGCTACTGTTAAGGGAAACTTTTGGCATGAGAGATTAGGACACATATCAAATGCTAGGATGAAACTTTTGCCTGTTTTTAATTCTAGCAATAATCAAGATTCTTGTGCTAATAATTGTGATATTTGTCATAAAGCCAAACAGAAGTGTTTGCCCTTTAATACTAGCACTATTTCTACTAGCAAATGCTTTAAGTTAATACACGTCGATACTTGGGGCCCCTTTCACACAACTACCCATCTAGGACACAAATATTTCCTCACCATTGTTGATGATTTCACTAGATGTACTTGGACATATCTTATGACTACGAAGCATGAGGCATTTTACTCCTTGCAGTCTTTTATATCTATGGTGAAAAACCAATTTGATGTGAATGTTAAGAGGGTTAGATCAGACAATGCCCTAGAAATAGGGAAAAGTAACCAAGCAATTGATTACTTTGCAAAGAAAGGCATTTTGCATGAAACTAGCTGCACTAAAAAACCCCAACAAAATGGAGTCGTTGAGAGGAAACACAGACACTTATTAGAAGTTGCAAGGACCCTTATGTTTCAGTCCAAATTACCTTTGAATTTCTGGGGTGAAAGCATATTAACAGCAACTTATATAATAAACAGAATACCCACTCCTATATTAGGGAATAAAACACCATTTGAAAAATTATTTGGAAAGAAACCTTCTTATGATCACTTGAAAGTTTTTGGGTATCAATGTTATGTGAGCACGCTCAAACATGGAAGAGATAAGTTCCAAACAAGAGCAGAAGAATGTGTTTTTGTTGGGTATCCTCAAGGTAAGAAAGCTTATAAATTGTACTCCTTAGAGACAAATAGATTTGTAATATCCAGGGATGTTATCTTCCATGAATCAGTCTTTCCTTACAGCAAAGAACATCCTATTGAATAGCAGTCTAGTGCTAATCAGAATGTGTTTGACCATTACATTTCTGATAATCTTGATAACTCAGAAGCTCCCAACAACATCAGTCCTCAACAGGAAATTGTTGAAGAACCAGCTCATGACACTGACATCACTGCCCAACCTCTCAGGAGGTCTGAAAGAAACCATAAGGCCCCTAGCTATCTGGATGATTACGAGACTTGTTTATCTTGTGTTACTAACCTTCATTACACACCCAGATCTTTTTCTTGTTGTGGTGCTTCTAACAGCAATGCAGGTCTAAGAAATTACTTGGACACACATGAGCCAAACTCCTACATGGAAGCTAGCAAACATCCAGGTTGGACTGAAGCTATGAAGCTTGAACTAGAGGCCTTAGATGACAACAAGACTTGGGAAATGGTCACACTTCCAAAGGGTAGAAAGGCTGTTGACAGCAAGTGGGTTTACAAGGTGAAGCATAAAGCTGATGGCAGTGTAGAAAGACTAAAAGCCAGATTGGTTGTTAGAGGGTTTACACAAAGAGCAGGGGTTGATTAAAATGAAACATTCTCACTAGTTGTGAGAATGACAATGATTAGAACCATGATTTCTGTTGCTGTGGGAAGAGGTTGGAACCTTTTCCAGTTGGACATAAATAATGCATTTCTTCATGGAGACCTCCATGAAGAAATTTACATGAAAGTTCCAGATGGAGTTCATAGTGTCGATCCTAATACAATTTGTAGACTCAAGAAGTCTCTATATGGTTTGAAGCAGGCTTCAAGACAGTGGTATGCAAAGCTTACTGAGGTTTTATATAAAAGGGGATATAGACATTCAGACAATGATTACTCATTGTTCTATAGAAGATCAAAAGGGAAATCAGTGTATCTTGCTGTCTATGTGGACGACGTACTTGTTACCGGTGATGATGTTGAGGAAGTAGAGTCCCTAAAATTGCATCTCAATAAAGTCTTTAGAATCAAAGATCTGGGAGTTGCTAAGTTTTTTTCTTGGGATGGAAATTACTGAATTCCCAGAAGGTCTGGTCCTATCTCAGAAGAAATTTACACGAGAGCTCCTCCACGAGTTTGGCACAGAGAACATGAAAACTTATGTTTCTCCTATGGACATTAATGTTAGACTATCCCCTGACTCAGGTACTCTCTTGCCTGATCCTTTTTCCTACAGAAAACTTATAGGAAAATTGAATTTTCTGGTCAACACAAGGCTAGATATAGCCTTTGCTGTTCAACATTTGAGCCAATATCTAAAGGCTCCCACAGACCTTCACTGGAAAGCAGCAGTTCATGTTCTAAGGTACCTGAAGGGAAATCCAGACCTGGGAGTGGCAGTTTACAAAGAAAATGGTTTCTCTTTACAAGGTTTTAGTGATTCTGATTGGGGTGCATGTAAACATAGTAGAAGGTCCATAAGTGCTTTTGTTATTTTCCTTGGTAACAGATTGATTTCCTGGACATCAAAGAAACAGCAAGTTGTTTCTTTATCTTCAGCAGAGGCAGAATACAGGAGTTTGAGACGTTTAGTAGCTGAGTTATCTTGGTAGAGCAGGTTACTATCTGAATTCCAGGTTGATTATATCACGCCTATTCCTGTCAAAAGTGACAGCCAAGCAGCCATCTATATAGCTCGCAAACCAGTGTATCATGAAAGGACTAAACACATTGAGATTGACTGCCATTTTGTTAGAGAGAAGTTGGCCGAAGGATTGATCACACTTACACATGTTCCTACATAATCCCAACTTGCTGATATCATGACTAAAGCTCTTCCTGGAAACAAGCATCACCACAATCTGAGCAAATTGGGTTGTTGACCACTCTCCAATTTGAGGGGGGGGGGTGTTAGAGTTGATGTTGGTGATGGCTAAATCTGTATTAGCATAGGTTAAATTTGTATTTTTATTTTTGTTTCTCTGTTTTGTTTTTCTTTCCCGCTTCTTTTTCTTTTCTTTCTTTTCTTTCGTTTTCTTGGGCTGAGTAGTTTTGTTTGGGCTTATTTAAGTCGGCCCAGCTCCTCCTCCCTATTGTACAGTTCCAGTTTTCATTTTCCCTCCTAATCAAGAATTCAATTTTCTGCCATTCTCTTCTTTATCTCCAAGCTTCATTTTCAATCGAAGCTTTACATAAAACAGCTAAATTAATACCAAATTTCCCATCTTTCATTACCACTTCACTAACAACCCTAATCCCAAGTCAATACTCGTACAACCTAACTTAACAATGCCAACCAACTTAATTAGAACTCTGGTAAGATAAAGAACATGACTATATATACAAGCAAAGATAAAATCGAACTTAGAAAAGACAGCCCAGCTTAAGCTTAGAACACTAAATACAAAATTCAAGAGTAACAATTTGACTTAATAAAGCATAAAATCAGTACCATTATATATGAAAATATTAATCAAAACTAGAAGAATTTGATTTGATAAAAGAGGAAAAGAATACATGATAATTAGGGTTAGGGTTTGGGAACCCTAGCTAACCTGTATCAACTTACAAGAACTCATACTTGATGAGTACTGAAAAACAATAAAACTACGTTGGCCAAACGTAACTTTTGCTACAGTGAACCTAAATTTAAAGGGTACGTACTTGTAAGCAGGTTTATGGTAAACTCACTTTACCCATACAAAAAAAAAAAAAAACGACTTTCACTTGGCACAAATTCTTAACTGTTTGTGATTTTTATTATGATTTTGAATGTTTCTTAGAGCACCCATATTTACTGTAATGTCTCCAGTGCAGCCTAAGTTGATTTTGGCACCAAAGCAAACTATGTACAGTGAACCTAAAATTTGTCATTCTTCTTCAATTAATACAGACCCACAGGCCCCAGGACACCATATCCATTTTTAATGGTTGTACAGTGGCTCCTTATATGAGACTCCTGCTCAAATAGACATAAACACCTAAGGTTTATAGTTTACTTCTTGCTGCTTTTTTACATACCTGTTTACTTTGACCTTTGTTTGATCAATGTGTACCTGAGTTGAAATTAAAAGAACCAAGTCTTACTCAATTACACCAAACCCATCTGACATCATCCGGGTTTTTTGCTTTTTGGACCCTGTATTTTGGGGTATTTACAATCTGGACCCCCATATTTCAAAGTTTACAATTTGGACCCTATACTTTGTTTCCGGCAACAATTTGGACATAATTAGAGAGGTCCGGCCAAAAGAGGCCCTTATTGTAGTTTGATTGATTTTTCCTTCCAAAGTTGCCCCTTAATTATTTCTGAACTTCCAAATTTACCCTTCATTTATTCGGTTTTCTAGGAGTTTGAAGTTGAATAGTCACTAAGGGTGGGATATGCGTATGGGTTGTGAAATTGAAGTATTCAGTAAAGTCAATTTCAAAGGAAATTCAAAATAAATGAATAAATGAAATAAGGGTAAATCGGTCAGTTTATGCAAGATTTTGGTCTTCACCGGAGTCAAACTTAACTTTGGGCTAAATTTTTTGGGTTCATATTGTATAGGGTCCAAATTGTAAACTTTGAAACATGAGGGTCCAGATTGTAAATACCCCCAAAATACAGGGTCCAAAAAGCAAAAAACCCTTTTATCCTCTCTGAACTCAGCTCAATTGACCTGTTTATTCAACTCTTTTAACTACAACCCCTTTTCATAATTTCTTTACATATATAGTAAGAAGATACCAGAAGTCGCAATAATTTCAATACAAAATTAGTGCTTCATGCTTGACCTAGCTACAATTTGCCTTGAAATTTTGTAGTGTGCATTAACTAATTAATGTCCTGCTCTTGATGTATATATAGGTGGGAATTACCCTGAAGACAACAACGATTGATCGTTGATTCTACGTCACAAAAATCATTATTATTATTATACATATGCACCCTATTTTAGGAGTATTTATATTCTAAACCCTTGGTTTCAACTTTAACATTTTGGACCCTAAAGTTTGTAGGTTGAATTAAAGTTTGTGGACTGAAGAAAAAGGCCCCTGCCTCATTTTTTATTTTCCTCCCATATTTGAATTTATCTCCCGATTGACGTCAAACTTTAGGACTATGGTTAAAACTAATATTGAACTTATAATACACTTCTCTTATTCGTGTCGAGGCTACTTAGACCCCTGAGTACATGGTTTTAAGTAACTCCAACATGAATAAAAGAGGTTTATTATAACTTTAATATCGGTTTTAACCTTAGTCTTGAAGTTTGATGCCAATCGGGAGAGAAATTCAAACATGGAAAGAAAAAGAAAAATGGGAAACGAGCTTTTTTTTCACCTCACAAACTTTAGGGTCTTTTTTTTTCAGCCTACAAACTTTAGGGTCCAAAAAGTTAAAGTTGAAAACTAAGGGTTCAAAATGTAAATACCCCTAAAATTCGGGGTCTAAAATGCAAAAAACCCCCTGTATATATATGTCCATCAATAGGAAGACATAATTGGGCATATATTTTTATCTTCAAACTATTTATAAATCTCTACAGTTCAAGAATATTTAGAATCACTTATAGATTATTGCATGGGCTGTTGCTACTAGTATACACAAAAAAAAAAAAAAAAAAATTGAACCCTAGTAGTAGAAAAACATAAGAAAACTTCAATATCAGTTTGAAGTTGTCTTAAACTTAATACCACTAAAATAAATTCTGAAGTTATATCTTTATGAACTGTATGAAGACGAGGATGGAAATTGCGATAGAAAATTTGAAGTTTTCAATTAATTCCTTTCATATTTGGGTGATCTTATAGGAATAGAATTTGAAATCATTAGGACTCTTCATCTGTCCCAAACAAAAGAAATTGGAAATTAGAAATAAGAATTATCATTCTTGCGGTTTTTGAAATGTATCACTAAAAATTGACACTAATAGTGACAACAAAAAAAAAATGACAATTTATTTGTCAAGGATTATTAATGTTTCCTGTTATATTTCGTGTTTCTGCTAGCTGGAAATTTTTTCAGTCATACTAGAAACGAAAAATACATATCCTTCATTGACACTTATTTCAAGCATAATTCCAATGTAAACTTATGACAATCACACTTTTAGTATGAACACAATAATTTTAACTAAGCATTATTGAAAAATCAAACAAATTCTAAATTAAACAATTTCACAAGATAAAAATATTGAAAAAAACCTGAAAATGGTAGAACTTATATCAATAAATATTATATATTTTTTACAATTTTTAAACAAAATACTAACACTCAAAATAATCATATCTACATACAGGACACCTACAATCCCTACCGGTTAACCATCTATGACTACACTCAGAATGAAAAGAATGATTACATTTGGGAAGAGTACAAACCTCTTCCCCAGCTACGAACTCTCCTAAACATATTAGACACTCACTACTACTAATTGCCGTAGCTGTTTCTAACGAATAAACAGCTACGGAAAAGGTTCTATATATCTGCTCCCTTAATTTACGGGGAGTCGATAAGCTCCTAAGATACCAAAATATTAAAATACCAATTACAAAAAGTATTAAAACTACCCCTATTGCAATTGCCACAGGGAGTAGCACTGTGTTATTGTGAGATTTATCCCTACCATACGAGTGGAGACGAGTGTCTTCTTGGCCACCAAGCATAGCTAATGGCATCGCCAAAATCAACATTGTACTGTGTGATTCATATTTAAAAAGAAAAGAATATAAGTTACTAAAATAAAACCAAAAGTCACTAAAATTCACCTTGCTATCATATAAATGCAAACAAGTATAAATTACAGGTCAACTTTCAATTTGTTCAATAATAAAAGTACGTACATGTTATAAAATATAAATACAAAATACTAAAAATTTAATTTTATCAATCATGAAAGATTCGATATGAAGAAATAAAATTAAAAGTTACTACAAATTAGGATACCAATTAATTACTGAAAATGATGTAATGTAAAAATTACAAAACTTATTACAACCAACACTATTATAATTAATTAGCTCTCAAGGCTCAAAAACCCCCTGAGGCTTCACCCCTCTCTTTTGCCAAATGAACAAATACGAAATAGCTAGTAAATTATCATGCTAATCAATCAAGAAAATCTAAAATTCTCGCAACTCTGTATCGTTTTAATTTCAAACACGATCAATTATATGTTGATTTTCAATTATCTAAGTGATAAAAGTACATTTATTTTGAAGTGATTTAAGCTAAATGAGTGCATAAAATAAGAACGTACCTCATGATTATTATAAAAAAACTTGACATTTACCAACTCTCTCTCTCTCTCTCTCTCTCTCTCTCTCTCTCTCTCTCTCTCTCTCTCTAATAGCACTATGAGAAAACTAAGAATTTCTTTAAGAGGAAGTTGATGAAAACGTGGAAAAAGCTTGATTGCAGAGGATGAATAAGAAGCAAAGGTGTTGATAATATATATAGAAATGCGTTTGGGTAATGCTTCTGCCTACTGAAAACGCAAGGCCTATGCTTATGTGTTTGGTGGTTGAATGCATTGATCATCAACGCTTATGTGTTTGCAATTTGCATACTTCCCATTTTTGTTTACTTTAGTTTTTGTGGGTGTATTGTATGAGTGAATGGGACATTTTTTCGTCAATATATATTTTCACTGGTTCATTTGAGCTTCAAGTACTTATCTTATAGTAGGAAGTAGATAATGGTGATTCTTATGTTAGGAAATTTGATTTTGAGGAAATTATTTTTTAAAAAAATTATCAGTGGACTCAATTTATATCATATGCTTTAAGTGGAGTAACTGCCATGTTCTAAGCTTACAAGCAAGATATATACTGTCATTTGTAATTTGCACATTTGATTTGAATTTGTTGCTTTCCAGCACAGGATTTGATTGAAGTTTATCAACAAGATCGACCTGTGTTACTAAGGATGGAAAATATTCTGCTTAATGTGATGGAGATTAAAATACAAGTGAAGGGTGTGTGGTGCAGTAAAAATACTAGGTAGGAATAGAAACAACCGCCTATGATATATAGCATTAAGGTTTAAGAGGATTTTGTGGTTGGATGATGAATTATTGAATATAGTATCCATAATATCAACCTTTATTGAAGCTTTCAACCCTTAAAAATAACAGTACCAGTGGTAAAGATCATCCAATTTTTGACATAAATATGAAACTTTTTGAGATAAATATGAAACTAGTGCACCTAATTAATATTTCATTATTTGGAATGTTTTCTTTGGGCTGGGTTATATTTGAGTTTGCGTTAGATTAAAGATCATTCAGTAAATAATTATTCTGGGTTCAAGCTCAAGTTATCAATCATGTGGCTAATAATTGAGATGATGCCAATTTAATCGCTTCTCCAAATTTTTCATTTCTATTTCACCAATTTTAATGTTTAAACTTTAGTTTCATAATCAACTACTCCCCCTGTCCCTTTTTTAGTGTTAAATCATTCAATTCCATGCGAAGAAATCGAGAGAAAAGCTGTAGGAAATCAGTGAGTGATTTCTGAGTATATAAGTAATTCATATTGGTGAGTATGTAATTAGTGAGTGATTGTAATCGAGGACCTCTAATAGATTGCATCTGCCAAGATCCTTTAAGACCTCGGGACATGGTGGCACGGTCTTGCGGGCATCTAACATGATCGTTCACCTAGCTTGCTCAGAAAATCCCAAGGCCTTCGACGTTGGCATGATTGTGCGCCCCTATGGCACGATTGTGTGTTCTGTTGCACTTCCTATTCTCTTTCTCTTGATACCCAAGCTTGAACCTGACACCCTAACACTTAAACAAATAAAAAGTTTATGTCACCCCCATTTATTATCTTCGATATGGGTCACTACTCACTACTCAAGGGCCTCCTTACTAAGAGAAAGGAGCATCGAGCTTGACGACGGTGCACCTTGTTGGAGGAAAGGGAGTGAACGGTATATAAAACAATGGAAACTCGCTTGAATAACGCTAAGAGTTGTGGCCTTTTCCTTAAGAACTATTTACTATACCGTAAATGTTCAAAGGGATAAAACTTAGCACTTGTAACACTCAAGAAATAGATTCTCACTTGAATCACTCTAGTATAGCTGTAGTCTAGACAAGAGTGAGGTTGTGATTAGCTTAGAATGGTGTGTCTCAAATAGCCTAGGATGTCTCCTATTTATAGGAGATTACCACCCACTTTAGGATACCCTAGTCAAAGGGTAATCAAGAGCCTTAATGATGAGATTATGTCCCTAATATGTTCTTGACCAAGTCAAGTCATATAGTTGTTGCAATCTCAGCATAATCGTGCTTAATGACGATATCAAACACTAATTACACAAAATCATATAGCCGTTAGCAATTAATACAATCCTGGCCTTCAACACGACCCGTGTTGAATCAACACGGTCCGTGTTGGCTCAACACGACCCGTGTTGAGTGCAGGATTTGTTTCCTTGCTCTCTAGAAGACAACACGACCCGTGTTACTTCCTGTTTCACCCGTGTTGATCATATTCTTATTGTTTCACTTATATATGATCCTTATACTTGATATACTTTATTCTTTAGGCTATATAATTGTCTTATACTCTTGAAATATATCCAACACACCTGGACCCGAAGCGAATTGTACCTACAAGCCCTTAACCTTCGAAGCCCTCCTTGCTTGGCTGAGCAAGGTGGAGAAGGGAACCGAGACCTCTCCAAGATGGGAAAAGAAAGGGAGGGAGTGCTATAGTTTATCAAACAATATGTTCTTTACTTTTATCAAACAATATTAATTACTACTTACAGTGCGAACTTTATCAAACTATTCTCTGAAAAGGAAAAAACGATTATAAAATATGTTCTTTCTTTTAGAAGAACTTTGACTGTAAGTTAGTGTTATGGGTTTTTAATTAATATTTTGGCAGTGTAATATCTCCTTTTAAGGAAGGGAGTGTTATAGTTTCTCATGAATCTAAAGTGTCTTCTTCTATTCAAGAGACAAGTCATTCCATTTTTACAGTTTAGTTTCAACTTTTGCGGAGAGTGAAGATCTTAGATTCCTGCTATAACAAACAGTGACGAGTAATAATACAACTCATTATATGGCCACACCAAATTTAACCAAGTCAAAAGTTACGGCCTCATACGATGAAGAAAAAGAAAGGAACAGGTATAAATGGTTTTACATTTCATTATTATTGTCATAAACTCATTTTTGTAATGATAATTGGTGTATCAGTAAATACTATATATCATGGGCGACCACCATAAAAGATACTGTGCCCTAGCCAAAAAGTTCGGCCCTTGTCAACAGCACCGTAGATATTGTTGGTTGTGAACTCCTCAGTATCTTGAAGATCAGCTATGTGATGGTCTTTATCCACCACAAAAATATTAGCCCAATGTCCAATGACTCTCATATTCCAATCAGGTTTAGGGTAATGGCCGCTTCCCATAGGTGGAAGAGGTTCACCTGGTGGGCTATATGTTTCTCCACCAACTGCCACATACGATGCTGATTTTGCTAACCCCGTGAATATTTTTTGTGGCCAAAATCCGATTAGTTTCTTGTCTTTGCTTGTTGCAAACCACCAATTCCCGTCTTTGGGGTCCTATTTTACCATACATAAACAAATATCATGAGAGTTATTTGGAATATTTTTGAAATTTAATTTAAGAAATATGAGAAAAACCAAGTTTCATACCTGGAATATATATGTTACAATATAACGTACGTCTTTTCCTATGATAGAAGTAGGTGTAATTGCGATATCAACAGGTATGTCTTGATTAACACTAACAAATCCCGGGCACAAAATGTTGAAACAATGTGATTTTCCTGCCTGAAAATTAAAAGAAAATTAAATGACACAAGTTCATGCTTTTGTTAGCTATGCTCATATAAGATATAACTAGGGTTGCAATTGAACCGACCCAGTTTGAAGGTCGAGTTCGGCTCAGTCAAAACTCGGATTATTGAGCTCGGTTTGACCAAAAATTGGTTAGGATGTCCACCGAGTTAAGCCCGAGCCTAAAGGGGTTCAGCTTGAGCTTGGCTTAGTTAGACTCATTTAAGTATTTTAAGGAGGAAGTTAGATATGTATATGCTCTATGAATATTGGTAAATTATATAATAGTTTAAATATTTAAGATTTAATATTAGAGTATGAATTTGTTGTTTTTCTTTATTTTTTTGCTAATCTCCGTAAATCTCAAGCATTAATGTTTATACTTTGCTTGATTATACCTTTATTGTAAAAAAAAACTATTATTTTTCTAGTTAAATTTAATAAATATCTAAAAATTTATTTGATTTTTCATTTGAATTTGGGAAATTTTAGTTTAAAAAATGAAAAAAATCAAGTCGAGCTGAGCCAAACTAAGCCAAGCCAAGTTTTGAGCTGACCCCGAGCCTTGAATTTGAAAACATGGCGAACTTCGAACCAAGCTTTTTCTAATTGAGCCGAGCCAAGCCTAATGGGGCTCGGTTCTTTTACATCCCTAAATATAACCAAAAAAATCATATGCAAGGAAAATGTTTCTTGTGAAACAATAAATAAAAAAACAATGTCACAATGGAGAAGTAGGAAACCTAAAGTGATGATCTATGTCCCAATAAGACAGGTAATTAAGCAATCTCATTGTCTATATAGAACAATAAATGAACAAAAACCGAAGGAAGATAGTAACTTACATTGAAATATTGAAAAAGTCTTGTTTGATTGTCATGATTTAATGCTGGATTAACCTGAATTTTTATGCATAGAAAAGTATAATAATTTTAAAATCGGAAGTAAATCAACTTCAAAGTTTAATGGTGCAATTGTGATATCGGTTTTCGGGGATTGCGTTAATTTTTCATAAATTTCTTACCGTCCACCCAACTTGTATTCTATCATCACCGTTTTGAGCAATCGTTTCTCCTGATGTATATTGAGACGACCCGATTGGTAAATTGTAAATACTAGGTTCACCTCCTATTCCATTGTAAATCTTACTTGGATCAAATTTTGATTGGATAACTGTAAACAAAAAAAAATATTAATATTGATATCTAATTAAATTACTTTATATTTAACATACGAAGGAAGGCGAGGACTTCTGGGCCAGTGCTTTTGGTAACAAAGCAAATTAAATTGCATAATATATTCATGAAATTGTTTTCTACCATTAAAAAGTTTCGTTGTGAATTGTTTTTTTAATTAACATAGATTCATAAATTTGCTGAATTGGATACACAAAACATTAAATATTAAATTAAGCATTAAAAGTACTATATGATCATTGTTAGTGAACATAGAACACGAGCTTACATTTGTACCAGATTGTGGTTGAATACTTCTGGCCTTCTTTCTTGCACTATAATGTTTTGTAAACTCTATAGTTTTGAAGAACTGATCTTTGCTCATTCTTCTGATAGGAATTGTTCCTTTTGGACAACCTATACCTTTCAATTCTATAAATTGTGACACCTTATTCTCTGGAGAAGATATTGTTTTTTCCCTCTCAGGAATTATACTAGGCCTCATCTGTAAATTAAAAAATACATATTATTTTTGATTATGCATGCCATGTCATGACGAAAAATAATCAAGTACATCCATCAAAAGATAGATAAAAAAAATCACCAACCTTAGGATGAAAAGTGTGATTTTTCAGACAGGGATGATCGAATGCCAATTGTTTATAAAAGTCTACACAATCATATATATCTCCATGTGATGACTGTTGAAGAAAAAATTAGTTTTATACACGAATTTAACATTGCCCTAGAAAGTGTAATACATAATTTTGAAAATAAGAGTGATGATTTAAACGGAGGTACCTGTATTGTTTTTAGACTTGGTTTCTGAAGGAGTTGGTACTGCTTCTCCAACTCAAGTTTGGTTGACTGAGATAATTGGATATGGCCTTGACTTCCATGCTTGCATAGAAATGAGCAAAGAACAATAAAGCATGCCAATGTCTTAATATCCATCATAATCAACTAAAATTAACCTCAAGTAGTATATTAAAATTAAGATAAGAAAAACTTTATACATATAATATATATATATACACACAAAAAAAACAATATTGCAATAGTGTAACATACATTTACCTAGTTTCTTTTGATTTATGTTTCCATATATTTCTATAAACTTTCATAAACATATTACTAAAATAGAAACAAATCACAACAATTTCAGAAACATAAATTCATGCGATCTCCTTCCATATGGGGATAAAGTTATTAATTGAAATAAGGGTTTTTGATGTTAATATATTGAACTTTTGGGGTATTTGACAATAATGCACTGAACATTGACCTTGGATAATAATACACTGTACTTTGAGAGGTGTTGAACAATAATACACTCAGTATGATTTCGACAATGGCTAATTAACTTTGTGACAATATATTCTGTAGCAGGTGGAGGAGATGAATTAGTCCAAAAATATTTAAATTTATAATATGTCAGCTTATCTACGCATAAGCAGAGAGAATCAACTTCGATCATAGTAAATAAACATAAAATCACATTTGTTTAAACGTATTTCTGTTGGGAGATTGTTGTTGTAGTTGTATAAAATCACATTTGCTTGTGTAGATTAGTTGACATGCCATAAATTTAGATTTTATTTAACATATTCATCTTCTCGATCTGCCATGTAAGATCGTCACCAAGTCTGCCTCTGTCAAAATTGTTTCAGGTGCATTATTGTCCGACACCCCTCAAAGTTCAGTGTATTATTGTCCAAGGTAAAAGTTTAGTGCATTAGTGTCCAATACCCCAAAAGTTCAGTATATTAGCGTCCAAAAATCCTTGAAATAATGTACATTGTATATCATGCATTTGAGATCATATATTTTGAGAAGCGCGCGCATATATATATATATGCGCGCTTCTCAAAATATATATATATAGGGAAATTGGATTCTAATAATCCATACTTTTGCAAATTGGATGGCAATAATCCCTACTTTCAATTTGTATTCTGGTGGTCCAAAAAACAAAATTGTATTGTAGTGGAACATAATCTAGAGTATACCCTAAATATCATAGTTTTTGTGTTGCGTTTGATTCAAAACTTTGTATAACACTTTAACACGATTTTTAATGAATTTACAACATTTCTCCCAATTTTTTAAATTTTTTTTCTATTTTTTATGATTTTTTCAATTTTATTACTTTTAAAAAATCATAATAATTGCTCGGAATCTCAAAAAAATAATTTAAAAAATGTTTTAACAACTAAACTTCATTACGTATCTAGGGGCAGGAACAAAAAAATAAAAACAATATGGGGTAGGCATGAAAAAAATAAAAAGAATGTGGTGATAGATTTGGTACCACTACAATACAATTTTTTTTTTTTTTACCACTAGAACACAAATTGAAAGTAGGGATTATTGCCATCCAATTTACCTATATAAATATATATATATATATATATATATATATATATATATATATATATATATATATATATATAAATAGAATTGATCAAATAAACAATACGTGCTTAAAAATAAGCATGTGAGCATGAGAGATATTGGTCGTTGGATCATTAATCAAGGGATAAGATTAAATGGGGGGTTTAGCTTTTCTTTTATTTCATTGGAAAGCAAAAACTCAAGTGAGGCTTCTTTGGCCCTGTTCAGCAAAAAGAGCAGTTTGAGTAGCGGATAACTGTTGGGTTAGCGGATAGCTGTTGGATATTAGCGGACAACTGATAGCTGTTAATGTAACTATTTTGTAAAGAATGTGTTCGGTAAATTAGAGTATGGAATAACTGATAAATGTAAAATGACTAAAAAAGACATGACTGCTATTACTATAATTATTATTGTATTGTTATTTTTGTTAATTATTTTTATCATCATCATCTTCACTATTATTATTATTATTATTATTATTATTATTATTATTATTATATTGTTACTATTTTAGTGGTGGGGGGTGGTTACCTCATTCAGAATTGCTACAACTTACATGGACTTTGTGTTCTCAATTATAAAAAAAGAAAAGTCAAAGGATATATTTGGGAAAAAATTACACTAAACGCTCCCCCTCCAATACCTATTCTGTGCACCTGGAACATGTGCTCCAAGTTAGACGTGGCATGCACATATTAACAATTTAGAAAAAAAAGAATCGTCAATTACCTTCTTTCTTGTATATATAACCTCTACTGAGCCATTCACGTTCAACTTTTTTTCTTCCTCAACCTACAACTCTCTCTCTTTCTCTATCTAACTTGTGGTTTGGCATAATCATGTTCATCATCATCAACATCTTATCATCATCAACCTCATTAAAATCACGATGATCATCATCTTCTTCATCTGGCATAATCACGTTCATCATCATCATCATCTGGTTGAATCGCGTTCATCATCTTCATCACCATCAAGTGAACGTCTGAATTTTGCTTCGGAATCCCAACAATTGAAATGGGTAGCCGGATCATCATCATTTTCATCACCATCACGTTCATCGTTATCATCATCGTCGTCGTCATCATCGTGATGCAAAGGAAAACATATCAGATTTGTCCATTGGGAGCTTTCCCAAGTGAGATATAATTGTTCACTAATAGGTTTAGATTGTTCACTAGATATGTCGTAATTGTTCATCAGATAATGAATAGTTGTTCATCAGAAATGTTTCTATTGTTCACTATCTTATTGTTCACTATAGAGGTTTTCGTTGTTCACCATATTATCATTGTTCATCTTATACATTAATTATTCAATTTATCAGTGCTCCTCTTATATTTATAATGATAGTGAACAACATCAAATGAGTCAATGAACAATATTGATTGAGTCGGCGAACAACCACTTTATTGATTTCTAATGATAGTGAACAACATCAAATATCAGTGAAGAACATTGAATGAACTAGTGACAATATTCAATGAGTCATTGAACAACAACTTTATTGACTTCTAATAATAATGAACAACTTTGAACAAGTTCAATGAGCCATTGAACAACTTGTACAGTGTTTAATGAACAATTTAATTCAAATTAATGAACAACGAAATGGGAAACAATGACACTATTCTTAGCATATAAGAAATGTTCAGTGAACAATGCAATTTATGTATGTGAATAATGTATGGTGAACAATTAAGTTATACCCAATGAACAATCAGATTTTTCTAAACAAAATCATGCGTAATCAATGATCAAAACGCTGTCTGCTGATGATAATCGTTTGCAACTGCGTAGACTTACCACACCATGGTTGACTTGATAACTTCTATGTAACCGCCATTGGTAACCGCCATTTTTTTTGCTGAAATTATAAAAAAAAATTCCACGTGGCCGCCATGTCATCTCTTAGAGCACATGCTCCAGGAGCATACAATAATTTGCACTCCCCCTCCCCTTTGACGTTAGTCATACTAACGTCAACCAAAATCTTCACTAAACGTCATTAGTAGATACAAAACGCTATTTTACCGAACAGTTAAAATTTGATAAAATAACGTTTTGACTGGTCAAAACGCTAAACGCTAACCCAGACGCTGTTGACAAACAGAGCCTTAAAGGGAAGAAAAAAGACAATAAATGCTACCTAGAAATTGATCAACGTGAAATGCAATTTAGGAATTAATTAACTAGTTTGGGGAATTCTTGTTGTTCATTCTATTATAATTTGATGTCCAATATGTATGTAACTGGATGTCCGGTATGTATGTTGATGTCCAATTGGTATGTAATTTGATGTCCACTGGGTATGTATGTTGATGTCCCTGATGGAAATACTTGATGCTCCTTGTAATATTTGATACCCCGAATGAAAATACTTGATGTCCCCACAAAAAATATTTTATGTCAAGTATTTTCATTGTAATATATCAAGTATTTCCTTTGGGAACATCAAGAATTTTCATTGGAGACATCAAATATTACAAGGAACATCAAATATTTTCATTGGAGACATTACGTATTTTCATAGGGGGATATCAAAATATTATTAAGGACGTCAAGTATTTTTATTGGGGATATCAAGTATTTTTATTGGGGAAATGTCCACGAGAAAATTTTCCAATCCACCTTGAGAAAATTGTGGGACTCATTTCAAAATTTTGCTCCTTTCATTTTACAAACAAACATGGAAAATTTGGTCAACTTGAAAAAATTGGCACACTTTCCCAAAAAATAGTTGTAACTAGGGGTGGGCAACGGGTCGGGTAAGGGTCGACCCATTAACCATGTAGGATTGGGTCGGGTCAAGGTCGACCCTTTATTGTAATGGGTCGGGTCAGACCTTTTTAGTAAGATAAGGGTCGGCCCATGGGCGGACCTATTTGACTCTAAAATTAAAATTAAGTATATTTGTACAAAAATATAGTAATACTACTTATTATTTAATATGGAGTATTAATAATATAAATAAGGTTACCATTTAAAATAATGGGAAAAACTATTTATTTTGAATTATCGTTGGCTGACCCGGTCCGGTCGATTCACCGACCCTTTAACATTGTGAAACGGGACGACTTACTAACGACCCAACCCTTCATCGACCCAATCCTTATTTTTTAGGGCCCAACCCTCTTGACCCTATGAGGCCCGGCCTTGCTCAACCTTAATTATTACCAAACGCTTCCTAAAACATTATATTACAACTCTTGGTGCAACAGAGGAGCAGATTGGTTGCAACCACGCTGCCATGACATGACACCAAGGCAATGAGAAGATCAGCCTAACGAACATTAACAACCTAGCTAGGGCAGGTTCAAAAAAGGGCCTACATACAAAAAATTTCATGGAATGAAATTATTAATTGATGAATTTTATATAATAACTTTCAATATTTATTCAAGTAACCAATTACCAAAACATTCAATTGAAAACCATAACTTGTGAAAAATCCAATACAATTGGGATTATTAGAGGAATTAATATGAATGTACTTAATGGCTAAATAAAGTCTAATTGACACTCTCATACATGAATTACATTTTATCAATTTGTTATTATAGGCCACCTAGTATGTTTTATCAATTCTGCTGCTATCTTCTTCTTCTTCCTCCTCCTCTTACATTGAACCCTCTTACACTAAAAAAAACCTCAACCGATTTTTACATTGAAAAAAAAAAACCGCACACATGACATACCTAGTCATCATTTTAGGCCCCATGTTTAATTACAAATAACGACCTATAATCCTGCTCAAACCTCATGGTCATTTTGCTTGCTTCATGGGCTGTCCTTCATGGTCAATAACCCTAAAAATTAATATGAGAAGGGGAGTAAATAAACAAAGTGGTTTTGGTGAAGCTAAGCTTTGGGGCCTTCCGAATTTCTACCGGAGCCCGTGGGATATGGCATCTTCTTAGCACATGTGCGCCCCCACCAGATTCGCAAAGTCCACATGATCAAATATCAACAATATAGAGTGGTCTTTGTGGGCTTTACAATGGGCCCAAGGCCTATATTTACCCATGCCACTTTACATGACTGTATTCGATATTTTTTCATCAACCCATATGATCGGTCCGTCCATTCATCTTTCCACCATCATAAGGTTGTTAACCATGTTGGGCACACCGGACCTTTAGTATTAGTTCAAGTCACTGAGCTCTTGGATAGTTGAATGGGATAATTTTTGGGTTATTGACCATGAAAGATGGCCCAAAATATAAATTGATCATGGAGTATAAGGATCATGAGGTCCTAATTTACGAGAAAGAAGAAGATCCAGCAGTGCTGACATGACATGTCAAATGAATAATCAATTATTTTTTTTGGTTTTAATTGTTTTATCCATCCCTCTTTGATTCACACATAGGATATTTACAAGGTAAACCATTGTTTGCCTTTGAGATATCTATGGATAATTGGATATGTACAAATACGAACCATGGTTCACTTTTGAAGACACCCAAAAAACACCCTTCTGCTCACTCTGTCTCTCCAAACCTCCAACCCCTCCCTAACCACCACTAGCACCACCACCGAACCTCCACCTTTCCGGTAACAAGTCTAAGGTAGAATCATCCACATCCGTTTATGGAATTGGCATGTTGTGAGGAATGGCAAAAAATGATAAATATGGAATATCAATTAATAGAAGTGAATTTGCACACGTTGAAGAAGGAAGCAAACAATAAAAGAAACAAGGTAAAAAATTAAGTGAAGTAAAAGTACCAATGCATCTTTAGGTTTTCCACCGCCAATCCAATTCTGAAGCTGGTCATAAAAGTGAATGTCCCAAAAAAGTGGAGCGGGAGAAGAGGAAGAAGGGCATCGGACATTGAAGTGAGCGAAGGTGTCACTGTAAGCTTGACCATGCAAATGCTCTGGTTCTAACTTCTCAGATGACTCCTTCGCAGTCGAAAATGAGAGCTTGGAAAGCAGCGGAAACAACAAGCATTGTCCGCTTGGAGGTGGAGAATCGAAGAGGTGATGCTAGGGAATGAGAGAAAGGGAGTATGAGGGTGGGCGTTAGGGGTTCCAAGAGAAAGAGAGTGTGTGAGCAGAGGGATGTCTTTTCCGGATGTCTCCGAAGGTCAACCATGGTTCATCTTTTTACATATCCATAAATATCTTCAAAGATGAACCATGGTTCGCTTTGTAGATATCCTATGCATGAATAAAAAAGAGAGGGATAGAGAAATTGAAACAAAAAAAAATTGATTGTCCACTTGGTATACCACGTCAGCACTGCTGGGTCCCTTCTCTCTCATAAATTAGGACCTCATGGTCCTCATGTCCCCTATAATCAATTTACATTTTGGGCCATCCTTCATAGTCAACACCAGCCCCTAAAATTCTTAGGGTTATTGACCTCAATGAAAGATCCTCGAAGCAAATTGAGTAATTGAACATAAAGTTTCAATTAAGCAGATTATTAGGTTCCAATTTATGAGAAATACAATATCTATTTTATTTATTTTTATCTAGATAGATATAACCATGGAGGCACCAAGTATTAAACTATTCTTCTTCTTCTTCAACATACAAAACAAATACATATGAATATTTCTTACAAATTGGAACCTCATAGTCTTGCTTGGAACTTTATGGTCCATTTGCGGTTATTGGCCCCCAAGGGATGTCCCATATAGCAAATGGACTATAAAGTTCTAAGCAAGACTATGAGATTCAATTAGTAAGGAATATCCATTTTAATTTTTTTATGTATTTGTTTTGTATTCTACGTGGTTTCGAGACAAGTATCATACTTAATTAGTGTATCCAACAAAAATCTAAAAAAATTGATATTTCTTACGAATCGGAACCTTATGATCTTATTTAAAATTTTATAATATATTTGCTTCATGGGTCATCTCTTGGAGTCAATAACTCAATTTTTCTTTAGTGTACGTATCCATCCAAATGAATTTATAGCCAGGGAAAATTATGAAGCGCATCTGCTTTTTTCGATCAATAGGGCCTACTACCCATTTATTTATTAGATGCTTGCACAGTGCCAAGAAGCACACCAATGCCAAGCCATTGCAGTCCAATACATAGCTAATTCACGGCCCAAAAGGGGTAACCGTGCAAAGTTGACGGGGATTAAACCATGAAAGCAAACATATCAAATACACCTATCAAATACAGAAGACACATATCCTCTCAATACCAAATTTGCTAAGAATCATTAAATCTCAAATCCCTTTGTAACTTCCAAAATTGTGCCTCCACTTTCCTTGCTACGATTGACCACCACAATATGAGATTTCCAGATCTTCACCCACAAACTTCCATTTTTGTTTCTCATAAACAGTCCTCTGCTCCTCTCCTTATGCAAAAATATATGGTATGGCTGAGAAATTTGCCACCAAAGTTGCTGCAGAGTAGCCCACTGTCGTCCTCCAAGAAGTTGCCCAAACAACTACCCTCCATTTTGTCTTCTGCAGTACCATTGCCTTATGAACTCCCACACCATCAAACACCGCCCCATTTCTTTCTTGCCATAGCATCCATACAGTTGCAAACCACACTGCCATCCATATCTTCCTCCTCAACCTGTTCCGAAAGTATGTCAGCATCCATTCCTCATACATTTCCTTCAGGGTTTGTCGTTGCGGTATATAATGTCCCATATCCTTCATAAGGTTGTTCCAAATTTCACATGAAAATGGACAGTTCAACAGTAGGTGGTCAATAGTTTCACCCTGATCCAAGCAAAAGGGGCATTTATGAAGCGCATCTGCTTAAAGAGAGCATCTTCCATTTTCTCATAAGAGGCCGATGAAACAATCTCCTCCCTTGTCCTTCAAGAGTTCAAGCCCTGGTAGGATTAGCATCACGTTCCATTGTTAGCCACCATTACAAACGATGTAATATAATTGTTCTTCATATATGTTGGATAATAATTGCCCTTTGTATAATGAATATATAGAGAAATACACATGTAAATATTATGGTTTGTACATAATTGTTGAGGTGATATCTCCATTATTATAAGTTAGCATTAGATGACCGTCTCACATAAGTTGGCTAAGCCTTTATATTGGATGTGGACCGCTTATGTTTACAAATATTTAGAACACATGCACTGCAACACGTTAGCAGTGAAATTTGAGAATATGTTCCACAGATATCATACACCGTGGAACTAAAAAGTGAAATCACGTGAGAAGGAACATTGTTCCGTTCTAGAATTTCTAGCTCATTTATTCATTGTTTAGTCAATTACAAATTAAAAAACGAAAGTTACTATATTTTATTATTAAAAAAAATAAAAGTTATTATATTAAATATTTAAGTTAAAATGTTTGAATGATCGAGTTCCTAAAGGGTGTATGATAAATAAAATGGAGTTGCAAAAAGTTGAAATTGCATATGATGTGAAAAGTAGGTCTCCACTAAAATTCTAAAAATTTGGAATGCACATTGCACATGCTCTTAGAACCTTTTTGACACGGAAATTTTTTTCCCTGTGTCATAACAGACATGGTCAGGGCCAGTATACCCTAGCTATTAGGCTGATACTGCTTGATTATGTTGACATTTATTCTAGTTTGATTCGTGTTTGTAGTTTCTATCGTTATTTTACATATTGTTGTACAATTTAAAAGTTATATGACCTGTATAATAACTTAATTATTATTGATAAGGGGCATATTAATGTAGTTTGGGTTTTAACCATTTTAATTATTATTTTTCTTTTTTTTGGTAATTGTGGAGAAGATGGGGCTGTACCTAAGTGTTAATTTTGCTAGATTCCATTAGTAGGAGTATCTGAATTCATGAAAGAATATTATAGTGCTAACTGCCAAAAAAAATGATAAATTCAGAATAAATTGGCAAACTATAAGCAGTAATAACATTGCTAATTGTAAACTCATACCAACAACTCAGAGTGCATTAATTGAGTGCGCTAATTTAATATTTGCCTCGAAATAGTTTATCATGCAAATTAAAGTTTAAATAATAAAATGACGAGTAAATAATAGAAATGAAAAATTTAGAAAAGCGATCAATATATAACATCATCTCAGTTATTGACGTCTGACGACATGATTGATAGCTTGAGTTTGAACCTAAAATAATTATTGACTTAATGACATTTAAATCTAATACAAACTCTCCCAATAATTAAAAATTTACATTAATTGGATGCCCTAGTTTCACATATATCTAAAAAATTAGATGATCTTTACCACCATAGTTATTTTTAATGGCTCCAAACTTCAATAAATGTTGATACTAATGTTATATTACTACGTACTACTGATACTAGATTACCACTTGTATGCTAGTATACTCTTCTACTGCTGCTGTTGCCGCCGCCGCCGTTACTACTACAATGCTATGGAGTACTACTTCCGTCCCAAAATATTTGTCATTTTACCTAACTTCTTTATCTCAAAATATTTGTCCCATTTACTACCCGACAACTGTAATTCTTCTTCTACCCCTAATTAATAGATTCATTTATCACTTTTTACAACTCCAACAGCTATTATCTTCAATTAAATTAGGGGTAGTTTGGGTAAATTACAAATTTTTCGCCTCAATTTCCAATACACATTGGTCTTCTCAAATAAGGTAGATGGACAAATAAAATGGGACGGAGGTAGTACTACTGTATTTTTATATGGATACCATAATACTATACTACTATTACTACTACTAATAACAATGGTATATATCAAACGTGTTTGTTTCCATTCCTACCTAGTATTTTTACTGCACCACACACACTGCACTTGTATTTTTAGTCTCCATCAACATTAAGCAGAATATTTTCCATCCTTAGTAACACATGGTCTTGTTGATAAACTTCAATAAAATGTTGTGCTGGAAAGCAATAAATTCAAAAATTACAAATGACAGTATATATCTAGCTAGCTTGTAAACTTAGAACATGGCAGTTACTCCACTTAAAGCATATGATATAAATTGAGCACACTAATTTTATTTTTTTTTCCTAAAAACTAATTGATTAAGGAAATCAAATTTCCTAACATAAGAATCACCATTATTATCTATTTTTCCTACTATAAGATAAGTACTTCAAAGCTCAAATGAATCAGTAAAAATATATATTCACGACAAAATGTCCCATTCACCCATACAATGCACCCACAAAAAATATGTAAACAAAAATAGGAATTATGCAAAGTGTAAACACATGGGTGATTAATGTATTCAACCACCGAAACCTCTTATTATCCTCTAATAGCAAGTCATAGATGATTGATTGAATTACTCTTCCACACATACCATTTTTTATTAAGCATTACGTAGCCTTGCGTTTTTAGTAGGCAGAAGCATTCCCAAGCCATTTCTATATATATTATCAACACCTTTGCTTCTTATTCAATTCATCCTGCAAGCTTTTTACACGTTTTCATCGTCTTCCTCTTAGACAAGTTCTTAGTTTTCTCAAAGCCCTATTAGAGAGAGAGAGAGAGAGAGAGATGGGGAAAATGTACAGTTTTTTTATGATAATCATGAGGTACGAATCTACTCATTAGTTTACATACAACATGATATAACTTTAGAGTATTATATATATATTCAATGCATGTAATTCTAGCTTTCACATTGATTTCCTTAACACTTTAAAATCTAAAACATATGTGTATTTCGATCATTGATATATCAAAAAATCAGAATATAATAGAAACATGTTTGGACTTATATGATTGCTAGGAGAAATTTAGATTTTCTTACCATGATAATTTACTATTTCGTATTTATTGATTCTGCAAAAAAGAGAGGAAGAGAGGGCATGAGGGGTTTGAGCCTTAGCTTGAGTATGCATGCTAGGAGTGTAGCTTATGACAAGTTTTGTGATACTTAGATGACATCATTTTCAGTAACTTTTATCACAATTTTTAGTAAATTTTAATTTTATATCTTCAAAATGAATCATACAGCACATTGATAATCATTTATCATTGATAAAATTTACATTTTTGTGTTTTGTACTCATAACATGAATGTACTTTCATCATTCATAAATTTAGAAATTAAACTTGTTTGCATTTATATGATACCTAGGAGAATTTCATATTTTCTTAGCATATGATAGTTTAGTACTTTCAATAAGAGGGTTGTTTATGATAACTTTTGGAATGCTTTCCTTAGTTACATCATTTCCAGTTTATTTTATCACAATAGTAACTTTTCGTTTCATTTCTTCATATTGTATCATACAGCACAATATTGATTTTTGCGTTGCCGTTAGCTACGCCTGGTAACCAAAAAGACACTGGTTACTCAACATCTCATAGGAAGAAAAGCCACATTGACATAGTGCAACTTCGTGCATTAATTGCAGTAGGGGTAATTTTAGTATTTTTTGTAATTTGTATTTTAGTATATTGGTGTCTTAGGAGTTTATCTGCTCCCCGTAAATTAAGGGAGCAGATTTATAGAACCTTTCCCGTAGCTGTTTATTCGTCAGAAACAGCTACAGCGATTAGCGGTAACGAGTGTCTAATATGTCTAGGAGAGTTTGTAGTTGGGGCAGAGGTTTGTACCCTTCCCAAATGTAATCATACTTTTCATAATGAGTGTAGTCATAGATGGTTAACTAGTAGGGACTGTAGGTGTCCTATATGTAGATATGATTATTTTGAGGGTTAGTATTTTGTTTAAAAATTGTAAAACATATATAATATTCATTGATATTTCTACATTTTTTCATTGTTCTATTATTTTGATCATCTTGTGAATTTGTTTAGTTCAGAAATTAATTTGTTATTGAAATCGATGTGTACATTCATTCTAAAATAGTTATCCTTTTATTATAAATTTATGATGGATTTGTGCTTGAAATAAATGTCAATTGATCTTTATTTATTTATTCTTATACAAGTGACAATAAATTAGTTGAATAAAATGTAAGAAAAATAGCTATATTTAAAGATCTGGACTGAGTAAAACCAATGAGCAAGAATTGGGCAACCTTTACTCTCATCATTCAATTTAGTAGCTAATTCTTACTATGGGGTATACAGAAATAGGTGGAAATTAAAGTATGTTGAAAATATTGTAAATTTGTAATACATTTTCTGTACTAATTAACAACAAACTCATCGTCAATTTTTCTATTTGTGCTTATAGTAAAAGTGTTGAGCAAACTTACCTTCAAAAAAAAAAAACATGTGTTGAGCAGATTAATGTTAAAGGACGTTCTTAATTTGATATGGATTTTTGTGAAGAACGATAAATATGTCAATCTTTTTAGCCCCTAGGCCCTATCTCAAAGTTCATTACACTTATGTTAAGGATAACAAGTATCAACATGTCTATAATAAGCATTGAACATCAATCCACAATTTTACCTAAAGAAATATTTTTACTTCAACAGTTATTTTACACATACTATCAAATATCAATCCAACCACACAAAAGACATAGATGCTACCTAATATCCTTCTTTTCTTTTTCTAAAAATTTGTCATCTAATTAATTGGAGGATAGAGTTGGACCATAGAGCTAGTTGACTAGCACATCTTTGCTAGTTGGACCATGGAGTTGCTACATGCAAATTGTCATGTAGTAATTTCTAAAGATGGGTAATAAGTTCCCTCCAAAAAAAAAAAAGATTGGTAATAAGTTGTATCATGTCAGAGGTTCAAGTTCTTGTGATAGTTTAAAAAATGTAAAACTTAAAACCTATCTATTTAATAATTATATTCAAATTTTTAGACCTGAAATATTCATGAAATAAGCTGATTAACTTGAATTTAATTCATTTAACTAAATAGGTTAAACGGGCTAGGTTTAGGTAACTCATTTATCTCTTAATCCACATATGTTGCAACAAAAAAATTGAGAAGACAAAATGCCGCTAGTTTTTCACCATTTATTATCAATCACTCACTCACCTTATGAAAGTCCAAAAAACAAAATTTTGTTTTTTAATTAACGTTAAATAATAAAAGGTAAAATGGTAAATACGTTGTCATTTGACCCATTTATTAAACGGGTTAAATGTATTTTTTTTCAAGCTGATTTTTTCAATTTAAACCTAACCTAATTATTTAACCTGGTTTATTATGTTGATCAATTTAATTAATTAGGTTAAATCTCATCAAATTTTTCTAAGTTATACCATTCAATACTTCCTCGCAATTAGTCATGAAAGGATTGTCACACTTGTCTATCATCCCTCTAACCTATGATTCTATGAACATCTTTTGTGATTTATTTAGGCCTTCACCCAACTTATTTCACCAATTATCATTTTTCTTTTAACATTGTTTTTTTCTTTTCTCTTCCTTCTATTCCGCGCTATATATCCTTGAAGAGCCCCTCTACCATTAGGAGGATATGAGTGTGAACAAATAGTTAAACCAAGTCAAACAATCAATCATTCCAGTTTTTAGCTTAGTTTCTAGTTTTTTTTTGGAGAATGAAGATGCTCGACCGCTATAATAAATGGTGACAAGTAATATAAGGACTCATCATATGGCCACACAAAATTTAACCAAGTCAAAAGTTATGCTCTTATTAATTGGTGTATCACTAAATTAAAGAATATACTAAGGGCTACCACCATAAAAGATACTGTGCCCAAGCCAAAAAGTTCGACCCTTGTCAACGGCACCATAAATATTGCTGGTTGTGAACACCTCAGTATTTTGAAGATCAGCTACGTGACGGTCTCCATCCACCACAAAAATATTAGCCCAATGTCCAATAACCTTCATGTCCCAATCAGGCTTGGGGTAATGACCGCTTCCCATAGGTGGAAGAGGTTCACCTGGTGGACTATATGTTTCTCCACCAACAGCCACATATGACGCTGATTTTACTAACCCCGTAAATATCTTTTGTGGCCAAAATCCGACTAGTTCCTTGTTTTGGCCTATTGCAAACCACCAATTCCCGTCTTTGGGGTCCTATTTTAATTTACCACACATAACACATATATCATGATAGTTATTAGTTAATTTTGAAAAATTACTGTAAGAAATATGGGGAAAACCAAGTCTCTTACCTGGAATATATATGTTACAATGTAACATACGTCTTCTCCTATGGTTGAAACAGGGCTAAGGGCGACATCAATAGGTATATGTGGATTAACACTAACAAATCCAGGACACAAAAGATTGAAACAATGTGATTCTCCTGCCTGAAAATTGAAAAAAAAATTAAATAAAACAAGTTCACTCTCTTTTTGTTGTGCTCATATAAGAACAACAACAACCTATCATGTGACATGTTTGAACGTGGTATGGAGTTGTGCTCATATCAGATATAACCAAAAAAATATCAAATGCGAGCAAAGTTTTTCTTGCAAAACTATAGATAAATAAACAATGTAACTATAGATAAGTCGGGAAATCTAAAGTGTCAATCTAAGTCCCAATTATAAGACATATTATTAAGCAATCTCAATGTCCATATAGAAGAATAAATGAGCAAACCAAAGTAATTAAATTAGTAACTTACCTTGAAATATTGAAAAAGTCTTGTTCGATGGTTATGATTTAATGTTGGATTGACCTGAATTCATATGCATGGACAAGTATATCAATTCCAAAACTGTAAGCAAAAGAACTTCAAGGTGTACGTGATGGTGCAATAGTGATATTGGTTTTTTTTTTTGTGGATTGATTTATTTAATTTTCATAAACTTACTTACAGTCCATCCAATGTGTATAATATCATCTCCATTTTTAACAATCATTTCTGAAGATGAATATTGAGAAGGCCCAACTGATACATTGTAAACGCTAGGTTCACCACCAATTCCATTATAAATCTTGCCTGGATTGGTTTTTGATTGGATAATTGCATACTGTAAACCACAAAAAATATCATTAATATCTAATAAAATTACTTTAAATTTTACATACAAAGGAGTTAATGGGCCTATGGGCCCTTTTTTTTTGTTAACAACGGAAAATACATAATAGATTGCTGCAAAATGGGTGTCTGTCAATGCCATTAGTTAAAGTTTCTCATGAATTTTGTTTTTATAATAGTTGTCAAAAAAATCATGAAATTGTTGAATAGGATACTCAAAAATATTAAATGTCAAACATTAAGGATTAAAATACTTGTTGGCAGACATAGCACACGAGCTTACATTTGTACCAAGTTGTGGTGGAATACTTCTAGCCTTGATTTGTGAATGGTAATGTTCCATAAACTCGACAGTTTTGAAGAATTGATCTTTACTCATCCTTCTAGTGGGAACTGTTCCTTTTGGACAACTTATACCTTTCAATTCAATAAATTGCGACTTCTTATTATTTGGGGAAGATGACGTTTTCTTCCTTTCAGGAATTATGTTAGGCCTCATCTGTAAAAAAACAAAAATTCATATTATTTTTTGGCCCTGTTCTTTTATACGGCTGGCTGCGGTGCGGTGCGGTGTGGAGGAAATGTGGTGCATTGTGGTGGATTGG
The DNA here is from genome assembly GCA_029582165.1 of Portulaca oleracea. Classification (NCBI taxonomy): domain Eukaryota; kingdom Viridiplantae; phylum Streptophyta; class Magnoliopsida; order Caryophyllales; family Portulacaceae; genus Portulaca; species Portulaca oleracea. The sequence continues at coordinate 6,826,749 of CM055883.1, read as the reverse complement.
GAAAAGTTGTACTGGATTGTGGTGGGTTGGGGAAAGTTGTGGTGGGTTGTGGTGGAATATGGAAAATTTAACTTTTAGGGTGTGTTTGGTTGGGATGATTTTCCAATTTTCCGATGTTTGGTAACCGGAAAATGGAGAAAACCATTTTCCAAGAAAATGATTTTCATCCGCCCCTTTGTAAATGATTTTCTTGACTCCAACCCAAGGAAAACCATTTTCTCTCCCCTCCCCCTCTCTCTCTCTTCCTTCTTTCGTTCTCTCTCCCTTCTTTCTCTCTCACGCACCGATTTGAATATTTCTCTCTCTCTCTCTCTCATTTTTCTCTTTTCCACCGCTCTCTCTCATGCGCCCGTTATACTCTCTCTCTCTCTCTCTCTCTCTCTCTCTCTCTCTCTCTCTCTCTCTCTCTCTCTCTCTCTCTCTCTCTCTCTCTCTCTCTCTCTCTCTCTGCACCACTCTTTCTCACACACATTTTAAATCTTTGTTTCCTTATCATCAAACATGTGAAAATATCAAATGAAAATTCACTTTCTAAGAAAATCATTTTCCAAGTAAAACCATTTCCCTAGAAAATAGTTTTCCTGTGCACCAAACACACCCTTAATAAAAAGATAAATTAAATTAGGAAAAGTAGATTTTGGTGGGTTGTGATAGATTGTGGTGGATATTGGTGGATTGTGGTGAAATATGAAAAGTTGCGGTGTGGTGTGGCAGACCAGTGTGCCAGCCACATAAAAGAACGGGCCTTATTTAGTTATACCATAATGAAAATAATCAAGTACATCTTTTTTACATTTAAAACTCTGTTCTTTTATGCGGTAGGTTGTGGTACGGTATACACTGCACCACACAACTCAATATTCTACCACACTTCACAACAATCATTATCAATATATCTTTTTACTTTTTTCTCTCATCACTATTTTCCTCTACATTTTATATTTGCTCTCCTCACCTACCCCACATACCACAACTTTCACCCCAACTCACCACACTTCAGTACCACACTTTTTCAATTTTCACCGCACCGCGCCATTACCACACCGCACCGTACCGTATAAAAGAACGGAGCCTAAATAAATTTAGATAAAGTGACATAAATAAATAAATAAATAAATAAATAAATAAATAAATAAATCACAAACCTGAGGATGAAAAGTGTGATTTTTTAGACGGGGATGATCGAAGGCCAACTGTTTATAGAAGTCTACACAATCATATATATCTCCATCTTGTGTCTATTGAAGAAAAAACTTATAGTTATATATACCAACATGAAATTGTCTACGACATAACATTGAAAATAAAAGTAGTGATGATTTAAAAGAGATACCTTTATGGTCTTAACACTTGGTTTCTGAAGGAGTTGGTACTGCTTCTCCAACTCAAATTTGGTTGACTGAGATAGTTGGATATGGCCTTGACTTCTATGCTTGCTAAGAAATGAACAAAGAATAATAAAGCATGTCAATGTCCTCACACCCATTGTCATGGATTGAATGCTAATATCTTCTGATTGTATATTAAATTTAGGTAAGATTAAAAATAACTATCTCTATATATTTAGTATAACATATTTCTACATAGTTTCCATTGAATTATATTTCCTTATATTTCTATAAACTTTAGTCAACATATTACTAAAAAGGAAATAAATCACAACATTTTAAGAAAAATAAATGCATGCAATCTCATTCCATATAGGGAAAAATAATTATTAAAATGAAACTAGCGGTATATATATCCCACGCGGATGTACAGGAATGTCAATTATTAAATTATTGAAAATTATATATGTTAAACTTTTTAAAATTGAATAATCTAAAATCTGTATTAAATAATTTTGAAAAAAAAAACATTTTTACATACTGGTTTCTTTGTAAAATCAATATATGTAAAAGCTAATGAATATTGTTTTAATTTTGTAATAAATATTTGTGTTCATATATGTAATAACTAATAAAGTTTTTAATTGATTCAAAAAGAAATAAGGTTATTAATTATGATTTTTATTTTTTCTTTTATTTGAAAACTTTTGATGATGACACATGGCAAAAGCTCCCATTAGAAGGTTTCGTTTTAATATATATAATAGATAATGTACTTCCTTCGATCCTTATTAATTGTCGTCTTTGCAAATTGTGACACCAAACTTTAAAAATTTTGACTATAAATTTTTCAACATATATAAGGGGCTTGTTACTTAAAATTACTATCATATCATCCGTAATGAAAAATATTATCATAAAGGTAATATTGCAATTGTTAATAAAATATTATATAAAAATCAGCAATAAAAAAGTGACATTACAAATTGTGACAGTTAATTAAGTGATAATTAATATGGAACGGTACAAGTATGTAGTATTTCATACCTTTGGGATAACACCCATTGAGTCCCGACTCCCCTCGTTTTCAGGAGATAATTAATTTTGAGTTTTGGACTAATTTACGAAGGCTGTCGGGGAGCTATTACAGGCGACATTACTAAAATTTATGCTAGTATGTTTACTTGCTTCTAAGTGTTAGAATATAAAATCATTCCTAGGGCTACAATTATCAGCTTAAACTTTTGGTTGAGATGATTATACATGGTATCAGAATCAGACAAATAAACAAAAGATCTCACCTGCTATCATTTTCTTGTTTTATAATGCTAATACTTGCTTCTGAGTGCTTACTGCTTGTCTATGTGCAACTTTGTGCCCGTTTTCAGATTCTGGATTACGGAGAGGCAGTCTGATTCCACTACTATTCTTGCTTCTTGAAGTCTTGGCGCTACTATAAGTGAATATTCAGGTATGCATTGGTTGGAAGGATGTGTGCGCACCATTTCCACCAATGGTGTTTTACCTTTGTGATTACTACTTACCCCCAAACTGTTGGCCAATACTGTTCAAAGCTTTCCAAATCCCACGATGTTCCTACAAGGTATGCGGTCTTCACACTGAATAGTCCTTTCCTGTCAAAGCACCATATAATTTCGTCCTTTGGGAGACAGCTACATAACTAACCTAAAACCATTAACAAATGCAACTCGATCAACAAAACTAGACAATCTTTAATCACGTGCTCAACAATACTTATTTCTATAAGAATAATTGAAATTAACAACTAAAACGCCCTCACTCTAAGCCCCATGTTATTCAATGTTATTAGTACCTGGAAATAAAAAAAAAAAATGAGAACAAACTCAATATTGCCTACCTGTAAATATAAAATACCACTACTAAAAATATCTATATTACCAACCATTTTTTTTCAACCAATTTAAATCAACCATTTTAGCAACCATTCATATATTTTATTTTAATTTTCCAACTATTTTTCAAATTTTATGTGGGAAAAATGGTTGGAAATTCCAACCACTTTTGCTAAAATGGTGGGAAAATTTTTCTGCGATCCTTTTTTCTACTATTTGAAAATGGTTGGAAAAACGGTCGGATTACCAACCATTTTCCCAACCATTTTCAAACAGTAGGAAAATGATTGGTAGGAAAAATTTCCCACTAGCTTAGCAAAAGTGGTTGGAATTTCCAACTATTTTTCCCACTTAAAAGTAGAAAAATAGTTGGAAAATATGAAATAGTTGCTAAAACGATTGATTTTTTCCAACTATTTCAAATTGGTTGGAAAAAGTAATCGGTTATACAGAGAATGAGAAAGAAGGACTGAAGGAGGGGATTCGATTAGAGAGAGAAAAGGAGATAGGAGAGGAAGAAGCGGTCATGACCATTGTTAGGAATAGTAAATCTTGTATTGTTTCCAATTTGTTCACAATTTTGTTTCTTTGTTTCTTTATCTTATTTCTTGGTTTGTTAAGGAGGTTGGTTATATCTCTCTCCTCAACCAACCAATCCATGGCGCCCAAGGCCGAGAAGAAACCGACGGAACCCTAAAAAGGTCGGCATTGGCGCCCAAACTCGGCAGCTCCAGAACCGGCGGCTATGGACCTATGCCCTCACCTTCTCTGACGTCGTGGCAGTGTTCGTGATTTTAGTCCTCAACAACTTCCAAGATAAGGAAGAAGGATATTCATTCTTTGTTAGAAGGAATGATGTAAAACCCCAAAAAATCCAAAGATGTTGACCGTGACGTCGTTAGTAAATTAGGTTTGACTTCGTTATTTATTATTATTCGTTTGTGTCTATTTTTGCTAACATTTGAGCTCGTCGGATCGTGAGGGACTAACAAGGGTATATCGGTAATTTCGTGGGTTTAGTATTATTAGTTTTACTCTATTTTAGTCTTATTATTAATATTATTGTGTTATATGAATAATTACGTGAATATTATTTTGTTATGTGTTTTCTATTAATAATAATAATAATAATAATAATAATATTATTATTATTATTACTATTACTATTATTATTAGTTTGTTTTTTTAGAAAAATCAGATTTTAGTGTTGGGTTGGGTTAGGAGTAAGAATAGACTAATTGGGCCTTAATTATGTGTTAGTATAAAAACTAGTTCTCTCTCAAAAACCCTAATAACAATGAAACTTTAGCTTCTCTCTTCTCTCCTCCTCTCCCCCTCTCTCCCTGTGTTTGCCGTCCCAGCCCCACCACAGTCGCGCCGCACCGCCAGCAACCGCCGCAACCAACCACCAGTCACTAGGGGTGGGCACTGTAAACCTAAACCGCAAAGTGAACCGCAAAACCGCAAAAACCAAACCGCAAAATGCGGTTAACCGAATTGATTTGTCAATAAAAGCGGTTTAGGTTAACCAAACCGCAATGAGCGGTTTAGGTTTAGGTTTTGGATTTTCATGAAACGGTTAACCGCGGTTAACCGCTCTCAAATAATTTGAAAAAAAAAACCTTAGTTCTGCCGCTGGAAAAAAAAATGAGCAATTTTTTTTTAAAATTTTGTTATTGGATTCAAGTGTGAAGCACTTAAGCAGGAAAGTGAAAACAAAAAACCCTAATTTCTAATTCTATTCCCTCACTCTTCCAGACAGATTCTCTCACTCTCTCATTTTTTTCACTCACAAAAAACCCTAACTCAGTAAACTCTCCCAGAGTCCTAATTTCTAATATGATTGCATTTATTTGCATAAATGTTATTGTAAATTTCCAAGAAATCGGTTCATAAATCGTGTATATATGTTAACCGGGTAAATTTTCAGATTCTAAAAGTCGTTAACCGGCATCGCTTCTAAATTGCGGTTTTGAGGTTTGGTTTAGGTTTCCAGATTTCAAAAGCGGTTAACCGCATATTGCGGTTGCGGTTTAGGTTTTCAAAATCCCAAAACCTAAAATGCGGTTAACCGCATATGCGGTTAACCGCATATGCGGTTAACCTGTTATGCCCATTGTCTTCCCTCGACGCCCAACTGCAGCCCCGACGTGTTGCCCTAGTCGAACGCCGGCGACCGTCCACCACTGTCTTCCCTCGACGCCGCCGCTGCCGCTATACCCCGTCACCGCTGACTCACCGGAACCGTCGCCCAGAGTCTCTTACGTAAACCCTAAATCTTTTTTTTTAGACTTTCTTTCTCTTTTTCCTAAATTCTGATATTATTATTATTATTGTATTATTATTGTATTATTATTATTATTATTATTATTGTATTGTTATTATTTCTTGTTTTAAATCTTGTAATTGGATAATTAAGGGTGTAATTTTATTAAGTGTTATTTGTAATTATTTGTTCTTCTGTTGTATTATTTATGTGTAATTGTTTAAATTATTTTATGTAATCTTTATGTTCTAAATTGGTATTAGAGTTGTAATAGTTGTAGTAAGATTATTAATGTTAAATTGTTTGGTATATTTTGTTTTCATGTGAAATCATGTTTAGGGTTTTAGAAAACTATTATTATTGTATGCACGAATCTTTAAAGTATAATTACCTAGATTCATTCTTGAATTGTTAGTTAAATATTCATATGTCCTTTAATTCTCTTAGGGTTCATTCATGTTTAGTTTCATGTTTGAATCTTGTTAAATAAGTTAGGTTGATTGAATTACTAAAGTTCGATTCTTGATTATTAATTTATGATTCTTGATTTAATCTTGTTTAAAGCAATTGGTTGTTGGGATTCTTGATTAGTAGTTTAAATGTTTATATGTTCTTTATAGTTATTCACATGTTCTTTAAGTTCTTTCTTGTTTATTGGTTAAGAAATTCATGTTTAGGTTAGTGTTAATATTTCATGCATGCTTTTAGGGTTAGTAGAAATATTAAAGTTGATTTCATGTTTTACATTTTGGTTTTGATGATAGGAGGTTTGATGTTTGGACCTTAGTTGGCTTAGGTTAATTACTTTGGACCTAAGTTACTGTTTTAAACCCAATTAGGACCCCGAGATCGGATTGGTGGAAGTTAGAACCGAATTTGCAAATTAAATCGAAACCGGTAACGGGACAGTTTTGATGGGGTCTAAAGATCGGGTCACCACGATTAGTGTAGTTGTTTTTTGATCAAACCCATTGGACTGGAGTTTCCCTTAGTTGTTAGCTTTCATAGGAATTTTACAGACCGGACTTTGGAATCTTATAAGTCGAGTTATACCCTGATTACCAGACCTAGGTCAGGTCTGGACAGTTTGGAAAGATGACGGTTTTTGAGGATCTTAAAGAGTGTTTTGGGTCTCAAGTTCAACTTAAGAGTTTTAGTAGACATCCCGAGGTTTCCGAAAAGTCCAAAACCAGACCCATAGGATGTCGGGAAGTCAAGTTACGACCATTTTTATGTGGATGCTATAATCTGTCTCGCTATGTGAAATTGTTAATGAGTGTGTTGTTGATTGAAAAGGTTTACTTGGTATTATTATACGATTACTTGGAATTTGTTAGGAAATTTAAAGTGTAAATTCATGATTGATAGGAGCCTATAGGGTTCCTAGGGGAGGGTTAGTTAGAAGGTAGTTAATACTAACTTCGAAGAGCGAGTTTTGATTAGAATAATTATTCTATTTTAGGCCCAAGCTAACTCCGTCGTAGTGAGCTCAAGTGTGTTCGTTTTGCTGTGAAGTGAAGTTAACCAGGTAATGTCTATGCTCTAATCCCCACTGGGATGCTCTTTAAATGTGTTTTAATGTTTTCTAATCTGTTTTGAGAATTGCATCCCGAAAGGGACTTTTTGTTGAAATGTGACCAACTGTTTTGGTTAACTGTTTGTACTTTTGTGATCTTTGATTTATTGAGTTGAGAATTGAGATGGTCTTTTATTAGTGGTTTTATTACTAATTTTGGTAACCTGGGTTGGGTTTGACTTGAGAGCTGTGAACTGAGTGTTGCATAAGACACTAATAATTCAAAGTGAAACATTAAGCGGGTTTATTGTTTGATGCCTTGATAGGCTAATATTTTTTGCGGGCGATAACCAGGAGACCAGGATTTGGTGCCTGTATGGGTTATGTGTCAGGAGATCAGGGTTTCATCCCTGATATAGGATAGATGATTGTTGATGCCTTTGGTAGGCGATTATGATGTCTTTGGTAGGCGATTGTTTTGATGCCTTTGATAGGCTAATATTTTTGCGGGCGATAACCCGGAGACCAGGATTTGATGCCTGTATGGGTTATGTGTCAGGAGATCAGGGTTTCATCCCTGATATAGGATAGATGCTTTTGATGCCTTTGGTAGGCGAATGTTACTCTAAGGGATATGGTATCCCGCCCGCATAATAAAATATGGATTGGTTGGGTTGAGGAAAACAGTTCAGGGATTAAACGTTTGTGAAATGGTTTGACTTGTTCCCTCTCCCTCAAATGAATTGAAATGAACTTAACTTGTTTTTAACGTTAGGGGTAGACATTATTGAGATTTCCCCCTCATTTTTGAAATGTTTTGTTTTCAGGTAATGATCAATATGCTGGGGATGGGAAATAGAAGCGAGGACGACATGTCTAGAAGTCGTTAATTTTGTTATGCTTCTTTTTGAAAGACTTGAAGTTAGTTTGAGGTTTATTTCTGAGTATGAGTTGTTAGTTGGTTTGCCGTTGACAGACAGTTATAGTTTTCCTTCTCGCCTTGTATTCCTTCGGGGATACGGCAGTGACGCCCAATAAGAGTTTTAAGTCTTCCGCTAAATTTTGTCTGTTAACGTTAGTTTGACTTTGACTTTCCTATAATTGAATTTTTGGGGCGTTACAAATGAACACTGTTATTCTTTGTTAGATCGTTTTTTTTGGATTAGGGAGGAAGGAAAAACAGATCGGGGAAGATCGAGGATGCCGGATTTGGCGTGTTCTGTCAATGCTACTGCTGCTGCCGTTATCTTTAACGGCGGACTTCCTGGTGGCTTTAACAATCTCGCCGTCCCTCTCCGCTGCATTCTACCGCATCGACCGGTGGGGCCTGCCGTACTTCGCCGTGAACTCCTCCGGCAACGTCGATTATTAGAGGAGGTTTAAGGAGGCTGGATTCTTGGATGGATCTTCTTTGGAGAGGAAGGACAGGGAAGCTTTGGTTGATAAGGCTTCTCGTCTCGAAAAAGAGGATTGGAAATTGGGACTTGAAATTAGTTCTAACCACAGAGGTGCTATTGCATTTTGCAATCGTGTAGTCTAACCATGGAGCCATGGAGGTGTTATTGTATATGGGAGAGGTCTATTAGAAAGTTGGAACAAATATCATTTGTTGACGGTGTGTTTTAGGTGGCTTTCCTCTCTTCCTAGTTTTCTGTCTTCATTCAAATTCACCATGTCTGATAAAAAGATTATGATTGTTCCTCTCTTCGTTCTCTCGTCCGATCAACCAGGAATGTCTCTGATGGCCGTTGTATTCGCCGGAGACGACTATCATACCTAGAAAAGTTCGGCAATCTGTCTTTCTTTCTTTCTTTCGTCGTTTGACTCCACGAAGTTCTTCCGTGTCTACGTCCATTTCACCCGCTATTAGGAGTTGTGGTGATGGCAAGGAAGCTATTGGAGTTAAAGTTCAAGATTTCCATTGTTAGCAAATTGGAGCTTTGACATCCTCCAATTTGAGGGGGGGGGGGGGGAGGGGGGAGTGTTAGGAATAGTAAATCTTGTATTGTTTCCAATTTGTTCACAATTTTGTTTCTTTGTTTCTTTATCTTGTTTCTTGGTTTGTTAGGGAGGTTGGTTATATATAACCTTCATCCTCTCCCCCTTTTATCTCTTGAGTTGAGATCATCAATAATATTGAACCATCAATTCTCAAATCTCACTCCCTCTTCTCTTTTAGTTTCACCAAATTGGGTGAAATTTAACAGCCATGGCCATCTGGCAATTGGCCGAAAACCTGGAAGGAAGGAGAGGAGATGGAGGTGAGAGAAATGAGTTGGAAGAGAGAGAATAGAAATGGGGAGGGTGAGTTAGCAAGTCAAAGTTGACTGGGAAAGTCAACACACACCCTTTCGCCGCTACGTCAGCGCGTCACCGAGTTATTATTCACTTAATTCGGTGGTGTGCTACTAGAATCTAAGGGTTAATGTTCAGATTATTCAGAAACAAATCTAAAGTTTATATTATTAAGTTTATTATGGATCAAAGTTCAGATTATTTAAATTCAATTTCCTTATAAATTAAGATGTTAGCGGTCAAAATTTTTGACACAATTTTCTAAGTTAAAAATAAAAAAAACGGAGGAAATACTTGCGTAAACGACATCCAAAGATTTCATGAGGGTACTTGTTCTCCATAAATGGGGCATATTTGTCCTATTATGTATGCACAACGTAATTATGCTTTGTGTGCAAGAAAAATAGGTTTTAGTCATATGAGGATCTTACCCCCGCTCTGCTTTGAAATATGTGATGATATGTATCATATTTTAGGATATTTTTTTAAGTGTCTTACCTTTTACCGAATTCATATTTTTTATAATTTTAAAAATTTGTATAATTTAACATCGCAGTTGATCTCCCTTTTGCCACAAAATCAAAACAGGAAAAAAAATCCATTGTGTAATTTAAAATTAACATACATCAATCTTATAAATTTACGTGGTTTCACAATTTGTCTTTGAGAGTTTTTCTATACAGTTATACGTTTTCATCAATAGTGAAATCCGGGTATTGGGTTCATTATAACGACTTTGGACTCTGACCCGATAGAATTTGGACCTATTTAAAAAATTTGAGCCCAATATCGGTTAATCAAATGAGATTCAATCCCAAACAAATTAACTAGCTCAACTACATTTCTTTTCCAAAAGTTGTATGACAACATGTATAATAACTAATAAGGGGGGATATGAATGTAGTACCTTCATAGAAGAATATTATAGTACCTGAGTATTAATTTTTCTAGCTTAATTTCTATTAGTAGGAGCTGTGGAGTATCTTCATAGAAGAATATTATAGTACCAACTGCTAAAAAATAATAAACTCAGAACTAATGGACAAACTATTAACAGTAATATTGCTTGTAAACTCATACCAACTACTCAAAGTCCATTAATTGAGTGCACTAATTTAATATTTGCCTCAAAATAGTTTATTATGAAACTGAAGTTTAAACATTAAAATTGGCCAAATAGAAATGAAAAATTTAGAGAAGAGACTAAATTGACACCATCTCATTTATTGGTGCATCACTATATATATATATATATATATATATATATATATATATATATATATATATATATATATATATATATATATTAAGGGCTACCACCATAAAAGATACTGTGCCCAAGCCAAAAAGTTCGACCCTTGTCAACGGCACCATAAATAATGTTGGTTGTAAACGCGTCAGTATCTTGAAGATCGGCTACATGACGATCTCTATCCACCACAAAAATATTAGCCCAATGTCCAATAACCTTCATGTTCCAATTAGGCTTGGGGTAATGACCGCTTCCCATAGGTGGAAGAGTTTCACCTGGTGGGCTATATGTTTCTCCACCAATTACCACATATGACGCTGATTTTACTAGCCCCTTAAATATCTTATGTGGCCAAATTCCGACTAGTTTCTTGTCTTGGTTTATTGCAAACCACCAATTCCCGTCTTTAGGGTCCTATTTTGCCACACATAAACAGATATCATGATAGTTATTAGTTTATTTTGAAAAATTACTTTAAGAAATATGGGGAAAACCAAGTCTCATACCTGGAATATATATGTTACCATGTAATGTACGTCTTTTCCTATGGTCGAAACAGGGCTAAGCGCGACATCAATAGGTATATCTGGATTAACACTAACAAATCCAGGACACAAAAGGTTGAAACAATGTGATTCTCCTGCCTAAAAATTGAAAAAAAATTAAATAAAGCAAGTTCACTCTCTTTTGGTTGTGCTCATATAAAATATAACCAAAAAAATATCATATGCAAGGAAAGTTTTTCTTGCAAAACTATAGATAAATAAACAATGTCATTATAGATAAGTCGAGAAATCTAAAGTGTCAATCTAAGTACCAATCATAAGACGTTATTAAGCAACATCTTTGTCCATACAGAAGAATAAATGAGCAAACCAAAGTAAATTAGTAACTTGCCTTGAAATATTGAAAAATTCTTGTTCGATTGTTATGATTTAATGTTGGATTGATCTGAATTCATATGCATGGAAAAGTATATCAATTTCAAAACTGCAAGCAGAAGAACTTCAAGGTGTGATGGTGCAATTGTGATATTGGTTTTTTTGTGGATTGAGTTAATTAATTTTTCATAAAATTACTTACGGTCCATCCAACTTGAATTCTATCATCTCCATTTTGAACAATAATTTCTAATGATGAATATTGAGAAGGCCCAACTGATATATTGTAAACACTAGGTTCACCTCCAATTCCATTATAAATCTTGCTTGGATTAGTTTTTGATTGGATAACTGCTTAGGGTGTTTTGCATTTTGGACCCCAAATTTTAGGGGTATTTACATTTTGAACCCTTGGTTTTCAACATTAACATTTTGGACCCTAAAGTTTGTAGGCTGAATAAAAAAGAACCTTATAGTTTGTGGACTGAAGAAAAAGGCCCCTGTCTCATTTTTTATTTTCCTCCCATGTCTGAATTTATTTCCCGATTGACGTCAAACTTTAGGACTATGGTTAAAACTAATATTGAAGCTATAATACACCTCTCTTATTCGTGTCGAGGTTACTTAGACCCCGGAGTACATGGTTTTAAGTAACTCCAACATGAATAAAAGAGGTTTATTATAACTTTAATATCGGTTTTAACCTTAGTCTTGAAGTTTGATGTCAATCGGGAGAGAAATTCAAACATGGAAAGAAAAAGAAAAACGGGAAACGAACTTTTTTTTCACCTCGCAAACTTTAGGGTCCTTTTTTTCCGCCTACAAACTTTAAGGTCCAAAATGTTAAAGTTGAAAACCAAGAGTTCAGAATGTAAATACTCCTAAAATTCGGGGTCCAAAATGCAAAAAACCCTAACTGCTTACTGTAAACCACAAAAAATATCATTAATATCTAATAAAATTACTTTAAATTTTGTATAGAAAGGAGAGAATGGGCTTCTAGGCCTTTTTTTTTTATTAACAACGGAAAAAACATAATAGATTGCTGCAGAATGGGTGCCTGTCATTAGCGAAAGTTTCTCATGAATTTTGTTTTTATAAAAGTTATCAAAAAAAAATCATGAAGTTGTTGAATAGGATACTCAAAGATATTAAATGTCAAACATTAAGGATTAAAATACTATATAGTTAATTAATTATTGTTGGCAGACATAGCACACGATCTTACATTTGTACCAGGTTGTGGTTGAATAGTTCTAGCCTTGATTTGTGAATGGTAATGTTCCATAAACTCGACAGTTTCGAAGAATTGATCTTTACTCATCCTTATAGTGGGAACTGTTCCTTTTGGACAACCTATATTCAATTCAATAAATTTTGACTCCTTATTATTTGGGGAAGATGGCGGTTTCTTCCTTTGAGGAATTATGCTAGGCCTCATCTGTACAAAAAAAAATACATATTATTTTTAGGCGCCGTTCTTTTATACGGCTGGCTGCGGTGCGGTGTAGAGGAAATGTGGTGCATTGTGGACCTTGTGGTGGGTTGGGAAAAGTTGTTGTGGATTGTGGTGGGTTGGGGAAAGTTGTGGTGGACTGTGGTGGAATATGGAAAGTTTAACTTTTAATAAAAGTAATTTTGGACGCTAATATACTGAACTTTTGGGATATTGGATAATAATGCACTGAACTTTGACCTTGGACAATAATGCACTGAACTTTGGGGGGTGTTGAACAATAATGCACTCGAGACAATTTCGACGGTGGCGAACTTGGTGACAATCTTATGTGATAAACCGAGAAGACAAATATTTTTGGACCAATTCATCTCCTCCACCCGCTACATAGGATTGCCACCAAGTTAATCATTGCCAAAATCATACTGAGTTCATTATTGTTCAACAGCCCCCAAAGTACATTGTATTATTGTCCAAGGTCAAAGTTCAGTGCATTATTTTCCAATACCCCAAAAGTTCAGTGTATTAGCATCCAAAAACCTTTAATAAAAAGATGAATTAAACTAGAAAAATAGATTGTGGTGGATTGTGGTAGATTGTGGTGGAATATGGAAAGTTGCGGTGCGGTGTGGCACAGCAGCCTGCCAGCCACATAAAAGATCAGGCCTTATTAAGCTATACCATAATGAAAATAATCAAGTACATCTTTTTTACATCTAAAGCTATGTTATTTTATGCGGTTGGTTGCGGTACGGTATCACACTACACCACATTACTCAATATTCTATCACACTTCACCACAATCATTACCAATATATCTTTTTACTTTTCTCTCTCCTCACTATTCTCCTCTACTTTTTATATTCTCTCTCATCACCTTACCTCACATACCACAACTTTCACCCCAACTCACCACACTGCTACAAATTCCATCGTACCGCACCATTACCACACTGTACCACACCGTATAAAAGAACGGAGCCTAAACGAATTTAGATAAAGTGACATAAATAAATAAATAAATAAATCACAAACCTGAAGATGAAAAGTGTGGTTTTTTTAGACGAGGATGATCAAAGGCCAACTGTTTATAGAAGTCTACACAATCATATATATCTCCATCTGGTGTCTATTGAAGAAAAACTTATAGTTATATATACCAACATGAAATTGTCTACAAAAGTGTAATGCATAAGATTTGAAAATAAAAGTAGTGACGATTTAAAAGAGATACCCTTAAGGTCTTAACACTTGGTTTCTGAAGGAGTTGGTAGTGCTTCTCTAACTCAAGTTTGGTTGACTGAGATAGTTGGATATGACCTTGGCTTCTATGCTTGCAAAGAAATGAACAAAGAATAATAAAGCATGTCAATGTCCTCACACCCATTGTCATGGATTTTATGCTAATTATCTTCTGATTGTATATTAAATTTAAGATTAGAATAACTCTCTTTAAATATAGTATAACATATTTCTACATAGTTTCCATTGAATTATATTTCCTTATATTTCTATAATTTTAGTCAACATATTACTAAAAGGGAAATAAATCACAACATTTTAAGAAAAATAAATGCATGCAATCTCATTCCATATAGGGAAAAACATTTATTAAAATGAAATAATGTACTCTCTTCATTTCTTATTGATTGTTGTCTTTGCAAATTGTGCCACCAAACTTTAAATATTTTGATTATAAATTTTTCAGCATATATAAGGGGATTGTTATTTAAAATTACTTAAGATCCGTAACGAAAAATATTATCATAAAGGTAATATTACAATTGTTAATAAAATATTATATAAAAAATCCGCAATAAAAAAGTGACATTACAAACTGTGACAGTTAATTAAGTGATAATTAATATGGAACGGAACAAGTATGTAGTATGTCATACCTTTGGGATAACACCTATTGAGTCCCGACTCCCCTCGTTTTTAGGAGGTAATTAATTTTGATGTTCGGACTAATTTACGATGGCTGCCGGGGAGCTACTACAGGCGACATTACTAAAATTTATGCTAGTATGTTTTCTTGTTTATGAGTGTTAGACTATAAAACCATTATTGAGGCTACAACCATTAGCTTAAATTTTTGGTTGAGATGGTTCCACATGGTATCAGAGCCTGACCAATAAACAAAAGGTATCAGGTTCGAATCTCAGCACCCCCATATTCATTAGCGTAAGGTAAAAAAAAAGGCATTTGCAGTATCCACGCTTCAAGCCCAAAGGGCATTCGTGTTAGATTATAAAACCATTCCTGGGGCTACAACCATCTACTTAAGCTTTTAGTTGAGATGGTTCCACAGAACTCTATCCTGCTATCATTTTCTTCTTTATAATTTTAATACTTGCTTCTTAGTGTTTGTCTATGTGCAGCTTTGTGCTTATTTGATGGTATGTGTTGAAATTTGAGCATTAGTACCTAGTAGGGTTTAACTAGAGTTTAGATGCCTATATAATGTGAGGTTAATTAGGTTGATCATATGGAGTATTGTGATAGTCTATAACATCCTTCTCTTGATCTCTCTCTAGCTCTCTACGTCATTGATGCACTCAGGTTTTAGGATGTGAATCCACTAGTGTCTCTAGCAATACTAGGAACTACTAAGTTTTGTTCTTGGACATAACGACCCACAACCTCCGTATAAAGAATAGTCCTAATTTTTTCATTGTTCTCGCGCGCGCGCGCACATATATATATATATATATATAACACTCTAAAAATCCAAATTAGTCGAATAAATGGAGTTAAATAAAAATTGTAGTAGAAAAATACACTAACAGGGTCACTACCACACCGCTTAAGGTACATAACTAACCTAAAACCATTAACAAATGCAACTCAACAAAACTAGACAATCTTTAATCACGTGCTCAACAATACTTATTTCTATAGGAATAATTGAAATTAACAACTAAAACGCCCTCACTCTAAGCCCCATGTTGTTCAATTTTATTAATACCTGGAAATTTTAAAAAAAAAACATTTAGAAAAAATGAGAAGAAACTCAATATATATTGTCTACCTATAAACATAAAATACCACTACTAAAAATATCTATATTACCAACCACTTTTTTCCAACTAATTTAAACCAACCATTTTAGCAATCCTTTCATATTTTTTAATTTTCCAACTATTTTTCTAATTTTATGTGGGAAAAATGGTTGGAAATTCCAATCACTTTTGCTAAAATGGTGGAAAAATTTTTCTACTATCATTTTTCCTAGTATTTGAAAATGGTTGGAAAAATGGTTGGATTACCAACCATTTTCCCAACCAATCCTTTCATATTTTTTAATTTTCCAACTATTTTTCTAATTTTATGTGGGAAAAATGGTTGGAAATTCCAACCACTTTTGCTAAAATGGTGGGAAAATTTTTCTACTATCATTTTTCCTACTATCTGAAAATGGTTTGAAAATGGTCGGATTACCAACCATTTTCTCAACCATTTTCAAACAGTACGAAAATGATTGGTATGAAAAATTTCCCACTAGTTTAGCAAAAGTGGTTGGAATTTTCAACTCTTTTTCCCACTTAATGTAGAAAAATAGGTGGAAAATATGAAATGGTTGCTAAAACGATTGATTTTTTCCAATTATTTTAAATTGGTTGGAAAAAATGATCGATAATACAGAAAATGAGAAAGAAGTACCGAAGGAGGGGATTCGATTAGAGAGAGAAAAGGAGATAGGAAAGGAAGAAGCGGTCATGGCCATGGCCATGTGGCAATTGGTTGGAAGGAAGAAAAGGAGATGGAGGAGAGAGAAAGGAGTTGGAAGAGAGAGAATAGAAATAAGGAGGGTGAGGGTGAGGTGGCAAGTCAAAGTTGACTGGGCAAGTCAACACACACCCTTCCACCGCCACGTCAGCGCCACCGAGTTATTATTCACTTTATTCGGTGGCGTGCTACTAGAATCCAAGGGTTAAAGTTCACATTATTAAGTCTATTATGAGTCAAAGTTCAGATTATTTATATCCAATTTCCCTATAAATTAAGATGTTAGCGGTCAAAATTTTTGACACAATTTCTTAAGTTACACATAAATAAAACTGGAGGGAATACTTGCGTAAATGATATCCAAAGATTTCATGAGGGTACTTGTTCTCCAGAAATGGGGCATATTTGTCCTATGTAGTATGTATGATTGACAAATACACAATATAGGCCTTGTTCGGCAAAATTAGTGTTTTAAATAGCGGATAGCGATTTATGTAGCGTATAGCGGTTTAAGCAGCGGATGGCGGTTTAAGTAGCGGATAACGGATGACTGTTAAAATGAGAATTGTGTTCGGTAAATTTAGCGGTTCAATTAGCAGATTAATGTGAATTGACAAAAAAGGGTATCAATAATTTCCAAAAGATAAAATTTACAAAGGGTATTTTTTGACCGAAAAATATGAAACGCTACTCCAAACGCTAAACGTTAACTTTATTAGCGTTTCGCAAAATGCTCCTTAAAACGCTAAACGCTCCTCAAAACGCTAGCTTACTGAACGCTAATATTGATGCAATTGGAGTTTTTAGGTCAAGACGCTAAACGCTACCCTAAACGCTATTGCCGAACAAAACCATAATTATGCTTTGTATGCGAGAAAAATAAGTTTTAGTCATGTGACGATCTTACCCCCGCTCCGCTTTGAAATATGTGACGATACGTATCATATTTTAGGATAATTTTTAAATGTCTTACCTTTTATTGAATTCATACTTTTTTTATGATTTTACAAATTTGTACAATTTAACCTGGCAGTTGATCTCCCTTTTGCCACAAAAATCAAAACAAGAAAAAAATCCACGGTATAATTTAAAATTAACATACATCAATTTTATAAACTTATTACTATTTCTATCTCTTTTTATTTGTCCAATTACCTAATTTTTTTGTCCCTTTTTATTTGTCCAGTTACCTAATTTTTACATTTGCAATAACTATAATTCCCATTATATCCGTTATAAATGCCCTTTTTGCACATTTCCAATGGTATTTTCAAGGACATTTTTGACAATGTATAAATTTTTTGCTCCATTCCCTATATTTCTTGGTATTGTGAAAGTAGTTTTATGGACAATTAATTAGGGACGGAGGTAGTATGTGGGGGGTGTTTGGCAAACAAGCTTTTTGGGTAGCTTTTAACTTTTTGAGTAGCTTTTAGCTTTTTGACCAAGGTTAAAAAGCTACTTGAGGTGTTTGGTAAGTAGCTTTTTATATTAGCTTTTTGGACCCAATAAGCTAGTTTTCAAAAAGCTACTTGATGAAGCTTTTTGAGGTAGGTTTTCACAAAAAACTATTTTACCAAACACTTTTCCTGCAATCAGCTAACCCAAACAGCTAAAGTCAAACAGCTAATCCAAACAGCTACCAGCTAACTGTTTAGTCCCATTTTAGGAGCTAAATACCACTCGTTTACGCCCAAGTCTATTGCCGTTCCCTAATAAAATGGTTATTTATTACGTGTTTTGTGATTTTTAGGCTTTAAGTTCGGAGAATAATAAAAGGGGGCGAAGTTGCGGAAAAAGGCGATAACTCGGTCATCCCGAGACCTTTGGAGCCGATTTGATGCCGTGGTGAAGACCCGGGAAGCAAGGGAGACCACTGCAGGCGAAAGGAGAGGGATTTCGCCAAAAGGCTAAGTATGGGGCATCCAGCTCGTGGCGTTCGCTAACCATCAGAGCGATCGCTACGCCCCCATACTTAGATGGAGATCACTTGAAGAGCGTAGCGGTCGCTACGCCTATTGTAGCGATCGTTACGAGCCCAGACAGAAGGTTCTGCCCAAGGCCGTAGCGGTCGCTACCCCATTCATAGCGCTCGCTACGATGAAGCCCTGATTTTCCAAGTTTTCCTGCTGACGGTCGTAGCGTTCGCTACGCCCTCCGTAGCGTTCACTACGGATGAGTGACTGGGTCGCGACGCTGGGCATAGCGGACGCCTTGGAGCTGAAACGATTCGCCTGCTTTGGGTCGTAGCGAACGCGACGATGTCCGTAGCGTTCGCGACGACCTTATTTCCTGCATAATTTTTGGCCAAAACGACTATGTTTTGGCCCTTCTTCCCCTTTGTTTAATTAGCCCGTCTTGTCATTTTGAAGCAGCTTTAGCTGGCTTTAGCTGGAGATTATCTTTTTCTCTTTACATCTTCTACCTTTCAAGAGTTTTAGGATTAGCTTTGTGGGGATTAACTTCTACTTTGTTGATTAATTACTTTCTTCAATCAAGGCCAATTGCTCTTCATCATTTGGGTATTATTGCTCTTCATTTATTGTCAATTTATTGCTCATCCATTTAGGTAAAATCTCTTTTCTCCTCATTTTAATGTTTCCAAATGTTTTGTTGCTTGTGTTTAGTGTAGTTTTATGTTGTTAATCATAGTGGTTAGTTTTAATATCCATCATTTGAGTAGAATCATGCTAGGGTTTTATTGGTTGTGTGTTGCTAGTTTCTCCACCATGTCTAGAGGCTAATCTTCCTTGAGGTGAGGGGGTGATTAAGGCCTTAATGGGTTTTAGTTAAGGTGTTTATTGATTAAAGTGTGTTTTAGTTGGAGGAGTCTATTTCCACTTGGTGTCTTCTCATTGGGGGTGGCGGTTCAAGGTCCGAGAGCTCTTTGAATCGTTATACACTCAATGGGAAGCCTAGAGTGGGATAGTTAGGTCTACGCTTACGAGGGTAAGTGTAGGCTTAACTAGGAATTAACGCAATTCTCAACCCCGATGGTCCATGGTGGACATAGGGTAGTTAATTTGAATCTTCCTCGAGGGAGGAGATTCATCGTGACCCCTTTCCCGCGTTGTTCCATGGATAAATCCAACTTTATGCGCTTTAGTCATGAAAACTCCTTGATCAAAGATTCCGTTAAGTGTCTAAAACCCCCGAACCTCTCTTTGTCTAATTATCACCTAGTTAATCATCTTTCTAGTTTTAATTTTGTTATAATCAAAGTGATCTTTGCTCCGTAATTTATTTCTTGATTCAAGGCTAAAACCGAAACAAAATACGAGAATTTAGGCCACAGGCTCCCTGAGTTTGACAATTTACACCGGTCTGCAAACCGCTGTACACTAACAGCTACAAGCTAACAGCTAACAGCTACCAATTGGTTGCCAAACAGGGTCGTGGGCCTTCGGTGGCAGGTTGGTGATGGTCAGAAAATCAATTTCTGGTTGGATAACTGGTGCGGTCAAACGAGTCTTGTGGCTCAACTTCACGATTCTGACCTCTCCAGAGTAGATACTTCGCTAAGGGTGGCACAATTTATTAAACAAGATAAATCTTGGAATGAGGATCTTCTTAAGCCGTTGGTTACTCCTGCTACATTGGAATCTATTAAGAAAATCCCTATCCATGTTAATCAAATAGATGACTCCATTTGTTGGGGTCTTACTAGCTCTGGCTCTTTTACAACCAAGTCTGCGGCTTGGTTGGCCCATAACCATGTTAACTCTCACAATTCGTGGGAGTTTAAATGGCTCTGGAAGCTAAAAATTCAGCCTAAATTGAAAGTCTTTCTCTGGCAAATGTTTCAAGACGCGCTTCCAGTTACTACTCATCTTGTGTATCGAGGTATGAATGTCTCTTCTTTATGCCCTATGTGTCATTCTTGTCCTGAGAGTGAGGATCATTTATTTTTGCATTGTGAGTATGCTCAGGAGGTTTGGCTGGCAGCCAAGCAGCATGGTTGGATTTCAATTACTCCAACCGTTAATGACTCGATTGATTCCTTTTTGAATAGATGTTTACGTCATCCTACTCAATCTGTTATTGAGAGAGTAGTCGCGTTATTTTGGAGTGTGTGGAAGTCTCGAAATTTGGTGGTTTTCAGTCAACAAACAACTCTTCCTGGTGGTTCTCTGTTGCGAGCTAAGCGTGCTTCTGCTGAGTGGCAGATTAAAGAAAGGTTGACTGAGTCTTTAGGTGGGGTTGGTTCGCAGGGAAGGCCCGCTTTACCAGTTTCAAGATGGGTATCCTGGTCAAAACCGGTGGAGGGTCTTATCAAAATCAATTCTGATGGCGCCAGGAATGCTAATTGTGCTGGAGGTGGTTACATTATGCGGGATGATCAAGGAAGGGTTCTTCGTGTGGCAGCTTTTAATTTGTGCAGTTCTTCGGTGTTAGTGGTTGAAGCTGTTGCTATGCGTAATGGAATTCGGGATGCTGTCTCTCTTGGCTACCGAAGATTAGTGTTGGAAGGAGATAATCTTACTCTTATTAATGCGATAAAAGGTACCTTTCAGACTCCTTGGGAGATCGCGCAGATAGTTCAAGATATTAGAGCTTTTATGAGAGAGTGTGTTGCTGTTGAAATACATCATGTTTTTCGTGAAGGGAATCGTGCTGCAGGTTGGTTAGCTAAGTTTGGTTTGTTGGTCACATCACCTTGTTATTTTAATTATAGTTTTCATAGAGAGTTGTCTGTTATTGTAAGAGATGATGCGCTTGGTAAATCCCTTGAGAGAAGGGCTTCCTAGCGCCTTTTGTTGTACCCTTTTCTAAAAATAAAAAATAAAATTGTCTTTGAGAGTTTTTCTATACAGTTGTGCATTTTCATCAATAGTGAAATTCGGGTGTTGGGTTCATTACAACGACTTTGGACTCGGACCCGATAGAATTTGGACCTATTCCTTAATTTGAGCCCAATATAGGTTAATCAAATGAGATCCAATCCCAAACAAATTAACTAGCTCAACTACATTTTCTTTTCCAAAAGTTGTATGACAACATGTATAATAAGGGGGTATATGAGTGTAGTACCTTCATAGAAGAATATTATAGTACCTGAGTATTAATTTTGCTAGCTTAATTTCCAACTGCTAAAAAATAATAAAGTCAGAATTAATGGACAAACTATAAACAGTAATATTGCTTGTAAACTCATACCAACTACTCAAAGTCCATTAATTGAGTGTACTAATTTAATATTTGCCTCAAAATGGTTATTATGAAACTGAAGTTTAAATATTAAAATTGGCAAAATAGAAATGAAAAATTTAGAGAAGAGACTAAATTGACACCATCTCAATTACTAACCACATGATTGATAACTTGAGCTTGAACCTAGAATAATTATTTACTTAATGATGTTTGAATCTAATGCAAACTCAAATATAACCCAGGCCAAAGAAAACATTCCCAATAATTAAAAACTTATAATAATTAGGTGCACTAGTTTCATATTAATTATCTCAAAAAGTTTCATTTCTATCTCAAAAATTGGATGATCTTTACCACTGGTAATGTTATTTTTAAGGGTTGAAAGCTTCAATAAAGGTTGATATTATGGATACTATATTCAATAATTAATCCAACCACAAAATCCTCTTAAACCTTAATGTCATATATCATAGGTGGTTGTTTCTGTTCCTACCTAGTATTTTTACTGCACCACACACCCTTCACTTGTATTTTTAATCTCCATCAACATTAAGCAGAATATTTTAATTCCATCCTTAGTAACAAAGGTCTTGTTGATAAACTTCAATCAAATGTTGTGCTAGAAAGTAATAAATTCAAATCAAATGTGCAAATTACAAATGACAACCTATATCTTGCATGTAAACTTAGAACATGGCAGTTACTCCACTTAAAGCATATGATGTAATTTGAGTACACTTTTTTTTTCCTCAAAAATTAGTTTATTATGGAAATCAAATTCCCTAACATAAGAATCACCACTTATCTACTTCCTACTATAAGATAAGTAGTTCAAGCTCAAATGAACCAGTGAAAATATATATCCACGATAAAATGGCCCATTCACCCGTACAATGCACTCACAAAAAAATAAAGTAAACATAAATAGGAATTACGCAAAGTGTAAACACATGGGTGATTAATGTATTCAACCACCAAATTAAAACCTCTTATTATCCTCTAATTGCATGTCTTAGATGATTGATTGCATTACTCTTCCTCACATACCGTTTTTGCTAAGCATTGCATAGCCTTGCGTTTTCAGTAGGCAGAAGCATTAGTGCATTAGCCAAGCGCATTTCTATATATTATCAACACCTTTGCTTCTTATTCCTCATGTAAGCTTTCCCTGTATTTTCATACAAAATCCCCTAAAACACACTGCTTATTTTCTCTAGGTGCTACCAACATTCTTCCTCAACAAATCAAAGTTTTATGATGATGATATTAATGAGGTATATACAACTTTTACTGTAGCTTTGGCATTGATTTCTTTGACACTTTAAAATCTAAAACATGTAGTTCGATATATGGTTGGTATAATAAAAAAAAAAAATCAACATATTAAATGGACTCAAAACATTTTGTTATATTGTCATATAGAGTTTGGCTGTTTTATGAAGTTCATCAATATGACTATTGCTAATCGAGTTAAGCATGGTTTTGCATTTGCTTGTTGAATTTCATATGGTGAAATTTTGATTTCGAAAATGATAAACATCTTGACATAAGATGGCTCTTAACCATCTTGCATTTCTTCTAAATCACTAATAAAGTGAAATGTAAGTGTATTTAAATCTGTCTAAAGGTATGTTTCATTATTTTTGGGGTTACTACAACTTATAAACAATATAAAAATAATTATTTATTTATATTTATTTCATAAATATAAAACTATGTATAAAATGTGGATTTTCTACTATGATTGATAAAATTAGGCTATAATTATATTTTTTCACCTAGCTAACAAGTATTATATTATTATAATTGATAAATATATATAATTGTTAAAGAAAATATTAATAAAAGTTACAAAAATGTGAAATATGAAAAATTCAAGATGGTTAAGAATCATCTTGAGTCAAGAAGCCATTTTTATAGCAATTCGTTGTTACTTTTGTACTTCTTATATTCCACCATCCGCTGTAACTTTTACTGTAATATTTTGTTGTAATCTGTAATAACTTTTTATTCCTTTTTTTTAACATTTTGAACCATGCAGGAGAATAGTAGCTTTAGCATTGGTTTCCACGGTTATTGCTGGGACACAAGCTAACAAACCGGCCCCTTCGGAGGGTTGGAAGGACACCGGCACAGAGAATGTGAGAACTAAGTATGCGATAATAGTAGCAGTAGTTTTGTTTATACTAGTGTCATTTTATGTTTTATTATATTGGTGTGTTGGGATTTTACATAGATATATTCTTAATAATATAAGAGAACGTATTTATAAGACATTTCCCGTAGTTATCTATTCAACAGAAACAGCTACGGAAATTAATAGTGTTGAGTGTAGTATATGTTTAGAGTCTTTTGTACATGGGGAGAAGCTTTCTATCCTTCCCCAATGTAATCATGTTTTTCATTATGATTGTAGTCATAAATGGATGACTAGAAGAGATTGTAGATGTCCAATATGCAGATACAATTACATGGAAGATTAGCATTTTATCTCAATGATTATAAACATATATAAAATTATTGATTGTGCATATCTCTATATTTATTCTGTCTTCATTTTCTATATTTGTTCTTTCTAAATGTTATAATAATATTTAAAAAGATGAAAGAAAAATGCATTTTGATTAATTAGACTTGATAAGGCAAAATGTGTAAGATTTGACCGACTTTTTCTCATGCATTCAAGTTCAACCCAAACACAAGCGAAAAAAAGGCCAAAAAAGTATTGCTATGGGTATAAATCGCATAGCAGTACCTCTTGGAATTGGAAGAAGTTATGTGGTGTTAAGGAGAAATTAAAATCTGGAATTGATTCACATGGGCAGTGTTCGTTTATGAAGTCTGATGTTTTCTCCATCAGAGCACCCGCAATGGTGAGTTTGAGTTTGACTAATTGTATGATGTGAAATTTGTGGAAAAGTCAAAATTTAACATTTTATTTAGCTAGTTTTCCAATGGTGAGAATGAGTTTGACTCATATTAATTAAAAAACGTAAATCGGTCCCACTTAAGAATATAATTAATTTGGTTATATTGAAAAAAAATGAAGTGGAGGAGGAAAGAGAAAAAAATATGATTAAAATATTAATATTTTAAACTCGCTTTCAAACTCGTCTCGCAAGTTTGAAAGCGAGATTCTCGCGAGACGAGTCTCATTCTGATCACCAGTGAAATTTCCTATACGACCTCATTCCGTTCTCGTTTCATGTCACGTCAGCAGTGAGTCGAATTAAAACTCACCATTGCAGATGCTCTCAGGAAGTGCTACCTATGGATGATTGGGTGTACTGAGGTTCAATGGGCTCGGATTGTCTGGTTCCCTTTGAGTAGGAGTGGGCAATGGGCTGGGACCCCATAGGGTCAAGAAGGATTGGATAGCTCTCTTCGTCACATTGATTTAGAGAATTGATCCTAGGTTGTATTTCTTTTGGGTAAATGACTATAAAGGATGGCCCAAAAGTCATATTGACCTAAAGGCCCCCTCAGGACACTGAAGTCTAAATTTGCAAATAATAGTGGGGCCTACTTTGCTGACTCACCACCTCACTTCCCTCCCCCCTCTCTCTATGAAAAACAAGGGAAGAAGCTATTTGTTCATTTGGGGGTATGCCAGGGTGTTGATTGAAATGCCTTTTAATGGGCCTTTCCCGGAAAAATTATACATTTATTTAGTTTTTTAAAATTTAATAGACAACATATTTGTTGTTCTTCTTTAGTTTTATTGTTAAACTCTGTATATTTCAAGCATTAATGTTTAAACTTTGCTTGTTTATACCTTTTTTGTAAAATAGAAAATGTTATTTTCTAGTTAATTAAGTTTAACAAATATCTAAAAATTTATTTGAATTTGGATATTTTTAAATTAAATAACAATAAATTGAGTTGAACCAGCTTGCAGGCAGAGCACGGGCCTAGATATATGAAGCGAATCTGAGCCCGAGCCTTAACTTTGAAACCCAGTCGAGCTTGAGCCGGGCTCGGCTGGTTTACACCCCTAGTTATCATACTATGTGGACTGTATCAGAATAATTTTTGAGAAACTAAATTGCAAAATTTAAATCATGGCATCTTATAATAAAGTCTTTTATTGCACACAATTTTTCCAGAAAAAATTATATTAGAATCCATTTATTCTTCCTATTTAGCATGAAATATGTTTCAAAATCCTCCTGCTTCGTTCCATATTATATGTCACTTCATAAAGGTTGCATATTCGCTAATGTCTCCTTAAAAAAATGGATAGGGTCGTTGAAATATTAGATATATGAAGTATTAACTTTCATACCTGAAAAAGATACGAAACAAAGAACCTTGATTCCTTTCCTATAATGGAAGTAGGAGCAATGACCGCATCAATTGATATATTTGGATTGACACTAACAAATCCAGGGCACAATGTATTGAAACAATGTAATTGACCAGCCCGTAAATTTTTTTTAAAAAAATTGCTATTAGAATCAAATTTAATCATGTTTTAACTACACTAGCAAAAGATTTATCATACTAAATCATGTGTACGGAAGTTAATTCTTGCAAAAAGTAGAATAAACAAGCAATCCTATTGTGCTAAGAAAATCAGATTTGTGAAAATTAACTGTACTTCTAAAAATTAGTTTGGAAAGTGATAATCTATCAATTCCAAATATGATACGAACTTATATAAGAGAATGCACAAAGAAATCCATAAAAGTTATTCACTTACGATAAAATATTGAAAAAGTCTCGTTTGGTTATCATGATTTAGTGCTGGATTCACTAAATTCAAATACACAAAGAAAAAAGTATTAATTTTGACACTGAAAGTGTATTGACTTCAAAATATGATGCGACAGTTACAATGTTCATTTTTGTGGAGTGTGAACTATAATTTTATAAATTGCTTACTGTCCATCCGACTTGTATTCTATCATTTCCATGTTGAACTATTGTTTCTCCCATCGTGTATTGAGAAGATCCGACTGTTAGATTATATATACTGAGTTTACCTCCTATTCCATTGTATATTTTGCTTGTGCCAGATTTTGATTGGATGAGCGCAAACTGAAAAACATTTAACAAAAAAACTTATTAGCATTCAATGAAACCCTATATATTCGTATTGTTGAAATTGGTGCTAATTGTTAGCTAAACTTTCTTTTGCAAAAGAAATTAAAAAAAAATATGAAGTTGTTGAAGTAGTTATCCCTGAAGATAATGAGTATACTTGTAAAAGAAATTAAATATAAATAACCAATGTTAACTAACTTTTTTCCTTCTCAATAAATAAATTTATAACGTAAATGCGCATCATATCTCAAAAAGTAAAGGTATGGCCATTGTTGCGGAACAAATCTCAAAAAGTAAAAACTTACATTTGTATCCGATTGTGATTGAACGCTATTATGATTGACTCTAGCAGCATACAGCTCAGTAAACTTCATAGTTTCGAAAAATTCATCTTTACTAATTCTTCTAACGGGAACTGTTACTTTTGGACAACCTATACCCTTCAATTCTATGCTCTTTAGCATCTCATTATCTGAAGTATACATTATTTTCTTCCATTCAGGAATAATACTCGGCTGCATCTGCATACACAAAAATAACAATTATTCTTGTACTACACTACTGTATAATAAAATTGTTTTCAACTTAATTCACAAATGTGCTTATAAAATTTGATTCCTTGTCAAGCTTCTCAGTCTCTCCATGACCATTAATGGGAAAGAGATTGTCAATTTCTGGATTTTTTTCAAACTCTACAAAAGCAGACTAATGCTCAAAGTTGCTAGATGCTGTAAAACAAAAACAAAATACATCCCTTCAACATTTTAACATTCGTATCTGTCTAATAAATAAATAAATAAATAAATAAATAAATAAATACAAACCTGAGGATGAAAATTGTGATTTCTTAGATTGGGGTGATCAAAGGCTAACTGCTTATAGAAGTCCACACAATCGTATATATCTTCATTGTCTATCTGCCGAGCAAAACTTTAATTATATATGCAATTGAAAGATGAAGGAAAAAAAAAAGAAGAAAAGTATAGAAGTATACACTTTTGTATACCAACCATAGCATTATGTGATGATTTAAAGTGATACCTTAATTGTTTTGGTACTTGGCTTCCTATAGAGTTCGTATTGCCTCTCCCATTCAAGTTCATTCGAATTAGATAATTGAGCAGTACCTTCAGTTTTATGACTGTATAGAAATGAGCAAAGAAAAATGCAGCATACCAACGACTTAAAAGCCATCATGATCAATACTTATAAACCCAACTTTGTATTAAAAATAAAAATGAGGGGGCTTTATATTTAGGGTGTGTAACACTAATTCATGAAATTTCTAGTTTCTACTCATTTTGCATTTAACTTTCTTACTATAAAATTTCCAGTAACTTATTATCAAAAAGGACATAAATCAAACATTTTTAGGAAGATATCATTGCACTTTTTGCAAATAAATTGGTGTGATTTCATTCCATAAGGGGAAAAAATAAAGTTGATGAAAATGTCCTAATAAAATATTGAACATGAATGAAAAATTTTCACATATTTTACATAGACAAAACAAAGGAGTTTTTACCAACAATAAAAGGAATTTAGGATTGTAATAATAGTTTAGTTTCACATGAAAAAAACTTTCTCACTCCCATAGGAAAGTATTTCTCATCCATTAACCGTAGGAAAATATTGGGCCCACACACAAACTTCATTTTCTTCATTTTACAACCAAATATAAGAAAATTTAGTCAACATAAGAAAGTTGACAAACTTCCCCAACCAAACGCTCCAATTGAACATTTTTGGTCAACGTTTTGTTTTTCCCCTTATGGAATGAAATCAGATCAATTTAATTGCAAAAAATCCAATATGATATCTTTCTAAAAATGCTGAATGCAAAATGAGTAAGAAACTATAAATTTCAAGTGCTGCAATATATAAATGTAAAGTTATCCCACCTTATTTCAATTTAAAATTAGGGTTTATAAGTATTGATCACAATGTCCATTAAGTCGTTACGCTGGATTTTTGTT
Organism: Portulaca oleracea; assembly: GCA_029582165.1. Classification (NCBI taxonomy): domain Eukaryota; kingdom Viridiplantae; phylum Streptophyta; class Magnoliopsida; order Caryophyllales; family Portulacaceae; genus Portulaca; species Portulaca oleracea. The sequence goes on along the minus strand of CM055883.1, from coordinate 6,797,979 downwards.
TGCTCGTTTCTATACAGCCATATAACTCAAGGTAATTCTGAATTATCGAATTCAAATGAACTTGAATGGGAGAAGCAGTACCAATTCCTTAAGAAGCCAAGCATCAAGACAATTAAGGTATTACTTTTCAAATCATCGCTATATTTATTATTAAGGATCACTTTTTTAAATGCTATGATTGGTACATAAAAATGGTATAATTTTGTATCTCTTTTTTAATTTTCAATTACATACATAGTTAAAGTTTTGTTTAATGACGATATTTATGATTGCGTGGACTTCTACAAACAGTTAGCTTTTGATCATCCCCTTCTGAAAAACCACACTTTTCATCCACAGGTTTGTGATTTATTAATCTATTTTCATCGATTAGACTCGCTTGAATGTTAAATATTGGAGGGATGTACTTTGTTGTTTTTGGTTGTATGATAGTTTAGAAAATGCATGCATAAGTCCATGCAGAGTTGGAAAAAGTCCAGAAGTCGATAGTCTTATCTTTCAAATTAAGTTGAAAACAAATTGATTATAGAATAATGTTGCATAAAAGTAATTATTATTTTGTGTATGCAAATACGGCCAAGTACTATTCCTCAAAGGAAGAAAACAATGTCTGCTCCGGAGAATGAGATGTTAAAGAGTATAGAATTGAAAAATATAGGTTGTCCAAAAGGAACAGTTCCAAATAGAAGAATTAGTAAAGAAGAATTTTTAAAAACTATGGAGTTTACTAAGCAGTATGCTTCTAGAATCAGTTATAATGGTATTCAACCACAGCCAGGTACACATGTAAGTTTAAATTCATTTATATCGATAATTTTTTTTATTTGTTTGCCAACAATGCATGGCCTTCCCTATAACTTTTGAGATTTTATGCACATTCAACTTCATAAGGTTTATTTATTGAGAAGAAAGGAAAAAGTTGTTTAATCTTCATAAGATTTATTTATTGAGAAGAAAAGAAAAAAGTTGTTTAACAACAATTATGTACTTTTACAACTTTTTATACTACCTCCGTCTCTAAATAATTGTCCATTTGACTAAACTTTGACCGTTAATTACTCACAAATTATAATGAGTTACAATATGAAATTGTAACCATTAGAAAGATATTGTACTAAAAATTACAATGATATTAATTTTATATTGTAATTCATTGTAATTTGTGAGTAATCAACGGTCAAAGTTTAGTCAAATGGACAATTATTTAGGGACGGAGGTAGTAAGTAACACTAATTTCAAGGTATCAGCTTCAACAACGTCATGAATTCTTTATGATATTACTCTCTTTCATGCTTGATGAATGTTAATTTATTTTTCTTTTATCCCTTTTTATTGTTAAATTTACATTTTCAAAAAGTTTTTTTTGAGAAATACATTTTCAATAATTAAAACATTCACCTTACCCTTAATAAATTAATGAAATTTTTATTTTACCTTTTAAAATTCTCTTTTATTTATCTCTTTCATTTAATGAGAGATATACTTGTCCATAAATAATTTTTTCACTCTATTTCCAATACAAATTGATTTTGTAAATTTAATTTTTTTGACAGTTAAAAAGGGACATAGGGAATACCAAAAAAAAGGGTTTAGTTGATGGTTCCCATCAATTTTGACACTAAAAATTTAGACTATTTCAATAAATGCTAAGAAGTTTCTGTTTAATGTTTTCTAGTTTGCGATCATCCAATCAAAACCTGATACAAGCAAAATCTACAATGGAATAGGAGGTGAAATCAACATATATAATTTAACAGTTGGATCTTCTCAATACACATCTGGACAAACTATAGTTCAACATGGACAAGACAGAATACAAATTGGATGGACGGTAAGTAATTTGAAAAAAAGAAAAATAGTTCACTCCACTTAAATGCACATTCTAATTGTCGTATCATATCTTTAAGTCAATGTATTTTCAATTTTGAAGCTAATGTACATTTTTGTGTATATGAATTTAGGTGAATCCAGCACTAAATCATAATAACAAAATAAGTCTTTTTCAATATTTTAATGTAAGTGAATTACTTTTGTTTACTCTCATACATAGAATAAACATCCCTGCACATGATTGAATACAATTATATCTTTTGTGAGTGTGTTAAAATATACATGGACTTTATTCATTTAACATATATTTTTGTTTTTTTTATACAGGCTGGTCAGTCATATTGTTTCAATTTAATGTGTCCTGGATTTGTTAGTGTTAATCCAGATATACCAATTGATGTCGTCCTTACTCCTCCTTCCGACATAGGAAAGGTTATAAGTTTCTATTACTCATATGTTTTTCAGGTAGGAGACTCAATATTTCCTATACTAATTAAAGCAATATTTCAAAGAGATTTCATCTGTTTTAATTTGATTGTTTTAAATTTGATCGTACTTGTTAACTGAGAAAACTTTCTGATAACTATTCATTTGCTATTTTTATATGGAACTTTGCTTTAATTAATTGATTGGATTCATAATAATATTTCTTCCTCAAAGGCGAAGGACAAATGTATTCTATTTTAAATTTTCAGGAAATTAAAAACTAAGTGAAATCTATTAATTATATTAAAACAAGATATGTATATCTAATAAGTTATCATATGACACTCCTAAGTAGCAACTTGAACTACAAATTTTTTTTAATCAAAATTAACAAAATTGAAGTCCCTTAAACTTCCTAGATTTAAATGATAATTTATTTTTTGAATATTTTAATCACTATAAACAAATTAATTGATACTTTATTATAACATAATTATGAAAACAACTTTAAATGAATTAAGTATAAAAATTTACAATAATCAAAATAATTTCTTTATTTCAACACAATTATGAAAATCACTATAAATAAATTAAGTATAAAACTTTGCAATTATCGGAATAATCTATTATCTATTAATATATTAATTATGTTAAAACAATACATGTTTTTTCGAAGATTTGCCATGTCGCGTTCATGTATAACAATTAAACTCCATTTTTTTAAGATTAACTCCAAAACTGAAGTTCCTTAAGCTTCACATATTTAATCTATATCTATATATATGTTAAAATTAAACCACCTAAGGGAAATCCATACCTAAATGGTGAAATTCGGATGTTTGGTTTTTCATAACCTACTTCCAAATCTACATAATTATTATCAATTAAAGAAATTGGGTAATATTTTGTTTTCACCTACATTACCTTGGTGGGCGATATAGAATATGGTGAGTATTACCACTTGACTAGCACATCTTTAGTATCATTGTTACATACAAAAATAATATATATATATATATATATATATATATATATATATATAGATTATTTTGAAAGTGGATTTACTATGAGATTAATATATAATATACGAGGATTAATTAAAATAAATAAATGATAAAAATTTTACATCATACATAAATAATATTATATCAATCACTTTGAAAGTGGAGTTATTATGAGATTAATATATACTATATGAGGATTAATGAAAAATAAATATATGATAAAACATCTTTATATTTTTATTTAGAAAAAAATATTTTTGAACCTATTTCTTATAATATATATATATAATTCAAATTAACATTAATTAAACTATATTTACAAAACGACTATATATAAATAATGATAGTATAACTTTTTTCAGTGTTGAATTTGAAATAATATCAGTACCATATTCCATATTATTTTTGAAATAAAATATAATTAAATTTCCTCTCTTTCACTTTTCATCTTTAAACAAAATGAGATAGGTCCACTATGAGTGATATTTTAATGGTCTTATTGAATTTTCACATATTATTTTCATTCAAAGGAACAATAATAAATGTCTCTTTATTATGGAAAAAGTAATGTAACTTTCTTTCGATTGATGTTGGGATTGTTTGATATAACCTTAAATTTTAGAATTAATAATTATTTCTAAATTTATTAATTATTATTATTAGTATTTACTACTAAATATTATATTTGTTTTAACCTTTTCAATTTTAACTAGTTTTAGTAAAAAAAATCACAGTTGTTTAATAAAAACAAGTTTCCAACAAATTATGTTTGTAATGGAAAGAACCCTAGAGGGGGGGGGGTGAATAGGGTTATGGAATTTTCTTCACAAAATAGCAACTTTGTAAAGGACGTTAGGATCTTAATCCTTCTAGATTAAGATTCAATAAATGATAAAGGCAGTTTAAGCTTTAAAGCGAGGAACAACAAAAGTAAACTGAATAACCTCCTTTATCTTACTGAACTGGAACATAGAATAATCCAAAGTGAAGGACCTTAGGGTTTACAGCATAACCTAGCGCCTTTCGATGGACGCCTCTTATTTTCTGGAAAACACCCACCAAACTCAACTTTGGTGTAATCACTGATCGATCTTAAGTCCTTCTAGGAATCGATTACAAGAGTATCAACCAAATCCTAATTCCGTTAAGGAATTGATTACACTCAAACACAATCTCACTCAAACTCAGTTTTCTCACTCAAAAGAAAACTCAATCAAAACGAAGAACACTCTTCTTGTTTTGAACACCCGATTTCTTCCATGGAATCGTTAATCTCTTTCATTCTTGAGGTCTTCTATTTATTTAGCTTCCAGTTGTATAGAGCCGTTTGAAGACAGCTTCATCCGGATATTTTCTCTCCTTGACGTGTGATAACTTCCTTATTCAGCAGTTTCCTTTTATTGCTTTGATTCTGGAAATCTTCAATTAGATATTTCTTCCAAGTTCTTGATTAATTGTTTCCTGAAATAAAGAGGATACAATTAATTAATCTGGTTAGAAAAAGGATAGAAAGAGATGTAAATCTTTCAAGAACATAATCCTTAAACTTCCCTAATATTTTGCTCCTTTTATCTTTCACGACGAAGTTTCTCATCTGGGGTGAACGTCCTTGTGATGCTACAAGTAAACGTCCTTATGATCCCCTAGGTGAATGTCCTTCTGCCTGCTTTGATATTTTGCTCCTTTCCTTGCGCATCATATCTTTTCTGGCTATTCGAATTTTGGCTTTCATTTAAAACTGATTCAGTGCCAAGGTCCTTGAGCCTGAGTCTATCAACATCCTTGAGGGATTCTACTAGTAATGTATACACATAGTTTAGATTGTCTTAATTTTTTTTATTTTTTTTTTGAGATCAAACATAACGATTTCATTAATAGCAAGTTATAAGGCACTTACAATGAAAAAACGTAATTGAACAGCTGTAGATCTAAAATATAGATATGAAATTCAACTTCCAAATAACTAATATTAATTTTACTGACGTTCAGCTCCGATTTCTTCGATGACTCTGCATCTTTACCATTGATGGAGAACCTCACAACCCGTGTTATAGCGATTTGAAAGTGTATCTTCATCCAACGTATTAGACCATACCAACTGAACAAAAACTCTAGAAAGAGACTAAAAACCCTAAATAAGGGTACAAAAAACTCTTACAAAAGAGAGACTGACTTTCTTTGCATAAACGTAAAACCAAACTAATAATCGGGGTAGAAAACAATCAAATTGGGGCTTACCATCGACAAAAGAATCGATGGCAGCCCCTCCAAGGAGATGGAAGCTAGGGTTTTCTAGAGAGAAAAAGAAAAGAGGATGTCAGGGTTTTTGTTAACAACAATTTTAGTTTAATATCTTAATTATTTATTTTGATACTTGAGGTTTAGTGTTTTTTGGGAGGTTATTGAGAAAGATTTGAAAGAAATTATAGAGTTGCTTATGTTTATTCAAATTGACTATCAAAATAAACTATTATTTTTTTATTGTTATATGTGTTTCAGACAAAATTATAACACATCTTTCTTGATTTTTTCATATTCATAATTGCATTTCATTCAATAAATTGATAAGTAATTATTTAATAATGATTTATAATATTTCATATATATATATATATGAAAAATAATTATTTCAATTTTATTAAGTGTAACACACATATTCTATCATAAAAAGTTTGACACACATTCATAATGCTTGACAGTTTAATAATTGACAATTTTCTCGTGCATCGCACATGTATCGCACAGGATATATAGGGCTAATTAAATTATTAAAACTTATTAAAATTCTAATGTATTATATGCCTTCATTTCTTTTTTGCATCACCTACTTCAGCCATGTTAATATGTATTATAAGATTCCTGATTTAAATTTTGCAACTCACTTTCTAAACAAATTACTACGACATGTTCTCAAAAATTTCAGACATAATTATATTGTTTATTTCTATTATCAACTAATTATATTTTTATGTATGGTAAAAAAAAGGACCCCAAAGATGGAAATTGGTGGTTTACAATAGGTAAAGAGAGAACACTAGTTGGCTTTTGGCCACAAAGGATATTTACGGATTTGGCAAAAGCAGCGTCTTATGTGGCTGTTGGCGGCGAAACATATACACCATCAGGTCAGCCTCTTCCACCTATGGGAAGCGGTTACTACCCTAAAGGCGATTTGAACATCAAGGTCATTGCACATTGTGCTAACCTTTTTGTGGTGGATGAAAATCACCGTATTGTCGATCTTCAAGATACTGAAAAATTTGTAACCAATAATGTTTATGATGCCGTTGATAAAGGTCAAGGTTATTATTTACTTGGACATGTTATATTTTACGGTGGCGGCCTCTAATATATTTTGTAACATGTCAGTTATTATTATAAAGTTGATTTATAATAATGAAATGTGAAACCGCTTGTACTTAGGACACACATCCATTTATATGGTAGCTATTTAATCTCTTGACAATAGACAAAATGGTTACTAAAATGAGAAAATGGCACAATAATTACTATGCAAATGAAAAAATGAATTTTTTAGATACGTATTAAGAAATACTTACAAATTTGTAACATAGTCCAAGAACGAAATGACCCTAGAGAAGGGGGAGGGGGTGAATAGGGTTATCAAAATTCTGCACACTTTTATGATAAGGACGTTAGTTTTTAATCTTGACCTTAGTCAAGATTCAACAATACAATATGAAAGGGAAATCTTCTTTTATAGTAATTGAGTAGTTAAGGACATTACAGTACTAATGCAAAGAAAAATACTCAACAACTCAAGGGTTTGAGGGTCTTGAGGTAGCTTACAGTGAGGCGATCACCAATCCCACATGGAGGTGATCAAAGTACATCAACATTCACAACCAGGTTGGTGATGCTCACAACTCATAGAAGAAGAAGGGTTTGTTCCTCTGTTACGATTCAAGTCACTAATCTCATTAGAAGCTATTTCTGGTTGCAAACAAAATCTCACAAAAGTCTCTTTGGCTACGATTTAGAATTTTCTATGAAATTTCCTACACAACTCTCGATTTCTTCACTTGGAATCGAACAATTTGCTGCTTGAGTCCAATGATGATTTTATGGTCTTCCTAATGGTTTCCTTCCTTGTTGGGTGAGACAGTTAACAACTACATTGCTTGATTGATATCCTCCATTGCTTCATTGATATCCTCCGGATTCTTTCCTTCTTTGATTTCTTCACTTTTACGTATCGGGTGTTTAATGTGTATATGCCGAGTTATGATATGTTAATTAGAATGTGCCAAATCTTGACATTTTGGGTTGTTTAGTCATTGTAGGTCCAATTGAGTGTGTTTCAAGTCTTTCTTATTGACCACAAAATTATTTGGTTGCCCTATTTTAAGTTATGCAATAATAATTTTTCTGTTGCCCAAACATATTTTTCTTGTTGTGCTGGGTTAGCTTAAGCTTGACTTGCGGCTTGGCGAGCTTGAATGTGTTTGGCTCAAGCTTGGGTACGTTGCCAAGGCTTGTGGGCTTCGCTTGGCTTGATCCTTAAAACATATAATAATCATTCACAATTTAAGTATTAAATATTTTGCAAAGTGAACTTAATTTGAATATGAGGACATGATAATGCTTAATAGTTTATGCTTGGTTATGGAAATATATTGTGCTTATAGCCTAATGCAATATTTCATGATAGTTTATCCTCTTTCTAGGGTTTTTAAATACTTTTTTACTATTTAATTCGCCTCTTTGATATATATATATATATATATATATATATATATATATATATATATATATATATATATATATAGGTCAACATAAAAAAATAACCTATTAAAAGTAATAGTACAATAGAAATACGAGCTTATTAGATTTGCCAAGCCTAACAAGCCGAGCTACTCGTGGCTTGGCTTGACTTGGCTTGGCTTGTTTAATTCACAAGCTCGAGCACGAGTCAAGTCGGGTTTATCTCGAGCCGAGCTACACGAGTTTTCTGCCGAGGTGGCTTGCGAAGACTCACGAGCTGGCTTGGCTCATTTATTTCCACCCCTAGTAACGAGAATAGATCAGCGCTTCTAGTTAATTAGATACCAAGATTGGTCTGTGATGTAGGGACAAAGGGGTGAGAGAACACTACAAAAGTTTGCTCCAGTAGTTATTTTGATTGAGTTCTACATTTAAAGGTGTTGCTATAAAAAGATGGCTACACCTACACTAGCCTATGAGAATTTTGAGTGTAACTAAATTTAGCTACATGTTAAGCAATGTAGCTAATTTAGAAGCAATTGTTAGGAGTAGAAGTTTTTAGCCTAGTTCTTACATGTTAAAGGTGTAGCATTTTGATATAACAAGTGTAGCTTTAATGAAAAGAGCAAGCGTTTGGAATTAATTTAAATTAAAATTTGATATATATATGTATCAATTAAGTGTCTATATATATAGAGAGAGAGTAAAACCTTATTTCTTTACTGAGTTACACTTTATCTTTTTAATGGTATAAGGTCAACAACTCATATAGTACTCAAAAAGTATTTCATAACATTGATGTAATTTTCCAAGAGCACATCCATTTCAAGATTCATTATCTTCTTTTGGTTCCTGTTTTCTCTTATTCTAATATATGTTCTATGCATCCTTTACAACTCTATAATGACGATGGTGATTACAGGTCTTTACTTTTTAGCATGTGTTTCGTTCTTTTCTAGAAAGATGTTTATTGGGAAACTTTTTTTCGAGAAAGTTTTTCTAGAAAAAAATTTTCCTAGAAAAAAATAATATATTACAATGTAAAGACATGAGAAAGTTGTGGGAAAGTTTATTTGAAATGTCCAAACAACCCTTATTTATAAAATTTAAAATGTAGTTTTCATGGGCATTTTGAAAAAAAAAAACTATAATAGTTTACTTTCTCATGGGAAAAAAAGTTTCCCAACACCCCGTGGGAAAATATTTCCCCCCACACAAACTTTCCGTTTTTCATTTTACTATTAAACATAGAAAAATTTAGTCAATAAAGTTGATAAACTTCCCGAGAAAGCATCTCCAAGCAAACGCTCCATTAAGACATTTTTGGTCAACTTTTATTTTTCCCCTTATGGAATGAAATCAGACCAATTTAATTGCGAAAAATCCAATATGATATCTTTCTAAAAATGCTCGATGCAAAATGAGTAAGAAACTAAAACTTTCAAGTACTGTTACATATATAAATGTAAAGTTCTCCCACCTTACATATTAGGGTTTATAACAATGGCCATTAAGTCGTTGTTATGCTGCATTTTTGTTTGCTCGTTTCTATACAGCCATATAACTCAAGGTAATACTGAATTATCGAATTCAAATGAGCTTGAATTGGAGAAGCAGTATGAACTCCTTAAGAAGCCAAGTATCAAGACAATTAAGGTATTACTTTTCAAATCATCACTATATTTATTATTAAGGATCACTTTTTTTAAAGGATTATTAGGTTTTAAAATGCCGAACTTTGGTGATTGTTTATCAGAATATCTCGAACTTCATTTTTTACATGAATATCCCAAATTTTAGTAGATGGTATTTGTTAAGATCCCAACATTGAATTAACATAAATTAAATTTTGCCTTTTCTATAATGTAGAGGTTGTTTTTTTTTGTTAGATACATTTCCATTCTATACATACTACCTCAAAAAATATCATTACATAATAGGAAAAACCTGAATTTAGTTGATGTTAATTTAATGTTGGACTACTGACAAACATCACCCCTAAATTTGGGATATTCATATAAAAAATGATGTTCGGGATATTATGATAAACAATACCTAAAATTAAGATTTTAAAACCTAATAATCCTTTTTTAATGCTATGATTGGTATATAAAAACGGTATAATTTTGTATTCCTTTATAATTTTCAATTACATAAATAGTTAATGTTTTGTTGACAGACAGATAATGGAGATATATATGATTGTGTGGACTTCTACAAACAATTAGCCTTTGATCATCCTCTTCTAAAAAACCATACTTTTCATCCTCAGGTTTGTTATTTATTTATCTATTTTTGTCAATTAGATTCACTTGAATGCCAAATGTTGGAGACATGTACTTTATTTTTATTTTTGTTTTTATTACCGTATAACAAGTGCAAGCACAAGTATGCTCTTAAAGAGTTTGAAAATTTCTAGAAGTGGACAGTCTTATTTCCCCGACCATCACTGCTCATGATGAGATTGAAAGATTCACAAGGAACCAAAATTTATAAACACATTTTGAATTAAGTCTGAAAATAAGTTTATTATAGAATTATGTAGTATAAAATAATTACTATTTTGTGTATGCAGATGCGGCCCAGTACTATTCCTGAAAGGAAGAAAACAATATCTACTCCAGAGAATGAGATGTCAAAGAGTATAGAATTGAAGAGCATAGGTTGTCCAAAAGGAACAGTTCCCATAAGAAGAATTAGTAAACATGAATTTTTCAAAACTATGGAGTTTACCAAGCGTTATGCTTCAAGAATCAATCATAATAGCATCCAACCACAGTCGGGTACAAATGTAAGTTCATATACGTAACAATGCCTTTTTCTTCCTATTCAACACTTAAATTTGGTGGGTAATTTGGGGTAAGGTAATAAATACCGAAAATTACCGAAAGTTACCGAAATTTACCATTTTTTTATTTTTTTAAAAATATTGTATTTTATACTTTATACTTTTAATTTTAAATTTTAATTTTTTAAATTTTAATTTTTTAAATTTTAATTTTTATAATTTTATAATTTTAAAATTTAAAATTTTATTTAATTTTTTTTATTTTTTACTTTTTACTTTATTATTATTATTATTATTATTAAATTTTTAATTTAATTTTTACTTTTTATATTTTAATTTTTGAATGTTTGAATTTTTATTTTTTAAATTTTTTAATTTTTTAATTTTTTAATTTTTTAATTTTTTAATTTGAATAATTTTTTTTTTAAATTTTAAATTTTAATTATTATTTTAAATTTTAAATTTTATAATTTAAAACTTTTATTTTTAAAATTTTAAAATTTTTTTATTTTTAAATATTTAAATATTTTTTTTAATTTTTAATTTTATAATTTTATAATTTTGATGTTTTAAAAAATTTTCAAATTATAAATTTTCAAATTCTAACCTTTAATTTGTTCAATTTGGTTTTCTAAAAACATATTTAAACTTACATAAATTTACCAAAAGTTACAAAAATTTACTGAAACTTACCAAAAAGTAATATTTACCATACCTACACTTACCACTGAAATTTACAGGCCAAGCCCTAAAAAAAATTGTTTTTCTTAATTTTTTGAGATTTGATGCACATTCATTTTTCGAGATCTGATGCCAAGAAATGAAATTAAAGAGTTGTTTGATGGTGATTGATTATGTACTACTATATTTAATTTTTTTTAAAGTAATCATTAATTTCAAGGATATCAGCTTTAACAACTTCATGAATTCTTTATGAATGTTATATAATTTATTTTAAAAATTAAAGAGTTGTTTGATGGTGATTGATTATGTACTACTATAATTAATTTTTTTTAAAGTAATCATTAATTTCAAGGATATCAGCTTTAACAACTTCATGAATTCTTTATGATGTTATATAATTTATTTTAAAAAGGTTTAGCTACTGGTTAACATCAGTTTTAGCAATACAAATATAAACAAGTTCAATGAATGCTAATAAGTTTCTGTTTAATGTTTTCTAGTTTGCGATCATCCAGTCAAAATCTGATACAAGCAAAATCTACAATGGATTTGGAGCTGAACTCAGTATATATAATTTAACAGTTGGATCCTCTCAATATTCGTCAGGAGAAACCATTGTTCAACATGGAAATGACAGAATACAAATTGGATGGACGGTAAGTAATTTGAAAAAAAAAAACTTGAAGTCAATGTAATTTCAATTTTAAAGCTAACGTCCTCTTTTGTGTATATGAATCCAGGTGAATCCATCACTAAACCATGATAACGAAATAAGACTTTTCCAATATTTTAATGTAAGTGAATTATTTTTGTTGATTTGTTTGTGTATTATTTTACATACAACTATAAAATTTCTTATCTTATTTGGTATTAGATTATATTTATCAATTTACAACCCAATTTCTCACAATACAATGAATAATTTATATATCCTTCTTTTGATGATTTTATGCAAGAATAAACTTCCCTGCACATGGTTGAATACAATTATATCCTTTGTGAGTGTAGTTGAAATATGTATAGATTTTATGCTTTTAACATTTTTGTTTTTATTTACAGGCTGGTCAGTCACATTGTTTCAATATGATGTGTCCCGGCTTTGTAAGTGTTAATCCAGATATACCAATTGATGTCGTCATTACTCCTCCTTCAGAAATTGGAAAGGTTATAAGTTTCTATTACTCGTATATTTTTCAGGTATGAAAGTAAATACTTCCTATACTGATTAAGCTAATATTTCAAAATGAGACTTGCTATTTTGATGTTGAACTTTTCTTTAATTAATTGATTGGATTCTCGAAAATATTTCTTCCTTGAAGCTGCAGGATAAATGGATTCTAATTTAAATTTTTCTGGAAAATTACTTTAAATTAAATTATTAAAAGCTTAATAAATGCCAACTTATTCATAGCCTTCATTTCTTTTTCTTTTGTGTACGTCACGAACTTCAACCATCTTAAATATTTTATTATGATGGCCTCATCTAAATTTTGCAACTCACTTTCCAAATAAATTACTCTAACATGTTTTCAAAAGTTTGAAATATATATATATATATTTGATATTGTTTATTTATATTATCAACTAATTACGGAAATACTTTTATGTATGGTAAAAAAAGGATCCCAAAGACGGAAATTGGTGGTTCGCAATAGGTAAAGAGAAAACACTAGTTGGATTTTGGCCGCAAAAAATATTCACGGATTTGGCGAAAGCAGCGTCTTATGTGGCTGTTGGCGGCGAAACATATACTCCATCAGGTCAGCCTCTTCCGCCTATGGGAAGTGGTTACTACCCTAAAGGCGATTTGAACGTCAAAGTCATAGCACATTGTTCTAATCTTTTTGTTGTGGATGAAAATCATCGCATTGTTGATCTTCAAGATACTGAGAAATTCGTAACCAATAATGTTTATGATGCTATTGATAAAGGTCCTGGTTATTATAGGTATGGACACATTATGTTTTATGGTGGTGGCCTCTAATATATTTTGTAATATGCCAGTTATCATTATAAAGACGATTTGTAATAATGAGTTGTGAAACCACTCATACTTATTCGAATTTTTTTTGTTACATAGTATAACAACTAATATGATCCTTTCTTTGCAAAAGCTCAACAGTAGTTCTCTGCATAAAAATGCTATAATTCTTTCGTTTCTTGTCCGTTTGCTACAAAATTCGGAGCATAACGTTTTTCACACCTTGTGCATTTAGCCAAACTATAAAATTATCAAAATGAGACTATTTGGATGGATGTTGATAAATTCATTGACTGAAAAGGCTCTAAAAGCAAATATGAAAATGATCTACAATTCACATATCTCCAATATTTTTCACAAAACAATAAAACATATGAAGAAACTAATATTAGCATTAGTTTCAGCAATATGTCAAGTGATCGGGCTAGAAAATGTCATTTTTAGAGACAAGATATTCGATTATACGAGAGTACATGAAATATGGTATTCATTAAATTTTGATTGCAGATGCAATTATGCAAACTTCGCGCGAGAAGAAGAGTTGGTGCCTGGTAGGGCAGCGGGGGTTAATTATTGTTTCAAAATCATACAATATAAATATTATCCCTTATAAGAAATTAAAAATTATATTTTAATTATTATTTTTCAAATTTACTAAGAAATTTTAAAATTATATTTTTATATTGGAAAATTGGAATCTAATAAACCAAACTTTATATCCATTTTGATCTAACAAACCAAACTTACCTTTTTGTTAATGACATACCATACTTAACATTATATTTTTTTGATTGAACCTCTATCACTTTCCGGTCACCGAAAAAATGACGTGGAATTTGTTGTGTTGAGGTGGACTGTTTTATAGCCAAAAAATAAAAGGAAATTGTTGATGGCTTGTGTTTGTGCTGAGGTGGAGCGTTTTGACTCACAATTTCTTCCTCCCTCTCAAAAAACTTACAGTAAAAATTAAACCCAGCCCGAACAAAAATAATCCCCCACCAAAAAAAAAATGAAAATCCTCCTTAATCTTAATAGATGTAGTATTGTTCCATTAAACACACTGCTATCAATAATTTCCTTTTATTTTTTGGCTATAAAACAGTCCACCTCAGCACAAAAAATTCCATGTCATTTTTTCCGGTGATCGGAAAGTAGTGGAGGTTCAATCAAAAAAATGTAATGTTAAGTATGGTATGTCATTAATAAAAAGGTAAGTTTGATTTGTTAGATCAAAATGGACATAAAGTTTGGTTTATTAGATTCCAATTTTCCTTTTATATTTTATTTTCCAATTTATAAAGAAATTTCTAACACATGAGGTTGATTTGACGAGGGGTGTAATTGATATTTGTTGGATATTGTTCGAGTTGCAGTACAACCATGTATAATTGTCAAATCCATAGGGAGTTGGGGTTACTGAATCCTGAAAGTTATTCGAGCTTTCACCTACTAGGTTGAATTTCCATAATTTTTGAAGTTTTAGAAACTTAAATAAAGACACAATAAAAACTACGATAAAAGGAAGGAAAAGGCATGAGGGTCGGTTTTTCACCACCTAACGATCACTTAATCATGAGGTGGTTTCGGCAAGGACACTAGGCCTAGATAGAGATTGGGTTATTGCATAAATAAAGCCACTCTGGGGGCCTCTCCCGAAGTTATTCCATATTGACCCTCAAAGTTTATCCACTAAATGAATGAGGACTCACTTCAAAGGCTAAAGATGCAATTCACTCTACCCGAACTCATCCCCTAAATGAATGAGGAATCGTTCAAGTATTCCATTTAACTACCCTAAAGACCATGTTAAAATGGGTTTAGCGGACTTCCGCCTCTAACTAAACATCATAGTTTAGAGGATCTTTAAATGAGAAATCTCATAAAACAAGGCTTAATACCCTAACTAATTCAAACATTAGAAAAGAGATTCCATGAGGTTAAAATCTTTCCCTAAACCACAAAAACATTAGTCACTAATCATTTATTTAACAACCTAAGACTCAACTTACTAGGATTTATTTTAGATTTACCTAAACTAATGACTTAAGAGCTTGGACCATTTTTGGCTCAAAACCCAACCTAGTGACCCAATTAAACTAGAAAGTTATAAGACTCAATCTGACCCAATTAAACTCAGGTCCAATTAGCTACTAGCCCTAGACCTTGAAAGGCCTTACTAACTTAAGCAAGCCCAAATGAAAAATGAAACTAAAGACTACTCAGCCCAAAAACTAATCTAACCTAACCTGCTAGCCCAACTACCCTTAAGAAACTAATCTGCCTTGACTCCACTAAACATCTAACACTAACCTAACCCAAATTATCCTACAGATCCTAGATTAAATCTGATCACTAATCTAATGCAGACCTAGTAACAATTAAAATTAACAAAACAAAATCCATACACCTAGTTTGACCTAACTAATACTAAAACCTAACATAATCAACAAGATCAATTAACCAAGGAAATTTAAAATACACTACCCTACCTGTACTGCTATCTAGACCAAAAAAAAAAACGAGAAGGCAAAACAATGAACGCAAATTTTAATGTAAGATTGTCTCACGTAAATTTATCGTGAGACGGACTCTTTATAAGGTGACATTTTTAATATTTTACTATGACTAATAAGTGATATTAGAATGACTTTTAAACACGAATATGACAAATAATTTATTATGGAGTGACTTTTATATGAGTCAGTTCATTAAATTATTAGTCACCTTTATGTTGATAAATAGTCACCACAAAATTAACGTCTAACGATAAATTTATGGTAAGACGGTCTTACATAGGAGTTACTGAACAATGGAAGGGAGATAAAGAAAATAGAGCAAACAAAACAAAAACAAGGTGGGTGGGTGGGTGGGTGAGAAACAAGGAAAGGGGACGAAAACAGGGGAGGCCTGGGTTTGGCTAGGATTAGGTTTTGGGCTGAGGGAAGAATGGGCCGAAGGGGAAAAGGGTAAGGGTGGAGAGTTAGGCTGGATCGGATAAATGAAGGGATTAGAGTTAGGTTTTTAGGCGGGCTGGATTAGTTTTGGGTTTAGGCGGGCTTAGGTGAGTAGAAAGGGAGGAATGTGGGGGAAAAGAGTGGGCTGGAGGAGGAAATTGAGTAGGGAAAGGTGGGTTGTGGGCTGAATTGGGAGGTGGAAAGAGTTGGGTAGGGGTTGGATTTGGGCTGAGGGAAGGGGGGAATTGGGTTGGGCGGAGTAGCTGGGCCGAAAGAGGGAGAAGGAAGAAGGGATTGGGTTTTAGATTAGGAATATTTAGGTTTTTATTTTCATTTTCAATTTTTATAATTTTGATTCATTTTTATTAATAATAAAATTAGAAATAATAAAATGACATAAAACCTAATAAAATAGTAAAAATAAAATAAAAATCCTAATTTAATTATTAAAAACAAGCAAAAAGTCATTGAATAAAGGGGTAAAAATCATGCAAAATACAGAATAATCAGCTACGTATTGTAAACTTCTTATAGTCAATAATTAATACTAATTATTAAAATGGTTCATATAACAATTTATAATAAATATTAATTAAGTGATGGTTCATATAAAAATTTATAATCCTATCTTTTCATGTGTTTTCCTTGGTTTAAAAGGTAAACCACCGGTTCGGCTTATCTTAGCCCATATTAAGCGATGGGCAGATTTAATTTTTGTTTTTTTTTTGGACTTCTGTTTGGGTTGAATGGATGAGAATAAAGGTTGGCCAAGTCTTGCTCATTTTGCCATAACGAGTCTAATCTTTAGTTCTATGCATTTTTCTTTCATCTTTTCTAACTCAATTAACATTCAGAAAGAACAAATGTAGAAATCATATACAAATGAAATATTATAGAGATATGGATACACAACAGTATATATGTTTACTAGTATCATTGAAATAAAATATTAATCTTTCATATAATTATGTCTACATATTGGACATGTACAATCTTTTTTAGTCATCCATGTATGACTACAATCATAATGAAAAACATGATCACACTCGGGAAGTTTAGAAAGTTTCTCCCCATGTACAAAAGACTCTAAACATATACTACACTCGAAACTACTAATTTCCGTAGCTATCTCTGCTGAATAGATAACTACAGAAAATGTCTTATAAATACGCTCTCTTATATTATTAAGAAGATATCTATAAAATCCCAACACACCAATATAATAAAACAAAAAATAACACTAATATAAACAATACTACTCCTATTATTATCGCATACTTAGTTGCTACCTCCTGTGTACGGGTGTCCTCTTCTTGACCAGCATGGTAACTTTTCTTAGCAAGAACCGTGGAAACCCATGCTAAAGCTAGTATTGTCCTGCATTATTCAACAAGAGGAAAAAAAAAAGGAATAAAAAGTTAACACAGATTACAACAAAATATTACAGTAAAAATTACTATAGATGAGTGCAATATAATGTGTAGAAAAGTAAATACAAAGCCATACAAAACTCAGCTATACTCATATTGATGAACTTCATAAACTGTTAAACTCTTTTTAGCATTATAACAAAATGTTTTGAGTCCATACAAATGAATGTACTCAAAATTCACCAAAATCCAACCAATCATAAAACCTTTTGACAACCAAAAGCATGATTTTCGAACCTGTATGGGCTCATTGTGAAAAAAAGTTTTTACTAGTACTGGTAAAGTTGGTAAAAATGAAATTAAGTAGAATGGTATATTTGACAAAAAATAAACAATTAAATGGTATAGAAAGTCAAAAACTACTGAATATGTAGTGTAAGAATTACAAAACTTATCACAAACTACACTCTTATTTAGCTCTCAAGGAGATCGAAATAGTAAATTATCATGCTAATTAATCAAGAAAATCTAAAATTCTCCCAAATACTATATATCTTATAAATTCAAAGTTTCAAACACGTTCAATTATATGTTGATTTATAATTATATCAATGATAAAACTACATGTTTTTTGAAGTGTTAAAGAGATTAATAGTAATGCTACAATAATTATGCATTGAATAATCTAAATGAGTAGATAAATTTATACGTACCTCATTAGTATCATCAGAAAGCTTGACATTTTACCCAATGCTCTCTCTCTCTCTCTCTCTCTCTCTCTCTCTCTCTCTCTCTCTCTATCTCTATCTATCTATCTATCTATCTATCTATCTATCTATCTATCTATCTATCTATCTATCTATCTATCTATCTATCTATCTATCTATCTATCTATCTATCTATCTATCTATCTATCTATCTATCTATCTATCTATCTATCTCTCAAATGGCACCTTGAGAAAACAAGCTAGTTTAGGGGAATTTTTTGATGAGAATATGGAGAAAGCTTATAGGATGAATAAGAAGCTACGAAAGATGTTCATAATATATAGCGAATGCCTTGGCTAATACTGAAAACGCAAGGATACAAAGCTTATCTAAGACATGCTAATAGAGGATAATAAGAGGTTTTAATTTGGTGGTTGAATGCATTGATCAATGCCCATGTGTTTACACCTTGCATACTTCCCTTTTTTGTTTATATTGTTTTTTTGTGGGTGCATTATGCAGGTGAATGTGACATTTTATCATGGACTATTTTTACTGCTTCATTTGAGTTTGAAGTACTTATCTTATAGTAGGAAGTAGATAATGGTGATTCTTATGTTAGAAAATTTGATTTCCATAATGAACTAGTTTTTGCGGAAAATAAAAAAAATTCAGTGTACTAAATTTATATCATATGCTTTAAGTGGAGTAACTGCCATGTTCTAATTAAGTTTACAAGCAAAATATGGCCATTTGCAATTTGCCCGTTTGATTTGAATTTATTGCTTTCTAGCAGAGCATTTGATTCTGATGGAGATAGAGATTAAAAATACAAGGGTGTGTGGTGCAGTAAAAATACTAGGTAGGAATATAAACAACCACCTATGATATATGGCATTAAGGTTTAAGAGGATTTTGTGGTTGGATGATGAATTATTGAATATAGTATCCATAATATCAACCTTTATTGAAGCTTTCAACCCTTAAAAATAACAGTGCCAGTGGTAAAGATCAACGTAACCAATTTTTGAGACAAATACCAGTATGAACATTTTTGAGATAATTATTATATATGAAACTAGTGGACCTAATTAATATAAGTTTTTAATTATTGGGAATGTTGTCTTTGGCCTGGGTTATATTTGAGTTTGCATTAGATTTAATGATCATTATTGGGAATGTTTTTAATTATTGGGAATGTTTTCTTTGGGAAGCTAGGGAGCTGGGCCTGCAACGCGTTGAGGTAGAGATGGATTGCCAACCGATCTTCAAAGCCCTTAACCATGGCAATCAGGATGAGGCGGAAGCTAGAGTAATCATCTCGGACTGTAGAGCTTTTGCTGAGTCTTTCATTTCAGTTATTTTTTCTTTTACCAAGAGAGGAGGGAACAATTGTGCCCACTCTCTTGCCCGGTTTGCTTTGAACAAGAAGTTTACTAGGTTGTGGTTGTCTGATTTTCCGACAGTGACAACGTTTATGGCTGCACTTGACGAAGCAAACCTTTTAGTGGCTTGAATAAAGTTTTGAGGTGCGGCTGTTTTCAAAAAAAAAAATGATCATTAAATAATTATTCTAGGTTCAACCTCGAGTTATCAATCATAATTGAGACAAAAAATTCTTTAGGTCACATTTTTAATCGATTCATGGTCACAACTTTTTTAACGTTATGGTGACATTATATTTAACTAAATGACTCATAAGTGACATTCCGGTTGTTTTGGCTGAAATCCGTCAAAATATGTTGAAAAAGACGAAAATGTTAAATGTTTAAACTAGATGGTGTCAATTTAATCGCTTCTCTAAATATTTCATTTCTATTTTGCCAATTTTAATGTTTAAACTTGAGTTTCATAATCAACTATTTTGAGGAAAATGTTAAATAAGTGCATTCAATTAATGGACTTTGAGTAGTTGGTATCATGAGTTTACAAGCAATATTACTGTTTATAGTTTGCCCATTAATTCTGACTTTATTATTATTATTTTTTTGCAGTTGGTACTATAATATTCTTCTATGAAGGAACTCCAGAACTCCTACTAATGGAAATTAAGCTAGCAAAATTAATACTAAGGTACAACCATCTTCCCCACAAACAGAAAAAAAAGGGCAATGTAAAAGGTTAAAAATCAAACTACATTCATATCCCCCCTTATTAGTTACTTATTATACATGTTGTCATACAACTTTTGGAAAGGAAAATGTAGTTGGGCTAGTTAATTTGTTCAGGATTGGATCTCATTTGATTAACTGATGTGGGCTATAATTTTTTGAATAGGCTCACATTCAATCGTGTCCGAGTCCAAAATCGTGGGCCGTGAATTCGATAACTTTTCAGTGTTGCTTCGGCCTCTGTTGAAAATGGAAGGCGTGGCCTACGCTTGTTCAATTAATTGGAGGCCAGCCCAAAAGGTTATCAAACTGATCAGCTACACCCAGCTTCTTACAAATTCAATTACTTTTAATTAATATTTTTTCTTTCTTTGGTAATTCTTTGGGCATAAGATGGGTTAACAGAGTTCATTTTTTTAACTTTCTAGCTAATTAATCTTTTTTTTTTCTTTCTTTGGGATTTCTTTGGGCGGAAGATTGGCATGCAGTTGCTAGTGGGTAGCTGGTATTGCACCACTAAAATGTTTAATTATTTTGGAGCAAACACTTAAACTAACTTTGTAATTACTGCTGTAGCTTATACGCACCACCATTTCACTAAAAACTAACTTTGTAATTACTGATGTACTTTGTCAAATAGGCTGGCTAATTTAACCTTTTTTTGCCTATTTTTTTTGGTGCTCTTGGCACTAGACTGTTGGGTGTTTGTATAAATGGGTCTTAGGGGCCAAAATTATCGAAAAAAGCTTATATGCAGCACCATTTTTGTTGTTTGGCATTAATATATATTCATTAGAATTTCCCATACACCTTCTTTGGTAATCCCTGGGTTCCATGTTAATGAGTTGCTATATAAAATTATTATCATTGGATTCGTAATAAGAAAATACTATCATAAAAATATAATTATTGCAATTATTAATAACATATTACGTAAGAAATTATCAATCAAAAAGCAACCTCAAAGATCATAAAAGTCAAAACCAGAATAGTTTTCAAATCTATCAACCTTTTTATCTGAAAAGTGTCTTAAATTCCGTTTGTCTTAAAAAATCTTGTTTACTCAATATACCCTTTTTTAGCTTCTAGAGTTTATTTCTTAGTTCAAGATCCCTCTTACTAATTTGAATCAAAGAATTAGTACATTCCACTCGAAATATTCTTGTTATTGCTTCGACTAATATTCCTCAAAAAGTGGATCCCATTCTAATAGCTCCGAATAAATTAAATACATGCATTAAGATATGAAGGCTTCTTATTCCACAACAATGAAAGCATTTTTTCACTCTTTCATATACTAGGGGATTTCACTTGGAAAAGAAAATGTTCCAGACTAATGGATTCAGGTCCATAACCATGGGCTCCAATGTACGAGATCTTGTAGCACTTACCAAAGAGGCCCTATTCCGCCAAAAATGAGAATAGGGTTACATACATAATAACAATTAATATGAAACGTGGCATATTACTACGTACGAGCTTACCAAGATAAATCGTTTCTGACTTTACTAGTTTCAACTCAAGGCCGGGAGAGTATTGTGTCAGTAATAGTAAGTTCAAATCAAATGGACAAATTACAATTGACAGATATTGCTGATGAATTGTATCAGCTTAATCGTTGCTCTACTCAAGTATTAGTGATATATTAACTGAGTGCACTAATCAGATAGTTATCGAAAAAAGAAAAAAAGGACGATTATGGAAATTGAAGTTTCAAAAGTAGAATCATCACTAATGGGATTCCTAATTTGAATATAATGTATCTGTTACCAATGAGCAATTTGAGACGCAACAGAATTAACATATCAATTAATAATGCAAAGCTAAAAATCGTGTAATGTTGAGTACTTAAGTTAACCCTAAAATTGTTTACTCAGTAATCCTTAATAGTCTTTTTCACACTCAAATATAGTAATATACCCACCCCCAAAATAAAATCCCAACGTCTCATCACCACTGAAACACATGACAGCTAATTAATTCATTCAACCATTGAAACCTCTTTTTAATCCTTAACAGCACATATATGATTAATAATGATGTATTCCCTCCATCCCATTATATTTGTCACTCGTTACTTATTTCACCATCTCCCATATTATTTTTTAATGGACAATTACTCACATATGTTCTTACAGTGTATAATATTTTTTTTCCTTATAAATATAATGATAATAATTTCAGTCAATCAAGATTGTATTCTTCGGAATGATAAGGAGAAAGGTAAGGTGGGTTTTTTGCTTTTTGGACCCTGTATTTTGGGGGTATTTACATTATGGACCCCCATGTTTCAAAGTTTGCAATTTGAACCCTGTACTTTGATTCCGCAACACTTTGGACATAACTAGAGGGGTCCGACCAAAAGAGGCCCTTATTGTAGTTTGAACGATTTTTCTTTCCAAAATTGCCCCTAGATTATTTTTGAACTGCCCAAGTTACCCTTGAATTGCAGAGGACATTGGCAAAATCTGGAAGGAAGAAACCCAGCAAAAGAAACTTACTCTTCTTCGCCATCGTCGTTGCATCTCTACCTTCTAACCAATTCCCCCATCAACAAAAACAAACAACAATGGCGCCCTGCTTGCTCGATACCTAGATACCCACAACAGAAAACCCCAGAAAATCTAGATTGATGAACAATTGATCGATCCTCTGGTAAATTCGCTGAGAAAAAATAGCAAAACAACCAAATCCCCAACCCAGAAACGAGAATTGATACATTCGATATTCTTACATTGAGGATTGTCACAAATAACCCCACAAAAATTCAATACAATCACTGAATCACTGCCGTAAAAGCAGATTTTCCAATCAGCAACAAACCAAACTGAATCATATCAAACAATGCCATATTAAATAAGCAACAACCCCAAAGTTCATACTACTAGCAGAAATCAATTCACTTGCAATAAACCAAATCCCTAGATTATCAACAACCCCAAAGTTCATACTGCTCCCCAATTCGCTTATCCACAAAGACGGAAGCTTTCCCACTCTGTTCATATTCCTTGAGCAACGTCTTCTTCCTCTGTCATCAACAACAGAAACCAAACCAAACTTCAGCAGAAATTTCAACCAACAATTAGAGTCAGACATAGAAAATAGAGAGATTGTTAGTACCTTATTAATGGCGCAGTGCTTGGCGACCAATTCGGATGTCTTCGCCTTTGCGCTTCTTGCCGAGGATGTCGAACTTGCGGCGGGACCAGATGGTCTCGAAAGGGTTCTCCTTTGGGGCGGATTTGACCTTCATTGCGACCGCGTTTGGTCCGGACTTCTTCTTGCTCTTCTTCTTGCAAATTCAGAACCCATCATCGCTACATACATAAAAATGGGAAATTGGATTATAATGAGCATAACTATAAGTGTGGAGAGAGAGAAGAGGAAGAAGAAGAAGCAACGATACTTGAATAACAACAAATGATGAGTAGCGAGAAGAAGAAGAAGAAGAAGAAGAAGAAGAAGAGGCCATGACGTGGAAGAAGAAGGAGAAAGAGAAAGAATCAGAGAGATAGAGAGAGAAAGAGGAGGGAGACGGGGAAGAAGAAGGAAAAGGAAAAGGAAACAAGAGAGAAAAATGAATAAATGGTATAAGGGCAAATCGGTCAGTTCATGGTCTTCACCGGAGCCCAACTTAAGTTTGGGCTAAATTTTTTTGGCCCATATTATACAGGGTTCAAATTGCAAACTTTGAAACATGGGGGTCCATAATGTAAATACCCCCAAAATACAGGGTCCAAAAAGCAAAAAACCCAAAGTAAGGTAACATAGGGTAAGGTAAGTAAGGTTGAGTAAGAAAAAAAGCAAGTAAAATAGTTGAGATAGATAAAGAAAGTAAAAACATGTTGAATATGGTAAGAAAGGTGAAATAAAGAAAAGTATGATAAGGTAATGTAATAATATATGTGTAAAATTTTACCATCTCAAAGGAGCGAGTGATACATATATCAAAGGGACAAATAAATGGAAAAATGGGAGTATGGTATATCCCATGTGGTTTTCCACGTTAATATTTTTATCCCCTCTATTTTTCAATTTGATTTTTACCATCATGCATGAGGTTTATGACATCTATTTTTGTTCTTGATTTTCCAGTGAGCACTTATAATAATATTGGTATGACAACTATACCTCTAATGACTTGTAGTAGCCATCTCAATCATTTATATTTACATTTATTTAAAAGTAAAATTATGTCATTAAATGAAAATTATCTAATTAAACAAAACATCCAAAACCCTCTTTTGTAAAACCCTGCCACCCAAAACTCTCTATATATAACCCTCCATCACTCTTTATATCCCTCCATCTACATATTCTCTCTAAGCTTCCTCCTCCGTTCTCAATCTTCATTCTCTTCAATTCTACGTAGTTAAACGCCATTTCCAACCATTGCCGAGCATCATGAGGTACCAGTTTTACTTAATTTTTTCGACTAAATTCAGCATGTCGAAAACAATGTCTAAAAATTAAGGAAGTTTGACATAACTAAACGGAAGCTAGGTTTGATTTCTTCAATTTGATCTAATATCCTGCTTTGGCTTCTCAATCTTCTTTTTTTAATTTATTATGAATTTCTCCATGTATCTAAATGCATGGTCTGATTCTTTTAGGTGAAGAAGTTTTTAGATATATACTAATATACATATGATCTTAGTATTCCTCCGGGATTATTTATATTGATTATTTAGTTTTAAAACTATTAGAATATAATTAGAATATATAAGGAGTTAATACATGTCATTTTAAGGAGAATTTTGGTTTTACTTAATTAGCTTATTTAATATTTACTGTTGGTCACTACAAAACTATCAGAATACAATATATAATGAGTTAATACATGCACGGCTTCATTCATCTACGTACTCTTGGTGAAAAATTTATCGCAATCAATTTGTACTTACTTTTGTAATTAGCTCATGTCGAAAACATCCATGCAACTTTTACCGCAATTTAATTTGTAGTAACTTTTAACTTCATTTCTTTTTCAACCATGCAGGACAGTCTTGTTATTTTTACTGCTTTCAGCTACACTTGGTATCGCAAACGCTACGTTTCCAGAGCCAAGGAAGGAAACCTCCGAAGAGAGCACGATACGTCAGGGTTTAGTTGGGCTAGTAATTTGGTATATATTACTAGCATATCTTATTTTATTATACTACTACGTTAGGAGTTTACATGAATATGTTCTCAATCAATTAAGAGAACATATGTATAGAGCTTTTCCTGTAGTTGTTTATTCGCCAGAAACAGCTACAAAAATAGGTAACGACGAATGTAGTATATGTTTAGGTCCATTTTTACTTGGGGAGGAGGTTTCTATCCTTCCCAAGTGTAGTCATGTTTTCCATTATGACTGTAGTCATACATGGATGACTACTAGAGATAGTCGATGTCCAATATGTAGGTATGAATATTTGGATGGTTAGTGTTTTAGTACAATGATTGTAAAACTGAAATAATATTTATTATACATATTTGATATTTATATATGCTTCTCTTAGATTTGATCTTGCGAATGGTTTGCTTTTGGACTAATTAGATTTTCTAATAATATAAAATCATAATAAATGTCATGTTAAAATTGTTATAATTTTATTTTAGTTTTACATCTGATGTATGCTTGAAATAGTTTTTTAAGTGGGATTTATATTTGGTTTAATTTCTTTTGCATGTTAATAATAAAAAAAAGGAAAATACGTGTGACAAATGCTCAATAGTAATGAATTGGACTTCGTTTAACAAAAACATCAAGATGTCAAGCCCAATTACCCTTTAAGCCCAACAGAAATATATACCAAGAAAAAAAAATGAAGTAACCTATACATAATTTTAACAGCAAATTGGGATGACAATGGGTCTGGTTCGGGGCGGGTAAAGCCGTACCCTTACCCTACCCATATTTAGCGGGTATAAAATACGAGTACTCTCACCCTTACCCATTGGGTAGTGTGGGTATAACGGGTATCATTCGGATATAATAAAAAATTAAATTATACAACTCGTTTTATATTGATATGTACAAACTAGGGAGTTATTTTTTAATATAATCATATGAGCGATCAAAAGAAAATATTATATGAAAATTCATATTAAAAAGAGAAAAAATGGACAACTATCATGCCAAAATATATTTAATTTTTTAATATACCCGCCTTTACCCGACCCAAAAAAATGGGTGTGGATAATAAAATTTTCAAGAAAATACTGTGGTTACAAAACTCAACAAATTAAATATAAACACAAAATATTAATATATATCTGAGACCCAATAATGAATAATCAACAATAGTTTTGTTTTTTTTTTTGTTTTTTTTGTAGGTATTCAGAACGGATCTATATTGATACGAGTGGTGTCAATTGACAACAGTCTAGTTTTCAAAAAAAAAAAATCTGTTTAGAAAAAAAAAGAAAAAGAGTTTAGTTGATATTATTGTGACACCACACACACTCATAAAATTGTGTGTAGTTTGTTACGTTGGTTGTTCACCGCATGAGAGTTAGATCTTACTAGACACTATAGTTGCAGGTTATAATTTTTTAAATTATTTTTTTGAGGTTCCGATTAATTATTATGATTAGTAAAAAAATTATATATATATTTTTGAAACTCAAAAACAACAACAACAATAAAAATAATAATAACAACAAAAACGAGTTAATAACAATAATAAACGCACAACATAAACACACAAGATCACGATATTCAATTTACGATTATCAATCAACTTTATTATAATAATCGATATATTACGAAATGTGATATTAAGGGCTACCACCGTAAAAGATACTGTGTCCAAGCCAAAAGGTTCGACCCTTGTCAACGACACCATAAATGTCATTGGTTCTAAATTCCTCGGTATCTTGAAGATCAGCTACATAATGTTCTTCATCCACCACAAAAATATTAGCACAATGTGCAATAACTTTCATGTTCCAGTCGGGTTTAGGGTAGTGACCGGACCCCATAGGAGGAAGAGGTTCACCTGGTGAGCTATATGTTTCTCCACCAATTGTCACATATGACGCTAATTTTGCCAACCTTGTGAATAATTTTTGTGGCCAAAATCCAACTAATTTCTTGTCATCACCTACTACAAACCACCAATTTCCATCTTTGGGATCCTGTTTCACCGTACATACAAGATATTATGATAACTGTCAGTTGATAATATAGCAAACATTGACATGTTACTTTAATTTATGCAAGAAAATTTGACTCTTAATTATACCTGAAAAATGTATGATTTATAGTACCATATTGTTTGTCCAATGGTAGAAACATGGTTAAAGATGTGATCAATTGGTATACGTGGATTAACACTAACAAATCCTGAACATAACATGTTGAAACAATGAAATTGACCTGCCTGAAATTTAAAATTAAAAAGTTAAATGAAATAAATCACACTTTCACAATAGAAAAAATGGAATATTAAGAGAAAATCTATATTACAGTACGATAAGTAAGAAATTCCACAAACTACATAAAAGGATATATGAATATACGGGAAGGAAATTATTAATTTACATTAAAATATTGAAAAAGTCTTGTTCAGTTATCATGGTTTAGCGCTGGATTAACCTGAATATATATATGTACACATACATGAATGAAACAATACATTAATTTTCCAAAATGAAAGTATCTCAACTTATCAACATATGATACTTCACGACATATGATACGACAATTGTAGGGATGAGCAAAACTACTAGCTCCTAGTCCTAGCCCCCATCTAAGCCAGGACTTAGGCTTAGGGCGTTAGACGATCCATTTTCAATTATATTGGGACTAGGATCTGGTTGGAAAAACGTTTAGGTAGGAAGGTGATAAGAGTAAATCTCAAGTATTGATTTTATATCTGACAGAGTGGTCATGGATATTAAGAGGCGTGGTTATGGATTTTTTGACCACACCCCCTAAATTGCATGACCACACTCCCTAATAACGATGATCACACATCGTCAGATGTAAAATCAATGGCCGATATTTACTATTCTCACCTTCCTAACTAAAATTTCTTCCTACAGAATCCATTCCCACACACACCCCACACACACACGATCTCAAGACCTAGTCTTAATAAACGTTAATGTATATGTATAAATATGAAAATCCAGATTGTCTCATAGGAGGTCATAGGGTGATCATAAAAACTAAAACTAAATATTTAAATTAAAATATATATGGAAAATAATTAGCAAAAATTAAATGGAGACAAGCTGCAGTAGTTATTACGTCAATATCATTATATCAATATATCTTCACACAGTGAAGTAAAGAGGACACAGAATATCATGTTGATGTTTTTTCAAGTGTATTTATAAGATTGATGAGCAATAAGTGTGAAAAACTAAGTGTACTAAGTTTAATAATACAAGACAATTTTGTCTTATTTTTCACATGCTCAATTAATTTAAGCACATGTTTTTTGTGTGGATAAGGGTAGTTAGGCATGGTTAACTATCCTAACTTCCTCATCCATGCAAATTCTTACATCATCATCCTATCTATACCCTATCCAAGAGTGCATCATTGCACTATAAATAGGGATGTTGCTCCTCCCATTTACACTTATTTCATTCTTTCCCATACACCCCCTTTCTAGGTTGTGACTGCAGCACATCTTAGGCAAGGATTGAGAGTTTGTTTAAGTCTCCTCCTATAAGACAAGAGTTTTATCCTGCGACTATATACGGTCGGTATATAAGTCTAAGGAGAGTAGGTACGCCTACGACTCTCTTGATTATCTAAGTCTCTCATCGTTTTATAACCCTTTTTTTCCAACAATCAGACTTATATATCCTAGAGATGGCGTCATTCAAGGATTTGACATCCGATTTCCAAAAACTTGACAAGTTTGATGGTGTGAATTTTCTTCGATGGCAAAAGAAGATGCACTTCATCCTAACCACGTTGAAGGTGGTCTACGTGCTAACCTCGTCATGCCCCGAGGAGTCTGAGGACGAGACTTTGGCGGAGACAAGAAGGCACCAGAAATTCGAGAATGATGATTGCATATGCCGTGGGTACATTCTCAACGGCATGGAGGACACCCTATTTGATGTTTATCAAAATATAGAGACCGCTAAAGATCTTTGGGAGGCATTGGAAAACAAATACATGTCAGAGGACGCATCAAGTAAGAATTTCTTGGTTAGTCAATTCATGAATTATCGCATGATTGATAAGTTACTTTTTTTAGACTAACTTCATGAAGTCCGGATTTTAAGCAGTTTTAAACAACATAATCTGAACATGGATGAGTCTATCATAGTTTCTGCTTTGGTTGATAAGTTACCCCCCTCTTGGAAAGACACTAAGAAAACCCTTAAACATAAGAAAGAGACAATGACTATTGAGGAACTTGCTAACTATCTTCGTATCGAGGAAGAGTTGCGTTTACAGGATGATCCTAAGGATGCCTCTAAGGTTCATGTTGTACAAGATGACAGTTCTAGCCATGGTCAAAAGGGCAAGAGGAAAAAGCCTAATGTCAACAACCAGAACAACAAAAGCAAGAAAGTGGCCAACAATAACAAGAAGCCCTTGTGTTCGGAGTGTGGTAGTCCCACACATAAGAAACGAGATTGCTATGTTTGGAAAAAGAAACATGGCCAACTCGGTAAAAATGACAAGGGCAAGGAGAAAGCACCAAGTGAGTTCGTTGCTATGATCAAGGAACAAATCAACGATTCGGGTGCCGCTAGGCATGTATGCAACAATCGTTCCTTCTTCACAAGTTTCACTCCGGTCGAGGAGGGCAAGAGTCTCTACATGGGAAACAATGCTCCGGTTCCGGTGAAAGGTGTTGGCCAAATCGATCTCAAGTTCACTTCCGACAAAACTCTTATTCTTAAGGATGTTTGTTTTGCCCCGGAAGTGAGTAAAAATCTAGTTTCCGGATTTTTGTTAAGTAGGCATGGGTTTCTCCAAGTGTATAATGGAGATAATTATGTACTTTCTAAGGGAGGTATTTCCGTGGGTAAGGGCTATGTTAGTGGGACCATGTTTAAGCTTAATGTTGTGTGTAATGACTCTATTGATATAACTAATGTTAATGAAGTGATTTCCGATTATATGTATGTGCAACCTTTTTCCCTTTCTTCTTTATGGCATTATCGTCTTGGTCATGTGAATTTTAGGAAAATGCAAGTCATGTCTAGACTTGATTTAATTCCACAAGTAGATGATAATATAAAGAAGTGTAAGACATGCATGATAACCAAAATTACTAAAGCATCTTTTCCATGTATTAAGAGGGAATCTAAGTTACTAGATCTTATTCATAGTGACTTGGGTGATTTTCACACTAATCCTACAATTGGTGGTAAGAAGTACTACATCACTTTTATAGATGATCATTCAAGATATTGCCAAGTCTATTTATTAAGAACTAAAGATGAAGCACTTGATAAATTTAAATCATTTAAGGCCAAAAGTGAATTGTATTGTGAATCCTTTATTAAAATCCTTAGATCGGATAGAGATGGGGAGTATTATGAGCCTAAATACTTTGAAGAAACCGGTATTGTTCATCAAGTGACAACCCCCTATACTCCTCAACAAAATGGGGTGGTCGAAAGGAAAAAATCGAACTCTTAAAGAAATGGTTAATGCTATGGTTTCTAACTCTGGATTAAGTGAGGGATTTTGGGGTGAAGCCATGCTTACCGCCTGCTACATCTTGAATAGAATACCTACTAAGGATAATTCTATTACTCCCTATGAGATTTGGAACAAACACAAACCAAACTTAAGTCATTTAAGGGTTTGGGGGTGTAGGGCAATTGTTAAAGTGCCCGAACCTAAGAAGAGAAAGTTGGGTGAAAGGGGTATTGAATGCATATTCATTGGATATGCTCAAGATAGTAAGGCTTATAGGTTCATGGTTATTGAACCTAATGAGTATGTAACGGTGAACACCATTAT
Source organism: Portulaca oleracea (assembly GCA_029582165.1). NCBI lineage: Eukaryota > Viridiplantae > Streptophyta > Magnoliopsida > Caryophyllales > Portulacaceae > Portulaca > Portulaca oleracea. Next base: position 6,766,462 of record CM055883.1, on the reverse strand, counting down.
AGAATCCATTGATGCCTTATTTGATGAGCAAAGATTCCATTCAATACCAAGACCCAAAGATGTCACTTGTGACATGGTTCCAAATGAACAAGTATCTAGTGAACATCATGAAAATGATGGACCTAGAAGAAGTAAGAGAGTTAGAAAAGAGAAATCATTTGGGGATGATTTCTATCTCTACTTGGTAGAGGGAGCAAGGGATGGGATTTGCAATCAAATCCCTTACTTCCATAGCATTGATTGTGATCCTAAGACTTTTAGTGAGGCCATGGGATCACAAGATGCCCCATTTTGGAAGGAGGCCATACAAGAAGAGATGGATTCAATTCTAGAGAACAATACTTGGATCCTTGTGGATCCTCCACTTGGTAGCTAGTAAGTCTATCACTTCTAAGTGGATTTTTAAGAGGAAAAGGAAAGTGGATGGTACCATAGAAAGGTATAAAGCCCGATTAGTTGTAAGGGGCTTTACGCAAAGACATGGTATAGAGTACTTTGACACCTATGCATTGGTGGCATGAATAACGACTATAAAAGTTCTAATAGCGTTAGCCACTATTTTTAAGCTTGAAATTCACCAAATGGATGTTAAGACTGCTTTTCTAAATGGTGAATTAGAGGAAGAGGTGTACATGAGGCAACCCCAAGGCTTTGTGTCTAAGGGACAAGAAAAGAAAGTGTGCAAACTAGTTAGGTCTTTATATGGTTTAAAACAAGCTCCTAAACAATGGCATCAAAAGTTTGATGAGGTCGTGCTTTCTTTTAGCTTTGCAATTAATGAATCAGATAAGTGTGTGTACTATAAGTTTGAGAATGGAAAAGGAGTTATTATTTGCTTGTATGTGGATGACATGTTGATTTTTGGTACTGACATGGAACAAGTTGAGAAAACCAAGAGTTTTCTCTCATCCAAGTTTTCCATGAAAGACATGGGTGAAGCAGATTTGATATTGGGAATTAAGATCATTAGAAATAATTATGGTATTAGTCTTTCACAATCCCATTATATCGAAAAGGTGTTGGAGAAGTTCAAACGTAAGGAACTCACTCCGGTGCCAACAACTTTCGATGCAAGCTTTTATTTGGTCAAGAATGAAGGAAGAGCTATTTGTCAAGAAGAGTATGCCAAGGTTATTGGTAGCTTGATGTATGCCATGATAAGCACAAGGCCGGACATTGCTTATGCAATAGGCAAATTAAGTAGGTACACTAATAATCCTAGTAAGTACCATTGGCATGCAATAAGGAGGGTGTTAAGATACCTTAAGAAAACCCCTGACTATGCCCTACATTATAAAGGAGAACCCTCGGTTTTAGAGGGATACTCGGATGCAAGTTGGGCTAGTGATAAGGAGGACTATTCCTCAACCACAGGTTGGCTTTTCATGCTCGGTGGTGGAATTGTTTCTTGGGCTTCCAAGAAACAAAGTTGCATTTCAGATTCCACTATGGCATCCGAGTTAGTGGCCTTGGCCGCTGCTTGTAAAGAAGCAGAGTGGCTTCGGAATTTGATGTTGGAGTTACCAATTTGGCCTAAGCCTATGGCACCAATCTCTATACATTGTGATAGTAAATCTACCCTAGCAAAGGTGTATAGTCATGTCTACAATGGCAAGTCAAGGCATATTGGACTTAGACATGCATACACACATCAACTCATCAAGGATGGGGTAGTGGCTATCGGATATGTGCCTTCAAGTGAGAACCTTGATTCCTTGACTAAGGGATTGTCCAAGGACTTGGTGGTTAAATCATCAAGGGGGATGGGTATAAGCCCTATCTTGACAAATACTAGTAGTAGTGCCTCTTCTTGATACTTGACTTGATGTCAAGCCCTTGGAGGGTGACTATATTGCATAGTGTTTGTGTTAGCACAAGTTTCAAAACCATCCCAAGGGTAAGTGTCGTGCATAAGTTCTATAATGACAAGAGGATGAGTGTTTACTCTTAATAGACTGATTGAGGATGGGTGCTTGATTACAGGAGCATATAAGTTTCGGTCTACCTATGTGAGCAAGAAGTGTAGCCAGTTCAAGGAGCTATTGGGCTTGGCTTTGATTTGCTCACGAGAGGATATGGGACACACGGCGTTTAATAGTGTCATAAGTTTGAGGTTTCTTGATTTGGTTAAGTCATGTTGGTGTGATGTATCCAAATGTTCAACAAGGATGTGAAGTTCAATGCTTTGTCAACTATCACATTCAGACATTTGTAATTATGTTCACTACTTAGAAGTTCAATTCGCAAGAAACTATCTAAGATGCATGACTAACCCTTACTCTCTTGTGTGTTTTGGGTTGTGTGATTTGATGTGTTTTGTTGGCGGAGGTGTTGGAATATGAGTTAGAATTCCATACACTCGAAATGGCGGAGGAATGTTGATGTTTTTCAAGTGTGTGTAAGATTGATGAACAATAAGTGTGAAAAACTCAGTGTACTAAGTTTAATAATACAAGACAATTTTGTCTTATTTTTCACATGCTCAATTAATTTAAGCACATGTTTTTTGTGTGGATAAGGGTAGTTAGGCACGGTTAACTATCCTAACTTCCTTATCCATGCAAATTCCTACATCATCATCCTATTTATACCCTATCCAAGAGTGCATCATTGCACTATAAATAGGGTTGTTCCTCCTCCCCTTTACACTTATTTCATTCTTTCCCATACACCCCCTTTCTAGGTTGTGACTGCAGCACATCTTAGGCAAGGATTGAGAGTTTGTTTAAATCTCCTCCTATAAGGCAAGAATTTTATCCTGCGACTATATACGGTCGGTATATAAGTCTAAGGAGAGTAGGTACGCCTACGACTCTCTTGATTTTCTAAGTCTCTCATCCTTTTATAACCCTTTTTTCCAACATATTAAAGTGTGTATATTGTATTTGTGGGGTTGGGTATGGTAGACTGAAACACATTTTTATTAATAGCTTACCGTCCATCCGACTTGTATTCTGTCTTCTCCATGTTGAACTAACATTTCTCCTGATGTGTATTGAGAATTTCCAACTGGTAAATTGTAAGTACTCAATTCACCTCCTAGCCCATTGTATATACCTGAATTGGATTTTGATTGGATGACTGCATACTGAGAAGCATAAAAAATATTATTATTATCTAATTGAAATATCCTATAAAATTAAAATAGAGAAACAACGGACTATGTATGTCTTTAGCATGTTGTTTATAATTGTAATGTCAGATTGAATAAAGTAAAGTTGGGTAATTTTAAGTAAAAGCTAAAAATTTGAGTGTAAAAACTATGGATAAAGATTGGAAAATTTAAATTGGAGTGGATAATTGTGGTATTTATCAATCTAAAAAAGTAAAGAACATAGGACTAATGGCTAATTTTCATTAAATTTAGGACTAGTTAGTGTAAATGCTAGTCTTTCTTTGAAAAATTTATGTAAATATCGTAAAGATTCATGAAATTGTTAATTGAAACACTCATACAATAATAATTATGAATTATAAAATATTTAGAAATCAAATAATAATTGTTAATGGGTATATAACATAAACTTACATTTGTACCAGGTTGTGGCTGAATACCATTTGACTTGATTGAAACATAATGTTTAGTAAACTCCATAGTTTTGAAGAACTCACGTTTACTTATTCTTGTAATAGGAACTGTTCCTGTTGGACAATCTACACCCTTCAATTTTATGCTTTTTAACACCTCGTTCTTTAGGGAAGAAATCACTTTCTTTGGTCTAGGAATTATACTAGGCCTCATCTGCATCCACAAAATATACATATATATTTATTTCATTATACTATACTATAATAAAACAAATCAAAATGTGTTCAAAAAAAAAAAAAATTAGACTGAGGTACGTTAAACTTTTTGTGGATACTATATTTTTTAGACCTTATGTTTTGAAAAACTAAATCTTAAAGATACATTAAATATTGTGGCTAAAGATATTGAGGATCCAATCCAAGAAAAAACTTTGCCAGAGAACACAAAAATACGGGTTTTGATTAAAAAATGTTTTATTTCCAAATTTACCCCTATAATCAACGCCCCTCCAACCCCAACATAACTTTCTCTAGGTACTTCATGGGAATTTTCTCTCTAGCACTAGGGTTTGGTTTAGGGTCCCCTTAGTGGGGAGATGCAATTTATTAGATACACCACGGAGTATGTGCTCCAAATACCATGATTGTTCACCCATAAATGTTAAATTGTTTACTTTTATATTAATATTGTTCACTCTTATTATTATGATTGTTCATTGCCAAATATATGGAGCACATGCTCCGGGTGCATATAATATGTTTTGGGAGATGCAATTTATTGCTACTTTCTACAGTTGGTTTGCCAATAAAAAAGGTGAAAAAGGTTGAGGATCAAACTAGGAAGCAAAAGATCATACAGAAGAAGTTAAACTACAGAATTGAGGATAATTATGTTGTTATTTTGTAATTGGGTGGCAGATTCATGTTTCATCTAATAAGCTCAAGTGCAACACAAGAAAAAAGTACTTTTAGACCTTTGGTTGGGGGTGTAGTGTTGTGTGTGGAGTCCAATGGAGGCCTGACTCGGTGTATATAGAGTAAAGTGTGTCAGAAAGCTCATGAAGGTGTAGTTTGGCCCCAGGAATAGACGTGTGGTTCACAACACGTGGCGACCATTTAGGTCGGTTACTATGACGTGGGTTTGACCTAAACTATTCCTAACCGCTATTTATACCTGGAAAGGGGTTTCATTAAACACAGATTGTATCCACAAACACATCGAGAGAAAACACAACACTTGGGAGAGACTGTTCATCTACTTTGAGAGAAAGTGAGATTGATGGAAATCTCTCGTAACTTATAATCCTCATATTACTAGTGCATCGATTCCGTGGTTTTTTTCCCGCTTTAAGTTTTTTCCACGTAAAATCTCCAATGTCAGTTTTTGATTTCTTTTCTGCTCTTATATTTAATTGTTTGTGGTTTGCTTGAATACTCTACGATCCTATCATGTAGGTGTTAGGATTTCAGATTTGTGGGTCCTCAAAATTTGGAAACAGTTTGGAAGCACACCAACTTTTAGTCAAACCGCGCTTTTTGATTTTTTGGTGAAATTTTATGTCGAATAATTGCGAAATGGAACCTCAAAATCTTTAGCCTTAATGTTTAAGATATCTAAGAAATAGTCTTTAGAATATGATGTATAAAAATAGTATCCACAAAATTGAAATATTTCAGTTTTGGAAAATACATCTATTTTAACAATTTAGCCCAGCTGAAAGTGCAAGAAATAGATAAATAAATTACAAACCTGAGGATGAAAAGTGTGATTTTTTAGATGGGGGTGATCGAAAGCTAATTGCTTATAGAAGTCCACACAATCGTATATATCTCCATGTACTGTCTGTTCAACAAAAGTTACACTATCACATACCAACTATAGCATTAATTGCAATAATGAACCCAGAAAAAGTAGTGACAATAGTTTAAAAAAAATAGTACCTTGATTGTCTTAACACTTGGCTTCTGATGAAGTTGGTACTGCTTCTCCAATTCCCATTGATTTGATTTGGATAATTGAATACGACCTTAACTTCCATGATGGCATAGAAGTGAACAAAGAAAAATTAAGTACGCGACATTTTGATGGCCATTGTCATTAATTCAATCAAACTTAACTACTCACATTATTAAATTTAAAGTAGGGGAAACTTTGTATATATATATACAACTTGATTGGACCATATATCTTCTCATTTTTCACTAAATTTATTTCTATAAAATTTCTAAAAATATATATTACTAAAAAGAAAAAACAAATCACAATATTTTTAGAAAATATCATTCCATCTTTTCCTAATAAATTAGTATGATTTTTCCTCCCATATGGGGATAATTAATTAAAAGCAATGATATAAAGTCTACATTATTGTCTTGCAATCATTTATTCTAATAAGCTATGTCAAAAAAAGTTATTGTATAATAAGTCAATGATATAGACAGTTCCGTTTCTTTTTTTCTCTAGAAAACCTTAGTCTCCGCCTTTTAAAGGGGATGCCACCAATCCTTCTTATCGATGATAAGTCCCAATTTAATTGATTTCTACTTCATTTGTTAGTTTGGTCTTAGGTTTGTAAAGTTAGTCTCTTCATTTATAACTATTTTGTGTCACCCTTATCTAGGATTTATAGTCTATTTCTAAAGTTTTGTTCAATTAGTGTGATTTAATAAATTAGATGAAGATCTACTTTCAAACCGCTATAGTACAAATTGTGAGGTTCTCCATCAATGCTAAAGATGCAAAGTCAGCAAAGAAGTCTGAGTCGCACATCAGTAATATTAATATTAGCTATTTGAAAGTTGAATTTCATTTCTATATTTAGATCTGAAATTGTTCAATTGTCATTTCATTACACGTGTTGTTTGACGTATCATTAATGTAATCATTATATTTTAATTCGAAAAAATAAAATACGTATTTAAAAGATAATGTACATGATAAATGTACCTAGGGGAAAAAATAAACTCCATCCCAATTACATCCACCACCTATAGCGGCGTTGGTTTCTAGTCACTGTCAGGTGTGGTGGCGGCAGTGGGTCAATATGGGTGATGGTGGGTGGTGATTGTTGGAGAAGAGAGAGAAAGAGAATACCACCATTTTTATTTTTGTAACAATATTTTTTTGATATCAAAATATTTTCATTTTGTCCGAGAAAGATTCACAAAATTTCATTTTTTTCATTATTTTGTAATAATAGGATTTTTGGATGATAATATACTGAATTTTTGGGGTATTGGACAATAATGCACTGAACTTTGACCTTGGATAATAACGCACTGAACTTTGAGGGGTGTTGGACAATAATGTACCCGGAACAATTTTGATGGTGGCTGACTTGATGACAATCTTACCGGGAGGCTGAGAAGATAAATTGGCTAAATAATATCTAAATTTATAACATGTCAGCTAAGTTACACAATCAAAGGTGATTTATACAATTACAACAACAATATCTCAAGGAAAACACGTTTAAGCAATTGTGATTTTATGTTTTTTTACTCTTTTCAAAGTTGATTCCCTTTGCTTATGTGTGGATTCGCTGACATGTCATAATTTTAAATATTTCCAAAATTAACGCTTCCCGCAGTGCAGTGCTACGCGCTCAAAGAGAGACTCCCAACATTCAAACAAGATCATTACAATAATAATCCGGGTCAAGGTTTTACAACATGTTAAATTAACAATTAATTCTAGCATGAAAAACATTAATAGATCACATGCATCCATCAAGATGAAAACATAAAGGGCATAAATACATTCTAGCAACCAAACATGAATTCAATAATTGAAAACATGTAAGAGAAAACAAGTAAAACTACAACATGCTATCTACAACTCTAATACCACTGATGGGTTATGGAGGGTCTTTGTGGGCCCAAATCCTATCCGAGCCCAAAGGGGTGGTGGGCCCAATATGATTAGGCCCACTCAGACTAGGGGCGGAAGAAGTCTTAACCCTTAGGACTTCACCTAATCTACCATAACCCAAAACAATAACAACAGGAAAGAAACAGATGGTTGGGGCTGAGCTGTTTACTTGGGAGTCTCTCGAACATATTAGCCTCGCCCGACCTTCAACTCTTAAGAGCGTCTCTTCAGCTCTTGAACATGCCACTCCGGACTCCGAGTGGGAAGTCTCCAAAATAGGAGACCTCCATAGTAGTCCACGCAACACTTGTGGCACCGGCTGCTGGACCTCCTGATCTCGATCCAATTGAAATCAGATGAGTATATAGACCATATCAACTACGGTCGATCTGTCCAACTCTAGGATCTCGAGGAATCACCCTCGTCGTCCTAAATTGGAAGATTTTTCATAGAAAGTTTTCCCGATTTCCCCAAATCTCTGAAGGGAGATTGGCCTTAAATAGGCCTCATGAGATAGAAAGACACTCTTTGGCATTCAGTGAGCTACATATATATAGGGGAGAGAAAAGGGAAGGAAGAGGCCATCTTCCGATGTGGGACGCACGCCTGAACTTCACCACGAACCTTGGTAAGCAATAGAAGCCATCATGCTAGTCACAGGTCCACCACGGACCGTGGTTGCCGGTTTTCCCCAAAATTAGATTCAACGCTTCCCCCGGTTCAATCCCTTATTGCCTGGACCTTTTTGCACATATACATTGCCTTCAAGTCACTGACTTGTGTGACCCTGTGGGACCAACTAATGCGGTTGTGATCAAACCATTCGGTCACTTATTAAGTGGACTCTAGCGAAGTTATTAATCACCAAATTAACTTGCCGAGAATACTCGGATGAATTTGAACATTGTCGGGATATTCCCAACAATTATGATTTCTATTTCAATTATTGTTTAAATTTAACGAATGTCCAAAAGATTAACACATCAAAATGGGAAAACAAATAATGCATGTTTTATTGAGACTCCATTAGTGAACTTGATAATGTTAAACCTAGTTAAATTTTTAACTATGAGTTCCTAATTGTTAGGACAGTGACAATCATTAATAATTAGCATGTGAGATTGACGCGATGATCTAGTTTCGTGACCATAGGAACATAGAGGTGTCATGGCTATTCACATGGGTTGGTGTTGGAGAACACTTATTGAACTGATTGAACTGACCCGTAGGGGCACTTTAAGTTATGATTGTCATAACAGCTCCTGTTACTCAAGAAAATTCTTAAATCTTGAATTCTTTACACTTCTTACTTGATCTATTGTAACTTCGGAGTGCGTCCAATGCCTCTCGTAATAGGAGGTCATACAAGCGACGTTTGAGTTGCTTTGGATGGTGTAGAAATTTGTAGTTGAACAAGACGACATTGTCCTCCCTTCAGGGATAGGTGTCTCACTGGCAAGTAGATGAGCTTAAACTGAAAATGATTAGCCAAGCTCAGATGGATCAATAGTTTATCATTCGTTTTCAAAGTCTGACTCAGAGGTCAAGAAACAGTCAGATTGAATAAGAATGACGTCAACTTACCTATTTGATACAAAACATTGAGTGATAAGGGAATAAAACAAATTGAACATAGTAGGACAAATGGGAGAGTGTTTCGGAGTGTCCCGACAATATTCAAATTATTTGAGTTCTTTGGCCAAGTTAATATAATAATTGTATGTGTTGTTAGAGACCTCTATAATTAGTGATTAAATGATTTAATCGCAACTATATTATTTGGTCCCACATTGTCACATAAGTTAGCGACTTGGAACAATATGTATATGGTTAAAAATAATATGGTATAGCTTTGGAAAGTGTTAGATTGAATTTTGGGGAAAACTCAATGCGACATGGACCGTGTCTCCATTTCAAGTAGAAATTTGTTCTCTGAATGGAAACACGGACCGTGTCAGAGGTGACACAAACTGTGTTGGTCAGAACACGCGTTTGTTATAAATAATGATTTTCAGCTCTTGATGACCCCTTCCCGAAGCAACCTATTTTCTATAAATAGGGGGAACGAAACCTTATTTATGTCAAGCCAATTGAGCCAAAAGAGTCTCTCTTTGAAACACTTTAAGGAGCCAAAAAGAGTCCCTCCGTTGAAAGACACTTTTAAAAAGTGATTTTGAGAGTGATTTTCTCAAAATCCTCCTTTCGATGCCTTATGTTGTCGTATTTGATACGATCAATTTTTCACATACAAATATTCTCGATTTCGTTTGGATTGTGATCTAGCGACCTTGCAGTTGGTTCTTCGGTTAGTTGCATGGACCTCGGTGAAGGATCTCTGCTTTGGGATCTCGGGTGCCCTACGGTCTATAGTCGGAGTGTTGGGAGGTATATTCTCAGTCTAGATCTGTTTTCTTTTTTCTTGGGTTGAGTAGATTAGGTGAAATCCTAATAGTTAGAATTTCTTTCGCCCCTAATTATATGGCCGAATTAGAAATTAGGCTTATCAGAACCCAATAACTTATGCCATCCAACTCAAATAAATGGAGAAAGAGAATTTACCTCTCATTTTAATTCTCTAACCTTTACGCACTTGAATCTAATGTCTTTATTGATTCTTTAGGTCAAACTACTTATAAAACTAAAAGCATTTTTGAAACTCAACAACAATAATAACAAAACAATAAAACAACACACTCTCAAGAAAAGACATATATGAACGCAGTCTACAACTTATGATTATAGATAGAATTTATTATAATAATTGTTGTATCACAAACTATGGTGTTAGGGGCTACCACCGTAAAAGATACTGTGTCCAAGCCAAAAGGTTCGACCCTTGTCAACAGCACCATAGATATCATTGGTTCTGAATTCCTCGGTATCTTGAAGGTCAACTACATGATGCTCTCCATCCACTACAAAAGTATTATCACAATGTGCAATAACATTCATATCCCAATCGGGCTTGGGATAGTGACCAGTCCCCATAGGTGGAAGAGGTTCACCTGATGGACTATATGTTTCTCCACCAATTGCTACATATGATGCTGATTTTGCCAACCCTGTAAATATTTTTTGTGGCCAAAATCCAACTAGCTCCTTGTCTTTACCTGCTGCAAACCACCAATTTCCGTCTTTGGGATCCTTTTTTCCATACAAAGAAAGGTATTATGATAATGGTAAGTTGATAATAAAATAAACATTGAAATTTCATTTGTCATATAAGAAAATGTAACTCTTATACCTGGAAAATATATGATCTAGCGAACCATATTGTTTTTCCTATGATAGAAACGGGGTCGAAGACAAAATCAATTGGTATATTAGGATTAACGCTCACGAATCCAGGACACAACATATTAAAACAATGTAATTGGCCTGCCTGAAAATTAAATACAAAAAAATTAAGTAAGCTTCAATATAGATTTAAAAAAAAGAATATTGGCGAGAAAATCTACATCCATATAAGATAGATAAGAAATTCTATCGTCTATTCAGAAGAATACATGAAGATACCAAAGGAAAATGTTAACTTACATTAAAATATTGGAAAAGTCTTGTTCGATTATCATGGTTTAGTGTTGGATTAACCTGATTACATATACATGGAACAATAGGTTAATTTCCACAAATGAAAGTACATCAGTTGCGTAACATATATATGACAATTAACAAGGGTCGAGAAAACTATTGGGAACCTATTACTAGTCCCATCTCAGCCAGGACATGTTCCTGGTTGACTCAATCGCAGCTACACTGGTATTTGGACATGATAATGATCTTAAAAAAATTGAATCCCGATAACCGTAGATTCATACACATAGACACATATATCTACATACACATGTCTGACACACACACACACACACACACACACACACACACACACACACACATATATATGTAACGACCCGCCCTAAACCCGTTTTAATTAAAACTTAATGGCAGTATTTAGCCCAAAATACGTTAATAAAATTTTTCTTCTTTTACGTTACGATTATTATTATTTGTTTCTATGCGTGACAGGTCTCGAGCAAGGCGATGGCTAAATGCGTTAATTATATGTCATCTCGGATGTGTGTAAAGCTATACATATTAGTACGAGTTTATGAATATTTTTTTACGATAAGTTATATAATTTATTTTATTATTCTCCATTTTACGCTTTTAACCGAGGAAGGTTATATCAATTTTAATGTCTATTTCGATCACGACTTATGTCATCCAACCTTCCTAATTACATTTTATTGTTCAATTTATTTTATTAGTGTTATCCTACCAATTTATTTTATGTGGTTCAGTACTAGTTAATTTTTACCCAATTTAATTCCAAGTAATTTTATTTAGGTTTACAACTAAACTATTTTATCAAGTTTTGTATTTATTAATTTTATTTAGTCAATACCAATTATTTTATCTAGCTTAATTTTAATTACCTTTGTCTAGCCTAATTACCAATTGGGTAAGTTAATTAGATTAAAAGGGTTATTTATATAAAGGGGTTAAGTTAGAATGAGTTTATTTCAATTTCATTTCAGACAAATATCACAAACCCTCCTCTTCCTCCCCTTTCTCCTCTGCCCAGCCCCGTGCCCCCCTTGTTGGGCGTTTTCCGGCGATCGGCCGGCCAAGCTGGCGGTGGTCCGGTGGTGGCCGAGCCACTCCTTCCCTCCTCTCTTGTTTTCTTCTTCAATTTCCTCTCCAAGTGGTATAATATCCAAACCCTAACTCAAGCTTTTATATTCCTAATCTGATTTTCATGTTTAAATTGTGTATCTTTGATGTTTTTCATCTCTTTTAAGGTTCTTAAGCATGAATTTATATGGTGGTTAAATTAGGGTTTGAATTTGGGTTTGATACATGTAAATTTGGGGTTGATTTTGAGTGTTTGATGTGGTATTCTTGTTGAATGTTGAAATAGCTTGTTGCATGTGAGTTCTATGGTCATGTTTAAGCAAGTTTAAGTGTTTAATTTCTGGAAAATCCATGGATGTTAGTTAATTTGAAGTTTAATTGGGAATTGATACAAATTGGAGACAAGGAAAATCATGCATGTTGGTTTAGGGGGTCAAATAAGTTTCTGGGTACAAATCTGGTTTTACAAAGGATTAAAAGTGGGAGTTTAGCCCAGATTTTTACTTAAAAAGATAGCTTAAGTCATTACCTAACTATGGGCTTTGGAATTTCGAGAATCCGACATGTGTAGCCCGAGATATGAGCGAAACCGTGAAGGGATGCAAAGTATATACGATTCTGAGTTAGTAACTTGAGGACTATTTTCCGTCCATTTAGAGATTTTATTGGTTCCAGTGGTAAACATAAAAGTTTTAGGTGACCTTTTAAGCTTTCTGAAAATGTATGGTTTGCGTTCATCGGATATCGGGAGTGCAAGGTATAGGGTCGGAAGTGAAGCATGTCAGTTGAGTTTCTGCCCAGAAAATGTTTATAAATTTGAGATTTTGTGATCCAATTCCAATCATGTAAGGGATTCTAATTGTTTAGAGACTCTTTGGTCAATATTAGAATATTCAAGAGGTGTTTTCTAAGTAGAAAATGCTATCTTTTGGAGGTTAACATTACTTATCAAAGTTATGTTATCATAGTTAAGGTTGAAAGATTAAGTTATATAATAAAATAATCGACTTTAAGTTGGATTATGGATTGCATCATTAGTATAAGAGCCCTTTGAAGCATAATGATCCGAGGACTTATTCCTTCTCTAATGCATAATTCCAATTCACCTTTCAAACACTTCCAAAATCCAATAATCCATCGTTATAAATTCTTCTTCGTAAACGGCGATATATCCGAAAAATCAAGAACTCTCTAATTTCCATTCTAGCCTTTCATTCCTTAATTCTCCATATTCCATCAATATGACCTCTTCAAATCATTCTATAAGTTAAGTTATTCATCGTTTACTTCCGAGCCTTTATGAGTTTCGTATCAAAAGATCAAATCGAAAGTTTTAGTTTCCAAATTACAGCCTCTGTTTCTGTCCGGGCTGTTTTTCAAGCCCTTCCCTTCATTTTTGGACCTCGGTCCTGTTGACAAAGTTGTAGAACTGAATTTTCCCTATTCCGAGAAGTACTCGTTTGTTTAATTCCGAGTTTTCTAGCCCGAGTTATGCTAAAAATCTTATTTCTTAAAAATCTGAAATTTTTTTTCTAAGTTATTACGTTCGTAGTTTCTATTTTACTTAACGTTTGAAACTCACTAAGAACCCTCTTTGGTTCTCAATTTCTACACTTCTTATTATAGTTCCCAAGTCACCCAAGCCGTCCCGAGCTCGAGGCACGCCACCAAGTTTTCCTACTTTCCAAGGTATGCAAATTGTCCAACTTTTATCTTTCAAGCACGTTACGATGCTTATTCATATCAATTTATATCATGATCTATGTTACTATTTTCAAAAGTGGTCCCGCCATATTATTATAATTCTAGCTAGTCACGTGAAGTGCTAGCCTTTATTCATCTATAGGGTGCTCCTGATCAGAGTGACGGACACGGCGATGTCCGATTGCATGGCGATCGCCCAACTCGGTTTGGGGCGTGCGCGTGTTAGATGCTTTGCACCAGATCGTAAGGAATACCACTCTATTTTCTATGTATATATAAATATATATATATATATCATGTCTACTTTTATATGTTTATATCTATGCCAAATCCATTTAATACATGTTTAGCCTCGTCCCCGTTTTCAAAATGAATTTAAATGTCGGCACTAAAACCGTTTTTCGAACGGTTTGACGTGTTGGAGGTTTGTGTACTGAGTGTTTCCCCACTCACTTTGCGTATGTTTTTAATGTTTTGTTTTTAGGCGGTCCGAGCTCCCAAAGTAAAGACAAAGATAAGCAGAGGTAGAACTTCCACGTGCAGGGTAGTCTTAAAGGGCGGATTTGGCCGACCTCAGTGGTCTTCATGGTTCCAAAGATTAATTTGCATTGGAGAAAGTTTAATATATATATATATTTCTTTGATGGGTGTATAAAGTGTAATATCTATGGTTTCGGTGATTGTTTATGTATGGGTTTAAGTATAGTATTTCTTGGTGGTTTATGTATATGTTGGTGGTTTGTGTGCCTTGTCCCGAGTGGGGACGGCGGTAATGCCTCAATACTTGTCTTTTCCGCTGCGCTAATCACAGGGTTATGGCATGATTAAGGATAATCTTGTGGTTAAGGGTGTTGGGGTGTTACAATATATTTATATATATTTCTTTGTGTGTGTGTAACATACATACATACATACATACATACATACATACATATATGTGTGTGTGTGTGCATGCATACGTACTTACATATGTTGTTTATATATATAATTGTGTATGTGTGTGTAGATCCAAATACACACACGCGTGCACACACGCACACACAAACATTGTGTGTATTAAAAGAAAAAACTTGGATTAAATGTGGCTTTGAGTCGTTATTGGATCACAATTTTTAGGAGAAAATTTTCTCTTTCCACTAAATTAATTATATCTCCAGGATACAACAAACCTTCCTAGTTGACTTCTTATATGATCAATCACTTGGTGCAACCTCTCTTTGGATAGGAATGACATCATTCATTTGGATGGAATTGATCGTTAAAACAATTACAAAAATGTTAACTTACTATTTTAAGATAGTTTAATATAAAGAAATGTGACAATTATATTATCTGCTCCTATGTTGCGAGCTCATGTGCTAAGTGCTACGTGTACCAAATAAGCGCCAATAGTGCTTATAGCATCCTACATCCAATGCTTCGCACCCATATGTGCTTATGAGGTTTAATGCTTTGAACCTTAATGCAAGCACTGATTGGTCCACTCAAGAGCCTATTTATTTATAACTCTGTATTACTCTTAATTTTATAAAGACTTAGAAACTACACTTTTCTGCCCACTTTGGACATTTATTAGGAACAACACATTTATTTCCTCACTAACATTCACTAACTATAGAGCAATACCTACATACATACATACAACATACATACATACATACATATACATGTGTGTGTGGTGCGCGCGTGTATATATATGCATGTTTGTTTGTGTGTGTAGTGTATAGTGTGGGTGGCTCCCTTTTTTTAGAGCTTTAAGTTGTATAAACTAAGTATTGTATAATGGTGTAGCATGTACTAATGTATCAAGTATGAACTTGTATTTTGTGGTGTTT
The DNA here is from genome assembly GCA_029582165.1 of Portulaca oleracea. NCBI lineage: Eukaryota > Viridiplantae > Streptophyta > Magnoliopsida > Caryophyllales > Portulacaceae > Portulaca > Portulaca oleracea. Next base: position 6,750,889 of record CM055883.1, on the reverse strand, counting down.
GTATAAGGTGAGATTGTATTAGTGATTTGGATAATTTAGTAACAAACAATGTTCGTGGGTTTCAAAATTTAAAGTATAGATAATAATGAACGTAAGTCAAAATAAAGTAGGACTAGAAAAATTGACTGGAAATCAAATCCTGGTCACCCATTGATTCCAATTAGGGTGTCGGTTTGGTGTAGAGTGAAACACTTTTTTGTTGATAACTTACCGTCCATCCAACTTGTATTATGTCCTCTCCATGTTGAACTATCAATTCTCCTGATGTATATTGAGATTGTCTAACTGGTAAATTGTAAATACTCACTTCACCTCCTAGCCCATTGTATATTTTACCTGAATTGGATTTTGATTGGATGATTGCGTACTGGGAAGCATAAAAAAAAGAGGTTATTAGTATCCAGTTTAAACACCCTATAAAATGAAGATAGAAAAACCACGGGCAGTGCATGTCTCTAGGGTGTTCCTTAGACTAGTAAGGCAAGATTGAGTAAAGTAAAATTGGGTTAGTTTAGATAAAAGTTGAAAATTGAATGTTACAAATGGATAAAGATTGACAAATTTGAATTGGGTTGTTTTTTTTCGATAATTAGGGCGATCGACCCAATTTTATTAATAACAAGTGAGGACCACAGTGCATTGAAGCCCGAAAACAGTGGCCACACAGAACAGAGCAACCCCATGAGGGGGTACAAGAATCAAATGTCTTCCCACACCTATTGTTTCAAGAACCCAGCCTGATCTTTTACTACCCACCTTGCTATAGTTCTTTCTCACTACTATGCATACAAAATTGGGTTGTTTAAATAAGGTATTTTCCCCTTTAAAGAAGTAAAGAAAAGAAGACTAAAGGTAAATGTACATCAAATTGTTAAAATTGGTATAAACTTTTTCATAAACTTTTACATAAATATCATAAAAATTTATGAAATTGTTGACTGAAACACTCATTAAGTGATGATTACAAATTATAAAGTTTCTGGAAATCAAATAATTAACCATTGTTAATGAGTTTATAACATGAACTTACATTTGTACCAGGTTTTGGCTGGATACCATTGGGCGTGGCTGAAGTATAATGTCTAGTAAACTCCATAGTTTTGAAGAACTCGCTTTTACTAATTCTTCTAGTGGGAACAGTTTTTGCTGGACAACCTACACCCTTGAATTTTATACTTTTCGACATCTTGTTCTTTGGGGAAGAAATTACTTTCTTTTGTCTAGGAATTATGCTTGGTCTCATCTGCATGCACAAAGTTAACATTTTTTTTTGTTTCTGTGTATAGTATTATAATAAAACAAACCAAAAATAGAAAATTAAATCACAAACCTGAGGATGAAAAGTGTGATTTTTCAAACGGGGGTGATCGAATGCTAATTGTTTGTAGAAGTCCACACAATCATATATATCTCCATGTATTGTCTGTTCAGCAAAATTTAAACATTAAGTATAAACCATAGCATTGCCAAAGACACTGTGTATGATGTGTACTAATGAACCAAAAAAAAAATAAAATAGTGACCATACAAAAAAATGATACCTTAATTGTCTTAACACTTGGCTTCTGAAGAAGTCCGTACTGCTTCTCCAATTCACGTTGATTTGATTTAGATAATTGAATACGACCTTGGCATCCATGAAGACATAGAAATGAGCAAAGAATAATTAAGTATGTCAATATTTTGATGGCCATCGTCATCGGCTCAATCAATATTAACTACTATTAAATTAAATATATTAAACTTGAAGTAGGATAAATTTGTATTTATATACAACTTTATTCTATCATATATCTTCCCATTTTCCACTAAATTCTATTTCTATAAAATTTCTAAAAACATATATTACCAAAAAGGAAATAAATCACAACATTTTAGAAAAATATCTTTCCATCTTTTCCTTATAAATCAGTACTATGATTTCATCCCATATGGGAACAACTAATTAGAGCAATGCATGGTATAATGTTTACATTAATAATAGTCTTGGGATCATTTATTCTCATAACGTCTATATTTAAAGAAATTTATTCTAATTAGTCATTTCATCAAATACGTATTCAAAAAATAACGTACATAATAAATGCGCCTAGGAAAAAAATAATTGTATGGACGTGAATTTGAGAGACTACTTATTCGATGCATCTATCCTAGGTGTTCAGAGTAGAAAATTAAATAAGAATCATTTCTTTTAAAAAAGGAATAGAAATAAATAATTAATAATCACTGTTATACAGTTCATCTATGTTTACTTGAACGGGTGAACTAGATACCAATTATTTCTCGCAAAATGATAAATATTTTGATGCTTTTAATCATCTTGTATTTTACCTAAATCACTCTTAAAGTTAAATGTAAGTATATATTTAAATCATTATATGGATATGTTTAATTACTTTGAGGGTTATTATAACCTATAAACAATATAAAAATATTTATTTATTTACATTTGTTCATAAATATCAAACCATGCCTAGAATGTGCATTTTCTACTATCATTGATAAAATTAGCTACTATTTATATTTTTTGACATCGCTAATAAGTATTATACTTTTGTAGTTGATAAATTTATATAATTATTAGAGAAACTATTATGAAAAGTTAACAAAATGTGAAATATAGACAATTCAAGATAGTTATTAACCATCTTGAATCAAGATGTGTATCATTGTCCTTATTTCTATATCCTCATTATCTAACGACTAATCAATAATGTTTAAATTTTAATATAGTAAATAATTATTCTGCTTTAATAATTTAAAAGCTTAACTAAAATAGCTTATATAAAATATCTTGTTTAAATATTATAGGTAAAATTTTCTACATTGCTTAAAAAAGACGTATTTTATGTTTAAATTTATGTTTGTATTTATTAAATATTTAAAACTTTTATACCATAATTTTACTATATTATATTGGGTTATACACCAAAAATTACTATGACTGACAATTGAAATATTTGTATTTCTTCTTTTTAAATTACTTTCCAATGCTTATTAACTTTATCAATTAGTGTATTTTTAATTACTTAAAAAATATTATTGAGTGACAACATCTATATAAAATATTTTGCTAATGATGTTTGTAATCTAACAATTTTTAATCCGATTATATATATAATATGTTCTATAATGAATATTCATATCATAAAACTTATATTGTTTCTTCTATCTATAAAAATTTCTTTTGATGTAAATACTATGTTCTTTATTTCCTTGGAGGATAGATTTTCTATGTTTGTAAATAATAAATTTTCTTTACACTTATTAATTTATTTACTTATCAAATGATAGAATATTATATATTATTTTTAATTTATAGGTTCATAAATCATATGATGTAACTATAATAATTATTTTGTAATTCTATGTACGTGATGGATAAGTAGTAATAGCGATTTTTAAAAACTTATCTAATTATTTTTCAAAATACTTAAAAATAACTTTATTATTATATATTGTATTCTAAGAAAGTCATTTTCATAAATTTTGTCAAGTAATATAGGTTTTATCATTGGAAAATAATAAGAAACAACTATTTTATAATATTAATATAAACGATTGTAACAATAGAGTAGTTATCATTGGCAAATCGTCTCATAGTTTTTACGTGGACATTATTGCTCTTTAGTCTTTATGTCAAGGTACAAAAGTTCTACAAGCTTCTTTATTATTATTTATTAGCAAAAAAAAGTCATTGATTTACACACACTATATATTCTCCATTATATGTATCATTAAAATTTACTCTTTGCACTATTTTACAATTATGGTAGATAATTAAAATATTATTATTGAGAATGTACTTATAATGGTTATCAACCATGACAGCCACCATAAACAAAATAAATCTTACTTGTATATGTGTCAAGTTTTATCTTCACCGTTAGCTTTTTTATTTAATATAAATTGTAAAATATATATTTTTTAATTTTAATTTATTTAAAAAAATTTAAATTAAAATAAATATTTTTCAAAATACACTTGTTTACTAAGCAAAAACTTGGAATTAAAATATTTAAATTTTAAAAATTTTCATAAAAATATTTTTAATTAAAAAAATATATTTTATAATGTTGTACTAAATAAAAAGTATGAATAACAAAAACAAAAGTTGACACATGCAAAGATAAACATTGCTTACATTGTGATGGTTATCATGGTTGACAACCACTATAAATTTTCCCTTTTTATTAAAGGTTCTATTCCATTTTATGTAACCAACATTTAAGATATTTCTTGAATTATTCACTCGCTAGTGTTGGACATTAGACCATTGTTGGATTGTTGTAATTGGTATTTTATTAATCATATTCATCGATAATAAAATAGGGCGGCTGATTGCTTGGCTAAAGCGAGCCTTAAGGCTATGAATACTCTGTCTTCGTGAGCCATGGCCAAGAGCAGACTTCAAGTACCGAGCTACTTTGAAGCAAGCCGCTCTTCACATTGCCCCGACTCCTGTTACACTTAAATGTGATAATCAAGCCACTCTTCACATTGTAAAACATCACAAAATTACACCCTTGCCCTATTTATAAAAGTATCGAATTAAGGAAGGTGACTAATGAATCGAGGAACAACCTATGATTATACCAACTACCAAAAAAAGACCTTATAACGATAGTCAATATGGATCCTCACCATCCATCTACGCATGGTTTGTGAACCAATATTGGGTTATTTAAACAAATGAATGTAAAAAATTACGGAAAACTGAACAATTATACAATATCCGGCCTTCGATGACCACCTAAGCCTCCCGTGGAAGGTCATAAGCTAATTCAATTGTCTTAATGAGTCTTAATCAATGTTCTCACACAATTAAAAACTAAGTAAATATTCCATAATAAAACTTATCACGTATAAGACAAATTTGATGATAAATTTAACTCACAAATATTTAAAACACACTTTTTTTCTCAATCCTCCTCCACCTCATTTTTATTAATTATATAATTCTCAATCCTTCACCTCATTTTTATGAATATAACCAAGATAATATATAACCAAGTTAACTATATTAACTATGTAACCAAGTTATAGTTATAAAATTGGAAGGGCCTTCCACCTAAACAAAGAGACAAATTTTGGCCATCAAAACAGGAATCCACAGATTTCAGTCTATCATTACAGATGCTCCAACACCATGAAGCAATACAGAGACTCTTCTATAAATGAAACAGCCGCGTCCATAGCGTGAAAAAGTTCATAACTAGCGAGTAAAAATCACACGGAAACTAAGACAGATTACAATATTAAAACCTACGACAATCTTAAACAGAAGTTCAACTACAGTAGCTTAGCTATAGCTAATCTCAGCAAAGTATACCAAACCAAGAGAAATAAAAAAAAGTCGTACGTATGTATCTATCAGATGAACTTGTTATGAGTATGGGTAGTACTATGAGGCTGTCCTCCAAGAGGGTAGTTAGCTCCAGTAGTAGTAGTCGTGGTAGTAGTCCCAGGGACATTATGGGTGCCCCCGAGCAGCGGCTCATGGGTGGCTCCCAAGGGGTGGTGGTGGTGCCCTGTCCCCGTTCCAGTCCCCAGCCCGGTTCCTACTCCCGGGGCGTGAGCCGCGGTAGTGTAGGGGTCAACGTCGTGGTGGTGATGCCCTACACCCGTTCCCATACCCATTCCAGTACCGGTTCCGGTTCCGGTGCCGAGCCCGAGCCCAGTTGTGTGCTGCTTAGCCTCGAGCTTGTCGGCTGCATGTCTGGCCTTGGCGGCGTGGAGGTCGGCTTTGGCTTCTGCTTCCTTCACCTTCTCCATCTCCTCTGCTATGGCTCGCTCCTCCTTTGTCCTCGCTGTTGCCTTCTCCTTCTGCACACAAGTACATCATCTACCATGTTATGCCCATACCATATATACTGCTCGTCATTGCCCCTCAAAGATGCACAGTAAACATGCCAAATTTACTTGTTGGAATTACCCATGAGTAAAATGTCACACGTCAAAAAAAAGTAAAGAAAAATGACCCAACATTACTCTCTTACATGAGTGTTAATCGGAAAAGAGGAAAAAGAATGATATAGATTTGCCTGTAAGATGAACAGTTACCTTTTCTTCAACTTTGGCTTTAGCAATCTGAACTTTCTCCTTGGCGGCACTGGCCATGTTGCTCACCTTCTCCTTTGCCGACTGCATCTTTCAATCAATCTTCTTGATCTTTTTGGCTTCGTTTGATGAAAGGTATAATCACTGCTTTTCAGAGATGTAATTTGTGTTCAGGATAAAGATGCACGAGTATGTCTAACAAGATTCATTGTTATGGAATTTATAGGTTAGTCAAACACTGTGACGATTTGCCACGCCAAGGCTAGAGGGGACGTGTCTTGCATGCAATCATCCCGGGTGTCATTCTGCATAGCTTTTGCCATACTTTTCACGTTTCTAGAAAGATTTAGCGAAGATCATTTTGGGTTTGTGGCCCAAAAAACCAAGGTATTCGGTTGGGCCTTCGTAATAAAAAATAGAGCTTACATTCAGATACACTGATACACATATACTTGATAGCCCAAACTCCACAGCTAACACACCTTGGATGTTTTTCGTGCAACAAGTCAAGTTCCAGTCAAGCGGCATGGAACTTCCAAATATAATCCTAATTCTGAGATAAAAGTGTCCCTCTTGTCCAAATTTATCCAATATTTTTAGCGATGATACTTACTCATTTATGGCAGCAAGGCATTATGATGAAAAAGTTCAGATACTCTACGACAAATCTAAACTTCTAGAGGAATTATTGTTATGCTACGGCTATAATTTTGACAATGACATTTCTCAAAGTTAATGTTTCTATTTACATAAATGTTCATGGAAGGAAAATGCCCATGGACCTTGAATACTCGTCTAGAAAATTCTTCTTAATTTTACAAGCATAAACTCTCCATTTCTCACAAATGTCACAATAGTAGATCATATAACTCTCTTTTTCACAATATCTGTAAAATAATGGACTTGAGCCCAATTAAACCCAAAAAACTAGCTTAGGAGGTTGAGGCACCCAAGTCATTATAAACACCACAATATGGGTGTCAAAGGCCGATGTGGGACAACTCAACACGCCCCCCTCACCACGAGGCAATGGCTCTGATATCATGTGAAATAATGGACTTGATCCCAATTCAACCCCAAAAACTAGCTTAGGAGGTTGAGGCACCCAAGTCATTATAAACACCACAATATAGGTGTCAAAGGCCGATGTAGGACAACTCAACAATATCCTTATAATATATTTTCTGCTAGTACTATTATATGAATCAATTAATTAAAGTAAGTTAGCATCCACAGTGATGGACCATTTGAGCATATGAAAGATCGAATCTCTTCTAGAGCTTTCACCCACCCAGTTGACACGTCAATTCAAACTTATTTCCAAATCGTGCAGCCAACCCCGGCAGAAAAAGATGAAAAAAAAATACACACTTTCTGAGCATTATATGTAATAAGAGACGTCACATATTTTTGATACCACCCAGAAAAAAGGAGGAAAAAAAACATTCTGAAAAGGAAATTTGGGTTATCCAATATAATCTCACAATGTCTTCATCGATTTCAATCTCCCTTTATTATTACACACAAGTACAATTAACCATAATCACTTGGAGAGAATCAACTAAGCACTTTTAGGGGAACAAAAAGGCTTATTACATGAAAAAATCCACTCACTCTACACAAGAAATGAGGGAAAAACATTGCATCTCTCTATATACTACAAGATAAAATATATAGGGTTATTGGAATTAAATAATCAAACTTTTGGAACAATTAGGATACGATGAATTGACATTTGGAATTTGGACTCGACGAACTAAACTTAATATCCTATTAAATTAAGTGAACTTTTACCGATTTCAACTCATCTAAAGTGACTTGACAAGGGTGATTGCTTATGTAAACTATTCAAAAGGTGAAAAGCGAAGAAAAACACCTTGATCCCCACCGTAAGTCACTTTTCCAACGAGTTGAAATCCGGGAAAATTCATTCAATCTAATAAGATGTTAAGTATACTTTGTCAAGTCTAAGTTTCAAAGGTCAGTTCGTCGTATTCAAATTACCGCAAAGATTGGATTATTTAATTCCAATAACCCAAATATATATATGGACTACCATTATTGTGATATTTGAATTTTGCCGAATATATTTTGGTAGGTTTGTCGTAGTTTTGTCGTCGAATTCTTCAACTGTTGCTGAACTTTTGATCTATGGTGCTAGCAGAGGCCGCCTGCATAATTCACTAAATTAGCTTGCATAATAAAAAAATTAAGAACAATAATAGCATTTATTTTGCATTTACAAGGTTGAGAGGTTAGTTATGGTTTGAATAAAAACACTGCAACAATGTGAAAAACAAGCCAAAGGAGGATCACCAAATTCAAAAGGACCAAAAATGTCAAGCCTATCAAAATCCATATCATAATATGTAACTTATTGGTATTTTGACTTTTATTCAAGACCAGAGAAATATCAAAGGATAACCAGGCATTAAATTGGATGACTCGTTTCCACCTCATTTTATTGACAATAAGTCTTGTGTAAGAGCGGTTCATAATTAATTTATCATGAAATGCATATCTTTACAATTATTTTTTTTATGAATAAACGGTGATTAATAATTTACTTAGTGTAATTCTAATGAAATTATTTTTTACTAAATTATTAGTTATTTATATTGAAAAGTCATTCTAAGATGACTTACTAGTTAGTGATATATAGTAAGATAGTAAAAATATCACCTAAAAGGAGTTTGTGTCACAATAGTTTTATAAGAATGAAACAATATCATCTTAGAGTTTGCGTTTTATAATATATTTCACATGTAGTTGGAGTTTATACTTTAAATGAACAATCATGTTTTTGAGAATGAACAAATTGATAGATATCGATCTACAATAGAATAATCACACTATTTGAAACACGAGTTCCAAGAATATGTAACAAATTGCAAGTTCAACCATTCTTGTTAAGATTAGCTATTTATCTTAGACAACATTGAACTGGCATGTCTAAAATTCTTTTTTATATTTTTTTATAGAAATGTCGAAGATCGTTAAAACCCAATTCTAAAAAATTCAAATTACTCTCGAGCGAAAATTAAAAAAAAAGGAAAAGTGTATGATACTAACCCCAACAGAAGTGACAAAATTGCAAACTGCACACTTGACGGAACGAGCCCCATATTGAAACATCAACAGCATCCTACAGTTGCCACAATTCACATGTGCTACTTGGTTTGCTGCCCAAAGTTCAAAGCTACAGCAATCAGATTTTGTGGCATATCATATTATATTATTATATATGGATTTCCTTGAGATCTATTCATGTTCTTTGGACTGATAAGTTAGGTTTATTCTAAAAAATATTTTCTATCATTTATTTATTCTATCAAATTTATTTTGATCCTATCACTCTAAAAAACGTGCTTTTAGGAAAATTTTATATGATTATTTCCAATTTTTTCTTAGCCTATAAATCCAGCACAAAGAATATGCTATTATAAGTGTTCAACGTCAAATTGAAGATTGAATTGATAATGGGTTTTTGGAAGCTAATATACTGAATTTTTCGGGTATTAGACAATAAATAATGCACTGAACTTTAACCTTGGACAATAATACACTGTACTTTGGGGGTGTTGAACAATAATGCACTCAATATGATTTTGGCAATGGCTAACTTGGTGGCAGTCCTATGTAGCGGGTGGAGGAGATGAATTGGTCCAAAAATATTTGTCTTCTCGATCTGTCACATAAGATTTTCACCAAGTTCACCACCGTCGAAATTGTCTCAAGTGCATTATTGTCCAACACCCCCTAAGGCTATCTCTAGTGGCATCCCTCATGGAGAGGGACAAAGGAGAGAGAAAAAAAAAAAAGGAAAAAGAGAAAGACAATGGGGTTGAGGGACGAGCTCCCGTCCCTGGGAAGAAAAAGGGGGAAAAAGGGAAAAGAGGCGCGTGGGGCGTGGGCACTTCCTTTTCTGCGCGTCTGCGCCACACAAGCTGCGTCTGGGCCGGCGCCGTGTGGGGCCCGCCAGACAGTTTGTTTTTTATTTTTTTTCCTTTTCTTTTCTTTCTTTTTGCCTTTCTTTCTCTTTTCCTTTTTCTTTTCTTTCTCTTTTCCTTTCTTTCTTTCCTTTCAACGGTAACTTTTTTTTTTGAATTTGTAATTTTAATTTTGTAATTTAAATAATTTAATTAATTATAAATATTATAATTCGAATTTTTTTAATGTTTTAATTATGTTTCCTTTTAATGATAATTTAAATAGTTTATTTAATGATAATTAAAATTAAATAAATTATTTTCGAAAAATAATTATTTTGTTAAATTTAAATAAATTATTTAATTGTAAATATTATAGTTACAATTATTTTAATGTTTTAATTATGTTTTGTTTTAATAATTATTTAAATAATTTCTTTAATTATGTTTTTCAATAATTTATTTTAAAAAATTATATGAAATTTGACATGGATATATTTAGTATGTATTAGTTTGTTTTTTTACAAAATATTTTTTTTGATAAAATGACATTTAAAATGTTGTAAACTGATTCAAAAATTATATTCATAATAGGTACGAAAAAAACGGCTATATTCCAACAGCTACTTTTCCAACGGCTATTTTTTCCAACGGCTATATTCCAACGTCTATTTTTTCCAACGGCTATATTCCAACGGCTATTTTATTATTTTAATTATGTTTTGTTTTAATGTTTTTTTAAATAATTTATTTAAGTATGTGTTTAAATAATTTATTGTAAAAAATTATATGAAATATGACATAACTAATTTAGTATGTATTAGTTTGATTTTTTACAAAATATTTATTTTTAAAAATTAAAAATTAATTATTTTTTAAAATAAAAAATTATAATATAATAAAAATATATTAGTACATAATTTTCAGTTTTTTAATTAAATCTTAATATTTTATTTATTAATTATAACATATACAATTTTATCATTGTAGAAAATAAATATAGTCCAATACAAAAAAAGAAAAACAATTATACTCTACATGTGGGTCCCATACTCCAATAAAATATTACTTCCTACCCCACTCATCCCTCACCTCATCCCCCAACTCCAAGGACACCATTAACAATACCATCCCCCAACACCCATTATAATAATACTATTTCTACTATTCATACCCCCCTCATCCCCCAATCTCAGGGACACCAATGTGGATAGCCTAAAGTTCAGTGCATTATTGTCCAAGGTCAAAGTTCAGTGCATTATTGTCCAATACCCCAAATGTTCAGTATATTAGCGTCCAAAAACCCATTGATAATTGTGTTGTTTACTGAATGAGATTACCTTCCAAGGCAAGGTTGATGGTGTGACAACAAGAACACTGGACACTAGTTGCTCCTCTCATGTACATTAGTAGTGTGTGGCATCCTGCACATACCAATTGTGCCATCTCCATCCCTGTAAATCACTCATCATTCGTATCGTTAGCGATCTTAACTTAAATAGACAATTATATACATTTTGACTCAAGACGATTAATAATTATCTTAAATTATTCACATTTCACATTTTTGTAACGTTTAATAATATTTTATCTAATAGTTATATATATTTATCAACTATAAGAGTTTAATATTATTAGCTAGGTCAAAAATTATAAATAATAGCCTAATTTTATCAATCATATAGTAAAAAACATGCATTTTATACATAGTTTTATATTTATGAAAAATGTAAATAAATAATTATTTTTACATTATTTATAAGCAGTAATAACCCTCAAAACAATGAAATATACCTTTATAATGATCTAACTTTATAATAAGTGATTTAGATAAAACACAAGATAGTTATTAACCATTTTACATCAAGATGTTTATCATTTTGCAACTTAAATATTTGCAATTGAAAAATGACAACTGAACATACAAAAAGTTAGCAACTTGAAAAAATTGATCAATTTCTTCATAGTTTTCATGGAGCCAAAACACTCTAATGCATGATCCATAATAAACCTTGTCTGGATCCTAACACCAAATTAAAGCAAGATATGCGAAGTTTTAATGATGCATTTGAATGGAAACTTTCCTAAAAAAGACTAATCAATTTTTACAAGTCTATAAACTTTTCAAGTTGTTTTTCATTTCCGTTTTTGAAATGGCTTCTGGCATGCTTTTCAAAAAGGTTTTGTCCTTTGGGTCCATCGAAATCAATTTTCCATGCATTTTTATGTATACAGAAGACTATCTACATCTGGACTTTCTCAAACTTTATATTAATGGGACTATATTGAGTTCGGTTTGTTGTTATTTTTGCATAAATCAATAAACTTTAATGCATGATCCATCATTTCACTCACAAATTTAATTATATGGTCTCAAAAGGAGATAAGGAACTTTTTCATCTCCCTAAAAAAAATACTTTCCAGCAAAACTATAATCAGGTCTTGAAACATCACATATGATTCTAATCTAATAATGGATAGTTAACACATTTACTTTAACATTTTTTTTTCTTAAGAGCACCCGCAACATTAAGTTTGAGTTTGACTAATTGAATAAGGTGGAATCTGTGCCCTATCAAAGGATTCAAAATTTATCCCATTATTTAGCTAGTTTTCCAATGGTGAATATAAGTTTGATTCATAAACAAAAAAATGCAAATATCTTCTACTTAATAATATAATTAATTTGGTTATATTGATAAAAAAATGAGGTGAAGAAGGAGAAAAAAAAATATAATTAAAATATTAGTGTGTTAAACACGTAAATTCACTTTGAAACTGGTCTCGCGGGATTCGCGGCGAGAGCCTCGCGAGACGAGTCCCATTCTCACTATTAAAATGTCATACACAACCTCATACCGTTCTCATTTCATGTCACGTTAACGGTGAGTGGAATTAAAACTAACCATCATATTACAAATGGTCTAAAAATTTACAAGTTTCACGGCGCAGTTAAAACCCAACAACAGGACAAGAAGGGAGATTTTTACCAGGGGGAGGAGCAGCAGTAACAACATTGCAAACAGCACAGCAGACTGAAGTAGCCCCAGTTGGATACAACAGAAGATTTCTGCACCCTGAACATACTAACTGGCTTTGTGCCCCTGTTCCTCCCCCTCCTCCTCCTATCCCTGTTTCACACCTCAAAACTTCTCAATATTTCTTTTTTTGATATACATTATCCATTTATAAGATCCCACATTTATCTGCATGTATATAATATTTAAAAAAACAAAAATGAAAGAAAAAATTGAATTGAGAATGATACCAGTTGGTGGTGGTGATGGAGTGAAAGTAACTGGAGGAGGTGCTGGATATGGAGCTAGAGGCACTGGCATCCTTAGATCTCCTTTCTTTTTTCTTTTTTTTTCTTTTTCTCTTTTTTCTTTTTGGTCCTTTTTTTTCTTTTTATGAACTGATGCTTCAAGCAGCTTGAATTTCAGGCAAAACAAGCTCGATTCCCATTATTTACAAGCTGTCCACATTAAGAAAAGATGTCCAAAAAAAAAAAAAAGCATGACATTTAGATAAGAAGTGACAGTGAACTCATATAACTGTGAAGCAAAAAAGTATGCCCATCCCATGATGCTTTTAATGACATTTTTACACCACAAAGCAAAAAGGGTCAAAAATGAACAGGAAAAAGTGTCATTAGGGTGAATGTTAATCACATTTCTTATCACCAATTAACTCTAAACTCAGTTGATATCCGCTAAATTGTGGTATTCCATATCCCATACTTTTCGGGATTGATTCTTGGGAGCAGCAACATGCATGCATGTCGGATTTCCCCTATGGTATTTCCTTGAAATAGAGACCCAGTGGATAGTCCGACTTACCAATATAAAATAAATAAATAAAAAAAACTCACATTTCTTATCATAAGTCATGCAGATTACAATCAAATTATGGACTCATAAGTGACAACAAAGCCTTTCTTTTCAAGTAAACAGGGAGGAAAAAAACAAAATGCATGAACCCAGAAGTTTCTGATGAATGACAGTTGTGAGTGAGAGCCAGCATTATTGTTACTGAATCTAGGAAGATTTGGATTGTGTGAATGCATACCCATGAGTGGAAGTTGAACAGAGGGGATGAGATTAACAGAGGAGTATTTTGAGTGGGAATTTGGTTGATTGAGTTGGGGTGTGTGGCAAACACATAGCAAAGATGAATATGTGAAGCAATGAGGGAGGCAAAAGAAGAAGAGATTTAGTTTGGACAAAAATAGTCCCAGAGAGAGAGAGAGAGATAGAATGTGTATGTGTTTGGGAGAGGGGGGAAGAGAGAGAATATAGGAGGGATGGGAGGTGGGAGAATTGCTTTAGAAGAAGCCTTTTTTTACCTTGAAGGTGGGAGTAAAGAGAGAATAGTTACAAAATTATCCACATAATAACAATATTATCCACACCAGTTTCTTGCGTCATTATTTTTTACTTTACCTCTTCGTAAACTATCAAAATAATGAAAATAATCTATTTATTTAATGTAAAATGATAAATATCTTGCTGTAGGATGATTTTTAACCATCTTGCAATTCACTTAAATCATTCAACAAATTAAATGTAAGTATATTTGAATCATTATAACGGTATATTTCATTACTTTGAGGGTATTATAACCTATAAACAATATAAAAATATTTATTTATTTATATCTTTTTATAAATATAAAACTATGCATAAAATGTCCATTTTTTTACTATGATTGATAAAAATTCAACGGCGGATCTCGACCTTCTGATTAGGGGTGACCAATAGACTATTATTTTATATAATAAACATAAAATCCATAATTTTTATTCCAAATTAATACTAAATAATTTTTTATGGGTGTAACGGTGGCCGTAGTCACCGTCACCCAAGCTCCAGGCCCGCCCATGGATAAAATTATTATAAAGATTAAGATTTGTAATAGTGTTTTTTTTTTTACGAGTGGTATATATAGTTATTTGTAGATGATATATAAAATTATGTATGAATAAAAAATATAGTTAAGAACTTCATGGCCCCTCCTAAAATTTATAGTTGGTCATGTTCTTTTATGTGGTAATTTATCTCTTCTTTATCTCATCTACTTTATTTACTTTATCTATCCTATCCTATCAATTCATCAACCTACCTAAGTCTTTTATACTAGAAGAAATTGTTACAAAGATTTTTAGAGATGATTTGCTGAAAGAAAAGAAGACAAAAGTGAAGTTTTAAATTTGTCTTTATTGTTTTTTGCTTTGTGAGCTGGTTTTGTTGTGTGTCCTTAACTGTTTCTTTTGTCTTGTTTGACAATGGTTGTTAGCGTACTCTTGCGGCTCGTTTCTTGGGCTATAAATAATCAGGAAAAAAATGTCTTTAGAAATTTTTCTTTTTCTATCATTATGTGATTGGACATTTAGATCGGGTCAAAATGTTGGTCATGTCGAGCTAGGGATAGGATTGTGTGTGTTAAAAACTAAAAGACCCGCAACTTACACCTGAATTGAAGCCATGACTCTATGTGTTGAAGCCCATTGGAATTCATTGTCCATCCTTAGATTGCCAAATTTTACCATTTTTCCTTGTGATCATTACATGAGTATTATAGTTCATTAAAATGCTAGAGTAACATAAACACTTTTTCTACAATGGTAAATTAACACGTCCACTTGGTTTCCTAGAGTATAAATCCAACCGGTCAGTAGACGAGGGACGTCTACATCCTACAATTTTCACTAAGAAAATTGTCACCATCAAAATCTTAACTTTAATTTAATGAAAGCGATAAACCCCTTCTCTCAAAATAATACAATGCTAGAATATTCACACTAAAATAATTGTTATGATAAAATTAATCTTACTTTGGGAAAATTCCAACTATTTAACAAATCGTGTATAATCTTGAATTTCCTACTAGAACAGGACAAATTTTTCCCCTAATGACAACAGTTACCCACGATATAAGCACTTGTAATATTGTTGCATGAACACGTACAGCTGCATACAGCCGGGCACAAGCCAAACTTACTTCCTCGTGCAGTACTTTTGGATAGATTTAATTATGTAGGTTATAGCTAGATATGAGTAAATGCATGTTTATATTTTGTTGCAGCATATATAGCTAAAAGTTATTGGAGTAGTGGAATAATAAGAGATGCAGATTTTAAAGAGTCCAAGACCAGTACTTTTTGCTGCTGGTGGAATTCTAGTGGTCCTTAACTCCTCTTGGATGCATTTAATAATGTAGTAACCTTATGTATATTTCACATCCTAGCCAGTCAATTTTATTCATCCAGGTTTCACTTTGCCTTTCTTCTCATTATTTTCTGCTTGGATGTTTATGTAACGCCCCGGACATTACCGATAATCGTTTCAAGGATCATTAACTAGTCCTACAAATCACTACGAGTCTTTGTAGCGTGTTTCGTCCTCGCTCACACGTTGCCTGAGAAAACTTGACAGGAGGTCACCATCCATAGACTACTCCCAGCCCAATACACTTATACCTTAAAAGAAGATGCACCTTGATAATATAAATAGTCATTTCAATCATTTTAAGTCACACTTTAACCATATATGTGAGGTGTTAAAGTTATCTATTCAAGCTTCACCCTTGTTTTGGCCATAGTTTTTTTTTTTTAATAAAATAGTTAATGTTATTAGCGGAAAAAGGGTAGATCAGAGGTTTCTTATTATAAGAAATCAGTCCACCCTGTTCAAGTAAAAGGTATTATTAAAGTTTAACTCATAATATGTACGTTCCCATAATCTAATTGCTGGTAATCTGTGTTCTAATTTAGAAAGTCAGTCAACTGTTACATTTGCTTCCCAAAAAATGTGTGTAGACATTCAAAAAATCAAAATAGCGTCAAAAGTTAAAATAAATTAAGTTGATTATTTTGATCGGTCCAAACTAATTAATTTAATTTAATTACATAAAATTGGCTCAAGCGACTACCAAGTCAAGACCCAATCGACTACCAAGTCAAAGTCAAATGGACTATCAAGTCAACCCCAACCCAAGGTCCGGTCAACGACCCAAAAAAAGCTAACAAGCCATAAGCCCAAGAGAGAGATCAAGTCCCTTACTTATAAATAGGACTTTACCTCTTCTCATTAAGGGAAGAGAAAAAATTCAACTCTCAAGAAAACTCTCTCTAGAATTAAACAACAAACACTACATTATGTGTCGTTTGTTCTAGAGATTTAACACAAACTTGATCGAGATTCAAGCCACATCGGCCCTCCTTCAAGAAGACGATAGAGATCGAATCAGAGGATTTTTTATTTGTTCATCTTGTAACAAATATTATAAAGATTGTACCCAAATTTTTTGAAATCAATACAAATTTTATTTGTCCATTTTTCTTATCTTAATTTATTTCAGACCCGAAAATTTGTGGTTATAAAGTGACGTATAGAAACTTTAGTGATACAATGTAAGAAGTGGCTTGATATTGTGGATGAGCCTCCTAATTTGAACAGAGATGTCAAAGTTACCCTTTACTGTGTGGATGACAAGAAGATTGTCACCTTCAATGGAGTATTTGTGATTCTTGCCATCATTGCTTCCCTCTTTAGCCCATCCCTTAGAACTTTGTCTTCTGCTACAATATAATGATTGAGGTGTCTTTATATAAGATAAATGCTCATGCTTTGTTTTTGTCTTAGTTGCTTATATTATAATATTAATATTAAATATATCCCCAACTAATTATATTTAATTTTTAAAATAAAGGATAAACGAACACATTAATTAAATTCCCCGGATGCTTAAGGATAAAAAAAAGTAAAGTTAAATTTAAAATAATAGGGTAAATCTCTTGATCAAGGAAACTAAACACTTATTGATTCTTAAATTTTTATTTTTTTTCAACCATCTTAGCAATCATTTCATATTCCAACTATTTTTCAAAAATTTTATGTCTGAAAAGTACTTTTGGCAATTTTGTGTGACTAACGAAATCGTTGATAAGACATATTGATTACAACTTTTTATATTTAAAGTTCATTTCGTAAATCTATACTCAGTGGATGGAAATGGATAAAGCTTCAAGGGGATAGTTACAACGGAAAATTTACCAAAAGCTTAAAGTTAATTTGCATTGCTTTCATACTAAACAATAAAGGAAGATCATATAGCACTAAATGAAATGATTAAGACATTTTTGGATAATTCATGTCGAATATACCTACTTGAAAAGTCCACTATCAATGCATGTAGAACGATTCTAATTTGATGAGGAAATTCATAATTTTCTTAAAGGAACCAAATGAAATTAATTAGCCTTGGAAGTGTTAGGCGGAAGTACCGATGGATTAATTACTTTGTTTTTTGTTTTTGGTTGGGGAGGGGGGATGGGGGAGCTACAAAGGTGAAGTACAAAACAATTACATTGAGAGAATCAAATTCGATACTTAGGTATGCTTGGGAGGGAAGCTAAAAATAAGGGTAAAAGTTCATAAGAATAAAAAAAGTTGAGGGTATGGAAGTGTTTGAGAGAGTTCATAAGAGTGAGTAAGTTTTTAATTAATTGGTATATTTGTCCTTTCATATTATATTTAATACAATAATACTTACATTAACTCTATATCTATTCTCTCTCTATCTCCCCCGCCCCTCTTTCTCTATCCTCTCTCTAAACCCCCCCCCCCCCAATCTCTCTCTAATCTCTCTCCACCTCCTCTTTCTTTTTCTCTTGACTCTCTCTCTCTCTCTCTCTCTCTCAGAGAGAGAGAGAGAGAGAGAGTCTGAGAGAGAGAGAGAGAGAGAGAGAGAGAGAGGAGATGTGTGGGTGCAAGAGAGACGGGGGATGAGAGAGAGGGATGCATGCCTGTGTGTGGGCGCGCACGAGAGAGACAGAGAGAGAGAGAGATGGGTGTGTGTAAGTGAAGTAAAGTAAAGTAAAGTAGAAAAGATAAATAAGGTTGTGTAAGTGTTGCTAGATAAGTCACAATAGTCACATCACTTATTAAATATACAAATTTTAAATAAGGTAGTGTGAATAAAATAAATCACGTCAATCACACCACTTATTAAATATATATAAATTTTTAAATATATATTATGTAAGACGGTATTTTAGATAATGTAAATAAGGTAAGTAAAAGTAGATAAAATAAATAAGAATGGTAAAATTTGACCTACATTCAAAGAGAACATATCTAAAAGAATAAAAAATTTATTGGTTAAATTGATGTCACTAATATGTCATTACCATATCATGATCATTGACCGCCTCAAAAACAATATATGTATCATGATCATTGACCAATTAAAGCTAAGGGTGTGTTTGGTTGGTCAATAACCCTGAGAAAATGGTCAATTTTTTCGGGTTAACTTATTTTTTGAGTTGACTTATTTTCTCCATGTTTGAATGCGGGTTGACTTTGAGAAAGTTTTCACGATGGACCCACAATTTTCTACATTTTCCAAGGGAAAGTTTCCCTAATGGAGACCAACCTTTTTTATTAGGCCGAGAAACCAACAAATTTGATGAAGGAAAATTAATTAGCTGGAAATTAATGGAAGAATACCATACATTCACTTCAGAAAATAGAAATCAGTCTGTATACAGTGATGTTTGGAATCTTTTTGCATTGTTGCATCACTATTCACTATTAATGGGCATTATCATGCAGATTTTAAGATCTGTTTTATAGTGGTCCAAATCTCAAAATAGAACACAGTGAAGCTCACTATGAATTATGTGATATATACACATATATATACAAGATGAAACATCTAGACATCTTGGTCCATCTCAAACTGATATAATTCATAAAAAAGGGTATCATTTTAATTTGAACTGGAGGCATACAATAATCTAATTATATGTTGATTGGAACTTGTCTTAGTGGCAAGCTCCTCACTTTTTCATCCCCTCTATCTAGAGTTCGATTTTTGGGAGAAATATTTTTGATAAACAGAATGCAAGAGTGTGTTGAATAGAAAATATTATTGATAATGTATCCACAATTTTTGTATGACAATGCAATTAAAATTCAACTAAAATAAACTTTCCAACACTCTTAATTAATTGTTATGAATGTTCATTCGAAGGAATATCTTAATAGAACTTAAATAAATTTCAACTTAAATAAATTTTCGAATACATTTTAAGGTACCCTATAATTTAAATTAACAATTGTTAGGTGATAAATTCAGTGATTTAAGCGAGTTTCTTGTTAGATTACTTGGACTACTTAAATGCCCATGATGTTTTCAGTATTGACGTTCGTCAACAATAAACATTTTCAAGCAATTTGCCACCAAAACTTCATCACAACGTGTTCAAATCACCGAATTTGTCACCTAACAATAGTTAACTTAGATTACCTTAAAATGTATTCTACAAACATGAAGACCTAAAAATAGTTTCCATAAAATGAGAAGTACCTTCCAATCGTTTTTTGTTCAAGATAGTTGTGGGGGTGTTTTGCTACCCAGCTTTTTGGGTAGCTTTTAGCTTTTTGGATAGTTTTTAACTTTTTGACCAAGATTAAAAAGCTACTTGAAGTGTTTGGTAAGTAGCTTTTTATATTAGCTTTTTTGGACCCAAAAAGCTAATTTTAAAAAACTACTTGAGGAAGCTTTTTGAGGTACCTTTTCACAAAAAGCTACTTTACCAAACACTTTTTCTACAATCAACTAACCCAAACAGTTAGTCAAACAGCTAATCCAAAAAGCTATAAGCTAACAGCTACCAGCTACCAGCTACCAGCTGGTTGCCAAACAGGGCATGTATCGTTTAACCTTACTTTAAGTTTCGAAATACTCGCATAACCGTAGAACCACGTAAATATCCACACATCTCCCATACCCCCTACGTGCCCATTGAAACATCAATGTGGTTTAACGAACATGAAGGAAGCACTATGGGCCTGCTTGGGAGAGGGATAAAGGGGGGTTAGGAGGGGTAAAGGAAGGTCTTTACTCCTTCTTACCCCCGCTTGGGAAGAGAGTGAGAGAGGGTAAGGAAGGGTAAGAGGGAGTGAGGTTTACACCCCTTTACCCCTCTTAACCCTTATTTTTTTAACACCCCAATTTGGGGTGAAAGTAAGTGTTCAATTAAGTTATAATATACCTACTGAAGAGAATATTTGAGAGAACAATTGTAGTGTACTGTGTGTATTCATCTGTACAATGATACAGGAATAAATAGGGGAGAAGAGGAATTAGTTACAAGCAGTAGAGAGAGGGAGAGAGCCTAACAGGCAAACTCTAACAACCTCCCTACTGTAATAACAAAATAACAAATTGATAACAAACTAATCCTATTCTCTACATCCCCCCTCAAGGTGGAATTGGTGGTTGATCCAACAATCCCATCCTTGAAGACAGATAGTGATGAGGAAGTTTTCCCAAGGGTTTGGTGAGTATGTCAGCAACTTGCTCCTTGGAATGAACATGAGAAAGATGAAGAAAACCTTCTGTGACTTTATCTCTAGTATAGTGGCAATCAATATTCAAGTGCTTTGTTCTCTCGTGAAATACAGGGTTTGTGGCAATGTGGATAGCAGCCCTGTTATCACAATATAGGGTAATAGGTAATTGCACAGGAACGTGCAAATCTTGAAGGAGATGAGCAAGCCATTCTAGCTCCGATGTAGTACTGGACATGGCCCGATATTCAGCTTCAGCGGAAGACTTGGAAACCGTTTTTTTGCTTCTCGGTTTTCCAAGAAACCAAATTGCCACCAAGAAAAACACAGTAGCCCGAAAGAGATCGAGCGGACATGGGGCAGCCTCCCCAATCAGCATCGCAAAATGCTTCAATATTTAAAGCAGAAGATGCAGACGCAGAATAGAAGAGACCCAGGTGAATGGTACCTTTTAAGTAACGTAGGACATGTAATGCAGCATGATAATGAGGGAGAGGAGGATGCTAAATGAACTGACTAAGATGTTGGGTGGCATAAGAGATATCTGGACGAGTGATAGTGAGATAAAGGAGTGTCCCAACAATCCGTCTATAGCGTTCAGGATCATCAAGTAACTCACCCGACTCAGTAGAAAGGTTCAAGCCTTTAGGAAGGGGAAATTTAGTCGGCTTGGCACCAGACAACCCAGCATCATCAAGGATATCAATGATGTATTTGCGTTGATCGAGGAAGGTCCCTGAATCAGACCTAGCAATCTCAATGCCGAGAAAATAACGAGCGACACCCAGATCTTTTATTGTGAAGGCCTGATGTAATTGTTCCTTGGCCGAGATGATGTTGAGCGCATCATTACCAGTAATGAGAAGGTCGTCGACATAAACCAAAATATGAGTGAATAACCCCTGACTCTCTTTAACAAATAGAGAATAATCGGCCTTGGATTGCACGAAGCCAAGCTTAGTCAGAAACTTAGTAAGCTCAACATTCCACTGGCGAGAGGCCTGTTTGAGACCATATAAAGATCTCTGCAGCCGGCACACCTGTCCAGGCGCGGCTTTAGTGTATCCTTGTGGAGGCTCCATATATACTTCCTCCTCAATAAAACCATGGAGGAAAGCATTGTTGATGTCAAGTTGATAAAGGGGCCATCCCTTAGAGGTAGCCAAAGATATGAGGACCCTCACAGTGCTCAATTTCGCAACAGGGGAAAAAGTGTTACTATAATCCTTGTCCTTGACTTGTTCAAATCCTCGGATAACCAATCTAGCCTTATACCGCTCAACAGAGCCATCAGGTCGAAATTTAACCTTGAACACCCATTTAGAAGACAAAGGTTTCTTACCAGGTGGCAAAGAGGTAAGAATCCAAGTATTATTGTCTTCAAGAGCCTTGAGCTCTTGGTCCATGGCCAATAACCACTCAAGATTGTGACAGGCTTGGTGATAGGTAGTAGGTTCAGGGATGTGTAAAGTGCTGAGGAAGGACGAAACGAAGTCTGACGACAGATGGTTGAAATCTGATTGTTGGAAAAGAGGATGTGGAGATGTACTCAAAAAACTCTGTGATTGGGAACTAGTGGAAGAAGATGTCTTGGATTGATGAATGAAATCATTAAGCCAGGCAAGAGGACCTCTATGTCGTTGAGACCTCCTAGGTGGGGAAATATAAGTGGGGATGATTTCAGCAGGGTCATCACAGGGAGATGTAATTGAAGGTGAGGCAGGACATTCTGAAGAAACAGATTGTCTGGCAGAACTAGGAGAAAAAGGAGGTGAAATATGAGAAATGGTTTGAATGGTGGGAAAAGAATTATGTGAAGTAGATGTACATTCTGAAGTAGATGAACTAGGTGGGGAAATATGAGTGGGAATTGATGACATAGGCTGATGAAGAGTGGAGTCCGTGGGTAAATTAGATGAAAAATGAATGTCCTCAAGAGAAGGCCAGAGGGAGGAAGGTTCTGAAAAAAAAAAAAAAAAAAAACCTTTGTTACACATGTTATGAAAGGGAAACACATTATCCTTGAATAACACATCTCTGATATGGAACACTTTTTTTCCCTCCAAATCATACAGTTTATAGCCTTTGACGCCCACACTGTATCCCAAAAAAATACATCTCATGGCCCTAGCATCCATTTTGTCTCTCTTACCAATTTTGGTAGCATAACATAGGCAACCAATAATTCTTAGACTGGATAAATCAGGTTTCTCCCCATGTAAGATCTCAAAAGGACTCCTCCACCTTAAGATTTTCATAGGAAGCCTGTTAATAATGTGTGTAGAGGCCAAGACACATTCTCCCCAAAAGTGTTTTGGAAGATGTGACTGAAATCTAAGGGCTCTTGCAACCTCCAAGAGGTGCCGGTGCTTTCTCTCCACTACACCATTTTGTTGTGGAGTACCAACAACTGATCTTTGGTGTATCACCCCTTTGGAAGCAAAGAAAGAAGCACAAGCGCATTGAATAAACTCAGTGCCATTATCAGACCTAACAGTCATAACCCTGGCATTGTGTTGGGTTTCCACTAGATGAAAAAAATTGACAATCGAATCATAAACCTGAGTCTTATGTTTCAACATTTGTGTCCAAGTACAACGGCTGAAATCATCCACAATAGTCAAGAAAAAATGAGCACCATCTATATTTCCCACCTTGTGTAGCCCCCATAAATCCATATGTATCAATTGAAAAACCGCATTAGTCTTTATTGAACTTCGATCAAAAGGGAGCCTATGATCTTTTGCAAGAACACAAGTCTCGCAATCATATGGTTCATGAACAATGTGCTTGAATTTGGAAATATGAGAAAGCTTAGACATAGATGCATGCCCTAATCTAGCATGTAAAACAGCTAGAGGTATGGAATTATTAGAAACAGAAGCAACAGTAGACTTCAATTTTTCTTGATCATCATCCTCTTGACTCGAGTCAGGCAACAATCTATATAAACCTCCAATTACCCGAGCCACTGCCACTGTTCTACTATTTGAAGGTCCTGAAAGATACATCGGTCAGGATACATATGGACACAAATCCCTTGGTCATTCAAAAGTTTGATGACGGACATGAGGTTATACTTGAAATCAGGTATATAGAGAACCTTCTCAAGTATGATGTCAGGAGTTATTGTTATCCTACCAGCCAGATTTACAGTTTTGATACTTCCATCGGGCATAGCAACTTGTATAGGATGAGATAAAGTAAATATGTCCTTGAACATTCTCAAATCATAAGCATGTGATCACTAGCCCCAGTGTCGATTATCCAAGATAAATCATAACTCCCAATAGCACAACAAATATCCAGGTTATTAACAGAGGTAACAATAGATTGATTACCTGCAAAATGACTGAACTGTTGCTGTGATTCAACCTGGGTGTCAGCATTCTGTTTGCCCTTTGACAACCTTAACATCTCCTGAGCCACAACATGAACCAATCTAGCATCTAGAGGTGAATTCGCCCCGTAGGGAACCCCTAAAGGAGTGTCAATATTGTTGTTGTCAGCATTTGATGAAGCTGCAGCAGCAGTTCTTGGTGATTCAGTCCTTTGAGTCCTCCTTTTTTCAAACCATTCTGGATATCCATGTAATCTAAAGCACTGATCCCTCTCATGTCCGATCTTCTGGCAATACGTATAATATTTGTATCCTTTAGCCTTCCTACCATCCTTCTTTTCCTTTTGCATATTTTTGTGATCGGAGCCTTTATGCATCTCTCGTCGACGAATTGTGCTTGATAACATGAGCTACAACTTCACCAAACGAATGAAGACTACCAGACACTTGCTTCTGACTTTCAGCTCTTTGGTTGATAGAAAAAGCTTTGTTTACAGAGGGTAATGGTTCCATTGATAAGATTTGTCCTCGAATGGTGTCATAATCATCATTTAGGTTCATCATAAACTGCACCAAGCGTCTTTTCTGCTCCAATTCAGCAGCCTGTTTACCATGAGGACAAGTCGCGGGACAAGTGCATTCTGGAATACCTGTCATGGCATTAAGCTCATCCCACAGCTGTTTAAGTTTAGTGTAATATACAGCAACTGAATTATTTCCCTGATGCAAATCATGAATCTCCTTCTCTAATTGGAAAAGCATTGGACCATTACTTTGTCCAAAGCGCTCAGACAACTCTTCCCATAATTCTTTCGAAGAATCGACGTAAAGAAATGACTCAGATAAATCTGGAATAATAGAATTTAGAATCCAACTGATTACCATACTGTCGCATTTGATCCATTGCTCCAGGTGTTGGCCTTTGTAACTTGTCTTTGTGCATTCTCCTGTGATAAATCCCAGCTTCACTTTGGTTCTCAAAGCGATCTTCATCGACCTACTCCACTTTTGAAAATTGTTCCCAGTAAGCTTGATGCTCACAAGTTGCAGCCCTGGATGATCGGAGGGTTGCAAATACAATGGATCATTATTATAAACTTCATTCAAATTTGATCGTTCTTCCTCATTGGGAATAGCACCAGAAATTTCACCATCAGCCATGATGATGATTAATCACCAATAAGGATGAACGGAAAAAAAAATGATCAATAAATTGATCAAAGAAATATTGAAAACTGGATCAGAACATGGTGCTCTGATACCATGAAGAGAATATTTGAGAGAACAATTGTAGTGTACTGTGTGTATTCATCTGTACAATGATACAGGAATAAATAGGGGAGAAGAGGAATTAGTTACAAGCAGTAGAGAGAGGGAGAGAGCCTAACAGACAAACTCTAACAACCTCCTTACTGTAATAACAAAATAACAAATTGATAACAAACTAATCCTATTCTCTACACCTACAATGAGAAATGACCATAATACCCTTAACTCTAATTGAATTACATATAATCTAAAAGGTTAAATATGTCAATTAACATTTTACTCTTATGAACTCTCCAAATTGTTCTCTCAAACAGGATAAGTAGTTTACTCTTATAAGCCCTTTCATACTCTCACCCTCCTTTACTCTTATGAACTCCTACTCTCCATTTTTAACTCCCCTCCCAAGCAGAGCCTTGAGATCCGCTAATGATATGTATAATATAATTCGTATAGAAATATAGTTTATGAACATATTGAAACGATTTTTTTCTTTTTGAAAAAACACATATTTTCCATTGGTAAACAATCCAAATCCTTCTCTATTTTCTCTTTTTTTTTTCTCTCTCTCTCTTGGGTTAGTGGAGGTTGGGATTATTTGGACAAAAACTCGATCCTACGCCAAAATATTTGAACCTAGACAAACCCCATGAAGTCCATGAATATTGGATGTGTCCCCCATAATAAGGTTGGATTGGGTCGGATCTACGAGGTCTAGGTCAACTCCAAGACCCATTCGCGTAGTCCCCATCCCTAATATCAGTCATTAAGGCTTTCAAAGTTGTTCGATCAAAAAATCTGGTTCAGTCTAACAAAGAAAAAATCAAGCAGTTATCATTCGAATTTTAATGTTAAATTGATTCTTTCAAGAATTGACACGAGAATTTTCTCATTTTTATAGTCCAAACTCGATTTTAAATTCGTCGGAAGTCATTTGACCCGAAATAATCCCAACATAGTTAGATATCGGGCATCAACTTTTCATTTAATATCCGATTCTTCCAGACTCGAAATGACTTAAACTCAAATTACATTATCCCTAGGTCTGTAGGTCATACAACATGAGACCCAACTCAAAATTCGAACAATGAAAACGGAAAACCATAATTCAAGTTGACCCAAAACTGCCTCAGAACTAAGCAACCACCTGGAGTCAAATACAAAAGTAACAAAATCGATTACAATTTGTTAAGGAGCTCATAAGAGTTCTTACAAGAAGTCCCAATAAAATCCAACTCGACCGCATCGGTTCAACCCATGAATCGTTCTGAGTTGAACAGACAAAAAACACAAACAGCGGAGTTCGCTACTCGTCGTGAACAATGACCAGTACAATGCATTACCTAAAAGTCATTCCAATCTAGCATTTCAATACACCACACTCGTTTACAATCATGTCTCCTTTTGAAACTCACAGCAAACCACCAAAAGTGTACTCACACAGAGACAAGAAGTCGACCCGCCTTCGGAGTTATTAAGGGAAGGGGTAAAGAGTGAGTGACTTGACTGACCCACAACATCTTGATTGATAGTGCAGCAGCAATGGGTACTGAGTTTGGTGGGTCACATGGCGTGAAAAGGCCCATAATTCACATGCCATTTTACCCATAACTTTCGTGGCCAACCCAACACAGGAACACACAGATGGTGACAATACATTCACATACCAGCTAAACCCGAGTCACTCTATTATCAGCTCCTCTGGTTAAAAAAAAAAAAAGAACGCCTTCTTTAGGTAAGTAATGTACCGACCCCGTGGTCAAGACTCTACTCCTCTAATGATCCATCTTAACGCCTCTTGGATTTTCTCTGATAATTGGAGTGATTCTCAGTGTTCAATTCATCACTGCATTCAGATCGAAATTTTCATTACTACATTTGTCTCAGCAGCTGTTGAGGATATCTGATCAGGTTTTAGCAATGTCATTTCAATTTCCCGCATGTTGGCTAGTGTAGTCTATATCACCTCGTCCTCGTCTCAGACCATGGACCCAAAAGAATGGCAAAATAAATGCAAAAGAGGAGGAGGAGAAGAAAAGTCAGACACATATGCTAACCTAAATCACTGTCGGTGAGGTCACTTGATGTTTGTCATTGCTTTCAGTATCTGGCTGACCATAAACAACAGAGAGGTAATGGCCTACAGTATTCAATGTGAGGCCAGGGAACCTATGGAAACCTTCGGGCTTGGGGTCAATTTTCACAAACGGCCATCTTAGCATTTCCGCAGCTTCACACTCTTCCCACCCGTCTCCAATCACGCAGAACTGAACATTGGGTCCACTGAAACGCTCCTTGATCCATGAGAAACACTGAAGCTTCCCCACATCCCACGAGCTGTATACTGCAATGCAGATGATAATATCCAGTATCAGTGTGTTATGTAGGATCCAACAAAATGAAGAAAAAGGAATTACAGGCTGAGGTTGGAGGACCCAAGTCATGTCGGGAAGTACTCTAGCAATGGCTCATGACTTCATGTGCCCCCCTCCCCCCACACAAAAAAAAAAAAAATGAACAGAAAATAAAAGAAAAAACAATCAAGCAGAGGGCTGGACTAGGGGTGGCCCCAACCAGCTTACAGAGCACACCAGATTGGAAGGTTTGAAAAACAGGAGATTTAACATGCTATGCTGGTTTATCACTAGTCTTTCCAAAATATTGCTTGTTTTCTAACTGACAAGTCCTAATGGTACAGACCCAGGGGCGGACTTGTAGCTATAGGAGGGTGGACACCCCTGGCCAAAGAAAAAATTGTGATTCTCTAATATTATTCGAAAGAAATTTTCTTAATCGGAGCAAGTGGACACCATAAAACAAATCCCAAAAATTATAACAGGGTGTCCAATTTAGGAGCAACCCAAAAACCCTAAAATAATACTCCCTTTGTCCCAAATAACTTGTCCAAGTTGACTAATTAGGTCCAAATTTTTAAATTTTGATATATGTTGAGTTATTATACAAGACTATCACTATTAGATTTGTGATGAAAAGTATTTTTACTTGAATACGATATTATTAGTCTTGCTAAGATAAAATGTGAAAAATTAATTGTCAAATTGTTGCATCGAAAAACGTAAAAAAAACTGATCAAATTACTTGGGACAGAGGGAGTATCAAATTTTTATTTTTTTTATAAACAAAAAGTGTAAGTCAATAAATTGGGTAATTGAGTATCAGTATAAGTTTAAGATATAAATATCTAGTTAGTATGAAATTTCAATTTATTTGGTTGGCATATTTATATGATGATGTGAAATTTTTGTAAAGCTGGTGAATATATCATTTAATATTTATTTTCATTTTTATTGTTATTTATTTATATTTTATTATTTTATTTTTAAAAAATGTTTATGTAATAACAAGTATATTGGACACTGCTAAGCTAAATGTTTGGATCCGCCACTGTACAGACCATAGACATGACAAAGGCTGCAAATACACAAGTGAAATTAAGATGGGACTCACAAACAAAAGGTAAGATTCCATAGATGGTCCTGTTTCCAAAAGATTGCTCGTTTTCTAACTGACAAGACCTGAAGAGTTAACATGCTATGCTAACATAACAGTCTGCATTGCGATTTTTCACGACAGTCTTTTGTCATTACCTCATCTTAAAAGCATATCACTATTTACAACTTATTTTGAGATGGTGGGAAACAAGAGTGCTTTAGGAAGCAAGACACCCCAAGAGATAACTCCAAATTGAAAGAATTAGGAAGTACATGCTAAAAGAAGGATGGCATTGCTCATAAGATCAGCTCCTCGCCAGTCACGACTATCTCATCCACCCAGGCACAGGGTAATGTCTAACCAGCAAAATAAAATCACAAATACCAGGAACCCACAATAGGAAGCTCATTGAAGAAGGGCATCTAGTTTCAAGCTCATGCTATTTCAATTACTTCAAAGTTACGCATGCCAAAAGCAGTAAACCATGCTATTTCAATTACATCACACTCTTAGTTGGGCTGCTTTTCTCATATTCCTAGTAAACCATGCAATGCTGCATACCATAGATGCATGACTATTAAGATGGCAAAAAAAAAAAGATAAAGCAGCATTAGAAAGATTGCCACATCAAACAGATTTCTGGGGGCCATTGACCAAAGCAACTACATAAGCCAAATACCAGGAAATTAAGTGGAGGGGAGGGGAGGGGAGGGAAGGGGAGGGGATCTATTTCTATCTTGTTTGGATTATAAGTGGAGGGGAATGAGGGGTAAGAAAGGTTAATTGTTGTGTTTGGATTAGAAAAGAGAGGGATGGAGGGGAAGAGGAGAAAAATCAAGTAGTTTATTATATTAATAAAATTATTTTCTTTTTTTTAAAATTATAATGAGTTCCCTTCCCCTTCGTTAACTCTCATATTGGGAGTTAATGAAAAGGGGGTTAATGGAGGGGAATGGAGGTGAACGGTTCCCCTCCCCTCCCCTCCTATTTATTTATCCAAACAAGGGTAAGGGAGGTTATTTATCTCATTTTCCCTCCTTTCCCCTCCCTTCCCCTCCTATAACCCCAAAACAAACGGGCCCTAAAGACAGAATTAGAGAGGAAAAGAGAACAAACCATTTTCGCATGTCATCAAGTTATCCAATCTGAAGAGTAAGCATTTGACTAGGCTAGGTATAAGTGATCCAGAAGTCACCAAAATGTTAATGCACTGGAGTTCTGGATTATCAGCAGGAGGAAGATCCGTTGGATATTCATTATGAGTAGAACAATGCTGCAGTAAGGTACGAGCTGCGCCAAAACAGACAAAATAGTTCAATTGGTATCTTATTAATTCTGGAAGAGTACACAAACAGTCTAATGGGATCTGAAAACATGCCACAATCTAGAAGATTTTCAAGACTACAAAAAGGGGCAGTTGGAAGAAGGGAGTGTATACATTTAAACACTTGAGGACTGTACCTGAAGACAGCCATCCATCGGTGTAACTGTCAGTCATCTCATACAGATCATTCCAAAGTTCAAGGGTCTTCTGGTCAAGAATTGAATGCAAGCCCTAGAAGTTTAAAAACATTCAAGTTAAACAACATTTAATTTCTTTTTACTTTCTTGTTTTTTCTAGTAGGCCCTTACGGAGCATTTTTTTTTTATTTTTGGGGGGGGGGGTATATAAACTTGGGCAGTCAGATGTACTGCCAAAACACAATCTGTTAAATATACAGTCCATAAGTAGCCAACTGCACAACCATTGCTTAGAAAGACAACGCCACCACACCTATATATTCGTTCATAACTTACTGTGAGCTCAGCTCACACAAAAACGGTACAAGAATAGCATCTAGAATAAAATGAACCGATTTCAGTGCTGTACCTAAAGTAGAGATCAAGTGACTGGTAAACAATGCAGACCATGATCCTAGAGCATATAATTGAGAAAGACAGCTTGGTGATTTGTCTCCTTTTTCTCTTTCTTTTTTTACTATGGAAACATCCTTCATAAATGGCCAGAATCAGCCTCTTCATGCACCTCAGTGCAAGCGGGGAAGGCTGCCTACATATGGATCCCCCCAAACCCCGCATTAGCGGGACTAAACTGGGGTATGTTATTGTAGTTGTAGTTGGAAACAGCCTTCATAAACTGAATTGTCTTCAGTATATCAAACTCCTTCCCCTATGCCTCCCAACTCCTAAAATATATGTTATATGATTCCTTGGTGATGTCTCTCTTCACATCTCAAGCATACATTCAGCAATTTACTTAAATATTTTCTTTTCCGTAATCACCCTTTCATCATTGGCATCACATTAGTCATTAACTGCACTGTCAATCCTTATCATAAATCTTGACGCATATGATTAAACAAAACTTGCAGACCACAGTCCAGACTCTTTGATCAGATATATCAAACAAATGTATGCTTAGATGCAACTAGAGTATATGGAATCATCAATCACATACGAGCCACATCAAGAATCTAATCTAGACAGCAGTGCAGTATCTCATTTTTAATAAATCTAATCACAAAGCTCATTCGAAAAGGAGTATCATTGTGTAACTCCTAGCGAGGAGCCGAGGACTATAGACAAGGCAATTACCAATTTACCATACCCCCCCCCCCCACAAAAAAAAAAAACAAAAAAACCAACAACAAAAGGAAAACACAAGAATAGCTCTAGATATAAAATGTTGATTGTAACCTGTTTATACTTGTGAGCAATTATCCGATGACGATATGCAAGCTTTCTTTTGTTAAGATCGTCATTGGGAGCATTAATGCCATCTTGGCTAAAATCATAATCAGATAGATCACATCCATCATCATACTGGCTCAAGGAATCGACAATTGGTTGATTATAGTCTTCAATCTGCAAAGAAGCAGCAAGTTAGGATGAGTTGCCTAAAATCTTCATATCTGAAACCTCCAGTCACTGCAGTAAAGAAGTTGTACATTTCTCAAAAAAAAAAAAATACAGAGAGACGTAATCTTAAAATGAAACCATGAGAAATGCAATGACAATTCAAATGACTAGATAACAAAGCTAAACTAGAGAATGTACTTGTTCATAAAAGAAATAATTGTCACACACATCAAGAATGTATTTCTCCCACGTCTTCCCAATGTCAATGCCTCTTTGTACATCCTTCACCCCATTGTATGCTTCAGCGTATGAGCCATTCAACAATGATTTAAGCAAAATGAGAGTCTCGTCCATGTCCCAGATGTAAACAATCTTTTTCTGACCAGATGCATTTTCGGTAACAAGTTTTTCATTTTGACTAGGGAGTCCAATTCCTGTTGCATCACCCATAATCAAATATCCAAGGGCAGAACCAGCAAGGAACCTGAGACAATTAATCCAACTCACAGTTTAAAAATCTCCAATGCGTCAGTTTAAAGCATTCATAGTGGCTAAAGATGATGCAATAAATCACTTAAGGTTACGTAACACACCATATTCACACAAACCTAAAACATCTCCTCTGCCCCTGAAATTTTTTTAATTTCACCTCTATGAGAACACAGAATTTTAGTACAGAATATTGTAGGTATAGTTTTATTTAACCACCAATATTTGTGATTATTTACGCCAGGCACAAGATTGTACACAGTAAGGATGTATTCACCCCAGCCATAAGTTACATATCAATTCACAGAGAAATCCCTTCCAAGTTGCAACAAAACACTAAATAGACGGTGCCTACATGATCTAAAGCCACTCCTGACACCCAAGTAGATTTCAGAATCATTCAGGAAACTCAGAAATGAAGATTATTAAACATACAGCAATTTGACAAAATGGAATGGAGGCATATCCTCGTCTTGCCCTTTCTTGCTTCACACATCTCTCCAATTTAATATCTTAAGTGTTTACTTAAGAGGGTTGCTATAGATTTCACTCATTGGATGACCCATCATGTAGAACAGAGCAATATGCACATTCTTCATGTGCATCCTGATGGAAAATTACTAATATACTAAAGTCACAAACTTGCATCTTAACCTTGTATCTCACTGGAACACAATCAAATCTATGATTTTCACCAACATCTGAATGTCACAACAAAAGAAGAGCCGTTATTGGAAAGACAATCTCCAATCTATGCCAGGATATGAAATATTCAGCAAACTATATGGAATATCGGTGTCTTACCATTTTGTTATAGTACGTACATAAAAAAAAAAAAATCTAAAGATAATAGAGGGAAACTATTCTTGTTATTTTATGCAGTGCGGTGCGGTACCACAACTCATCATAACACTCAATATTCTTCCATACTTTACCACACTTTACCACAATCATTGTCAATATATCTCCTCACTTTTCTCTTTCCTCGCTTTTCTTCCCTACTTTTCACAATCTTTTTCCTCACCTATCACATTAACCACACTTTCCACAAATTTCACAATATCATTTCACACCTCACCGCACTTTCCACAATTTCACCCACCGCACCATTTTAGCATCTTACCAATCGCACAAAAGTACAGGTCCTAAAATAAACCATACCGCAGAGTACTAACAGGCTGAACAAACACTAAAAATTTGACCACTTGGATGCCCTTTTTTTTCCAGGAAAACGCAAAAATTTAAACTTCAAAAGAAATAATATCAGTATTACTATTCAGCATATCACTAAGCATTGACAACTAGTATCAAATACAATAAAGTACAAAAATTAACATCAAATGTAAGCACAAAACAGAAAGAAATAGAAACCTGCCATAAGAAGACTTTTCACACACGAAAACAAATTAAGCAATCAACCAGAGCTGATTTTCAACTGATTCTCCGAAAAACCACCACGACTAGCAGGAAAACACCATTGATCATCAAACAACAAGTTCTACAATCACATCAAACACAAAACTAACACTCTTCACAAAATTAAGGGGAAACATATAGCAGTTTGCAATGAAAAGTAACTGAATTCGAACAATCAGTCCAAAAATTAGCTCAACATGATTCCAAACCAGCTCAGAATAATAAAACTCAGGTTAATTGAATGAAGTACTGATTCAGAGAATTTCGCGATTAATAATTCGAATACACACGACGAAGAAATCGAAAAGAATTACCAGAAAATTTGAGAGTTGGGTGTTGGTTTGGTTTTCTGGAGAAGCAGGTTGTCTGCTTGTCGAATGCCAATTTAGTTGGGGAAGAAATCGCAGCTGACCGCCATGGGAGAGAAGAGAGATAAAATGGTTAGTGAACGTCTGAATGACGAACTGCAGTTCAACACTTTATTGATATTTTTCCAAATGGGCTCCGACTCTCATTCGGGTCTGGATTCTGGTCGCACTCGTTTTTGGGCCATTACTTGGGCCTCTTAAAGTGGGCATTGCACAAAGTGATGCGAAATCAAGTTATCAAGTCCAGCTGTTTGCTATGGTTTGGTGACATGTCTAGTTCGATTTTTCTTTTATTTGTTTTTACCAAATCTAATTTTGAGTTAAATTTTTCGGGCTATTGACCATTAAGGATGACCCAAAATATAAATGGACTATTATGAGCATTATGAGGTATTAATTGATGTGAGAAGGGGACTCAC
Source organism: Portulaca oleracea (assembly GCA_029582165.1). Taxonomy (NCBI): domain Eukaryota; kingdom Viridiplantae; phylum Streptophyta; class Magnoliopsida; order Caryophyllales; family Portulacaceae; genus Portulaca; species Portulaca oleracea. The sequence goes on along the minus strand of CM055883.1, from coordinate 6,715,933 downwards.
CATTGCTGACGTGGCATGTCAGATGGACTGGCAAATGTTTTTTGTTTCAATGACTCTACCCCTCTCTTTTTATTTACGTATAGAATATCTGCAATACGAACCATAATTTACCTTTGAAGATATCATTGGATATCTAGATTGGTTCACCTTATAAGATATCCGAAAAAAGACGTCCCCTGCTCACACTCTCTCCCTTTGAACCCCAGCTCCCACCCTCATACTCCCTCTATTTCAGTTCTCAAACCACCACACACATATCATATCATTTTTGCGTTTTACCCATTGCAGAAAAGAACAAGACCTTAACTAACTATCCCTTTTATCGGCCCATTACAAGGGCCTATTTGTTGGATTTGTAAGTAAAATTTTATTTACCTTATATATCCTTACTTATCTTACCTATCTTTACTTACACTATCCCATCTACTTTATATAATATATGTTTAAAATTTTATATATTGATAATTCATATAGCTTGCCTTATTAAAAATCATAAAACATATATTAAAAATTTATACCTTTTAGTGACGTGACTGACTTGTATAACTTCAGTTGCTTATTTACCTTATGTTCTACTATTTTCCACTTATCTTACGTATTTTTATTTATCTTACCGAATTCTACTACTAACCTTATCATTTATTTACCAACGAAAAGAAATTAAAAGGGCCAAGGTTAACAAAACAAAAAACGAAAAAGCTGAAGTATTATTGAATTGATGAAACCAAGGCTGATACAACAACAAACCGAACAAGCAGGATGGCCCAACCCAAATAAATGGTTGCCCTGCTTCTGCAGCCCAATACATAAAAGAAACCGCTCACAAATGGTGAGTACTCAATTACAAAGTATTCCCCAATGGAGCCAACAGACAACAAATTCCAAATCAATATTTGAGGGGAAACTAATTGAGAGTTACAACAGTAATAAGAATGAATTGGTAGGAAAAAAGTAAGGAATTAATCTAATTAAGGGCACTTGGGGCCACCCTGCTGGGTCTTCCAGTTGTTGTAGCAAGGGCAAACCTCCTTGTTGCCGTAGTAGCCAGGTGGCACACACAGGCACTTCTTGCAGCAGTATTGACAGAACAGCATGCAGTTGTTGTAGTGTTGTGTCCTTGAGCACCTCCTCTTGCATTCCGGCAAGCATTCTACGTACACACCAACCCAACAATCCAACACATATATATATTAGTTTCACATTCATTATATTATAGCTTTTTATTTACCAAAATGAGATTCTAATAATCTTAAGTTTTGGCAATAGTATGATAAAAATCTATACTTTGTTTTTTATACACCAGTGGTTCCAAAATCACCACTAAATGTATATATACGTCTAATATGGTAGATTTTAACTTGCTTTTGGTCCCAAACTTACAAACTTTGCAACTAATTTTTTTCGATTTTTTTCTAATTTTTATGAAATTCGCCCCACCCCCTCCACCCCTATTTCTTTAAAAAGTACAATTTTGTTTATTTGGAAATGCTGACGTATGAAAATAAATCGTCCTATTGCCAAAAATAAAGATTATCAACAATTATTCACATGCCACTAGTATATTTTTGTATTCATCTCCAACTAATAATTAAAAACACAATAATTATGTAAATTTTATCATTAATATGTTGTAAAATTATGAAAAAAGAAATACTAAAGAAAAAAATAAAAGTTAATTAAAGCAACAGATAAAATAAGCAAAATGATAAGTGTCTTGATTCAATATGGTTAATAACATTTTGAATTTCACCTAAATCACTCAAAAAAAATTAAATAGATGCATATTTAAATTATTAAAAAGTGTATGTTTTGTTACTTTGAGGAATATTGTGACTTAAATTATATAAAAATAATTAGTTATTTATATTTTTCAATAAATATAAAACTATGCATAAAATTACATTGTCCGGCCACTATAGTTGAAAAAATTAGGCTATCATCTATATCTCTTGACCTAGCTAATAAATATTATATTTTCATAGTCAATAAATATATATAATTACTAAAGAAAATATTATTAAAAATTACAAAAATGGTTATTAACTATCTTGATCTAACACGCATATCGTTGTCAAAAAATAAGCAAAATGACAACAATGTAGTTGAAATAGACTACTTACGGTAAGGTTTGAGGCTGCCTTCCTTGTATTTGCTGCGCTTGTAGGCGTCAACCTCGGTTGCCACCATGGAAATGGCAATCAGAGCCAACAGCATCAGACACACTACGTTAATCTTTGCCATTTTTTGAATTACCACAGTAAAATGTTAGTAGTAATTACTGAGGAAAACTACGTAGAAAGGCTAGGCTGTGTGTTGAATTGGTTTGGAGAAGGCTTTGGTATGGAATGGTATTTATACATTAATTGTGGGTCCCACTGTTAATTTTTTTTAAAAGTGAGCATAGTATGCTATGCCCACCAATTTCGCTTGAGCTTCTATTATTCATCATGTGGGAACCCCATGTGTCTGTCTTAATTATGTTGACTTAGATTTATTAATCATGTTCTCGATGGGATCTCTATTCTCATTCATCATCATCTGCTCAGCTGCTTATGAGCTTCCCTTGCATTTGATGGTACAGAGTACAATGGTACCAATTGATTAATGCAGCTTAGCTAGCTAGTACTAGTGATGTCTTTTATTTTGGAAATGTTTTGATGGGATCTTAAGGTATATTTGGACGGTGAAAAAATGAGTAATGTGAAACTATTTCAACTAAAAGATTAAGGTCCTGTTCTTTTTTGTGGTTGTCAAACTGTGGTGCCACAATCCACCACAACATACCATTCTACCACAATTCACCACAACCCATCAAAAATTACTTTTTCACAATTACCAATACAATATTTATATATAATATACAATTGAAGAATCTCAATCAGATCTGAGGACCTCATCACAACGAACGATGAGGACCTCTAAGCGCCAGCAATATTTTGTTTGAAAGAGTGGTCAAAATTATTTAAGGGAAGTATCTTCTAAATCCTAATTATTGTTCCCTCATGCCTTTTCTGAATTGATGCTATAACAGATAATATCCTTATTTTCAGATATCCAATGAAAGGAAGGAAATCATGGAAATCACAATCATATAGAAGATTGAAGAATAATCCAATAAAGGCAACAATCCTCATTGGAAGGAAAGAGACCGTTGCTGCTTGAAGTCATGCAATATATATATACGATCAACCTCTTCTATAGATGTGGTGATTTCCAAGCAAGAAAATCAAGTGTAAGAGCTTTGTGAAAGAAAGTTCTGAGTGTAGGAATATTTAGGTGAATATTCCGAGTGTAACCATTCTAGTGTAGTGGTGAGTTGTGTGTAACCAGTGGTTATACTGGTGAGGACCTCTAAGGTCGTGAGATCAAAGTTAAACAAGTGCCTCTCTGCCTAGTGAGGTCATTGTCTGTAATCGCCTCCACTGTGAGGCCTCACATTCGGAAGACTTCTGCTGTGTCTTCCAATCTGGTAGGCCAATTGAGGACCTCACAAGTTCTCTTTTGTGCTGAGTTGTAACCTCCTCCTCTTTAGCACTTTCGATCATTCAATAAAGAAGTTATTTTTCATATAAAAGTGCTACTAACTTGGTTGTGTTGATTAAAGTGCAGAATTATTTTTATAACCCTAATCACCCCCCTCTAGGGTTATTTCAAAAAAAACTCACCACAACATACCAATAACCCGCCACAATTTCACCACATCATACTGCGTCATACCGCAAAATACCGCATAAAAGAACATGACCTAAACTGATAGTTGAAAATACAATGATGGTTTTGTATTGGAATATGTTTCTTATGTAAATATCCTTTGAAATTAAAGTGTGGATGTTGTAATGACCCCCTTCACCGTATGCAAATGAACATGAAGGTGCTAATATTTGAAGGTCTAATAATTGTTTTTTATATACTCTAATAGGTGGAAAGAAAAAAAAAATCGAAAATAAGAGTGCTTTTCTTTGTTTGAATTGGAAAAAAAATAGTTGGATAAGTGCATGGAAAATTTGGGATAACAAAGAATAAAAAAATCCCTTAAAAAATATGAGGAATTGGGAGAATGATTTGGATCTAAAGGTCAACATTTCTCTCCATCATCTGTCGTGGTTCTCTCTCGATTTTCTTTCATTCTCTCCCCCCTCCCCCCAAATTCTATCTCACACACTCATGTTAATATCTCTCTCTCACATGCACATTTTATTCCCTCTCTCTCTCTCTCTCTCTCTCTCTTATACACTCATTTTAATGTCTCTTTTTCTCTCTTTACATAAATTTTCCCTCCCTCCCTCTCTCTCTTCACCACTCTCGTTCACGCACCCATTTTAATATTCTCTCTCTTCACCCAAATCACTTTGTATGATCAAGAAAAAGGAGCTTGATATTTTCAAATTTTCATACAAATTTTATTTTTTCATACATATTTCTTTAAACCAAACAAGGAATACAAAATCGAATGGAAAATCAATTTTTTCCTTCAAAATTATATTTAAACCAAACAATATAAAGAAACTTACTTAATTAACTCAAATAAAAATTTCCTCCTAATTTTTTTCCACGACATTTTTTCCACCATATTTTCCACACTCCAAACATACCCTTAATATATATTGTTATTCATAAATTATCATCATTTTTTTTAGAATACCTATTGTAACAAAAAAGAACTTTAAAATCAAGTGTTTTAAGGAGTACAACATAACTATTTTTATTTATATCTTAGAGTAGGTACTCTAAGGAGTAGGGTATAACGAAGAACTATGAGTTGAAATACACTAAATCTAATTTTTACTAGTTGATTTTGAAAGCTCATATGAGAGCTTGACTATTCTCAACCGGTTATAGTTATAAACGAAGGAATTAAAGGTCTCACACTGTAGGCTAGAAAAAATTGTCTCATTTTTCTCCGATCTAATTTTTTTTATAAAATATATTCATGGTGACAAGAAAATATGGAGTAGCATTAGAAAAAAATTTAATTTGGTTTGGACATCAATTCCTAGTCCAGATTTTGACATTGACTGAATATGGCAGACCTGAATTTGAATTTATTACTTTTCTCCATAATTGCCCCTCCTTCATGGATTAAGTTTATCACCTTTCTCCACAACTACCCCTAGGGATGGTGAGGGGCGAGTTGGATGGATCCAGCTTGACCTAAACCTAGACTCTACTAGATGATCCCATGAGGACCATTTAAAACTTTTTTTTTTTTACCTTCTCAACTATTTCAAAAGTCAAAATGAATTTGGTGCTTGATATTGCTTTTATCTTTTAACATAATCCAGAACTTGAGTGAATAGCATATGTAACTGTTGTAATATCTAGTAGTATACTACTTGTGCACACCAAGCTCCTTTCAAACCATTCCATGAGGTCCGGGTTTATCACACCATTAAGGCATTAACTGTTGCATGTTTCTTCCCTTCTTTTGTACCTATTCTCTGCTCATTCTTGATGCTTTTTCTGTGCCACACTTGCTTATCTCTAGGCTCTTTTGTTGGTGCGTACCTTGATAATAAAGCCTCTCATTCTTGCGTTGTTTAGCATTGCTACTCCTTTGCTTGCATCCTGCTTGTTCCAGAATCGGACGAAACCAAACCTTTTCACTATAAAATGTAACTTTGCTCCTTCTTGTCAGTATGTATACGTCTCTTACCTTTCCAGCCTTTTCAAAAACCCCTTTGAGCGCAAATATACCCATGTTTGGTGATAATTTGTTTACATGGATGGAGATAGTTGTTTCTGCCTTTCTTGTTGTTGTATCGACCTTGCCTCCACGATTGTTGGTCCCTTCGTAAGCAGCCCTTGGAGCTCACCGTCCAAGGAAGGCGTAGAATATATATAAAATATCATCACCCACATTATAAGAAAAAATATCTAGGCAAATTCTAGTGAAAGATAATTATGGTTAAGAGAGAAATCTAGATATTTGTCTAGATTTATCTAGTTACTGTAATATCTAGATATTTACGTAGATTATTCTAGATACATAGAATATCTAAGATATTAATAGAAGTATCTAGATCATCATTAGGATGATGACATGTGGTTTGATATCCACCACACATTAAGAAGGTGGAGTTAGTATAAATAGAAGTGATGTGTCATAGTAAGGCACGTGAGTGGTGAGAGCATGAGTGGTGACTGGTGATCAAGGCATACCACACTCAAGAGAGTAGGAAATGTGTGTAAGAGTATTTGAGAGATCTCCCACAAAATAAGTGTGTGTGTGTGTGTGTATGTGTGTGTGTCTAAGTATCATGTAATTGTCTTGCCTTATTGTTGAGTAATAAGAGTATAATTTCTAGTACACCACTTACTCCCAACTTCTCTACAAGTGGTATCAGAGCAAGGTTCGAAGGGCCTAGTTGAGCTAGCGTGTATTCTGTGTGCACTGCCAGGGATCGAAGCACAAGGGAGATTCTGTTGGTACAATCAGGGACTGTGATAATCGTTGGAGTCGTTGGTTTGGGACCACAAAAGTCTTGGCTAAGTGCAGGGGGGTTACCACGTTGGTATGGCAGATTTTTCGAGATCGGCTAGCTCGCCTGGGAAGCTCAATGGAAGCAACTATAATACTTGGTGACTTGGTGTACACGTATGAAGTACTACTTGAAGGGGCAAGACTTATAGGAAATCATTGGTGGTAAAGAGAAGACACTACCGGTTGATCCAAATGAGAAAAAGAAATGGGAGAACAAGGCAGGAAAGACAATGTATGTTCTCTCCATCACAATGGAAGATGAGTATCTATATCAGATTAAAGATTGTTGCAGCAGTTGGAAAACGAGCTTATGTCTATCAAGGAATGAGACACGACGGTGAATCAATACTTTACTAAAGTTAAATCTTTATGTGTTGAAATTACAAAAGTAGACCCACAAAGTGCAATAAGTGAGTCAAGGATGAGATGAATAATTATTCATGGCTTAAGCCCCAAGTATAGTGGCCTTGTGGCGACAACTAGGGTTTGGGCTACACAACCCTCTCTAATTGAATTAAAGAGCCTCCTGGTGAATCAAGAAGATCTAGACAAACAGATGTCTAAGGTATCGATAAAGGAGGAAGATCAAAGTCTCTTTACTAGAAGGAGAGCACCTAAGAGCCAAGGGAGGACTATATAGAGGTACAAAGGTGATGGAGAGCAATCGGAAAGAAGAACACGGAGGTGGCAACAAGAACAACATGGATGTCTTAGATATCAAGGGGGAGCACATCAACCATGTGGTGATGATGATGATGATGATGAAGATGAAGATAACGACAATGATGATGATGAAGAAGAAGAAATAAAGTATCGACGTTGACACAATCGATGCTACAAATATGACAAGAAGGATCACTTTGCTTGAGATTGTAGATCACATCCATTGGAAGGTAACATAGCAACCTTCAAAGATTATGATAGTGAAGAAGAATGGGACCTTCAAGCATCATTGGTGATGAAAGAGTCTATCCAAGAATTCAAGGTCGAGGAAACTATTCAAGCATCCGAGGAAGAATTAGCTATGTCATGTGTTGATGATTCCAAAGAAGAAGACGTTCCCTCCATGACGAGTGACATACACACCAATCACCAAGTAAATGCTTATTCCGAAATCTAAGGAGATCGAGAAAGACATAGAGCAAGGACGTGAACAACCTACATCAGATGGCGAGCAAGACTTAAGTCAAGAGAAAGCACATCAAATTGAAAGCATAGAAGGAGAAGAAGATAAAGAAGTTCAGGAGCAACAAAGAAGAACGAAGAGGGCACAGAAGCAAAATCCTAAACATACAAATATAGCTATAGTGAAAGAATCAAACAAGAAGGATTAAACATGTGGAGGTTCACAATCAGTTCACACGAAGGAAAACATTGAGAGGAGATATCTACGTATAGACAGAAGACCAAGAAAAAGGTATATATCTACGCGAAGACTCTAAGTTGCGTGGAACTCAAACAAGTTCAGGAAAACCTCAAGAAGATGATACTGCAGGAAAGTGGGTGCTGAGGGGGAGTGTTAGATATAAAATATCATCACCCACTTTGTAAGAGAAATATCTAGGAAAATTCTAGAGTAAGATAATTATGGTTAAGAGAGAAATCTAGATATTTGTCTAGATTAATCTAATTACTATAATATCTAGATATTTACCTAGATTATTCTAAATACATAGAAGTTCTAAGATATTAATATAAGTATCTAGATCATCATTAGGATGATGACATGTGGTTTAATATCCACTACACATTAAGGAGGTTTAGTAAGTATAAATAGGAGTGAAGTGTCATAGTAAGACACATGAGTGGTTAGAGCATAAGTGGTGAGGCACACCACACTCAAGAGAGTAGGAGAGGTGTGTAAAAGTATTTGAGAGATCTCCCACAAAATAAGTGTGTGTGTGTGGTTGTGTGTGTCCAAGTATTGTGTAATTGTCTTGCCTTATTATTGAGTAATAAGAGTATAATTTCTAGTGCACCACTTGCTCCCAACTTCTCAACATAGAACCCTCTTATATATGACCGACCCAGAGAGAGAGAGAACCTTTTTTAAGAGGCGTGCTAATTAGATCTTTAATTGCTCCCTTTACCGCCCCATTACAAAAGGTTAACAAAATATCAAAGAGATGGAAGCTAAAATGCAAGTACTATTCCATCTTCCAACCTCCCCGCCAATCCATTCTTGGTGAAAGCAAAATTTTTCCATTTAGGTATCAAAATTGTGGCGTTGAAAAGTGATGTTTGTCCTGGACAATTTGATACATCCCCTTACACCCGACCTATAAAATTCACGGGTAGTTGCCCTTGAAATTGAGACCTAGTCAGCCGACAACATTTACCCCAAGTAAAAAAAAAATGCTTGACAAAATAAAATACAAAAAAGCTGAAGTATTATTCCATCGATTCAACATATAAAATGATGGTCGATACAACAAGAAACAGCACAGGACGACCCAAATAAATGGTTGCCCTGCTTCTGCTGCCAATACACACACCAAATATAGAGAAACCGCTCACAAATGGGGAATTACAAGTAGTCCCCAGTGGAGCCTACAGATAACAAACTCCAACTTAACTAATGAATTATCTGAGGGGGGTAACTAATTGAGAGTATAAGAACAGTAAATAACGAAGGTAATAAGATTATAAGAATGAATTGGCAGTAAAAGTAATGAATACTCTAAGGGCACTTGGGGCCACCCTCTTGGGTCTTCCAGTTGTTGTAGCAAGGGCAGACCTCTTTGTTGCCGTAGTAACCTGGGGGCACACACAGACACTTCTTGCAGCAGTATTGGCAGAAGAACATGCATGGCTTGTGGTATTGTGTCCTTGAGCACCTCCTTGTGCACTCCGGCAAGCATTCTGCACCAACTCAATCATCAAAACATTAGTTTCAATTTCATCAATTATATGTTTTTTATTGCTGTTGGGATTCACCCCTTAGTAAAATGTCTCACATCGAAAAAGTAAAGAGGAAGGACATGGTATATAAATCAAGTAGGCTACTCCTCTTAACACCAATTGGTTTTAAGGTGGAACCTCACTTAACTTGTGTACCATGACCTTTGGTTGAAGTAGGCTCCCTCCTTGGATCTCCCCAACAATTGTAATTAATTATACTTATTTGCAAACAAATTAATCAAATTAGTTTAGTTGAAAATTTTGGGTTTGGAAGACAAGCAAAAAATTTTTTATTTAGACCTGGTTAATTTGATTTGCATATTGCATGGGTCCTATTTTGAAGGTAAGTACCAATAAGCTTTCTAAAGGAAATCCGACTATCCATGATGGCCGATCAACTCATAATTTCCACCTATGAACATTAGTAGATCCCCATGGTGTTTCAGGGTGGCTGTGGCCAAAAAAAAATAGTGGAATTAAAAGTAAAAATATGAATTTTGTTTCCTGAGGTGGGTGTAGTAGTATAGTGGGCACTCTATTTCACATGTCTAGATCCGCCACTGTTTATGATTTTTTTTTTTTTTTTGCCATATCTAGCTTCTATCCACCAAGAATAGAGTTTTGGTAAAGATCGAACTCAATGGTATTAGTTACTTGTCTACCACCTCTTTGATAGTAGAAACAATTAGTAAAGAACAATTTAGTGATAATTTATAGTTAATTAGTGACAACATGACAGGTCATGGCGGGATTTGATTTTTTCCGGACTACGTCCAACTAATAATAAAAGATAATAATTTTGTACATTAATATCTCTTAAAATTTTAAAAAAGATAAATATAATATATAGAGTTAATCAAGGCAATAAATAAAATATGGACAATGATACACATCTTGACTCAAGATGGTTAAGAACCATCTTGAATTGTGCATAATTCACATTTTTGTCATTTTTAATAATATTTTCTCAAATATAAGAGTATAATATTTATTTGCTAGGTCAAACAATATTAATGATAGCCTAATTTTATCAATGATATATAGTAGAAAATGCACATTTTGTACATATTTTTATATTTATGACAAAATATAAACAAATAAATATTTTTATATAATTTATAAGTCATAATAACCTTTAAAGTAATGAAATTTACCTTTATAATAATTTAAATATACTTTTAATATTTTAAGTGTTTTACATAAAATGCAAAATGGTTAAGGAGGTTAAGGACCATCTTGTGTCAAAATATTTATATTTTCGATAAAATAGAATGGACCCAAATTAAAGTAATTGAAATTGACTACTTACGGGAAGGCTGGAGGCTGCCTTCCTTGTACTTGCTACGCTTGAAGGCATCCACCTCTGTCGCCACCATAGAAATGGCAATGACAGCCAACAACATCAGACACACAACCTTAGTCTTTGCCATTTTGGAACCACAAACAAAGAATCTTAGTAATTGAGGAAAGTTGAACGAATCTTGACGAACAAATATTCTAGGAAAGCTAGGATGTATTGATTTGATTTGGAAAATGCATTACTATATGTGGATATTTATACATTAATTGTGGAACCCAACTCGTGATTTTTTTATAGTGACAAAAGTATATGTCATCCCCACCGATCTAGCTTTAGCTTTCTATTATGATGATTCCATCATGTGGGTGCCTCATGTGTTGGTCTTAAATGTCATCTTTTGTGTTGAAACTATATCGACCTAGATTTATAATTTATCGACAACTTGGTTAATATTCTCGATCGGATCTCGATTTAGGGATGATGATCAGCTCAGCTGCTTATGGGCTTCTGTTGCGTTTGATTGTTCAGGGCACATTGTGTTAGAATATAAAATCATTTATGGGGCTTTAATCATCAGTTTAAGCTTTTGGTTGAGATGGTTCTACATGGTATCAGAGCCAGACCGATAAATAAGAGGTCTTAGGTTCGAATCTCAGCACCCCCCGTATTAATTTGCGCAAGGTGAATGAGGCTTTTGTAGCTTCCACGCTTCAAGTCTAAATGACATTCGCGTGAGGGGGCGTGTTAGAGTATAAAAGCATTCCTGGGGCTTCAATCATTAGCTTAAGCTTTTGATTGAGATAGTTCCACACATCGGTACTAGTTGACTACACTACTGCAACTAGCTACTAATGTCTTGGGAGATATTTTGGACCAGTTCTTAATACTACTACAACAACAAACTCTGGAATGTTCATGTTAAAGCAGAGTATGAGAGGATCTAAGTGTAGACAGTTTTCTTCTATGCAGTGAAGTGCATGGCAAGATGGATTCTGACGTGCTTTAAAAAAAGCCTTGAAAAACAAACTCAAAACAAAATGAAAATTGATTTGAAAAGTCAGTTGGAAAGCGGGGAAGGAAGGGAAAGGACCGATCCTTAATGTATATTATTATTTGAAAATTATACCATATTTTATGGAGTACTTGTAGTCATACTAATTAAAATTTGGATCAAGAACTACAATATTATGATTTTACGATCCAAAAACCCTTCATCGATCCAACTCTTATTAGAATATTAAAGTAGTTAGAATCTTACGACGCAGGTTGGTCTTATTATCATGAGTTAGAATTGTAATACAGTTCCATGATCCTACACGAAGTTGATAATGTTTGTACAATTATCAGCTTTAAAATTTTGTGATGACAATACAAATTTTATATTAACATTATCCATCAAAATACAATTTAACATATTACTTAATGAATATTTGTTAAAATTAAATTTTAACTATTGCAGATCATTTTTGTTGTTTGCCTAATGTATTACAGTCTTAAGATTCTTGACCAGATTCTATGATTTCAATTCTAACTACCCATTGATTCTAACTAGGATCTTGGTCCTAATAACCTTGTTTACGATAATAAAGAGGAACTTTAAAAATTAGGTACTTAATTTATGAATATAATATAATTATTTTTATTTATGGAGTATCTTAGAGTAGTAACAAAAAATTCTAATTGAAATACGCTCCCTCTATTTTCACTAGTAAGTTGATTTCAAAGCATGGATGAGAGCTTGATTATTCTCAAATGGATATGGATATGAATGAAAATTGAACTTTCATATTTTCACTAATCCATACAATAAGTCAATAATTGAAACCAGAGAGCCATACATAGTTGTTAAATACTACAAGCACATGTATGCTTAATCTCTTTCTATACAAATATTTGTTGTACACTTATCTAACCCTTCACATATCCTCGGCTCATAAAAATAATGAAACCCACACTAAGATTTGTTGTTGTCAATTATATGTATTTGTTGTTGGGTGTGGAGACCAAAATGGAAGAAGGAGAAGATTTGGAAATATTCAGGGAATATTTCTGAGATCTTAATGGAAGAAGGAGAAGATTTGGAAATATTCAAGGAATATTTCTGAGATCTTTTCTATTTTCCTTTCTATAGTTGTTTCCTAATTCGCGTTTGTTTCCTTTTGTTGAAGATTTCCATATTTTTAGGTTACTGTCATATTGTAACTTGGGTTTTCCCTGGTACCTCTAGTATATATAGGGGTTCAGGTTCTCCTTATTATGTATCCCGGAGATCAAGTGAGATAGAGAGAAATACAACCTTGTATTGTAATCCTCATATTACTAGTGCATCGATTCCGTGGTTTTTTTCCCGCTTTGGGTTTTTTCCACGTTAAAATCCTGGTGTCAAATTTCTTATTTCTTTTCCGCTATTATTTCCTATTGTTTGTGGTTTGCTTGAGTAATCTTCGAAGGTGGACATGTGGCTGAACATATTAATGAGATTACTAAAATTTTATCACAACTTGCTTCAGTAAAGATGGTTTTTGCTGAGAATGTTAGAGCTCGCGTATTATTGTCTTCTATGCCTGAGTCTTGGAGAACCCTTGTAACTGCTGTTAGTAGTGCTAAGGATGCTGATGAGATGAAATTTGATGATCTCAAGTCTATATTGCTTAATGAAGGTCTTCGCAGGAAGAATTCTGGTGACGAATCTTCGGGAATTGCGTTAAGTGTCAGGCGTAGGAAGAACAATAGGAATTCGAATAATTCCAGGGGAGGCAAGCCTAGGGACATGAGCAATGTTGTGTGTTATAGTTGTAGGGATAAGGGTCACTTTAAGAGGGATTGCCCTAGACCTGGGAAAGGGAAGGGTAATGATGACCGGGACTCTGTCAACTCTGCGGAAGATTTTTGTGAAGCCCTGGTTTTGAGTGTGTCTAGCCCTGAAGAGTCTTGGATAGTTGATATTGGTGCATCCTTTCATGTTTCTTCAAACAGGAAGTTATTTCATAATTTCAGGAGTGAAAATTTTGGCAAGGTGTATCTTGCCAATGACAAGTGTTGTGAGATAACAGGTACAGGGGACGTGACAATTAAGACTGCTAATGGTAGTCTTTGGAAGTTGAAGAATGTGAGGTATATTCCTGAAATTAGGAGGAATTTAATTTTAGTGAATCAACTCGATGAAATGGGCTACACTGCAGGCTTCGGGAAAGGGATGTGGAAGATCATGAAGGGTGCTATGGTAGTGGCGAAGGGATTGAGATCCAGTACGTTGTACTCTACCAAGGAAAGCACTAACATGATTTCTTATGCTTCTTGTTCTAGTTTATGGCTTTGCAGGAATGAGAAGAGGGTCAGTTTCGCTAAAACTGACAGGGAACCTGAGGAGGTATGGAGTGATTCAGGTGACAAGAAGCCAGTGGGAGCTGTGGCGGTCAAGGTTTCTGGTAAGCTGGGAGTGCCTAAGGAGGAAACAAAGAAACCACAGAAAGCTCCACAGGTTGCAGATCAGGTTGCTGAAGAACTTGAACCACAGGAGTTAGGTGAAAGCATCAGCACACCATTCACTGTGAGGAGATCCAGGAGGGCTACCAGAGATGCTGGGGAGCCAAGGACATATAGGAAGGTCGTGCAGGAGGAGGCTCGGTTCAAGTGGGACCACACAATGGTTAATGAGATTGCGTCACTTGAGGGAACCTGGAAGCCGATGAGATTGTCTGCGGGGAAGAAGGCCGGGAAGAAGTGGGTCTACAGGATCAAGGGTAAACCAGTGGATGTTGGGAAATTGAGGCCCGGTGCGGTCTCAGGAGGCCTCTCGGACTGATGAAGGGGCCGGTCGATGCACTAGGGGAACTTGTGGTGAAAGTTGGGGATGGTTGTGGTTTGGTCTCCAAGTGGAAGATTGTTGGGTGTGGAGACCAAAATGGAAGAAGGAGAAGATTCGGAAATATTCAGGGAATATTTCTAAGATCTTAATGGAAGAAGGAGAAGATTTGGAAATATTCAGGGAATATTTCTGAGATCTTTTTTGTTTCCCTTTCTACAGTTGTTTCCTAATTCGCGGTTGTTTCCTTTTGTTGAAGATTTCCATATTTTTAGGTTATTGCAATATTGTAACCTAGGTTTTCCCTGGTACCTCTAGTATATATAGGGGTTCAGGTTCTCCTTATTATGTATCCCGGAGATCAAGTGAGATAGAGAGAAACACAACCTTGTATTGTAATCCTCATATTACTAGTGCATCGATTTCGTGGGTTTTTTCCCCCTTTGGGTTTTTTCTACGTTAAAATCGTGGTGTCGAATTTCTTATTTATTTTCCACTATTATTTCCTATTGTTTGTGGTTTGATTGAGTACTCTTCATTTCTAACATTTGCAACTTGATCAAATCTTACATAAAAGAAAGAAGAGAAGTTGGATCATGCATGTTTCGAGGAATCTTTCATCAGTGGTTGTGAATGGCTAATTTTTTCAATCATTTTGATCTTAGTTTAAGTTTAAAAATCCTAAAAAAACAAGGAATTCAGTGTCTCATCCCAAATCTTAAAAAAATCTTCACATTATCCTCCCTTTCTTATAAAATATAATTCAAGATGAGGGGAAAATGTGGAGATCATTCCAGTAGCTCATGAATTTATGTACAAGTGATTACCTCATATCCATTTTGAAGTTAGGAAGAGCTAATGGGAATTGATCAATGGAGAGCCATTTTTTATTTGAAGATGATGTGTCATTGATTTATTGGAAGGTGATTTGCGCAAATTTACCAATTGCTCAATAATTGAGTCACTTATCTATTCGTCTATTATTTTCTTGTGTCCATCTCGATCTCTCTCCATGTCCCTCTCTCGCCTTGATTTGTGTCTTTCTTTCTTAGAGATACCGCAACGGCGAGTTCGAGA
The DNA here is from genome assembly GCA_029582165.1 of Portulaca oleracea. Classification (NCBI taxonomy): domain Eukaryota; kingdom Viridiplantae; phylum Streptophyta; class Magnoliopsida; order Caryophyllales; family Portulacaceae; genus Portulaca; species Portulaca oleracea. The sequence continues at coordinate 6,700,369 of CM055883.1, read as the reverse complement.
GTGATATGGCGCTAATGTTACGTGAACGAGGACAAGAAAGACAGCGGAACGACAAGGGCGTGTGTCGGTGGTGAGAATAACTCGAACTCATGCTCGTCGCGCGAGGACGAATACAAGATCCTCGGCAGTTTTGCCTCTTTTTTATTTATATTGTAATGTATTTTAATTATTAAATGTGGGCCATATACCATTTTTTATTATTTTAATCAAACCCACACTCATTATTGGAAAGCAGGTTAACATTGAGAATTTAACTCTAACTATCATAATGGACCATACTAATTTCACCTCATTTAATGGATATAACTCATACTCACCATTGCGGATAATTTTATTAATTAATCTCTCGCCATCGTGAGATTTACTAGTTGCAATCATTCTTCAGTACAGCCTCACCATTACAAATGGTCTTAAAAATGGAATAAAGGGGAGACTTTTCTTTCTTTCATTCTTTGTTTATAAATTATTTAAGGGAAAGTATTAAGTATGCAAATAGATCGCGGCAGAATAGTGGGAATAAAAGAAGGGGAAATGATTGAGATAAGAGGAGGGGACAGTTGATGCATGTGCTATCAGCTGAGCTGATCATGATCGGAGAACATGCAGATACCCAAAATGCAGTAAATATGGATCTACGTACACATTCATGTATGACCTACCCTGTATTATTGTACCCCCTTTTGCATCGGCATATCTAACCTCTTTCATTTTGATTTAATTTGCGAACCCATTCTCACCGCCGTTTAGATTATTTTTTATTTTTTAAAGGATTTTTGGACCATTTTTAAGGTATTGGATTGTAATTTATTATTGGACAGTAATGACTTTTATATCTAGGTGAAATTACTATATCTACAGTAACTAAGGGAGTGGTGAATTGGTCTTCGTGTTGACGTGGCTGACGGGGGGAAAAACTTGCCCCAACCTAATAATCCTGTTAACCCTTCCATTTTTTCTCACTAACCCATGTTATAAAACATTGGTTAGTTGTGTGTCACGTCAGCACGGAAACTAGTTTAATTACCACCCCCTTAGTCTTTGTGTTGGACTATTGGGGTTGATTTTTTAACGTGGGTTAGTGAGAAAACGGATGGGTTGACGGGGTTACTGGGTCTGGGTCAGGGCCAGTGTTTTTCCCTCCACCTGCCATATCTGCACGAAGACCATTTCACCAGCCGTCATCCCTTAATCATTATTAGTATACTAATATCACATAAGTATAAATGTCAAATATGGATCAGATATTATTCTCCAATACTAAAGTCGGTATATTTACAATTCAACACTCCCAAAGACTGATATATTGTCATCCAATATCTTTTTTAAAGCTTTGATTCATTGAAAACATAGTTTATATAGAGAGAACATATCCATTGGATTAAAAAGTTACAATAACTGATTAAAGAGTAATCAATTTGTAGCCCTTGGATAACCAATTATAGGATTAATCAGATTATTTAATTTTCCTAACAAATAATATGGATCATGGGCAAGTATTGAGAATAATATGGATCTGTTAGAGTATAAAACTATTCTTGGGGCTACAACAATCAGCTTAAGCTTTTGGTTGAGATGGTTCCACATGGTATCAGAGCCAGACCATTAACACAAGAGGTCTCAGGTTCGAATCTCAACACGATATATATGAACCATTTCTGAGGCTACAACCATCAGCTTAAGCTTTTGGTTGAAATGGTTCCACATGATCACACTCTAACCAACCGTGAGGCCCTGGATGTATGTTTGTATGGATGGGAGGTATGAATGTATGGATGGATGGACGTTTCATTTATGTATGCGACTCTTCTACTGAGTGAAGCAACTATATATGTCAATTGTGTCTAAGAATGAGCAATACCTGGTACCCGGGTAAAAATTTTGGATCCAGTCCCGGTTTTAGTTCGAAGTTCGAACTATAGACACTAAAATTCAGATTTAGTCACGGATCCGGCTAGTATTGGTTCCTCACCTAGATACCTAGCTTGAAAAACTCACACAATGTCATTTTTCTATAAAAAAAATTGCTTGCAATAATAGACTACAATGTTTAAAAAGTCATAAATCATAATATCTCCTTCCTCGAAATCTATTGGATTATTGGATGATAATACACTGAAATTTAGAGGTACTGAACTTTATTTTTTGGACTCTAGTACAATGAACTTTGAGGGTATTGAACAATAATGCACTCATACCAATTTTGGTGGTGGTTGACGCAATGACTGTCATATTTTGAGGCGTTGTTTTTCTCATTTTTTAGAGAAAAATTTTTACCGTGTAAGAAAGTGCACATAAATAGGATGACTAATATTTTTTTTGAAAAAAAAAAACGACACTTCAAAGTAGGATAGTCACCGCGTCAATCACCACCAGAATTGGTCTGAGTGCATTATTGTCGAATACCCTCAAAGTTCAATGTATTAGAGTCCAAAAATAAAGTTCAGTGCATTATTGTCCAATACCCCTAAAGTTCAGTATATTCTCATCCAATAATCCAAATCTATTTAAAAAGTTAGAAATCATAAGCGCGGAACAAAGACCCAATACTTCAATTGTCAATTGTCTTTTATCGACTTCAAAGTTCAAACAGAATAAAACGAAAAATGAGCACTGAGCAATTATGGTTTTTCACAAAAAGAAATATATAATTGTCACACAAGGTTAGCTTGGATTCTTGGAATTGAGTCTAGACTCGAGAGTCCAAGCTTAAAGTGAGTCATATTTAGGCCGTGTTCTTTTTTGCGGTTGGCAAACTGCGGTGTCACAACCAACCGCAATTTGCCACAGCCCACCACATTTTGCCGCAAATCATTACTTTTCTCTCTCCTTACTTTTCTCACTCCTCACTTTTCTCCTCTACTTTTTACATTCTCTCTCCTCACCTACCCTACATACCAATAATCTACCACAATTCCACCACACCCCACCACAATTCCACCACACCATTCCGCAAAATACCGCATAAAAGAACACGGCCTAATCTTTTTATAAATAATCTTAGTTTAATTACTTGGATTTGGATTATGGATCTGGTACTGGATCTTTGATGTCAGGATCTAATTACAATTGAATCCTAACTTTGATATCCAATTCCGGATCCAGTTAACTAGGATCAAGATCCAGATATAATACATCCTACTGGTTTTGAATTTGGGTTGGGATACCTATAGCGCTGTCAAAAATCCAGGTCCGAGTAAATTCGGGTCGGACAAATTCGGACAATGTCAAAATTCGGACGAGAAATTCATGTCCGGACCCGGTTTTATTTCGGGTCAAACCGGGTCCGCAATTCGGACAAAGCAAAAATCGGGTTCGGACAATAGAAAAAAAGAAATTTTATGTCCGAATCTTCTATCAATATCAAAACTCGGACGAAAAATCTATGTCCAGACCCGATTTTTCCGGGTCGGACAATTCGAATCATTCAGGTCGGGCCAAATTTTGCCAGCGCTAAATACCTATTTTTCTGCTCGGTCCCAGATCTACTGTTCCTATCATTATAAGGATGCCTCTCCACTATATATTTCATCCAAATCCCATTTGCTTGAGTAAAACTATTTATGATCACCATGAGGAGTTGTTTAGTTGAAAGAAAAACTAATTTCTAAGGAATAAATTTTCCATGGAAAATAATTTTATATCTCAAATCTTCCCTTGTTTAGTAGGAGGGTAATCAATTTTAAAAAATGTACTATATATGTGTCATATATTATTAATGAAATAATTTGAAGCTCAAAATTCGAGTGTTTGGGCAAAAATATCAGTTAACTTTTCATTTTAATAAAAATGTCACGTATCTTTAAAAACTTTCATTAATGCCACTCAACTTTTCAAAAAGTCAAAAATATCACTCAATTTTCCAAAAAAATCAAAAATGTTATAAAAAGTAACAATGACTTTTTTTACTGTTTTGAATGTTGAGTAATATTTTCGACTTTTTTGGAAGGTTGAATGACATTTTTTACCATTTTGAAAAATTGAATAACATTAATGATAGTTTCTATGGTTGTCTACGGTTGTCTATGCATGCCATTTTCTAAAGGAGTACTGAAAAAAAATAATACATAGTTTGGGAGTATTGGAAAAAAATAATCCGAACTTACAACTTTGTTATTGATGAGTTGAACTTTCATCTCGATTATTTTTAGCATCCATCATCTAGTTACACTTATCCGAAAAGTGAAATAGTTGTGATGATATCATACGTGGAACTTTTTGCGGTTAAAAAAAAATAAAAAGTATGCTTCACTTGTAAATTGTAATATTGTCATTACCACTTTACTTTTTGGACGAATTTACCTGGACGACGAATGTTAAAAATAATAAAAGTTTACTTGCCGCTCATCTACTACAAATTGTAAGTTTGACTTACTTTTTTTCGAGTACTTCAAAATATGGATTATTTTTTCAAATTTCCCTTTTCTAAAAATTGAATTTCGAAACAAAGACACTACACGGACCAACAGTCCCCAGTATGAAAATTGTGGCCAACAAGATTTGAACACTAGTATAGAAAGTAAACTTCCAACTCCCACGCCACTTGAACTGCACGCTCTTAGGCACCCATGAATGTACATATGAAAGCAAACCGAAGGACATTCATGAATCAACATCCATTAGCATACCATTTTACATCACAGAAGCAATCCTGCCATGCTACTCGGACTCTATTTTAGTCCAATTCACGTAATATGTATCACAGACCACACTTGCAAGAAGTTTTTATTAACAGCTGGTAGTGATGGACGTTTGTTCTTATACCGAGTAGCACAGCTTTACATATATTTACAGGATCACATATTCACATGACAATGCTGAATTCACAATTGAAAACTGAACATCTCAAACCGAGTTTCTGTACAAAACAGCAAGGGTTACCAGATACGCAAACCCAAGGAAGTGTGCTTTGCTAACTGCTTTCAGTTGACAACACTTCATCCAGGCAGAACATTGACAAAAAGCAAGACCAGAGTCCATGCCTTCTGCTCCTCAATTCGCCCAAAAAAGTCCTTGATCTCCCTCCAGCCATGTAATGAACCACTGCCTGATAGAGGAGAACAAAAAACATTGAACAAGTTAGGGTTAAGACATGGGCCTGTCAAATTCATTGGTAAATGAATGCTATGATAAAAGAATGTACTTTTTAACTAGCAGTAGGAGAAAGTAAGTCCTAGTTAATGTATAAGTGTTGTCTCTTCGGCTAAAGAGTTAGTTTTGATGAGTTTCGGTAACTTTTGGCAAATAATTACACACCCCGACAGTAACACCTAAATTTTACAAACCAAGAAATACTGACATCAACACCCAAGATCTTACCTGAGCACCCAGCTCTGTGATGTGTCTTGGAGGAACTTCAAGTGGTGTCTCTTCAGCAACGAATACCCTAAGCCGGGATAACGACCCAAAAGAATCAGGCAAAATCCTTATTTGATCATTGCTTATATCCAGCTCCTCGAGCATTTCAAGTTTACCAATCGATCTTGGCAAGAATGTGAGGTCGACAAAGTTGCCCCCGACATTCAACTTCCTCAAGGTCAATACACAGCACAAGGACTCTGGGATTGATTCGAGCTCGTTAAAACTCAAGTCGAGTTCTTCAAGACTTTGAAGGTTTCCCATGGTGGCAGGCAAATTCTTCACCCTGTTGTAGCGAAGAGTCAGAATCTTGAGCTTCTCAAGTTGCCCAATTGACTCGGGAATGGCTTTCACCCTGTTGAAGTCCAATCTGAGCTCCACAAGAGACGTGCAAACCCCAATGGTAAGCGGAATCTCCTCAAGGTCATTTGATGCAAGATTCAGCCTTTGCAAAGAAGTCAGGGTGCCAATAGAATCAGGCAGTTCAACAAACAAATTTGAGCTCAGATCAAGGGTTACTAAGCATAGCAAGCTCCCAAATGAGGTTGGCAGGGTTTTAAGCCTATTCGAATGGAGATTAAGGTCAATAAGATTGACAAGTTCTCCAGTAGATCCTGGTAGGTTAATAAGTTGGTTCGAGTGAATGTCCAGCCTTCTTAAACGTTTGAGCTCGCCGAGGTTCGACGGAAGGGCCAGGATATGGTTTTCTGATATGTCGATTTCGATTAAATTCAGTAGTTTCCCAAGGGACAAAGGAAGCCATTCAACTTGGTGTTTTAGTCTTCCTTTAAGATCAAGAACTGATGCACCATTTTCTATGTAACCCTCAAAAAGAGCTCCCAAATCCAAGAGACTCAACTTCTCAGTGCTTCCTATTCCTGCTCCAAAACCAAGTAGTTATAGTTAATCCTAATTACTGTATTAAGATTCTAAAAGCTTAAAATATTGGAACATCAAGCTCTAAAATCCCCAACTTTGGGATTGTTAACTCTGATTTTAGAACCTAATATAGTAATATTCCTAAAATATAATCATATGGTGAAATTATCTCAATTGGGTAAATTTTCAAACTTTGGTTTTTCCTTTCAACCAAACATGACAATCAATTCCTCAAACAAGTAAGTTTTGAAGATTAAATAGACAGGCAGGGAAGAATCCAACACTACACTACAATCTGTTCCATCCCTCCAAAATTTCCCCAAATTCAATGAAACATAAGTTCCGCAATCACTTTCCTGATTTCATAATCCATAAAAATACAACCAAGGACTACAAAATCCAAAAGGGCTAACCTGATGAAGATTCAGACGAAATAGAAGAACTCATCACCAAAGTCTCAATCGAATTACCCTTCAATTCTTCATCTTGCCCCAATTCCATCAAACCCTCCTCAACCCTAATTCCACACTTTAGGTCAATTTCGCTATCCATCTGCGAATCGTCATGATCAACCCTTCGAACTAGCTCATCCAACCTCCGAAACGTTTCGCGAATTTCAAATTCAGCCGATTGAGAGCCATGGACGAGCTCCATAGCCTCTGCCATGGCGGAAAATTTCAGCGGAAGGGCTCTGTTGGTCGGATATTTGATTGGGATAGATCAGTTCTTCGGCTAGGAGAGTTTTAAGGGTTGATATGACTGCATCAAGGTCTTCAGTGGCGGGTATTGGTGGCAGTGAGAAGAAGATTCTGGTGATCTCTTGTATTTGTTCGAAGGGGAAAGGTGATGGATTAGGGTAAAGATGCGACAGCCATGGCGGATTGGGTTGGAGAAAATGCTTGTGCCATCACAACACTCCGAGCATATCCAAAAGGAAAAGGTCATCTAAGATGCGAATAATTATTAACAAAATCCATACAAATATGCTGGTTAAGCCGAAGTGTTCGAGGACCTACGCTAGGATAATGACTGGGGATGACAATGGCTGAACTTAGATCATGATATATAGCGCCAGTCAAAATTTCGTCCGATCCGAATTGTCCAAATCGTCCGACAAAAATCGGGTTTGGACATAGATTTTTCGTCCGAATTTTGATATTGACCGTATATTCGGACATAAAATTTCTCTTTTTTCTATTGTCCGAACTCGATTTTTGCTTCGTTCGAGTTGTCCGACCCGAAATAAAACCAGGTCCGAACATGAATTTATCGTCCGAATTTTAACATTGTCTGAATTTGTTCGACCCAAATTTATCCGTACCCAAATTTTTACCAGCGCTAAATTGATATCTCGTCTTATCGTGTTGAAAACATTGTCTAGACAAAATTTTCAATATTATGCAAATGTGTAAATAGAAATTAATCGAAAAAAGTTAATAAATTTATAAAAATTATATTACAATGTTAGATTCATTAGGACCCGCTAGCTAAGGACCCATGGATTTGTAGATTCTACACATTGAGTCCGAATGAGATATTTTTAGACACAATGGACCTCCAGATATGGGTCAAAAAAATTATGAAGAGTCTAGATCTTGCTATTGGTTCAGCTTGACCTAATCTATTATCATCCCTAATAATGAGTAGTCCATGGAAATAATTCGATTCATAATTTATATGTCCACAAATATGTAGGGTTGTTTATTCAAAAATAATTATTGGAATGTGATGTATATTTGTAAAAATTAACGGGATGTAACCACCTTTATCTTTGTATTATAGGACTTCTTATATTAAAAAAAAAAAATTGGCTTTGAGGTAATTTTTCTTGAATTTTTTTACTGGTTGAAGCCCCAATGATGATTTTATACTCTAACACGCCCCCTCACGCGAATGCCCTTTTGGGCTTGAAGCGTGGATGCTGCAAAGGTCATTTTTACCTTGCGCAAATGAATTGGGGGTGCTGAGATTCGAACTTGAGACCTCTTGTTTATTGGTCTGGCTCTGATACCATGTGGAACCATATCAACCAAAAGCTTAAGCTGATGGTTGAAGCCCCAATGATGATTTTATACTCTAACAGTGGAAAAGCCTTGCCCGACTCCATGAAACAGCATGGGTTATTGATATTGGAGTTTTAATATAAAAGAATTTAAACTAGGGGTGAGTAAAATTAGGTACTCGCTGCATATAAAAAAATAAAAAAATTAGGTACTCGTCTAAAATTTAAAGATCCAGTTCCAAATTTATTTAGTACTGGATTCTGATTTTAGAATCCAGTCCCAGATTTACGGGGAATGGATCCGAGTACCCGGTTTGAAAACACGCAATCACTATACAAATTTTTACACTTATGTTGGCAGCTACAATATGGAGATTTCATTAACATTTACCCACTCGGTGTAGACCCTGAAAAATTGATAACCTTTTTCGCGGCGCTACTTAAAAGTGATTGGGAGCCGACTAGGATTGCTTAACCTTAAATAAGGTTTAACTTTTGAGAATGATTTTAGACTCGATAAAATGGTCAACCCCTCTAGGTTTATATGAACCAAACCCGTCTGGTTTCGCATGTAACCCGCTTGATTTCAGTGGACGAAAACCCGTCTGGTTTTCAGGACAAAACCCGTCTGAGTTTTCAGGAAAACCCGCTGGTTTTTGTGGACTAAAACCCGTCTGGTTTTCAGGACAAACCCGTCTGGTTTTTAGTGAGCAACCCGCTGCTTGGATTTTTAGGAGAAAAACATCAAGTACAAATGAAGAGTCGCCATTGAATTTTTAGGAGAAAAACAACAAACCATTTTGATAAAAACTCCGGTCTACGAACCAAAAGACGGATTCGGGGGCAAGGTTACGAATTTGACAATTAAAATTATCAAATCCGCCTATTCAAACGAATAGACTCTACTAGGATTAAATCAAAGCAAATAAATTGAAAAGGGAAGAATTTGATATAAATTTCACGAGTTTAACATTAATGTCATGCAAATTATGAATTGAAAACACAAGAATCACATGAATTCGCTAGGTTACATTGCATGGTTTACATCAATGCGATAATTATTCTAACCTTAAATGAAGTAGCATGCAAAGGGAGAGAAGAGGTAGAGAGAGTATACTAGTGTCAATACTCTAGCATAATCCGTCGTCCCGAAATGGAGGGGGAATAGGTTTAATTTATAGTGGGATGTAGGTTAGATGGGGCGATTAGGGTTTAGTTTAGGTTTAGCCGCGGTAACTCAGCCGGGTTTGGGCCGAGCTGCGTTCAGCTTTAGCCCACCAAACCCAGCCGGGTTTTTGCAGAGCTGAGCAAAACTCAACTGGGTTTGGGCCGTAATGTTGGGCCACTTTTCTTGCTTTCGGGCTAGAAGAGAAATGGGTTTGCATGCCATTAAATTACTCGGCTAGCTTATTTTTTACAAATAACTAAAACTAATACCGGTACAAAATCCGGTGTCTACAGATAGCCCCCACTTTGATCGAGTTTGAGTAAAACGACGATCAAAGTAGTCTTGATGATCTTGGATATGAATCGAAGCCTGCTCGACGCTTGGAAGCTTGTCCGCCGGCGTCGATGTTGGTCGCTTAGTTTCTTCCGTAAAGTCGACGAATTGATCCGCCTCATTTCGCCGAGGTAGATCATGGTCATGCACTTCATTTCCGTGAAGTGCAAGACTGGTTCGTGGGTTGACCTGCTTAGTTTCTTTCGTAAAGCTGGTCGGAGTCGATCCGCTTCATTTCGCCGTGACGCGGATCTAGGAGGCATGCTTCATTTCGCTGTGACGCATGCCAGGATGATGAGGTGATCCACTTCATTTCGCCGTGTGGTGGATCGAGGTGACGCGCTTCATTTCGCCGTGAAGCATGCCAGGATGATGAGGTGATCCACTTCATTTCGCCGTGAGGTGGATCAGGGTGACATGCTTCATTTCGCCGTGAAGCATGTCGTGATGATGAGTTGATCCACCTCATTTCGCCGTGAGATGGATCAGGGTGACGTGCTTCATTTCGCCGTGAAGCATGCCAGGATGATGAGGTGATCCACTTCATTTCGCCGTGAGGTGGATCAGGGTGACATGCTTCATTTCGCCGTGAAGCATGCCGTGATGATGAGTTGATCAACTTCATTTCGCCGTGAGATGGATCACGGTGACGTGCTTCATTTCTCCGTGAAGCATGCCAGGATGATGAGGTGATCCACTTCATTTCGCCGTGAGGTGGATCAAGGTCACGCACTTCATTTCGCCGTGGAGTGCGGGACTTTTGTCTGTGTATTGAAAAGGGTGTCATCGCATTGAGGGCCCGGCGACGGCCAAGATGAGTTCGCTTGTAACCGCCGACGACCGACGTATTTTGTGCATTGTTCTCGCAAAAGAGAAGGAGGGCATCGCTTTTCAAAATCGAGCGAGTCGGAGAATTTACTCGCTACCGTGCTTTAGCTCTCGGAAACGGGCCTGCAAAATCAGACCGACGTATTTTGAGTTTGCCATTGCTTCGTGAGAAATGGCCTGAAAAACCCGTCTGGGTTTTTGCATGGTTTTTTTTTTCGTCAAACACGTCTGGGTTTGGGCTAAATTTTTTTTTTGTGTGAGCGGATGAAATGGAAGAAGGCCCAAACTCGTCAGGTCAATAATGCAGTCATTCTTTGAGTGAGGGAGGGACCCAAACCCGTCCCAGGTTGGACCAGAGTCGGGCTCTTTTCCTTTTTTTGTGTGAGTCGAGTGAGCCGACAGATGCACTCCAAACCCGTCTGGGCCGAGAGGACTGGTGAGGAGGCCCAAACCTACTGGTCAATGAGAAGGCGAGGAGCCGATATGAAATGAGTCTTTAAACGGACCTAGGCGGGCCGTTCTAGTTTTTAGTGATTCGACCCCTTGTCACTACGTAGCCCCGGCACTTAGTGGCGCTTTGATTTAACTCTTGCTAAACTGAATCACTTGATAGTCGCCGAGTGACTTGCTTCCTTTTTTTATTCAAATAGCCCCTTTAGTGGAAACTCGATTGAATTTTTCTAAGCCGTGGTCACTCAACATTCTTGGCTTAATGTGATGCAGACCAAGTGTTACACCTATCCGGCTCAGTAGCGATACAGAGGTGGTAGACTCCTCTTACTACCAGTGGGACACTTACTTTGGCCCTGGTGGAAGCGGGGCCCATGGGGCTAATTGCGCCAGTGGTGGTGGCGATACGGAGGTCTGGCATGATGAAGACTGAGAATGATGCACATGCCGGGTCTTTATGTAATGCACTTATGTAATGTTATGTATGACTCTTTATTATGCACTTAGGACAATGCAATGCAATGATGTAATAATGTTACTCATGTACACTTAATGCATGACGTACGTTTTTTTTAATTATTTATGCACTAGTGCGAACCACTGATGTGATGCTTATGCAATGATGGTGCTGCGTAATGCACTTTTTATTTTCGTGTACCCTTATGCATAATGTAACAACAATGTGTAATGCGATATGCAATCTACATGGTGGGATTACTCCCACTTCCCCAAAAAAAGACCGAAAATTAAATGCTACAAGTAAGTTCGAGCTACAATTTCGGGGCCGGCGAAGACATATAACTATCTTGTGGACCCGCATTACGACCCAAAATAGAGTTGAAGTGGCTCCGTGAGATAGCCCAATAAGCTGGCCCAAACCCGTCTGGGTTTCAGGCCCAAAATGATTCCCACTTCTAGGAGCTGGGCCTTTAGAACTCCACATAGGTTGGCCTGCAAGGCTTTCTGCACGAGAAACTCTAACTTGGTGTGCAGTTTAAGGAAAGCTGATCTTGGCGTACAGGGCAAGTAAACCCGTCTGGGTTATGCCTTCTCTAAATCACAAGCACAAGCCAAACACCATCAAACCCGCCTGAGTTTCATTATCCCCATTATTTCCTTGCCCCGACGTGAATCAAATCGTCATTTCGTCCCGATGGCGTCCAAAAAAGAGAGAGAGTTGGGGAGGTATAAGTTGACTTCTCTGCTAAGTTTTAGGCAAGTGAAAATAGATTGGGATTTTCTACGTGCTGCTGAAACATTCTGGGATAAGGAATTTTCGATAGGAAGAACAAAATCAGAACAAAATCAATTCAACAAGCAAGCACAAAGATTAATCTGGACAAAATCAAAACTCAGTTCGAAAGAGATAGGAAGAAATTTTCGAATCCCAAAGGAGAGAACAAGTACTTCAGAGGCATAAATCCGCCAACAGTTCTAAGAATAATGCAAATGTGCGCGGTTAGTTATGGACGTAGGTCAGTCAAAAAGAACAAACCTCACATAGGAAAGAACAAACACTCAAACACTCAATTTTGAATAGGTATGTGTGTTTTCTCATACTCAAATCAATAGAAATAAACTACCATAAGCTTGGTAAGAACCTCACTCTCCACTACTGGTATGCAATGCATAAGTGACAATCAAAAAGACTTTTTCGGGTTGCAACGGGGCTTAGGTTAGGGTAAGGAGCGGTAAAATTTGGGAATGAGGAGTTAAGAGCCATGCTTGGATTGATTTTCAACGAATAAAACACTCTGAACTCTCCTTCTTGCTTAATGTATGCAAGGCATTTCACCTTTCACCCTGAAACATCTCAACTGAATACAACCAGGTCAAAGTTTTCTGAACTTTAAATTGAATCTCCCTAATCACCCTTTTATTTTTGAAACTCTTTTCCTTTTTTTTACTTTTTTTTTACTTCTTTTTTTATTTTTTTGTGGGTGATCGGGGAGAAGAATATCTATGGAATCTTCGACTTTGATATAATATATGAACAACATAACCAAATACCAATCGCTCAAGATATGGGACTTTCAGATTCTCCCAAACTTCCAAAAAAAGACAAACTCTCATCCAACCAAGCAAGGCAAAGGGATACTGGATATCAGAGGCCAAGGCTCGTATTGTCAGGGTTCAATCATGAAAAAAGGATAAACAAAGGCTAGGCGGGGCAAAAAGAACGGTAAATATAATGTAAGGAAGGCTATTTAGCTATGTAGCTTATCAAAATAAAATCGGATGCCTTAATCACTTTGTCACAGCGTGCAATGCAAATGTGTAGTCCCAAGCAAGATGCAAAACAAGTTCTAGAGATGCAACTAATGGGTGAGTCACTCAAGGGATCATGGAATTGATAAAAGTGCTCAATTCAAAATTTAGGCAATGTGGACTCACGGGATGGGGCTCAATCAACTAAACTTAGCCCAAATATTTGCGGCACGCACATTTATACTTTCTAAGATAGTCAAGCATCGGATACAACTTTCATAACTTGTCTCAAAATCGAAGGTTTGAAGGAAAAGGTTTCAAAACTTTTGAGATCTCGCCCGATTTTTCTAAGTGAAGCAAGTTAAACGAAAGTAAGAAAGGTTTACGGCCTCGTTGGATGGAATTAGTCTCAACAGCTTTTACGAGGGGGCTAGGCACGCTAGTGGCCCTCCCGTTGGAGCTAGATCCGAATGTTATGTGTTCTTCTCGTTGTAAGGCACTTCAATTTGCACACAAATCCTTCAAAGTCTCAAAGTCTTTGATAGATTGAAAGCCAAAATGTCGGGTGATGCGAGGGTGGATGCTTTGCTTGAAAGTGCTCAATTGCATCCTAAAGGGATCGCCGTCGATCTTTAACAAGATTGAGTGCCATCGTCATAATAAGAGGAATGACTCATCATCTCCTTGTTCATGGAAGTGAGGTCATCTACGATGACCTCCTTTGTTGGAGACGACTAAAATGGTCGATGAAGGCCTTGAACAACTCGTCTCTCGCTTTGATGTGAGGGGGTAGATTTTGGTACCACACCTTGGCCTTACCTTCTAGAATGGAAGGGAAGAATGTGGTGTAAAGACTTTCATCTACTTTGTGAAGAGGGGCCAGCCTCAGGAACTCCTCTAGATGATGAGATGGGTTCTCAAATGGCTTGAACCTGATGCCCGGTACTTCAACTTTGTCCCTTACCCTTGATACATGGTGTTTGGGGATGGCCAAATCCATGCAAGCGTCTGTAAAGGTTGGATCAACTTTCATCATCCTTCTGGTGAGCATGTCAACCTTCTCTTCAAGCTTCTTGACATAGGGGTCCTCCGAGGTTTTGGAGTTATTCTTTACGGATTTAGACTTAGCCTCACCAGATGAATTGAGTTTTGGGCCCCCATTTTTGGATTTAGGGTTACCCTTCTCTTCAATGCCCAGCTTCTTGTTGATCTGCTTAATGGCTTCCAGCACGCCATTCATGGTCTGTTGATTTTCGCTGAACTTCTTTTCTAGCTTCTCATTGGTTCTGTCCTCCTGGTCTGCCATGCAAAAGGCAATTGCTTCCTGTACCCGCTCGTACAGCCCATCGAGTTGCTTGTCACCAGAACTCTCCCCGAAAAGGTTGTTGGCTAGGGATCCTGACATGGTGGATTCACTGGATTCACTGGATCGGGCAGGCGGTCTGTAGTTGGGATTGTGAATGAGCCTGCCGGTTCGTGGGTCACGGATGCGGGCTCGGAGATGGTCTGCTATCCTGCCTGCATGGAAACTGGTTTAGTGCTCGAAAGAACCTTTATGTCACCCGCCCAATGCATGCATGACTTAATGGACCTATATGAACCTAGGACATGGACATGACGCCTACATGCTGACATAAGGGTGACTCACCCACTTTTATGGGAGTGCATGTCCTAACTCTATATGGACCTAGCATGATGACTCAAGATCGAGCCACGATGGATCATGTTTGAATTTTTATCGGGCTCAAGATCAAGGTACAAGATACAATGAGAATCTGACTCAAGGAGCGTCATAAAGGGCCGAATAGGATCAATAGTAAGTGGATCAGCCGATCGAGCAGATTTGGCCCGATGTGGAAGGAGAAGAAAAAACAGGCCCAAACCCGTCTGGGTTTGAACTATAATTCCTCCCTTTCAAATGGGCATAGACAGGATTTCGCAGCGAGTCCAACTAGGCCAGGCACATCAAACCCGTGCAGGTTTGGGCGACCCATCTCTCATTTGATCCTACGCGGGCTAGAATGACATCCCACTCATGTTTGGGCTAGACATTTGGACTCATCTTTTACAGGATTAATTTACATGACATACAGATGCGGGATGAGCCTAACCATGGCTTTAGATTCAGGGTTTTTCTAGGTTTAGGGAGATGAATAGGGTACCACATGTTCTTGTCGGTGCATTTTCCTATATGGAGTTCATAGGAAAATGTGTGGGCGTTGCTCTGGGTTTCAAGGAAACCTTTAGAGTGTAACACGGGTGAGAGGAGAGATCAAATGCTTGGCGATGTAAGTGCATCCCACAAGTAGTGACCTCCGCTCCTGATCGATTCCTAGTTTTACAACCTGAACCAACGCTTTTGTGCTCCCCAGCCATAAAGGCCCAAGAGTAGCCTGGTATGCAATATGCCTAAAAATGATAAAAATGTGAAATAAATTAATTCCTCCTTTTTTTTTTTACAAAATTCACTAAAATTTAATTCCTTCAAGTTTTACCCTCTTTTTAAGTTTAAGTCCCCAGTGGAGTCGCCAATCTGTAGACCCCGAAAAATTGATAACCTTTTTCACGGCGCTACTTAAAAGTGATTGGGAGCCGACTATGATTGCTTAACCTTAAATAAGGTTTAACTTTTGAGAATGATTTTAGACTCAATAAAATGGTCAACCCCTCTAGGTTTATATGACCAAAACCCAAATGGGTTTACACGTAACCCGCTTGATTCAGTGACGAAACCCATCTGGTTTTCAGTGACAAAACCCGTCTGGTTTTCAGGAAAACCCACTGGTTTTGGGACGAAACCCGTCTGGTTTTCAGGAAAACCCACTGGTTTTCAGGGACGAAACCCGTCTGAGGTTTTGGAAAACTCACTGGTTTTCAGGGACTAAACCCGTCTGGGTTTTTAGGGACAAAACCCGTCTGGGTTTTTAGTGAGCAACCCCGTCAGTTGGATTTTTAGGAGAAAAACATCAAGTACAAATGAAGAGTCGCCTTGAATTTTTAGGAGAAAACAACAAACCATTTTGATAAAAACTCGGTACGAACCAAAAGACGGATTCGGGGCAAGGTTACGAATTTGACAATTAAAATTATCAAATCCGCCTATTCAAACGAATAGACTCTACTAGGATTAAATCAAAGCAAATAAATTGAAAAGGGAGGAATTTGATATAAATTTCACGAGTTTAACATTAATGTCATGCAAATTATGAATTGAAAACACAAGAATCACATGAATTCGCTTAGGTTACATTGCATGGTTTACATCAATGCGATAATTATTCTAACCTTAAATGAAGTAGCATGCAAAGGGAGAGAAGAGGTAGAGAGAGTATACTAGTGTCAATACTCTAGCATAATCCGCCGTCCCGAAATGGAGGGGGAATAGGTTTAATTTATAGTGGGATGTAGGTTAGATGGGGCGATTAGGGTTTAGTTTAGGTTTAGCCGCGGTAACTCAGGTTTGGGCCGTTCGGCTCAAAGATTAGCCCACCAAACCCAAGTAGGGTTGCAGAGCTGAGCAAAACTCAGCCGGGTTTGGGCCGTAATGTTGGGCCACTTTGCTTGCTTTCGGGCTAGAAGAGAAATGGGTTTGCATGCCACTAAATTACTCGGCTAGCTTATTTTTTACAAATAACTAAAACTAATACCGGTACAAAATCCGGTGTCTACACTCAGTCACTACTTCCAACTAGTTCAAGGTTCAAAAGTCTCAAACATTGCAACTCAGCGGCGATAAACTACAGGGCTGTGCGCAACAGACGACAGTGAAGATTGAGTAGGAGAGGGAGCATATGGGGACGATTGAGAGGTCTGTGTATGTGTTGATGATTGAGATTTGAGAGGGAGAAAACGGTGACGTGAGGATTGAGAGGTTTGAATGAGAAGGTCGGTGTAGTGAGGAAAAGAATGACGGAATGAGGATTGAAGTAGCATGTGTCTAGGCGAGAATTGGGGTAAGTTATAAGCAAAATTAGAGTTTCTCACCACATAGGTTTGGAACGTAGATCCAAGAGTGGACTGTGGGCTGATTTAGTAGTAGTCTTCACTTAATATTAGGACATAAAGTAGTTTTTGTATTAAACAATTTTATGGAGAGTTAATAATTTTTGCACACCCGACATTTGAGAAATAATTTTCACCTTACCTGATATTTAGTGAAAGTTATTTTTAGTATTAGAATCCGGTAACTTGTCATCGGAAATGAAAAAATACAATAATACCCCTATATCACTATGTGAAATTACGATGTTGCCCTTTAATTTGAGAAGGAAAAGACTATGTTGGAGAGTAGAAGATAGACAGGGTGGTTTAGGAGGGGTTAGGTTTTCATTTTCTGTATGGGAGGGGAGGTCGGGGAGAGAAATCAGAGGAATCAGTGGAGTGGTTGGGTTTTAAAATGCCATAACAATTAATACTAAGGGTATAAAAGTCATTTCACATTTAATTGAAAGTCAAAGGAAATAATAACAAGGGTATAAAGGTCACTTCATATTTATTTTTTTACAGTTTACCGGAAAAGTCAATAAAAAATCAATTATAACGTACCTGAGGGGCTTTAAATTTATGACTGCTTAAATGTCAGGTACGGTAAAAACTATTTCTCAAATGTCGGGTGTGCAAAAATTATTACCACATAAGTCAGGTAGGGTAAATGTAATTAACTCATTTTATGGATATCCTGGATATGGGGTCTGGTTCTGGATCTTAACGTCAGGATCCAGCCCTGGATCCAGATAACCTAGATTCGGATCCATATTCATTGGATCCAACTAGTTCTAGATTTGGATTCGGGCACGGGGTACCCAATTTTTTGCTCACCCCTAAATTTAACCTATAAAATTGTAGAAGAAACTATGAGATTCTTAAGTATATTTATATCTAAGGATAATTATATACATCATTTACGAAAAGTTGTAGATATTAACCATCGATATAAATATAATTAAAAACTTCATAATCTCTACTAGAAACTCATAACCGATTCGTTCCATGCTAAAACTACAAAGTCAGAAACCCTATTTTAGTTTGGTCATGCTTATTTGAGTTATTTCAACATCTTTGATTGTTCTTAGTAAGACATGAGTTACACTCTATCCGTCTCAAAATAATTGACTTTTATAGTTTTTTCTCAACGTCCCTCATTTATTATAGTTTTTAAATATGATATTTACGGAAATTACATATTGTGCTATTCCAATTATATATTTTTTTTTATCACGAGCCTAATGATAGTAATTTGAAAATATTTGAATATGATTTGGATTGGCTTGAATATTTGTAATTTAGCTATTTAATAAATGGTTGATACCATTTGGATTCACTTAATTACTTTCAACCGCATAGCTTTCAGAATTGTACAATATGGACGTGTTGGGAAGGAAAATGTAGTTAATTAGAGCATACTTGCACATGTTAATGTTCGAGAGTTGTATTGAACTCTTCTTTCATGAACAAGGTCAGGTCTCGGTTTTGGGTCACTTCCTTCTTTGCTATTCCTTGGGTGATCTGGTTGCACAGGATCAAAATTCACGACAATTTTCAGTTAGACACGGCTTAAGTGTCCAGACAGATCATACGGAGTATGGCTACCGGGTGAATCACAAGGAAAATCTCAACTCCGTTTACGCAACTCCATTTTCGCCGGGCTCAATTGCAACAAATTTCCATTCTATTTCTAAAATTTTCCAATAGATCAGTGCAATTGTGGAACTTTTACCGTATGATACTTTGAAATCTTTGGTCTGGATTGTTTGTTATGTCTGGTTTTGTTGCTTGTACTCTGCTCATATCTGAGCAGTTCCTTGTGGATAGTGCTCTACTGGCACTTTGGTTTTGATTGTTTGAATAAATGAGCTAATGCTCGAAAATTATCTAAAAAAAAGAGCATACTTGCAACACAAACAAGTAGTATGTCAAATGCTTCATACATCGAGAAAAATAATGCAAGAATAACAGAAATAAGGGGATCAGAGAGAATATTTAACGTGGGAAACCCAAGTAATGAGCGAAAACCCACAGACGACACAGATAGATAACAATCCATACATGCTATTTTTGGTTGGAGTTGATGCGTCTTGGTAAAATTCATGCTATTGTTGTGTTCTGAATCTCTTATGGATCAATTTCTGATAGAGATTTTTTTTCCGAATTTATTTCAGTTTTAATAGCTTCGAATCGAGATAGATTTGCTTGAAGCTCATATATGTTTGCCATCCATACATGTAAGCCTAAATTCAATGGAAGAGAACCATCCGATCCGTTTGTTAATGACATCTGCTTTTATATTTCATATATTGAATATATATCGTTTGGTCATTCTAATTGTTCGGTTGTAATTTTTGTGGTTTTATAAGTTAAGGTTGTCGATCTCAGGGATGGGTGTGAGGCTTGATTAAGGGTAATCGGTTCGTGTAAAGGGGTTTTTCTCAAGTGCGGAAAGCGATAAATTATGTAAAGAAAGCATTTAAATCTAACCTAGACATGATAATAATAAATAAAGCAATTAAAAGAAAGCAATAAAGAAAACACTTAAAGATGAAAGCGATTAAAAGGCATGAATGAAGACAATGAATGAACAACGAAATTGGGAACGAGAAATTATACCTTTGATGACTAATCTTCAATAAGCCTTCAATCTACACTTGAATTTCCCCCGAACAAACAAGAAATTGTGGTTTGGATTACCAAGAATCCCCCAAATTCTCACTAGTAAGTAGAATTGGAATTCCTTGACCCTCCTCCCCACTAAAAATGGAGTTGATTGTGGCTAACACTATAAAGCTTGGAAAACAAGTCAACAATGGAGATTAGAGAGGAGAGAGAGAGAGAGAGAGAGAGAGAGAGAGAAAGCTTGTAAAACTTCAATGGAAACTTGCTTGAATTGAGAAAGCTTGAGAAAGTTGAATACAAATGCTAGAAATCAAAGAAAGCTTGAAGAACAATGAAAAACAATTGAAAACTTGAAGAACAATTAAGAGAGATTAAAGCAAATAAAGGAAAGTAATTAAATCTAATTCTACTCCTAAACTACCTAGGCTAATTGATAATTTTAGATTAATACAAATGGGTATTTATAGAAGAAGGAAAAATACAACCCAAAACCCTAGGACAAATCACAAAGACGCTGCAAAGAATTTCTCCGCAGACAGTGTGGCTCGGGCAAGCCACCCTCTAGCTCGGGCGAGCAAGCGTTCTGGCTGGTGTTTTTGTTGCCCCAGAAGCCTTGCTCGGGCGAGCCAGCAGATGGCTGGGGCGAGCAAGCGTTCTCGCGCTCCGCCGACTTCAAACGCGCATAACTTCTTCATCCGAACTCCGCTTTAGTCCCGTAATATATCGATGGAAAGCTCTCGGTTTGTACTTTAAGATCCCAAAATTTCAGAGCTATCGGAGTTGTAACGAATGAGTTATGACCCAAAGGGTGAAGGCACACGTATTTCAAACCTTTAAGTTTGTACAGACTCTGCTTGCGCCAATCTTGATATGGAATTTCCGACTTCGGTTTCGCCTCGGTTCTCGGCTCGGGTTGACTTGGTTTGACTCGGGAAATAGCTCGGGATTCCCTAAAAACCTTCAATTAAGCCCAAACTTCTTCTAACTCCTTATTTTCCTACAAAACAACAAATCATTATATCTAATATATAAATAGGGTTTAAAACAAGCAAATATAGCCTATAAAAGAGAAGAAATTCGGCTCGAAACGAGGCCGAACACCACTCCAACACAAGGGTTTGCTCGCCCTGAGCAAACTAAAAACGAAGAAAAGGACTAAAAAGAAAAACTAAAAATCCTAACTCACTTTCGCAGGAATCACGGATGCATTTAGCATATGCATCAAGCCCTTTAAACCCCCCGGCAGCCCGGGTGGACGAGGTAGGTCTCGTGAGGGTTTATAGCAACTATACCCACAAAAGCCCGAGAAAAAGAAAAAGGGGAGAGAAAAAGAAGTGAAAACCTAAAAACGAAACGAAACAAAAGCAGAGAAGATATTCCCGTCCCCAATCATGCACCTAGTTCCCCATCCCGCCTCAACAATCAATTGGAAGAAGTAAGTATAAACAAATTGAGACACGAAGGTTGGAAAACTGCCAATCTTTAAGATTTTGAACCAAAACACTTCCTGATGAGCAAAACACCTCGTGCATATGTGCAAGTGTGCTCTAGTCGGTCCTTCCTATCCTAAACTGCATGATCGAGTTGTGCTCATGCTCAAGCTCGGGATTATCTATCCTACTTCACTCTTGGTTTTTCTTTTAACCTCTCTTTTCTTTTTTTTTCTTACTTTGCTCTATTTTCTTTCTTTTTCTAACTTTGCTCTTTTCTTTTTTTACTTTTCTCTTTCTTACCATTATTTTGCTCAACTCTTTTTTTCCTTTTTCTTGCTTCGCTCTTTTCTTTCTTTTTCAAAACCTACGCTCTTTTATTTCCACTCAATCCGTTTTGTGTCTTTTAGAGCGTTTGTGTCGGGTTTTGCAGGATTTAAATACCGGCCTTCGCAAAGGGTTACCCTCCCTGCTGGGTTTCTCCATAC
The DNA here is from genome assembly GCA_029582165.1 of Portulaca oleracea. Taxonomy (NCBI): domain Eukaryota; kingdom Viridiplantae; phylum Streptophyta; class Magnoliopsida; order Caryophyllales; family Portulacaceae; genus Portulaca; species Portulaca oleracea. The sequence continues at coordinate 6,678,619 of CM055883.1, read as the reverse complement.
GTGAGTCATTGCACTTAAGGGGCATAGGGTGCCGATCCACCCAAACCAACCCATGACGGTAGGCCCGACAATAATTATTTAATGCATTAATTAAGAGTTTAAGCAATTGAACAACTAAAACCGTCTAACTTAGGTAAGAAGACACAGTCAAAGCGTGTAAGATTTGAGGATTCCGCTTTCCCATTCCATGTAAAAGTCTAATAGAGATAATTCATGGCAAAAATCCTTCCTAAGGCCCATCATTATTCATACCGCCTAACCGACTAAATCACCGATTAGACAACTATCTACACAATCGTGAACGAAACATCCTCAAAAAGAAAAACAACTTTGGGTTTTTCACAACATTTATCCCTTTTATTTTCTTTCACGCACAAAATATTTTTAGATTTTTGGACACAAACTACGAAAAACGAAAACAAAGACTCAAAACTAAGTGATCTACCCATGACAAATGGAAAATAGCACCCCCACTCCAACACAAGGCATCACAATGTCTCCATCATGAGAAGGGTGTCACAAGTAAGGTAGAAAACCAAGAAAAACATATATACAAAACACTTATCACATAAAAAGCGGTGGCGACCCGAACCCACACGGCTCCAACAACAATATAATCCCAACATTCACATTCAAGGGGTTCGCCACCCAAAAAGAAAACCAAGCATGCAACATGGATCATCGATATATTCACATAAAGAGAGTGGAAAGAGGTTACCTAGAGGTCTTCAATCAAGCATATTCAATCCACGATCCAAGGAACATCACACCAAAGGTTAGACATAAACAAGAAAAACATACTATGTGTGATGGTTCACATGCAAGATAAAAAAAGAAAAACAAACTATACAAGACGCTAGGGACTAAGAACTAAGAAAACAAACTAAAATATTTACAAAACAATTCTCACTCTCTTTTTTTTCTTTTCTTTGGACTCAAAAACCGGAATGCATACTACCCTCCCACTCCCACACAAAGAGGTTGTCGTATCCTCAAATGGAAACAGAAGTAGGTAAGCAAGCACCCCAAAATAAAAGAAAAAGACACACACAAAAATAAAATAAAAGAAGAAAAGAAAACCGACTCACTAAATATACACAAAAAGGTGAGGAAGGATATTACCTTGAAGGCATCTTATCAATAAGCTTATTCCTTCTCACCTCACGATATCGGGCACCAAGTCAGAACGATTCAACGCCCGGAGTAACAAATCATGCATCCTCTCATGCATCTCAGAATGGTGGTGGTAAGAGCACACTCGCAATAGCACATAAACAAACATTAGTGCCCTTAACAATTTATCAAATGCCTTAGAAAAGTCATAGAACTGATGAAATTCATGAATATACAAGAATTTTCTAGGCACGGTGAAAGGATACATGACAAATGGGTCCTCCCATTGACTCGCAAATGGAAATTGGGTATGCAAAGCAACGGAAGGAGGCAATACAACACTTTCATGGACATGCTCATGGGAAGACTTGGATGCAAACAACGACTCATAAAGCATATCACCATCAAAAATATCATTGTCACAAACCAAGTTCAAACACTTAGGATCAATCCCCATAGACTCAAGTTCATCATCACAAGGTTTCACATCAATGGATTTACAGGAAAGGGTAGCTAATGCCTCGCTAATGCAATAATTCTCAATGAAAGTGAATAAATCAGCATCTAGCACACATTCAATCACAAAGAATTCAACTTCACTCTCAACAAGATCATGCTCAATTATATCAAAAGCATCATGGCATTCAATAAACTCATTTTTTTCTTCACACAAAGGCATGGACAGCGGTGTGGACAATGGTTCATCATCAAGCCTGTAATCATCAAGTTCTTTATCATCACACGTAATCATCTTGTTCCTCATGCTCACTAGGTGGGGCTAGAGCTAAGGAATCACTAATCCTCCTTACAAAACTATGTCCATTACAGTAGTCATCATCATAATCATAATCATATACAGAAGAATCGTCATGCATTTCAGGACTCAAAGACGATGAATGACCTATTTCAACATTCAAATCAACCAATTGTGCAAGATAAGTTTCCACCCTAGGTTTAAGCACGTGTTTAAATTCTTGCATGCATTTATTCATCCTATCTTGTAAACCAACTATTTCAGCACCAATTTTATCTAGTCTACAAGATTCGGAAGCATGAGACGGAGATTCACAATGCACACACAAATGACGAGACTCAACATCATCACATGGAGAAAGATCATAACGTTTCTCATAGTGCAATTGAGCATGAAGAGCACATGGATTACCAAAACAAGAACCCGATGGATAAAAAGTCTCCCCAAATTGGCGAGTATCCGTGTACAACCAATCAAATAATTCCCAAGCCCGATACTCATGTTCAACATTGAAATCAAAGTAATTCAGAAGAGAACGGGTCTCGAAATTCAATCCCTCATTAGTAACAACTAACACTTCCCAATTAGAATAAATATAACCATGAGGGGCCCAATAAGCAAGATAATCATTTAATCTATCACGATAATCACAAAATAATTCTTGCTCATTTTTAGGGAAGCTAAAACATGCCATTTCTTTTTTTTTTTTTCTTTTTTTTTTGTTTTTGTTTTTTTGTTTTTTTTTTCGATATTCAAGTTTTTGTGCTACATTTTTCTAACATAATCAAGAAAGCAATTAAACTATTTACACACAAACCAATAGCCTAATCTACCAAATAACGCCATCCCCGGCAACGGCGCCATTGTTCGGTTGTAATTTTTGTGGTTTTATAAGTTAAGGTTGTCGATCTCAGGGATGGGTGTGAGGCTTGAATAAGGGTAATCGGTTCGTGTAAAGGGGTTTTTCTCAAGTGCGGAAAGCGATAAATTATGTAAAGAAAGCATTTAAATCTAACCTAGACATGATAATAATAAATAAAGCAATTAAAAGAAAGCAATAAAGAAAGCACTTAAAGATGAAAGCGATTAAAAGGCATGAATGAAGACAATGAATGAACAACGAAATTGGGAACGATAAATTATACCTTTGATGACTAATCTTCAATAAGCCTTCAATCTACACTTGATTTTCCCCCGAACAAACAAGAAATTGTGGTTTGGATTACCAAGAATCCCCCAAATTCTCACTAGTAAGTAGAATTGGAGTTCCTTGACCCTCCTCCCCACTAAAAATGGAGTTGATTGTGGCTAACACTATAAAGCTTGGAAAACAAGTCAACAATGGAGATTAGAGAGGAGAAAGAGAGAGAGAGAGAGAGAGAGAGAGAGAGAAAGCTTGTAAAACTTCAATGGAAACTTGCTTGAATTGAGAAAGCTTGAGAAAGTTGAATACAAATGCTAGAAATCAAAGAAAGCTTGAAGAACAATGAAGAACAATTGAAAACTTGAAGAACAATTAAGAGAGATTAAAGCAAATAAAGGAAAGTAATTAAATCTAATTCTACTCCTAAACTACCTAAGCTAATTGATAATTTTAGATTAATACAAATGGGTATTTATAGAAGAAGGAAAAATACAACCCAAAACCCTAGGACAAATCACAGCACGCGCAGCAATTTCTCCGCAGACAGTGTGGCTCGGGCGAGCCACCCTCTGGCTCGGGCGAGCAAGCGTTCTGGCTGGTGTTTTTGTTGCCCCAGAAGCTTTGCTCGGGCGAGCCAGCAGATGGCTCGGGCGAGCAAGCGTTCTGGGCAGTTTTCCCTGCCGACTTCAAACGCGCATAACTTCTTCATCCAAACTCCGTTTTAGGCCCGTAAGATATCGATGGAAAGGTCTCGGTGTGTACTTTAAGCTCCCAAAATTTCAGAGCTATCGGAGTTGTAACGAAGGAGTTATGACCCAAAGAGTGAAGGCACACGTATTTCAAACCTTTAAGTTTGTACCGTTCCCCTGTTTGCGCCAATCTTGATATGGAATTTCCGACTTCGGTTTCGCCTCGGCTCTCGGCTCGGGTTGACTTGGTTTGACTCAGATCTCGGCTCGGGTTGACTTGGTTTGACTCGGGAAATAGCTCGGGATTCCCTAAAAACCTTCAATTAAGCCCAAACTTCTTCTAACTCCTTATTTTCCTACAAAACAACAAATCATTATATCTAATATATAAATAGGGGTTAAAACAAGCAAATATACCCTATAAAAGAGAAGAAATTCGGCTCGAAACGAGGCCGAACACTAATCCTTTAAGATGTTAATGAATTAAACCTTTTTAGGATTTGATGCATCCTTTAAAGTAATGTAAGCACGTAGATAAATGTCATTGTTAGTAAATATATAACACATAAATTTTGACACACACCATACGAACAAATTCAAAGCATCGGTAGAAAAAAAAATGAAAATGAGTATGTATATGAAGATGCCAGAAAATTAAATTACTTTATTGAGAATAATAAAGTTGGTACAACTTTAAAGGAAGAAAATGGGAAAGCATGAAAGTAACAAGCAGAACTCGAAACTCAAAATTAAATGAAACGACGGAGAAAACAATATGAAAGAAGCATAAATTACTATGGACAAAAAATTTTAAACAAAACACAACCGAGTGGTACGAAATGGACTTGAGCGAGTCTCCTACCAGCGCCTTCCCTACCAAGGAGGGTGCGGCGAGGTGGGTCCCACTCCCCTGCAGCTTGACAATGGGCAGCCATGGCCAAAACCACCAACATTGAAATCACTATAATCAAATTCTTAGTCTTCACTTCCATCTCTATCTATTTCTTAATTTCTTCCAACTCACTAACTTTATTGCTTATTTTGGTTTTTGCTCTGGATTAATGTGGTTGGAAGGTGGAAATGTGATGCCTTTTATAGTGATTTCAAGAGTTCTTCCATGGAATAAATTAATTAATTAATTAATTAACAGCCTTGCTCTAATTTAATACAACATACATTCATTACATAACTATATTATTCAATAACTATAAATCCATACAATAATGAAATCAACAATTATTGCAATAGGCTGGACGACCTGTAATTAAACAATAGTTTAATTAACAAATAGGAACGTGCAATAATAGTAACAGAAATAATTAAACAAATTTAGTTTTCCTAGTTTTTGGGATCATATCATGTTCATATCTCATCAATAATTTTTTTATACATAGGATCATTAATTAACATAGTGGAAAAGCCTTGCCTGACTCCACAAAAACAGAAATTTTAACGGGTTATGGATATTGGGTTTCTAGTATAAAAGACTTTGGACTAATATGTCTGTTTGGCCTAAATTCTATAATTTTTTTTATTTCTTAAAAACAAATTTTATAAAAGTTATTTTTGGAGAAGTATGTAAGTGTTTGATGTAATTTATGACATAATTGATTTTTCAAAATTCGAAATTAGAATGTTTGGTCTAATTTATAATATAGTACTTTTACTAGATTTAATTGTTTAGCCTAACTTTTCTAAAATTATCATGTGTGTTTTTAGAGTAAAATTATTATGTAATTATTTACATTTTTCTCCTTTTATTAATTTTTAAACCGATATTCAGATTTTAAGTATAATCATAATTATAATTATAATTATAATCATATAGTATAGTTAAACTCCTTCCGCTCCATATTAATTGCCATTTTGTTGACTTTCACGGTCTCCAGTGTCATTCTTTGATTGATAGTTTCTTATATAATATTTTATTAACAATTGCAATATTATACTTTTAGGATAGTATTTTCCAATACAAATCTAATGGTAGTAATTTTATATAATAAATCATTGTATATGCTGAGAAATTTATGGTCAACAAATTTAAAGTATGACTGCATAATTTCCAAAAACGACAACTAATATGAAATGGAGGGAGTAATAATAATCATAATTATAACTGTATGTGGTATTACCAAGCTAGCTATAAAATTTCTTAAATTAAATATTTATATATCAATAATTTACTGAATTATACTGTCTTTGTGGGAATTAGACAATTGAAAATATTCAAAAAAGTTTCAACAAAATAAAAAAAGAACACAAAATTTGTAGGTTGAATAAAAAAGGACCTTAAAGTTTGCATTTTGGACCCTGAAGTATAGGGTAATTTATTTTCTGAACCTTTGGTTTTCAACATTAATTTTTTGGACCCTACAATTTGTAGGTTGAATAAAAAAGGACCTCAAAGTTTGTCGGCTAGATAAAAAGACCCGTATCTCGTTCTTTTTTCTTCCATGTTTTGAATTTCTCTCCTGATTGGCGCCAAACTTTAGGATTAAGGTTAAAACTGATATTGAAGTTATAATAGACCTTTCTAAGTAGCTCTGACATGAATAAAAAAGGTGTATTATAACTTCAATATCAGTTTTAACCTTACTCTGAAGTTTAGCGCCAATCAAGAGAAAAATTTAAACATGGGAAGAAAAGAAAAACGATACACGGACTTTTTTTCCCGCCTACAAAATTTTAGGTACATTCTTTTTTATTCAACCCATAAACTTTAGGGTTCAAAAAAATAACAATTAAAACCAAGGGTCCAGAAAATTAATTACCCTATATTTTGGGGTTCAAAATGCAAAAATATTCAAAAATTATAACATAGTATTTAAATATTTAGCTATCATCTTTATAGGAATTAGAATGTCTATTTGAAATTATGAAAATTCGAAAACCAGTGGGAAAACTGTTTGTGAACTGAAAGAAGAAGATATACATAGTGTAAAGAAATTTTATACCTATATGCTCCAAGCATGGAGTAGTTAATGCATCAAATGTCCATTAAAAAAAATTCCTACCGGTAACCTCTTACCCGTTCACTTGATTATTCTAATTCTAGCATGCCAAATACCTCTATCCAATGTCACGTCCTTCACCAACCCTACTTGTTTCAAATCACCTCTAGTCACCTCCCTCAAGGACTTCATATGCCTCCACGTCCACAGCGAAAAGGAGGAAGCATCATCTTTTTACATCTCCTCGATCACAGGAGCATCCATCTCTCATGTACACAAGACCAAATTAAACCATCTTAATCTATTCACTCGCAACTTATCCTCGATAGAGGCCACGACTAACTTATTATAATGACACACTTCATCCTCATCTTATCCAACTTGGTGAACCGAATAATCCACCAGATCATTCCCATTTATGTCACTTTCAATCTTTGACAATGCGACCTCATTGTTGCCCAACGCTCCAAACCATACAATATTGCAGGTCTGATTACCACATGATAAACCTAACCTTTGAGCTTAAGTGGCATCCTCTTATCAAACAACACTCCTGAAATTGTCTTCCACTTGTTTCAACTAACCTTAATCCGATGAGTTATGTCATCACTTATATCTCCATCACTTTGCAAAATAGATCCCGAATATCGAAAGTTCTCAACCCTAGGAATAATCGTTCCTCCGATATGACGGTAACAATTTGACAATTGTCATCATGCTCAATCTCGCTAGCTAAATGACACATCATATACTCAGTCTTCGACCTACTTAATCTACTCCAAGGTATCACACCAAAATATCCACCTTATCATTTAGTCTATCACATAATTCATCAATTATAACTATATCGTCTGCAAGAGTATCCACCATGGCAGCTCATCTTGAATGCCCCTAGTCAACTCATCCACAACCACATTAATAAGAATAAGAAATGGACTAAGAGTTGACCCTTGATGAAGCCCGATATGCACGGGAAAATATCTTATAGATCCCACCGTAGTCCTGACGTAAGTTTTAACATTATTATACATATCTTTAATGGCTTGAATATAAGGATAATGCATCCATTTTGCTTCAAGATACTCCAACAATACTTTCTTGGGTACACTATCATAGGCTCTGGCTTTCTCCAAATCAATGAATACCATATGAAGGTCCTTCCTCCTCTCTCTATACTGCTCCATAAGGCTACGCAACAAATAGGTAGCTTCTGTAGTCGATCTCCCGGGCATGAAACCAAATAGATTCTCAAACAACCTAACATCCTCCCTTAATCTCCTTTTTATCATATCACTCGCTCCCAGATCTTCATGGTATGACTCCAGATTTTAATCCCTCTATAATTATTACAACATTGAACATCGCCCTTATTCTTGTACAAAGGGACAATTACGCTATTCTGTCACTCATCAGGCATTCTAGTTATCTTAAGAATCTCGTTAAAGAGCCCTGTCAACTAGTGGATCTCTGCCTCGACTAAGCACTTCCAAAACTCCATAGGAATTCCATTAGGATCAAGTGCTTTCCCCCTCTTCAATTCTTCAATGCCTTTGTGAAAACCTCATGTTACCTTCCTCAAGCTTGGTGAGCGTTGCAATGAAGTTTCATTTGGTGTTGGTGGCCTATCCTTTACACATTTATTGAGCTTTATGTTCAATCTTGGTGAGAATCTTTAGAGATTGTTCATATCTTGTATAGTTTTTGTTGATTTGTGCGTTTCAATCTAGATCTGCTCCATTGTTAGGGTTTTAGTTGTGCTGTGAGCTCTATTTGGATTCCATAGTTGTTGGTTAGATTTGATGCATCTTGGTGAAATTCATGCTATTGTTGTGTTCCTAATCTCTTATGGATCAGTTTCTAATAGAGAATTTTTTTTCTCTAATTTATTTCAGATTTTTGTGGCTTCAGGTCAAGATAAATTTGCTTGAAACTCATATATGTTTGCCATCCATACTTGTAAGCCTAAATTCGGTGATTCGTTTGTCAATTACATCCGCTTAGACTTGACAATTTATGACCTGCCCCGAATCGGCGAATCTGCCCGAAATTTTTGGGTTTTGAATTGGGATTTCTCAACTAAATCTGAAATATAACGAACCCGAAAATTTGCGGGTAATCCGACTTGCGTGTTTGACCCGAATGTTTTTTAAAAGTTCTACTTTATTGGAATTTGCGACTTTTATTGTGATTTTTAACTATTAAACTATAAACGCAAGCTATTTATTTGTTATTTTTCTAATTTAAGTTAAAATATTACAATAATCTATTGTTACTAGAAGATAATCATATTTCGTTATCTATTTTGTACAAAAAGTAGTATTTAGAGACCATTTTTTTAAAAGAAAAAACTAAAAAAGGTCGCAACATAATCATAACCTGTTGGATTGACCCGAAACTGAAATATACCGTCCGTATTTACCTAGATCCACACCACACCTGACCCATATTTACTCGAACCTGATATAAGTCGGGCCCGAAACCCACCTGCCCGCCTGAATTGACAGGTCTATATCCGCTTTATATATATATATATATATACCACACCTGACCCATATTTACTCGAACCTGATATAAGTCGAGCCCGAAACCAACTTTGCCGCCAAATTGATGTTTTTTTTTATATATATATATATATATATATATATATATATATATATATATATATATATATATATATATATATATATATATATATATATATATATATATAAGAGAGAATGGAGATGGAGGGGTGCTGATAATGACAACTTTTATGTCTCCAAGTGTTATGAATCACTGCTCCCAAACAAAGTAAAATGGCCTTTGTACCATATAATTCGGAATGGTGGCTCTCCACTGCGTCACTTATTTTTGGCATGGGTCGCTGCTCACTACAAATTACCAGTGGCAACACGCCTAGCAGCACACGGGAGTGCCATAGATAGTACTTGCTGTCTATGTAATCAAAGAGAAGAAACTGTGGATCACCTGTTCTCCGCATGCCCTTTTACTAACCAGGTAATGCAATTTTTCTCCACCAAATGGAAATTCAGTTTCAACTTCAACTCCCTCCTTCAATGGCTCTCGAATTGGAAAAACATGAGAAGACAAGGGTATCTGAAACTACTTCTGGCAACTCTAGCAACTTCCACCATTGCAATTGTATGGGAAGCACGGAATTACAAGAAATTCCCTAGGCGTCACAAAGCTTTATCTGTAGAGGAAGTATCCCAAAAGATTTATTATACTATTTTACATAGATTTTTGTTTCTTACCAAGAAAAGTCCAAAATATAGTCGTTGTATAGACCTTCTGCTACAATAGGGTTTCCCGTTTTTGTGTTCCCTGAGTGTTGTTTGTAATCCCTAGAACTGAGTTTTGCTGTCTTTGATAATGAAGAGTTTCGTTTTCTGCCAAATATATATATATATATATATATATATATATATATATATATATATATATATATATATATATAGGATAATTGGATTCTAATAATCCCTACTTTCACCAATTGTACAATGGTAGACCGTATTTTCACTTTGTATTCTGCTGGTACAAAAAAAAAAAGGATTGTAGTGGTACCAAATCCTCCTCCACATTCTTCTTATTTTTTTCATTCCTACACTATATTGTTTTTGTTTTTTTCGTTCATGCCCCTAGAAAGTTAATGAATTGTAGTTTCTAAAACATTTTTTAAATTATTTTTTTGAGATTCCGAATAATTATTATGATTTTTTAAAAATAATAAAAGTGAAAAAATCGTAAAAAATAATAAAAAATTGAAAAAAATTTGGGAGAAACGCTGTAAATTCATTACAATTCATTTTAAAGTGTTATACTAAGTTTTGACTCAGATGCAACACAAAATCTATGATTCCCTTGAAAATATCCAACTACAATCCAATTTTTTTTTTTGGACCACCAGAATACAAAGTGAAAGTACGGTCCACCATTATCCAATGGTGAAAGTAAGGATTATTAGAATCCAATTATCCTATATATATATATATCGTCTAGTCTTTGTGATCCCTTGATATGTTAGTGAACTGAACCTTGCTAGGATTTGATGCATCCTATGAAGTAATGTAAGCATGTGGATAAATGTCATTGTTGGTACGTGAATATATAATATATAAATTTTGACTCACATCATACGAATATATTCAAAGTATAGGTAAAAATGAAGATGAGTATATAAAGAAGACAAAAAATTAAATCAATTTATTGGGAACATTGAAGTTGATACAATTTTAAAGGAAGAAAATAGGAAAGCATGAAAACAACAAGTAGAATTCGGAGCTTAGAAATGAAACAAGAAGTAGAAATAATTATGGACAGAAAATTTTAAACAAAACACAACCGAGTGGTACGAAGTGAACTTGAGCGAGTCTCCTACTAGTGCCTTCCCTGTCAAGGAGGGTGCGACGTGGTGGGTCCCACCCCTCCTGCAGCTTGACAGTGGGAAGCCATGGCCAAAACCACTAACATTGAAATCACTATAATCAAATTCTTAGTCTTCACTTCCATCTCTATCTATTTCTTAATTTCTTCTTCAACTCACTAACTTGATTGCTTAGTTTGGTTTTTGCTCTGGCTTTTTGTGGTTGGAATGTAGAAATGTAATGCCTTTTATAGTGATTTCAAGAGTTCTTCCATTGAATTAATTAATTAATTAACATCCTTGCTCTAATTTAATACTAACATATATATACATGCATTACGCAACTATTCTATAAATATAAATCCATACAATAATCATATCATCAATAATTATTGCAAGTACCTTGGACGGCCTGTTAGAGCATCTGCAATGGTGAGTTTTAATTCGACTCATTGCTGACGTGGCATGAAACGAGAACGGAATGTGGTCGTATAGGACATTTCAGTGGTGAGAATGAGACTCGTCTCGCGAGAATCTCGCTTTCAAACTCGCGAGACGAGGTTGAAAGCGAGTTTAAAATATTAATATTTTAATCATATTTTTTTTCTCTTTCCTCCTCCACCTCATTTTTTATCAACATAACCAAATTAATTATATTCTTAAATGGGACCGATTTACTTTTTTTAATTAATATGAGTCAAACTCATTCTCACCATTGGAAAGCTAGCTAAATAAAATGTTAAATTTTGACTCTTCCACATATTTCACATCATACAATTGGTCAAACTCAAACTCACCATTGCGGGTGCTCTTATTAAACAATTGAGTTGTGATAGTTTAATTAACAAAAATAGCAACGTGCCATAATAGTGATAGAACTAACTAAATAAATTTAGTTTCCGTAGTTCTTGGGGATCATATCAAGTTCATATCACATCAATAATTTTTTTTATACACAGTATCATTAATTAACACTAGTCAATGTCAAATGTACATAAATTTGAAATATACACAGTTTGCCCTAACCAATTATATCATCCAGCTATATTTAACCAATCCGTTTGAATTAATAGGTCAAGTAGCTTAATTTTTGTTTGATGTTATGATTCTTTTATTTGAGTACGAAATTAAATTCATGGGTGAAGTACATAAAGTAAATAGTGCCATTAGAGAGATGATTTGAAACTAACCTACTTGAACATTGAAAACTTATACTTGAAGAAAATGAAAATGAGGACGAAACAATTATTATTATAGGGGATTAAAACCCTGTGAATAATATCAATTGTAGGCATAGATAACATTATGGAGGGAATGAAATGAAATAATAGGAGAAGAAGAAGGAGGAGGAGGAGGAGGAGGAGGAGGAGGAGGAGGAGGAGGAGGATGATGTCACATGAAGTTGGGACTTGGGATTGAGGTTATAATCATGATATTCTAAAGACATGAACACCATAAAAGTCAATTTGCCCAGTATAATTCTAAATATTGCCATTTTTTCCTATGTAATTCTATTGTTAATTATTAAAATTTCATGCAACATAAAAGTCAATTTGCCAAGTATAATTCAACTAACGCGAGGAATTATTGAAGAGATTCGTAATATAACTAATTATATTGTTAATAAATGAATATAACTAATTATCATCATTACCATCATCAACAACAACAACAAACCCCAATATAGTTCCACTGACGCGGGGTCTAAGGGGATCGAAATGTAGGAAATCTTCCTTTCATGCACAATAGTGATGAAATGGTTGATTTTGACGGACAAAAAAAAACCCTTTAGAAAGGCCAGCAACAACCAGCTTGAAAACCAGTGGGAAAACTGCTTGTGAAGTGAAAGAAGAAGATACGCATGAGTAAAGAAATTTTATACATGTATGCTCCAAGCATTGAGTAGTTACTCCATCAAACGTCCTTGCATTTTTTTTTAAAAAAAAAGTCGTACCGGTAACCTCTTACCCCTTCACCCGATTACTCTAATTCTAGCCCGCCAAATACCTCTATCCAGTGTCATGTCCTCCACTAACTCTACTTATTTCAAATCAATTCTAATCACCTCTTTCAAGGACTTCCTAGGCCTCCCACTCCCACGGTGAAAAGGAGGAAGCATCATCTTAACTTTTACATCTCCTCACCAGCATCCATCCCTCCTGTGCACAAGACCGAACCATCTTAATTTATTCTCTCGCAACTTATCCTCGATAGGGGTTACGCCTAACTTATCACGACACATATCATTCCTCATCTTATCCAGCTTGGTAACCTGACAGTTTCGGTTTCAAGTTTCCAAAAGCGGTTAACTACAAACCAGTTAACCGCATAAAGCGGTTTAGGTTTATAAAATCTGTAAACCGCAAATGCGGCTAACCGCATATACGGTTAACCAAAATTGCATTTAACCGGGTTTGGACATCCCTAGTTATATATTCGCTTATATCTCCATGAATTTGCAAAATAGATCCCGGATATTGAAAGTTCTCTACCCTAGGAATAACTGCTCCTCCAATGGTAACAATTTGACTGTTGTCATGCTCAATCTCACTAAAATGATATTGCATATACTCATTCTTCGATCTACTTAAACTGATACCCTTAGACTCCAAGGTATCACGCCAAATCTCAACCTTATCATTTAGTCTCTCACATGATTCATCCATTAGAACTATATCGTCTGCAAAGAGCATACACCATGACAACTCATCTTGAATGCCCCTAGACAACTCATCCATAGCCACATTAAAAAGAAATGGACTAAGAGCTGACCCTTGATGAAGTCCGATATCCACCGGAAAATCTCTTATAGATCCTACTATAGTCCTAACATAGGTTTTAACATTATTATACATATCTTTAATGGCTTGAATATAAGGATAATACAACCCTTTTGCTTCAAGACACTCCCACAATACTTTCGTGGGTACTCTATCATAGGCTTTCGCCAAATCAATGAATACCACATGAAAGTCCTTCCTCCTCTCCCTATACTACTCCATAAGGCCATGCAAGAGATGTGTAGCTTCTGTAGTCGATCTCCCATGCATGAAACCAAATTAATTCTCGGACACCCCAGCTTCCTCCCTCAATTTCCTCTCTATCACTAGCTCCCAGATCTTCATGGTATAACTTAGGAGTTTAATCTCTCTATAATTATTACAAAACTGAACATCGCCCTTGTTCTTTACAAAGAGACAACTACGCTACTCTGCCACTCATTAGACATTCTAGCTATCTTAAGAATCTCGTTTAAGAGCCCTGTCAACCAATGGATCCTCGCTTCGCCTAAGCACTTTCAAAACTCCATAGGAATTCCGTTAGGGCCCACTGCTTCACCCCTCTTCAATTTCTTCAATGCATATGCGACCTCCTCATGTTACCTTCTTCAAGCTTGGTGAGGGTAGCCATGAAGTTTCATTTAATTTGGTGTTAGTTGCCTAGCCTTTACCTTCTTCAATCTTGAGTATCTTTAGAGATTAATCATATCTTGTCTAGTTCTTGTTGATTTTGTGTTTCTGAATCTAGATCTACTCCATTGTTAGGGTTTTAGTTGTGTTGTGAGTTCTACTTGGTATCCATAGTTGTTGGTTGGATTTGATGCATCTTGGTGAAATTCATGCTATTGTTGTGTTCCTTATCTTTTATATATGGAGCAGTTTCTGATAAAAAAAAATTTCCCAAATTTGTTCTGGATTTTTTAGCTTCGCATAGATTTTCTTGAAACTCAAATATGTCTGTCATTCATACATGTAAACCTAAATTCGGCGGAAGAGAACCATCCGATCCGTTTGTCAATTACATCCCCTTTTAGATTTCATATATAATGAATATATATCGTCTGTCTTTGTGATCCCTTGAGATGTTAGTGAATTGAACATTGCTAGGATTCACGCATCCTTTAAAGTAATGTAAGCACGCAGATAAATGTCATTGTTTGTAAATATATATATAACACATAAATTTTGACACTTATCATACCAACAAATTCAAAGCATAGTTAGAAAAAAAAATAAAGATGAGTATATGAAGAACATACAACATTAAATCAATTTATTGTGAACCATGACGTTGGTACAACTTTAAAGGAAGAAAATGGGAAAAAATGGAAGTAACAAGCAGAGCTCGGAACTCAGAATTAAATGAAATGAAGGAGAAAACAACATAAAAGAAGCATAAATTATTATGGACAGAAAATTTTAAACAAAACACAACCGAGTGGTACGAAGTGAACTTGAGCGAGTCTCCTATCAGCGCCTTCCCTATCAAGGAGGGTGCGGCGTGGTGGGTCCCACTCCCCTGCAGCTTGACAGTGGGAAGCCATGGCCAAAACCATCAACATTGAAATCACTATAATCAAATTCTTAGTCTTGACTTCCATCTCTATCAATTTCTTAATTTCTTCTTCAACTCACTAACTTGATTGCTTATTTTGTTTTTTGCTCTGGCTTATTGTGGTTGGAATGTAGAAATGTAATGCCTTTTATAGTGATGTCAAGAGTTCTTCCATGGAATAATTAAATTGATTAACAGCCTTGCTCTAATTTAATACTAACATATATATATATACATGCATTACGCAACTATTCTATAAATGTAAATCCATACAATAATCATATCATCAATAATTATTGCAATTACTTTGGACGGCTTGTTACTAAACCATTATCGAGGTGCAATAGTTTAATTAACAATAGGAATGTGCAATTATAGTAACAGAGCTAATTAAACAAATTTAGTTTTCCTAGTTTTTAGGGATCATCTCAAGTTCATATCTCATCAATAGTTTTTTTATACGTAGTATCATTAATTAACACTAGTTAACGTCAAGTGTACATAAATGTGAAATATATCCGACCTGTGTTTGACCTAACCAAATATATCCTCAGCTATATTTAACTAGTCTGTCTGAATTGATAGATCTAGTAGCTTAATTTTCATTTTATGTTATGATTTTAGATTCTTGTATTTGAGTACGAAATTAAATTCATGGGTGAACAGAAAGTAAATAGTGTCAATGTTCTTAGAGAGATGATTTGAAACTAACTTACTTGAACAATGACACTTATACTTGAAGAAAATGAAGATGAGAATGGAACAATTATAAGGGATTCAAACCCTAATATCAAATGTAGCCTATAGCCAGAGATAAGCTTTTGGAGGGAATGAAATAAGATAATAGGGTAAGAATAGAAGCATAAACAATTAGAGAGAATGTCACCTGAAGTTGGGACTTGGGAGAGAGGTTATAATTATGATATTCTAAAAAAATGAACTAAACTAAATAGTGTCATTTTTTCATATGTAATTCTATTGTTAATTATTAAAAATTCATGCAACAACATAAAACCAATTTACCCAGTATAATCCTACTAACCCGAGGAATTATTAAAAAATTCGTAATATAACTAATTATATTGTTAATAAAAGAATATAACTAATTATCATCATTATCATCATCATCAACAACAACAATAACAACAAAAACAACAACAATAACAACAAACCCAAGTATATTCCCAGTAACGCGGGGTCTAAGGGGATTGATATGTAGGTAGTCTTCCCTTCATGCACAGTAGTGATAAAGAGGTTGATTCCGACGCACCCAAAAAAGCCTTTAGAAAGACCAGAAACAACCAATTTGAAAACCAATAGGAAAATTGCTTGTGAATTGAAAGAAGAAGATATGCGTGGGCAAACAAATTTTATACCTGTATGCTCCAAGCATTGAGCAGTTAGTACATCAAATATCCCTCCAAAAAAAAAAAAAAAAAAAACTACTGGTAACCTCTTACCCCATCACCCGATTACTCTAATTCTAGCCTGCTAAATACCTCTATCCAGTGCCATGTCCTCCACTAACCCTACTTGTTTCAAATCAGTTCTAATCACCTCGTTCAGGGACTTCCTAGGCCTCCAACGCCCACAACGAAAAGGCCGGAGAAAGATCAACTTTTTATATCTCCTCACAGGAGCATCCATCCTTCCTGTACACAAGACCAAACCATCTTAATTAATCTATTCTCTCGCAACTTATACTCGATAGAAGCCACACCAAAATTATCGCGACACAAATCGTTCCTCATCTTATCTAGTTTGGTGAACACACAAATACACCAGATCATTCTCATTTATGCCACTTTCAATCATTGATAATGCGATATCTTTGTTGCACAACACTCCAAACCATGTAACATTGTAGGTCTCATTACCACACGGTAAACCTTACCTATGAGCTTAAGTGGTTTCCTCTTATCAAACAACACTCCTTAAATTGCCTTCCACTTGTGCCAACTAACCTTAATCCAATGAGTTATATCTTCGCTTGTATCTCCATCACTTTGCAAAATAGATCCCGAATATCGAAAGTACTCCACCCTGGGAATAACCACTCCTCCGATGGTAACAATTTGGCTGTTGTCATCATGCTCAATCTCTCTGAAATGACACCTCATATACTCATTCTTCGACCTACTTAATCTGATATCCTTAGACTCCAAGGTATTACACCAAATCTCCACCTTATCATTCAATCTCTCACATGATTCATCAATTAGAACTATATCGTCTGCAAAGAACATACATTGTGGCAACTCATCTGAATGCCCCTAGTAAACTCATCCATAACCACATTAAAAAGAAATTGACTAAGAGCTGACCCTTGGTGAAGTCCGATATCCACAGGAAAATCTCTTATAGATCCTACCATAGTCCCGACATAGGTTTTAACATTATGGTACATATCTTTAATGGCTTGAATATAAGGATAACACACCCTTTTTGGTTCAAGTCTTCAAGACACTCCCACAATACTTTCTTGGGTACTCTATCATAGGCTTTCTCCAAATTAATGAAGACATAATGAAGGTCCTTCATCCTCTCCCTATGCTGCTCCATAAGGGCACGCAAAAGATGGGTAGCTTCTGTAGTTGATCTCATAGGCATGAAACCAAATTGATTCTCAAACACCCTAACTTCCTCCCTCAATCTCTGACCTATCACTCGCTCCTAGATCTTCATGGTATGACTCAAGAGTTTAATCTCCTTATATTTATTACAACACTGAACATCGCACTTGTTCTTGTACAAAGGGACAACTATGCTACTCTGTCACTCATCAGTCATTCTTGTTATCTTAAGAATCTCGTTAAAGAGCCTTGTCAACCAATGGATCCCCGCCTCGCCGAAGCACTTTCAAAACTCCACAGGAATTTCGTTAGGGCCAACTACTTTCCCCCTCTACAATTTATTCAATGCCTCTGTGACCTCCTCATGCCTTCTTCAATCTTGGTGAGGGTTGCAATGAAGTTTTGTTGATGCCCTAGCCTTTACACATCTCTTGAGCTCTAAGTTCAATCTTGGTGAGTATCTTTAGAGATTGTTCATATCTTGTCTAGTTCTTGTTGATTTTTTGCGTTTGATTCTCAATCTACTCCATTGTTATATAGGATTTTAGTTGTGCTGTGAGCTCTACTTGGTTGCCATAAATAGTTGGTTGGATTTGATGCATCTTGGTGAACTTCATGCTATTGTTTTGTACCCAATCTCGATCTTATGGATCAGTTTCTGATAGATAATTTTTTTTCTAAAATTTATTTCGGATTTTTGTAGCTTCAGATCAAGAATGATTTGCTTGAAACTCAAATATGTCTGCCATCCATACATGTAAGCCTAATTTCGGTGGACGAGAACTAGGTCTTTGTGATCCCTTGAGATTTTAGTGAACTGAACATTGCTAGGATTTATGCATCTTTTGAAATAATGTAAGCATGTTGATGAATGTCATTGTTTGTAAATATGTAACACATAAATTTTGACACACAGCATATGAATAAATTGAAAGCATAGTTAGAAAAAAAGAGGATGCGTATATGAAGAAGATATAAAATTAAATCACTATAATCAAATTTTAGTCTTCGCTTCCATCTCTATCAATTTCTTAATTTCTTCTTCAACCCACTAATTTGATTGCTTATTTTGGTTTAGCTCTCACTAGTAGAATTTAACCCTAAATGCGTCTGTAGATGGCGTCTGGAAAGGGGTAAAACGGACGCCAAAATGATTTTAGCGTCTGATATAAACGGACGCTAAATATTGTTCCGCCTTTTTGAAAAGGCGTCTGATGTTGGCGTCCGTTAAAATCAGACGCCATAATTCGCTTGTCTACGAGGCGGCTTTTCAGCTCAGTTGGCGTCTGTTAAACGCAAAACGGACGCTATATTTGGCGTCTGATTATGCATTTAACGGACGCCAACCCTAAACATAAATTAAAAAAAAATTTACGATTAACAAAATCAGAAATAATATGTGTTTTTTATATTTATTTGGCGTCTGATTATGCATTTAACGGATGCCAACCCTAAACATAAATTAAAAAAAAAATTTACGATTAACAAAATCAGAAATATTATGTGTTTTTTATATTTATTTCAATAATAATGAAAAACATTACGATTAATAATGAAAAATATTACGATTAATAATGATAAAAAATACAAAAACAAATTATATACGTCATTAATAAAAACTCCAAAAAATACAAACATATTTTAGTAACGAAAAAATATAGTTTGCATAATATATAGTACAAACTAAATAGTAATAATGAAAAAAAATACAGTTTATATGGATTTAAAATGTACAATTTCATATACATATATGTGTGTAAAAATTACAAAAACAAATTATAATAAATATTTATTTTCAGAGTTGGTTTATAACTAATAAGATACAAAAAATAATTACAATCTACAATCTTCAATCTTCAATCTTCAATCTTCAATCTTCGTAAATTTTATTAATTTGTGGAGTGAATTGATTTGAGGTGGAGGGAATTATTGAAATGATATGGAATTTAGAGAGAAAATTGATGGATGAATGAAGGAGGGAAGAGAAATGAAATGGAGGGAAATATTCACCTGGATGGTGCTTTTATAGAGAGAATTGGCGTCTGTTTGGTACCGTAACGGACGCCATTTTTGAAAGAGAATTGAATTGGAGGGAAAATATTCAGCTGGATGGTCCTTGAAATATGGCGTCTGTTTGGTACCGTAACGGACGCCATTTTGTTTGAAAATTGTGCGCAAATTATAATAGTAATTTTTAATAATAATATTATTATAATAATAATGCTAGTAGTATTATAATTATTAATATTAACTATAATTATAATTATATTATTAATCTTTAAAGAGAAACACATATATATATATATATCGTACGTGTTGAATGATATTTATTTAGGGTATTTACTTAGTTATAATTAAATTATTAGTATTATGATTGTATTTTTAAAAATTTTATATATATCAGTTGAATGATATTTAATTATTTATTAATTTGTATACGTACGTTAAGTTATATAATTAAATGGTACGACATATATACGTATTTGTGAACATAATTACTTATTAGACTCTGAGCAAGTGGTTATCGAAACCAGCACAAATATATTACGTACATATAATAATAAATGTTTTGAAATGGGCGTCTCAAAATGTTATAGATTTTAATATTTTTAATTTTATTGTGGTTATTTATTTATTTATTTTCTTATTATAATTATTGTTATTTATTTATATTATTATAAATGTTTTGAAATGGGCGTCTCAAAATATATAGATCGATTAAATTTATTCGTTACATATATAGCATGTTTGGATACAAAATTCGAATATTAATTATATATTACAATAAATTGTGTAACACAACTAATTAATATTCATCGTTGTCTCCCTCGCCCTCATCCTCACCCTCACCATCTTCATATTCGCTGCCGTTGTCTCCATATTCCTCTTCGCTCAATTCGGACGTATTATTGACCACTATTACTTGGGTATTGTCCATATCGGCAACCTCATCGTACACCCCTTCAACTGCGAGTACTTGAGAAACGGTGCCGTCATCGGGATTGATCGGGACAACAGCTCTCGGTTGATCATCTTGGAGGGCCAACGGAAGGGTGTACTGCTTGTACTGTGCATATGAAGGTTTGTTTGCAACCACAACCCACCAATTAGCTTTATCCCGTATGCCTGCCGGGTAATTCATGAACAACACTTGGGTTGCGCACCCCGCCAATATGAATGGGTCATACTTCCAGTACCGTCTGTCCTTGTGTAATTCAACAAACGGGCATAAATTTGGTGAACGGACACCTCGTACCGGGGTATTGTCAAACCAATCACATCTGAACAATATGCTCTTTCTAGTGACGGGCCCAACATATTCTAATGCAATGACTTCTTGGAGAACGCCGTAGAAGTCATCAACAAATCCACCGCCACCCGTGCCTTTGACACACACCCCGGCACTATACGAAGCCAAAGAGTTACTCCTTGCTTGGGTGTGAAACAAGAACCCGTTGACTCGATAAGCACCCCACGTGGTCACTTTAGGTGAAGGCATACGGGCTAACTGGTAAAGGTGGTCATGTCGCTCATCTTCGTAAAACCGAAATGCTTCCCAATTTTCCTTCACATGTTTTAACAGTTACATTTTGAACATATTAATTTTCGTTTAGATATGGGAAAAATAAAAATTGTTCAAAAGGTGTGCGATTCTCACCGATAGCTGATAAAACCATTGTGTGAACTCCGATTCAATCATCTGATCCAATTGAGTGTCCGTGGCATCAGGAAATGAAGTCAACTTGAAATTCTTAAACAATCTGCGCGGGATACAAGCTCATTAATTATATCGAACGGATGGAATATATATTATATCGTAAACATAATGTTGAACAGTGCTTACTCTAAGTAGTGGTTGACTTCTTTGCAGTTCAGCAGGACGTGCAGGTGTGCTGCTTTGTACTCCCGATCGTCGAGCCACCTCGTGCTTACACCTCCAACGGGGGTCCCACTGTCCTTGAAAACCGACAATAACATAGGATCATTGTCGACATTAATTGGCACGCCTTCGTCACGCATACCTGTTGATGTAGAAGATGATACTTCCGGTCCAAAGTATGTGGATGCGAATTGGGAAATCTCAAACATGAGGTACGCTTGAGCCATGGATCCTTCAGGGTGTGCCTTGTTCTTGATTTTCTTCTTCAGCCACCCGAAATACCTCTCAAAAGGATACATCCAACGATATTGAACAGGACCACCAAAAATGCTTCGAACGGTGGATGGGGAGGTGTTCCATTACGTTGAAGAAGCCGGGGGGAAATATGGTCTCCAACTTGCAAATTATTATGCAAATTTCTTTGTCAAGCCGGACTAAATCACTGTGCTTCAATGTTGTGGCGCACAGGCTCTTGAACCATTGGCTTAACTAAACGAGTGGCTCCAACACATCATCGGGAAGTGCCCGGAACGCAAGTAAAGGTTCTGCAAGAACACATGATACCATGGCTTTTAAAGTTTTGAAACCTTTTACGATGTATCGATACGCTTTGCAAAGTTCAAGCATAGGCGCCCGCAATCGAAGTTGTGCCCAATCACGCACGCCCGATCGCTTATTCAGGTAAGAACATATTTGGCTCTTGGTCGCAAGGGTTTACCGTCGGACTGTGCACTAGATGGAGTTCGTGCTCGCGATATATCGCCACGCCCTCCTTGCATTTCCATCATCCTTCGTTTTGCCGGTCACCCCCATCACCGTGTTTACGATGTTGTCCACAAAGTTCTTCTCAATGTGCATCACATCTAAGTTGTGTCGAACAACATGATCCGTCCAATAAGGCAACTCACAAAAGATACTTTGTTTCTTCCAATTATGAGCATTCTCTGGAATCCCGGATTACAAAGTCCCCATGGTAGTCACCTTGGGAAGTGCTTCACCTCCTCATAGATTGAATGACCGCTTTTCCTACGCTGGGACATTTCTATCCGGCAAGTGTGCCCTTTCAAATGCCTTCGATTCCTTCTAAAAGCATGCCCCTTATCAAGAAACTGTCGATGACAGTCAAACCACAAGTTTTTCCTCCCATGCTTCAGACGCATTGCTTTCAATCCATCCATGCAAACAGGACAAGACATAGCGCCATGCGTGCTCTACCCAGAAAGCATCCCAAGGGCCGGAAAATCATTGACCGTCCACATCAACGATGCCCTCATGTTGAAATTTTGTCTCTTGGAGATGTCGTACGTTTCAACTCCCAACCATAAGCACTGCAGCTCGTCCACCAAAGGTTGAAGGAAGACATCAATTTTATTTCCGGGGTTCTTCGGACCTGGAATAATGCACGTGAGGAACATGTACGGCGTTGTCATGCACAATTCGGGTGGCAAGTTGTAAGGAGTAACTACAACCGGCCATATCGAATAAGATTTCCCTGTCATGTTGAACGGGCTAAACCCATCCGCACACAGGCCCAACCTTACATTCCGCGATTCCCTCGCAAAGTCTGGATGCGCGCTGTCAAACATTTTCCATGATGCGCCGTCCGACGGATGACAAAGAACACCTTCATCGCGCTTGTTCTCCGCGTGCCACCTCATATGACCTGTATTCTTCGATGCATACAGACGCCTTAGGCGCCAAAGGAAAGTAAAACATTCTCTTGTACGGACACCTTTATTTGTCTTCGCGACGATTTTTGTGGCTTATACCTCGGGTGACCACAAAATTTACATTCACTGAGATGTGCATCGTCCTTATAGTAGATCATGCACCCACCAATGCAACAATCAAATGTTTCATAGCCCATCCCCAACTTCTTAACCTTCTTTTCAACTCATCGTAGTTTCTAGACATTAGGTTCGGTGGGACAAGTCTCACTCATCAATTCCATGATATCGCTTCATTGCTTGCTCCGACAAATTGTGCTTCGACTTGTGATTGACGGCCTCACGGCGATGGACAACTCAAGATGGGTCGACACCCTTCCCACGAGCAGGTCATTGAGCGATTGTAGCATATCATAAAATTGTTGAGCTCCTGCATTAGGCGCCTCATTCGCCATGATGAAATCATTCATCATATCTTCCGCTCTGCCGATGAACGGTGGTGATTAGGTTCCTCGCTTTGTCGGCGAACTATCTCGCACACCTGCCCCTCACCTACCGCATCATCACCATCCATCGCTCATCATCATAATATTCACGCCAATCTTCACCATGACTAACCCAACACCAATATCGCTCCATAAACCCTCGCCTGTACAAATGTGTTTTAACTTCATCTGGAGTCATTCCGCACTTATTCTTGCACTTCACACATGGACACCGATACTTTCCAGTCCTCGAATACTCATACGAATTACTCTTTGCAAATTTATCAAACATATATACCCCAGCAGCCCATTCTTCCCTGATAACCCTCCTTCCCGGTTCAAACCTTTGGTACATCCAACGTCGATGTGGAGGCCCTTCCATAATGTACTTGAATCTGTTCATGAATTAAAATTACTCATGCTTAATCCTCCAGTCGAGTACAATATACATATCACAATGCCATAAACCTCCTAAATATACAAAACATACAAAATTCATATCACACATTCATATTCACCATATTTTTTTCGTTATTCACATATATATCATATATTTATGTCCAAAATTCAAAAAAATCATAATTCTAAAACATATAAAACATCCAAAATTAATATCACAAATTCATATTCATTATATTTTTCGGTTATATATATATCACAAATTTATAACAAAAATTACAAAAGAACATAACCCTAATAATTTAAAAAACAACAATAATTAATAAAATTACCTAAATTTTGTGAATTGAAATGCTCTTTCGTTGAATCTTCTCTTCAACCTCTCGATTTTTCTCTCTTTCGATCCGTTCAAAAATGGCGAGCAAGATAATTTCTCCATTTTTGAACAGATCAAGGCCTGCTTATTTTAGAATGGCGTCTGTTAAGTTTTAAACAGACGCCAATAGGGTTTAATATTAAAAAAATATAAGAAATAGCCTCACGGCAGCCGAGAAAGCAGCTGCACTTTGGCGTCCGTTTTCCCAGAAATCAGACGCCAAAATATTTTGGCGTCTGTTTGCCCCTAAATCAGACGCCACTTTACACATTATTTTAAAAAAAAATACGTTTGGGCGTCTGACGTCTAAACAGACGCCATTTGAAGGACGCATAATGACCCCAATTCTACTAGTGTCTGTATTAATGTGGTTGGAAGGTGGAAATGTGATGCCTTTTATAGTGATTTCTAGAGTTCTTCTATGGAATAAATTAATTGATTAACAACCTTGCTGTAATTTAATACCCATACATGCATTACATAACTATTATTCAATAAATATTAATCCATACAATAATGAAATGAACAATTATTGTTAGTAGACTGAACGGCCTGTATTTAAACAATAGTTTAACTATTAACAAATAGGAACGTGGAATAATTGTAATAAAACTAATTAAACAAATTTAGTTTCCGTAGTTCTTGGGGATCATATCAACTTCATATCTCATCAATAGTTTTTTATACATAGCAACGTTAATTGACATAGTGGACAAGCCTTGCCAGACTCCACGAAAATTCTAATGGGTATTTTGGAATTTCTGTATGAAAGAATTTATACCAGGGGTGAGTAAAATTGGATATCTGCCTAAAATTTAAAGATTCAGTTTCGGTTCCATTTAATATTGGATCCTAATTTTAGGATTAATCCTAGATTCATGAGGAATGGATTTGGATCCAGGTACTCGGTTTAAAAACACACTATCACTACACGAATTTTTAATACTTAGATTGGCAACTACAATGTGGAGATTTCAATAACATTTATCCACTCGGTCACTACTTCCAACTAGTTCAAGGTTTAAAAGTCTTAAAAATTGCAACTCAACGACGATAAAATCTAGGGTTGTACGCAACAAATGACAGTGAATATTGAGAGGGATAGGGAGCATATGGGGACGACTAAGACGTCTGTGTATGTGTTGATGATTGAGATTTGAGAGGGAGAAGGCGGTGACGTGAGGATTGAGTGGTTTGAATGAGAAGATCTGTGTAATGAGGAGGAGAATGACCGAATGAGGATTGAAGGAGCATGTGTCTTGGCGAGAATTGGGGTAAGTTATAAGCAAAAATAGAGTTTCTCACCACATAGGTTTCGAACGTAGATCCAAGAGTGGATTGTGGGCTGATTTGATAGTAGTTTTCAGAGTAAATTACATTTACCCTACCCGACATTTGTGGTAATAATTTTTACACACCCAACATTTGTAAAATAATTTTTACCTTACCTGACATTAAGTGTTCATATATTTAAACCTCCTAATTTATTTTATATTTGATTTTTGTTGGATTTTCCGGTGAACATTAAAAAGATAAATATGAATTGACTTTTTTACACTTGATATTAACTCATATGACTTTCAATTAAACATGAATTGACATTTTTAACCTTAATATTAATTCATATGGCATTTAAACCCCAACATTTTCTCTACTTTATTTCTTCAAAAACTCAATCACTCCTCCACATTCTAAAAATGAAAACTCAATTATAAAATATTTTATAAAATATCAAGGGTAAAAAGTCAATTATAATGGACGAAATATCTTATATATAATGAAAATGAAAAATGAAAATGAATTAATGTCAAGGGTAAAAAAGTCAATCCATATTTATTTTTTTAATGTTCGCCGGAAAATCCAACAAAAATCAAATATAAAAATATGTTAGGAGGTTTAAATATATGAACACTTAATGTCAGGTAAAGTAAAAATTATTTCACAAATGTCAGGTGTGTAAAAATTATTACCACAAATGTTAGGTATGATAAATGTATTTACTTGTAGTTTTTACTTAATATGAGGACATAAAGTAGTTTTGTATTAAACAATTTTATGGATCCTGGATACCGGGTCCGGTTATGGATCCTAACGTCAGCATCCAGTCCCGGATCCAGATAATTGAGATCTGGATCCTGGTCCATTGGATCCAACCCATTCTAGATCTGGATCTGGGTACCCAATTTTTTTGCGCCCCCCTAAATTTAACCTATAAAATTATAGAAGAGACTATGAGATTCTTAAGTATATATTTATATCTAAGGATAATTATATACATCATTCATGAAAAGTTGTAGATAATATTAACCATAGAAATAAATATAATTAAAAACTTCGTAGTCTATACTAGAAACTCTCTCATTTATGAAAAGTTGTAGATATTAACCATAGAAATAAATATAATTAATATAACATTGAACAACGCCCTTGTTCTTGTACAAAGAAACAACTACGCTACTCTGCCACTCATAAGGTATGTATTCTAGCTATCATAAGAATCTCGTTAAAGAGCCCTACCAACTAATGGATCCCTGCCTCAACTAAGCACTTCCAAAACTCTACATGAATTTCATTAGGGCCCACTGCTTTCCCCCTCTACAATTTCTTCAATGCCTCTGTGACCTGCTCATGTTACCTGCTTCAAACTTGCTGAGGGTTACAATGAAGTTTCATTTGGTGTTGGTGGCCTAGCCTTTACACATCTATTGAGCACTAAGTTTAATCTTATAATTAAGTATCATTAGAGATTATTCATGTCTTGTCTAGTTCTTGTTGATTTGGTGTGTTCGAATCTAGATATACTCCACTGTTAGGGTTTTAGTTGTGATGTGAGCTCTACTTTGTTGCCATTAGTTAATTGGTTGGAGTTGATGCATCTTTGTAAAATCCATGCTATTGTTGTGTTCCCAATCTCTTATGGATCAGTTTTTGATAGAGAATTTTTTTTTTTCAAATTTATTTCGGATTTTTGTAGCTTCATATCAAGAAAGATTTGCTTGAAACTCAAATATGTCTGCCATTCGTACATGTAAGCCTAATTTCGATGGACGAGAACTAGGTCTTTGTGATCCCTTGAGATGTTAGTGAACTTTCACCTTGCTATGATTTAGGCATCAATTGAAATAATGTAAGCATGTTGATGAATGTCATTGTTTGTAAATATATAACACATAAAAATTGACACACATCATACGAATAAATTGAAAGCATAGTTAGAAAAAATGAGGATGCGTATATGAAGAAGACAGAAAATTAAATCAATTTATTAGGAACAATGAAGTTGGTACAGTTTTAAAGGAAGAAAATGAGAAAACATGAAAGCAACAGGTAGAACTTGACATTTAGAATTAAATGAAAGGATAGAGAAATTAACATGAAAGAAGCAGAAATTACTATGGACAAAAAATTTTAAACAAAACACAACCGAGTGGTACGAAGTGGACTTGAGCGAGTCTCCTACCAGCGCCTTCCCTATCAAGGAGGGTGCGGCGTGGTGGGTCCCACTCCCCTGCAGCTTGGCAGTGGGAAGCCATGGCCAAAACCACCAACATTGAAATAACTATAATCAAATTCTTAGTCTTGACTTGCATCTCTATCAATTTCTTAATTTCTTCTTCAACTCACTAATTTGATTGCTTATTTTGGTTTAGCTCTGGATAAATGTGGTTGAATGTGGAAATGTGATGCCTTTTATAGTGATTTCAAGAGTTCTTCCTTGGAATAAATAAATTGATTAACAACCTTGCTCTAATTTATTTTTTTTTGATCGACTTGCTCTAATTTAATACAACATACGTGCATTACATAACTATTATTCAATAAATATTAATCCATACAATATAATAATGAAACCAACAATTATTGCAAGTAGACTGGATGACCAGTAATTAAACAATAATTTAATTTACAAATATAACAGGAACGTGCAATAATAGTAACAGAATTAATTAAACAAATGTAGTTTTCCTAGTTTTTGGGGATCATATCAAGTTCATATCTCATCAATATTTTTTTTTTATACATAGGATCATTAATTAACATAGTGGAAAAGCCTTGCCTGACTCCACAAAAGCATAAATTTAATGAGTTATTGATATTGGATTTATAGTATGAACAAGGTAAAAGTGTTGCATCATTTTTTAAAGTCTAAGATGCATGATTCTGGTAATATGAATGATAGTATGAATGGGTTGAATATGATATTATTGAAGTTGACTCATGTGAGACTTAGTTTTGACAATGAGATAAATGCTAAGACACTGTTGGCGACCCTACCCGAGTCTTGAGATAATTTTGTGACTTTTGTAACATGTTCAATTAGGAAGGATGAGAAGCTGAATTTTTGGGGAAAATAGACTCTAACCTAAATGAAATTATTCGTGGGAAAGATTCTGATGTGTCTGAATCTTCAGGGAATACTTTGGCTATTAGGGGTATGAGGAACGGTGCGAGCTCGGGTCCGGGTTGGTCTAAATATAGAGGTTGAAACATGGAACATCTGTTGTATTGGAACTGTGATTATAGGGGCCATTTTTCGTAGGGAATGTTCTAGGAAGAGCAGTTATAATGACCATGACTCAGTACTGCTAAGGATTTGGATGATGCCCTAACTATTAGTGTTGATGAGTCAGAAAGGAGTTAGGTAATAGATTCGGGTGCGTCATTTCACTCTTCGTCTAGCAG
Source organism: Portulaca oleracea (assembly GCA_029582165.1). Classification (NCBI taxonomy): domain Eukaryota; kingdom Viridiplantae; phylum Streptophyta; class Magnoliopsida; order Caryophyllales; family Portulacaceae; genus Portulaca; species Portulaca oleracea. Next base: position 6,649,207 of record CM055883.1, on the reverse strand, counting down.
GGAGTCCTTTAGTAATTTTGTGAGTGGGAGGTGTGATAGGGTTAAGCTTGCAAACGGTCACAATCTAAATGTGCTAGGAAGAGGTGATGTGAACAATTAAAACTTCTAAGGGCAGGACTTGGAAGTTGAAGAATGTTCAGTATATCCTGGGTTTGACCAAGAACCTTGTATCTGTGGGTCAACTGGATGAGGAGGGGTACATGACGAGATTTGGGGATGGTACTTATTGGAAGGTTACGAAAGTATCTCTGATAATTGCAAATGGCAGGAAAGAGGGAAGTTGTATATTGTCATTGATAATTCTAATAAGTCTGCTCATGCTCATCAAAGGTGCGTTAGCTTCTCTGATGAACAAGGGTACCAACAGAAACTAGGAGATTTTCGGTCAAGGCTATGAGAATAGATGGTCAACTGAAGAACACATCTAACCTGCATGTGTATTCAACAAGTCCAACACAAAGTAAAATTCCAACCTAAAATTCCCCTAAGTTGTTGGCGAAGATGCGTATGTCAAAGTTGCAAGGGCATGATCAATTCAAGTGGGAGTTTGTTACTAAAAGAGGAGTTGATGAGATGTCAAATGGGACCTCTATTGATTTTTGCCGACCAAGACTCTATAAACGCTAGACTTTACTGTTACGGACTCTTGTGTAATTCCTTAGCTTCCAAGGACTCTATTAACCCTAATTAATTGTCTTAGCCTTTTACTATAAATAAATAAAGCCTGTGTGTTAGGCTTACTTGCATAGCAATTGAGAGTGTTTCATCTTGCACCACAAGAGATTGAACTGTAATCTTTGTGTCCCTGAAAGAGTTGTGTAAGGTTCATATGTGAGTGTTGAATTCTCAAATTGTAACTCTAGGGAGGTTGTGAGAGATTGTGGAAGTCTGGGAATCTCTTAAACTGATAGTGCATCGTTCGTGATTTTTTCACGATTTGAGTTTTTCCACGTTAATTCCTTGTGTTGAATCTTTTATTAATTTATATTTTTTACCCTTACTATTGTTTGTCTACTAAGAACGCCCGGAGAATCCTAACAAAATATGGTTATGTAACAATGGTGTATACTAGAGAAATTCATTAGCCCTTTTTAATAATATTTTTTGTTCAATGGATGAAGGACCAATGCGAGCTAAATATTTTGCGGGGGGAAATTAATTTAATTTCTTTTTTGTGATTGTTAAAAGTTTAACTATTTATATAATATATATATATATATATGTATATGTATGTAAGTATTTTAACTTTACGTTTTTTACTATATCAGAGGAGGGCACCACTGAATCCGTCGATCCCGATTATATTCAAATGGAGTCGGGTTTTTCCAATGGGTTTCTGATAGAATTTTTTACTTCGAATTTACTTGGGATTTATTTAGCTTCGGATCTGATTAGAATTGCTTCAGACTCGTATATGACTACGATCCATACATCTAAGCCTAACATTCAGTGGAAGAGATCCATCAGATTCGTTTATCGATTATATTCGCTTTTAGATTTCATATATATTGAATATATTTTGTTTGGTCTTTTGTTATCCCTTGAACTATTAGAGAATTGAACCTTGTTAGTATTGGTGCATCCTAAAAAAACAATGTAAGAAGGTAGATAAAAGTCGGCGCTCATAAATTAATAAAACATACACACGAATAAATTGATCGAAAGCATAGGTAGAAAAAAATGAGGATGCGTATATGAAGAAGACAGAAAATTAAATCAATTTATTAGAAACAATGAAGTTGGTACAACTTTAAAGGAATAAAATGGGAAAGCATGACAACAACAAGTACAACTCGAAGCTCAAAATTAAATGGAATGATGGAAAAAAGAACATGAAAGAAGCATAAATTATTATGGACAGAAAATTTTAAACAAAACACAACCGAGTGGTACGAAGTGGACTTGAGCGAGTCTCCTACCAGCGCCTTCCCTGTCAAGGAGGGTGCGGCGTGGTGGGTCCCACTCCCCTGCTGCTTGACAATTGGCAGCCATGGCCAAAACCACCAACATTGAAATCACTATAATCAAATTCTTAGTCTTGACTTCCATCTCTCTCAATTTCTTAATTTCTTCTTCAACCCACTAATTTGATTGCTTATTTTGGTTTAGCTCTGGATTAATGTAGTTGGAATGTGGAAATGAGATGCCTTTTATAGTGATTTCAAGAGTTCTTCCATGGAATAAATAAATTGATTAACAACCTTGCTCTAATTTAATACAACATACATGCATTACATAACTATATTATTCAATAAATATAAATCCATGCAATAAAATCAACAATTATTGCAAGTAGACTGGACGACCTGTAATTAAACAATAGTTTAACTAACAATTAGGAACGTGCAATAATAGTAACACAACTATTTAAACAAATTTAATTTCCGTAGTTCTTGCGGATCATATCAAGTTCATATTTCGTCAATAATTTTTTTATATATACATAGCATTATTAATTGACATAGTGGAAAAGCCTTGCTTTACTCCACGAAAACAACAATTCTAATGGGTTATTGATATTGGAATTTTAGTATGATGGAATTTAAATTTTAAACTATAAAATTTTAGAAGAGATGAAATTCTTAAGTATATTTGTATCTAGGGATAAATATATATATATCATCTATGAGAAGTTGCAGATATTAACCATCTATGAAAAATTGAAGATATTAACCATAGATATAGATATAATTAAAAACCACGCGTATATTCTTAAGTATCCGAGCTTTGATTGAAGCGTTGTTGATCTACAAAGTGAGAAGCACGGGCATGCACAATTGTGAAAATTCTGGAGTTTAATAGGAAAGACTGCGCGTGGTGGAGGATGCATGTTGAGAATGTGATCTACCTGCAAAAATTGCATCTTGCGATGGTTGAAAATGCAGAACAGATGGAACCCAAGGATTAAGAAGAGCTTGACGATTATACCTTTTGTATAGTGAGGCTGACATTAGCTTGGAACTTGGCTTTCAATGTCAAATTAAAGATCGGAAGACGACGAAATACTTGCTTGAGGCCTTGAACATATGAGAAACCTTCGGCGATGAACAAGGTACATGTATTGCGCCGTTTGTTTAAGTTTCAGATGCATGATTCTGGTGAAATGAATGATAGTATGAATGAGTTAAATATGATATTATCAAAGTTGACTTCTGTGGGATGAGATAAATGCTAATATACTATTGGCGACCTTGCCCGAGATAGTTTATGACTTTTGTAATATGTTTGATTAAGAAGGATGAGAAGTTGAAGTTTGGGGAAATTAGAGACTCTCTCCTCAGTGAAAGTATTCATAGGAAAGATTTTGATGTGTCTAAGTCTTTAGGGAATGCTTTGGCTTCCAGGGTTATGAGGAACAGTTGGAGATCGGGTCGAGGTCAGTCTAAATCTAGAGGTCGAAACATGGAGCACGCGTTGTGTTGGAACTATGGTGATAGAGGTCATTTTCCTAGGGAATGTTCTAAACCTAGGAAGAGTAGTTATAATGACCATGACTTGGTAGAATCTGCTGAAGATTTTGGTAATGCCCTAACTCTTAGTGCTGACGAGTTAGAAAGGAGTTGGGTAATAGATTTGGGTGCGTCATTTCACTCTTCGTCTAGCAGGGAGTCCTTTAGTAATTTTGTGAGTGGGAGGTTTGGCAGAGTTAGACTTGCAAACGGTCACAACCTAAAGGTGCTATGAAGAGGTGATGTGAACAATAGAACTTCTAACGGTAGGACTTGGAACTTGAGGAATGTTCGGTATATCATGGGTCAGACCAAGGACCTTGTATCTGCGGGTTAACTCGATGAGGAGGGGCACACGACGAGATTTTTCGATGGTTACTGGAAGGTTATGAAAGGATTTATGATAATTGTAAATGGCAGAAAAGAGGAGAAGTTGCATATTGTCATTGATAATTCTAATATGCATGTTCATGCTCGTCAAAAACGTGTTAGCTTCTCTGATGAGACAAGGGTACCAGCAGAAATAAGGACATTTCCGGTCGAGGCTACGAGAATTGATGGTCAGCCAAAGAACACATCTAACCTGCATGGGTATTCAACAAGTTCAACACGAGGTAAAATTCCAACCCAAAATTCCCCTAAGTTGTTGACGAGGATGCGTGAGTCGAAGTTGCAGGGGCGTGATCGGTTCAAGTGGGACTTCTGTTGATTTTTGCTAAACAAGAGTCTATATACCCTAGTCTTTACTATTACCGCCTCTTTTGTAATTTCTTGGTTGCCAAGGACTCTAGCTATTAACCCTGATTAATTGTCCTCGCCTTGTGTTATAAATAGAGTCTGGGTGTTAGGCTTTTTTGCATAACAATTGGGAGTGTTTCATCTTATATTACAAGAGATTGACATGTAATGTTTGTGTCCCTGAGGGAGTTGTGTGAGGTTCATTTTTTAGAGTTGAGTTATCAGGTTGTAACTCTAGGAAAGTTGTGAAAGGTTATGGAGGTTTAGAAATCTCTGAAACTGATAGTGCATCGTTCCTGGTTTTTTTTTTTTGGTCTGGATTTTTCCACGTTAATTCCTTGTGTTGAATCTTTAATCTATTTTCCGCCCTTATTATTGTTTGTCTAATAATAACGCCTTGAGAATCCTAACAAAATATGATTTTCTAACAATGGTGTATACCAGAGAAATTCGTTTGTCCTTTCTAATGATTTTTTTGAGTGGATGAAGGACAAATGCGAGCCAAATATTTGCACAGGGAAACTGATTTCATTTCTTGTTGGGTTTATGGCCCAAAATTAGTCTCTTGATCCTACAATTATTTGTTTCCTAATTGTATTAGGATATTATTTAGGTTTCCTTATTATGTTAGGTTTCCCAATTGTATTAGATTCTAAATCTAATTAGAGTGGGAGTCAAGTTAGGTTTATAGGGAGTTTTTCCTATAAATAGAGGGTTTTATTCACCTATTCACTTATGGCAATGTAACACACACATTGAGAGTATTCTTCACCTCCACCCCATCCCTAGGTTGTGAGAGTCCTTTAGAGAGTAAGTTTGTCTTCAGTATATTCCCGCTGTGCTATTAACCCCTTGTGATCTTGTCATCGATCCCCTTGCGTTATATAGCATGTGCTATTAACCCATTGTGATCTGGCCATCGATCCCCTTGCGTTATATAGCCCCTTGGGATCTCTCTTGTAATATCTCCCCTTATACTAGTGGATTATTGCTCCGTTGCCGTCCGTGGATTTTTCCCGATTTGGGTTTCCACGTAAATCGTGTGTCTTTATACTCTCTATCTTTTAATTACTGATCTTGTTATATTTCTTCTCAATTTATACATCCTGATAATTATCTCTTCCGCTGCAAATACTAGGCTATATTTTACCTCGATCCTAACGACCGGTATCAGAGCCTCACAAGGGTATTTGAGTCAGGTCTAACATTTCTTTTTTGTAATTGTTAAAAGTTTAACTGTTTTATACAATGTATACATAATATATATTTTTTTTAATTCATGGTTTTGACTAGCTAGATGGATTACGGACGGCACCACCGAATCCGTCCAGATTATAATAAATTGGAGTAAGGTTTTTCAAATCGACTTCTGATAGAATTTTTTTACCTTGAATTTATTTTGGTCTTTTCTAGCTTCGGATCTGGTTAGAATTGCTTCAAACTCAGCTTCGACTACAATCCATACATGTACGCCTAACATTCAGTGGAAGAGATCCATCAGATTCGTTTATCGATTATTTTGTTCGGTCTTTTGTGATCCCGAGAATTGAACCTTGTTAGGATTCATGCATCCTAAAAAAAATGCATCCTAAAAAAACATTGTAAGAACGTAGATAAAAGTCGGCGTTGATAAATTAATAAAACATAGACACAATATCATACATACAAATTCAAAGCATAGGTAGACAAAAATGAAGATGGATACGTATATGAAGAAGACAGAAAAGTAAATCAATTTATTAGGAACAATGAAGTGAAGTTGGTACAACTTTAAAGGAAGAAAATGGGAAAACATTAAAGCAACAAGTACAACTTGACATTCAGAATTAAATAAAAGGATAGAGAAAAGAACATGAAAGAAGCAGAAATTACTATGGGCAAAAAATTTTAAACAAAACACAACCGAGTGGTACGAAGTGGACTTGAGCAAGTTTTCTACCAGCGCCTTCCCTATCAAGGAGGGTGCGACGTGGTGGGTCCCACTCCCCTGCAGCTTGACAATGGGCAACCATGGCCAAAACCACCAACATTGAAATAACTATAATCAAATTCTTAGTCTTCACTTCCATCTCTATCAATTTCTTAATTTCTTCTTCAACTCACTAATTTTATTGCTTATTTTGGTTTTTGCTGTGGATTAATGTGGCTGGAAGGTGAAAATGTGATGCCTTTTATAGTGATTTCAAGAGTTGTTCCATGGAATAAATAAATTGATTAACAGCCTTGCTCTAATTTAATACTACATGCATTACATAACTATATTATTCAATAACTATAAATCCATACAATAATGAAATCAACAATCATTGCAATAGACTGGACGACCTGTAATTAAACAATAGTTTAATTAACAAATAGGAACGTGCAATAATAGTAATGGAAGTAATTAAACAAATTTAGTTTCCGTAGTTTTTGGGGATCATATCAACTTCATATCTCATAAATAGAATTTTTTTTTTAATTACATAGCATCGTTAATTGACATAGTGGACAAGCCTTGCCAGACGCCTACGAAAACAGAAAATTCTAATGGGTTATTGTTTTGGAATTTTACTATGAAAGAATTTAAACTAGGGGTGAGTAAAATTTGGTACTCGCTTAACATTTAAAGATCCAGTTCCAAATTTATTTAGTACTAGATTCTGATTTTAGAATCCAGTCCTAGATTTACGGGAAATGGATCCGAGTATCCAGTTTGAAAACACGCTATCACTGTATGAATTTTTACACTTATATTGGCAGCTACAATCTGGAGATTTCAATAACATTTATCCATTCGGTCACTACTTCCAATTAGTTCAAGGTTCAAAAGTCTCAAACATTGCAACTCTGCAGCGATAAACTCCAGGGTTGTGCGCAACAGACGAGAGTGAAGATTGAGTGGGAGAGGGAGCATATGGGGGCGATTGACAGGTCTGTGTATGTGTTGATGATTGAGATTTGAGAGGGATAAACGATTGAGATTTAAGAGGGAGAAAGCGGTGATGTGAGGATTGAAACGTTTGAATGAGAAGGTCAGTGTAGTGAGGAGGAGAATGGCCGACTGAGGATTGAAGGAGCATGTGTCTAGGCGAGATTGGGGTAAGTTATAAGCAAAATTAGAGTTTCTCACCACATAGGTTTGGAATGTAGATTCAAGAGTGGACTGTGGGTTGATTTAGTAGTAGTCTTCACTTAATATTAGGACATAAAGTAGTTTTTGTATTAAACAATTTTATGGATATCCTGGATATCAGGTCTGGTTCTGGATCTAAACGTCAGGATCCAGCCCTGGATCTAGATAACTTAGATCCGGATCCATATTCATTGGATTCAACCAGTTCTAGATCTGGATTCGGGTACAAGGTACCCGATTTTTTTGCTCACCCCTAAATTTAACCTATAAAATTGTAGAAGAAACTATGAGATTCTTAAGTATATTTATATCGAAGGATAATTATATACATCATTTATGAAAAGTTGTAGATATAACCATAGATATAAATATAATTAAAAATTTCATAATCTCTACTAGAAACTCATAACCAAATTCGTTCCATGCTAAAACTACAAAATCAGAAACACTATTTCAGTTTGGTCATGCTTATTTCAACATCTTTGATTGTTCTTAGTAAGATCTGAGTTATACTCCATCCGTCTCAAAATAATTGATTTTTATGATTTTTTCTCAACGTCCCTCATTTATTAATAGTTTTAATATGATATTTACGAAAATTACAATATTGTGAATTTTCAATTATATTCTTTTTATCACGAGCCTAATGATAGTAATTTGAAAATATTTGAATATGATTTGGATTGGCTTGAATATTTGTAATTTAGCTATTTAATAAATACTACCTTCGTCCCTAAATGAGTGTCAAATTTTTTTACTACCTTGTCCATTTTTATTTGTAAAATTACCTTGTCCCTTTTTATTTGGATTCACTTAATTACTTATAACAATATAGTTTTCAGAATTCGTACAATATGGATGTGTTGGGAAGGAAAATGTCGTTAATTAGAGCATACTTGCAGCGCAAATAAGTAACATATCAAATACTTCATACATCGAGAAAAATAATGCAAGAATAACAAAAAATAAAGGGATCGGAGATAATATTTAACGTGGGAAACCCAAGTAATGGGCGAAAACCCACGGACGACACATACATGAAGGTCCTTCCTCCTATCTCTATACCGCTCCATAAAGCTATGCAAGAGATGGGTAGCTTTTGTAGTTGATCTCCTAGGCATGAAACAAAATTGATTCTCAGACACCCCAACTTCTGTTGGGTGTGAAAACCAATTTGTTGGGATAAAAGACCTAATATGAAGAAGGAACGGAAGAAGGAAGATCGAAGGAAAAATAGAAAATACAGCCAGCATTTTCTTCCCGCAGCCAGCGCCCTGTCCAGTAGCCGATTGTGGCAAAACGCAGCCAGCGCCTATAAAACACAGCCAGCGTTTTCAGAACGCAGCCTGCGTTTATGCGGCTGTGGCAGTTATTTTGATGGGCCGCGTGTGTTAGCCCATGTTTGTGTTATTTCCTTGCGACGGCTATGTTCTAGGTTGTATCCTAGGGTTTCCATTTGTACCTTCTATTATATACAGGGGTCTTGTTCTCCTTGTTTTTACCAACCTAGCAATTGAGAATGTTTCATCTTATACCACAAGAGATTGACCTGTAATCTCTGTGTTCCTGAGGGAGTTGTGTGAGACCCAACTGTGAGTGTTGAGTTCTCAGGTTGTAACTCTAGGAAGGCTGTGAGAGATTGTGGAGGTATGGGAATCTCTGAAACACCGTTGTAATCCTCTGATAGTGCATCGTTCGTGGTTTTTTTTCCCGGTTTAGGTTTTTCCACGTTAACTCCTTTGTGTCTAATCTTTATTTGTTTTTCGCCCTTATTATTGTTTGTCTGCTAATTACGCCCTGAGAATCCTAACAACTGGTATCAGAGCTTTGATTGGAGTGTGATTGATCTGCAGACTGAGAAGCAATGGCAGGCGCAATTGTGAAGATTCCGGAATTCGATGGGAAAGACTACGCATGGTGGAGGATGCGCGTTGAGGATGTGCTCCGCCAGCAAAGGTTGCATCTTGCGATGGGTGATAAGCCAAAAGAGATGGAATAGAAGGATTGGGAAGAGCTTGATGGTCAGGCATTCAAGATGCCAGTCGACGCTAACTCGAATGTGGCTTTCAGCGTCAAAGATCGAGCGATGAAGGACACCGCCGAGGCCTTGAAAAACACATATAAGAAACCTTCGGCGGTGAACAAGGTATATGTGTTACGTCGTTTGTTTGAATTTAGGATGCCAGAGTCTGGTGATATGCATGATAGTATGAATGAGTTAAATATAATACTATCAAAATTAACCTCTGTGGGATTTGATTTCGACGATGAGATGAATGCTAATATACTATTGGCTACCCTACCTAAGTCTTGGGAAAATTCCGTGACTTCTGTAACTTCTTCTACTAAGAAGGGTGAGAAATTGAAGTTTGGGGAAATTAGAGACTTTGTCCTGAATGAAAGTATTCGTAGGAAAGATTAGATGTGTGCAGTCTTGGGAATGCTTTGTTTGTCAGAGTAGGAGGAATAGTGGGAGCTGTGCCTGGTCGATCAAAATCTAGAGGTCGAAACATGGAGCAAGTGTTGTGTTGGAACTGTGGTGATAGAGGTCATTTTCGTAGGGATTGTCCCAAACCTACGAAGAGCAATCATAATGACCATGATTCTGTATATTCTGCTGAGGATATTATTGATGCCCTAACTGTTAGTGTTGATAAGTCAGAAGGGAGTTGGGTGATAGATTCGGGTGCTTCGTTTCACTCTTCGTCTAGCAGGGAGGCCTTTAGCAATTTTGTGAGTGAGAGGTTTGGCAGGGTTAGGCTTGCAAACGGTCACAACCTAAAGGTGCTAGGATAAGGTGATGTGAACATTAAAACTTCTAAGGGTGGAACTTGGAGGTTGAAGAATGTTTCCGGGTCTGACCAAGAACCTCGTATCTGTGAGTCAACTGGATGAGGAGGGGTTCACGACGAGATTCGAAGATGGTCATTGGAGAGTAACGAAAGGATCTCTGATAATTGCTACTGGCAGGAAAAGGGGGAAATTATATTCTGTCATTGATAATTCTAACAGGCCTGTTCATGCTCGTTAAAGGCGTGTTAGCTTCTCTGATGAGAGAAGGGTACCAGAAACGAGGAGGTTTCCGGTCGAGGCTACGGGAACGGATGGTCAGCCGAGGAACGCATCTAACCTGCACGGGAATTCGATAAGTTCAACACGAGGTAAAGTCCCAATCCAAAATTCCCCTAAGTTGTTGACGATGATGCGTAAGTCGAAGTTGCAGGGGCGTGATCAGTTCAAGTGGGAGTCTGTTGCAAAAAGAGGAGTTGATGGGAGGTCAACTGGGACCTCTGTTGATCTTTGCTGAATAAGATCGAGATGGGTGCACTAGAGGATTCGAGAAGGTGTTGAAGTGGTAGAAGACTGTGTCTACAATTGGTCTTCAAGTGGGAGATTGTTGGGTGTGAAGACTAATTTGTTGGGATAAAAGACCTAATATGAAGAAGGAACAGAAGAAGGAAGATCGAAGGAAAAATAGAAAACACAGCCAGCGTTTTCTTCCAACAAATACCGCCCAAAGAGTCGATTGTGGCAAAACGCAGCCAGCGTTTTCAGAACGCAGCCTGCGTTTTTGCGGCTGTGGCGGTTATTTTGATGGGTCGCGTGTGTTAGCCCATGTTTGTGTTATTTCCTTGCGACGGCTATGTTCTAGGTTGTATCCTAGGGTTTCCTTTTGTACCTTCCATTATATATAGGGGTCTTGTTCTCCTTGTTTTTACCAACCTAGCAATTGAGAGTGTTTCATCTTATACCACAAGAGATTGACCTGTAATCTCTGTGTTCCTGAGGGAGTTGTGTGAGACCCAACTGTGAGTGTTGAGTTCTCAGGTTGTAACTCTAGGAAGGCTGTGAGAGATTGTGGAGGTATGGGAATCTCTGAAACACCGTTGTAATCCTCTGATATTGCATCGTTCGTGGTTTTTTTTTCCCGGTTTAGGTTTTTCCACGTTAACTCCTTTGTGTCTAATCTTTATTTGTTTTTCGCCCTTATTATTGTTTGTCTGCTAATTACGCCCTGAGAATCCTAACAACTGGTATCAGAGCTTTGATTGGAGTGTGATTGATCTGCAGACTGAGAAGCAATGGCAGGCGCAATTGTGAAGATTCCGGAATTCGATGGGAAAGACTACGCATGGTGGAGGATGCGCGTTGAGGATGTGCTCCGCCAGCAAAGGTTGCATCTTGCGATGGGTGATAAGCCAAAAGAGTTGGAATAGAAGGATTGGGAAGAGCTTGATGGTCAGGCATTCAGTACGGTCAGGCTGACGCTAGCTCGGAATGTGGCTTTCAACGTCAAAGATCAGAAAAAAATGAAGGACCTGCTCGAGGCCTTGAAAAACACATATAAGAAACCTTCGGCGGTGAACAAGGTATATGTGTTACAGCGTTTGTTTGAATTTAGGATGCCAGAGTCTGGTGATATGCATGATAGTATGAATGAGTTAAATATAATACTATCAAAGTTAACCTCTATGGGATTTGATTTCGACGATGAGATGAATGCTAATATACTATTGGCTACCCTACCTAAGTCTTGGGAAAATTTCGTGACTTCTGTAACTTCTTCTACTAAGAAGGGTGGGAAATTGAAGTTTGGAGAAATTAGAGACTTTGTCCTGAATGAAAGTATTCGTAGGAAAGATTCCGATGTGTCTGAGTCTTCGGGGAATGCTTTGACTGTCAGAGTAGGAGGAATAGTGGGAGCTCAGGTCGGGGTCGATCAAAATCTAGAGGTCGAAACATGGAGCAAGTGTTGTGTTGGAACTGTGGTGATAGAGGTCATTTTCGTAGGGATTGTCCCAAACCTAGGAAGAGCAATCATAATGACCATGATTCTGTATATTTTGCTGAGGATATTATTGATGCCCTAACTGTTAGTGTTGATAAGTCAGAAGGGAGTTGGGTGATAGATTCGGGTGCTTCGTTTCACTCTTCGTCTAGCAAGGAGGCATTTAGCAATTTTGTGAGTGAGAGGTTTGGCAGGGTTAGGCTTGCAAACGGTCACAACCTAAAGGTGCTAGGATAAGGTGATGTGAAAATTAAAACTTCTAAGGGTGGAACTTGGAGGTTGAAGAATGTTTCCGGGTCTGACCAAGAACCTCGTATCTGTGAGTCAACTGGATGAGGAGGGGTTCACGACGAGATTCGAAGATGGTCATTGGAGAGTAAAGGATCTCTAATAATACTCTTGGCAGGAAAAGGTGGAAATTATATTCTGTCATTGATAATTCTAACAGGCCTGTTCATGCTCGTTAAAGGCGTGTTAGCTTCTCTGATGAGAGAAGGGTACCAGAAACGAGGAGGTTTCCGGTCGAGGCTACGGGAACGGATGGTCAGCCGAGGAACGCATCTAACCTGCACGGGAATTCGATAAGTTCAACACGAGGTAAAGTCCCAATCCAAAATTCCCCCAAGTTGTTGACGATGATGCGTAAGTCGAAGTTGCAGGGGCGTGATCAGTTAAAGTGGGAGTCTGTTGCAAAAAGAGGAGTTGATGGGAGGTCAACTGGGACCTCTGTTGATCTTTGCTGAATAAGATCGAGATGGGTGCACTAGAGGATTCGAGAAGGTGTTGAAGTGGTAGAAGACTGTGTCTACAATTGGTCTTCAAGTGGGAGATTGTTGGGTGTGAAGACTAATTTGTTGGGATAAAAGACCTAATATGAAGAAGGAACAGAAGAAGGAAGATCGAAGGAAAAATAGAAAACACAGCCAGCGTTTTCTTCGCCACATGTCCGATGGCCGTGTGGCAAAACGCAGCCAGCGTTTTCAGAACGCAGCCTGCGTTTTTGCGGCTGTGGCGGTTATTTTGATGGGTCGCGTGTGTTAGCCCATGTTTGTGTTATTTCCTTGCGACGGCTATGTTCTAGGTTGTATCCTAGGGTTTCCTTTTGTACCTCCTAGTATATATAGGGGTCTTGTTCTCCTTATTTTTACCAACCTAGCAATTGAGAGTGTTTCATCTTATACCACAAGAGATTGACCTGTAATCTCTGTGTTCTTGAGGGAGTTGTGTGAGACCCAACTGTGAGTGTTGAGTTCTCAGGTTGTAACTCTAGGAAGGCTGTGAGAGATTGTGGAGGTATGGGAATCTCTGAAACACCGTTGTAATCCTCTGATCGTGCATCGTTCGTGGTTTTTTTTCCCGGTTTAGGTTTTTCCACGTTAACTCCTTTGTGTCCAATCTTTATTTGTTTTTCGCCCTTATTATTGTTTGTCTCCTAATTACGCCCTGAGAATCCTAACAACTGGTATCAGAGCTTTGATTGGAGTGTGATTGATCTGCAGACTGAGAAGCAATGGCAGGCGCAATTGTGAAGATTCCGGAATTCGATGGGAAAGACTACGCATGGTGGAGGATGCGCGTTGAGGATGTGCTCCGCCAGCAAAGGTTGCATCTTGCGATGGGTGATAAGCCAAAAGAGATGGAATAGAAGGATTGGGAAGAGCTTGATGGTCAGGCATTCAGTACGGTCAGGCTGACGCTAGCTCGGAATGTGGCTTTCAACGTCAAAGATCAGAAAACGATGAAGGACCTGCTCGAGGCCTTGAAAAACACATATAAGAAACCTTCGGCGGTGAACAAGGTATATGTGTTACAGCGTTTGTTTGAATTTAGGATGCCAGAGTCTGGTGATATGCATGATAGTATGAATGAGTTAAATATAATACTATCAAAGTTAACCTCTGTGGGATTTGATTTCGACGATGAGATGAATGCTAATATACTATTGGCTACCCTACCTAAGTCTTGGGAAAATTTCGTGACTTCTGTAACTTCTTCTACTAAGAAGGGTGGGAAATTGAAGTTTGGGGAAATTAGAGACTTTGTCCTGAATGAAAGTATTCGTAGGAAAGATTCCGATGTGTCTGAGTCTTCGGAGAATGCTTTGACTGTCAGAGTAGGAGGAATAGTAGGAGCTCAGGTCGGGGTCGATCAAAATCTAGAGGTCGAAACATGGAGCAAGTGTTGTGTTGGAACTGTGGTGATAGAGGTCATTTTCGTAGGGATTGTCCCAAACCTAGGAAGAGCAATCATAATGACCATGATTCTCTATATTCTGCTGAGGATATTATTGATGCCCTAACTGTTAGTGTTGATAAGTCAGAAGGGAGTTGGGTGATAGATTCGGGTGCTTCGTTTCACTCATCGTCTAGCAGGGAGGCCTTTAGCAATTTTGTGAGTGAGAGGTTTGGCAGGGTTAGGCTTGCAAACGGTCACAACCTAAAGGTGCTAGGATAAGGTGATGTGAACATTAAAACTTCTAAGGGTGGAACTTGGAGGTTGAAGAATGTTTCCGGGTCTGATCAAGAACCTTGTATCTGTGAGTCAACTGGATGAGGAGGGGTTCACGACGAGATTCGAAGATGGTCGTTGGAGAGTAACGAAAGGATCTCTGATAATTGCTACTGGCAGGAAAAGGGGGAAATAATATTCTGTCATTGATAATTCTAACAGGCCTGTTCATGCTCGTTAAAGGCGTGTCAGCTTCTCTGATGAGAGAAGGGTACCAGAAACGAGGAGGTTTCCGGTCGAGGCTACGGGAACGGATGGTCAGCCGAGGAACGCATCTAACCTGCACGGGAATTCGATAAGTTCAACACGAGGTAAAATCCCAATCCAAAATTCCCCTAAGTTGTTGACGATGAAGCGTAAGTCGAAGTTGCAGGGGCGTGATCAGTTCAAGTGGAGATCATTGCAAAAGAGGAGTTGATGGGAGGTCAACTGGGACCTCTGTTGATCTTTGCTGAATAAGATCGAGATGGGTGCACTAGAGGATTCGAGAAGGTGTTGAAGTGGTAGAAGACTGTGTCTACAATTGGTCTTCAAGTGGGAGATTGTTGGGTGTGAAGACTAATTTGTTGGGATAAAAGACCTAATATGAAGAAGGAACAGAAGAAGGAAGATCGAAGGAAAAATAGAAAACACAGCCAGCGTTTTCTTCCCGCAAATACCGCCAAAGAGTCGATTGTTGCAAAACGCAGCCAGCGTTTTCAGAACGCAGCCTGCGTTTTTGCGGCTGTGGCGGTTATTTTGATGGGTCGCGTGTGTTAGCCCATGTTTGTGTTATTTCCTTGCGACGGCTATGTTCTAGGTTGTATCCTAGGGTTTCCTTTTGTACCTTCTAGTATATATAGGGGTCTTGTTCTCCTTGTTTTTACCAACCTAGCAATTGAGAGTGTTTCATCTTATACCACAAGAGATTGACCTGTAATCTCTGTGTTCCTGAGGGAGTTGTGTGAGACCCAACTGTGAGTGTTGAGTTCTCAGGTTGTAACTCTAGGAAGGCTGTGAGAGATTGTGGAGGTGTGGGAATCTCTGAAACACCGTTGTAATCCTCTGATATTGCATCGTTCGTGGTTTTTTTTCCCGGTTTAGGTTTTTCCACGTTAACTCCTTTGTGTCTAATCTTTATTTGTTTTTCGCCCTTATTATTGTTTGTCTGCTAATTACGCCCTGAGAATCCTAACAACTGGTATCAGAGCTTTGATTGGAGTGTGATTGATCTGCAGACTGAGAAGCAATGGCAGGCGCAATTGTGAAGATTCCGGAATTCGATGGGAAAGACTACGCATGGTGGAGGATGCGCGTTGAGGATGTGCTCTGCCAGCAAAGGTTGCATCTTGCGATGGGTGATAAGCCAAAAGAGATGGAATAGAAGGATTGGGAAGAGCTTGATGGTCAGGCATACAGTACGGTCAGGCTGACGCTAGCTCGAAATGTGGCTTTCAACGTCAAAGATCAGAAAACAATGAAGGACCTGCTCGAGGCCTTGAAAAACACATATAAGAAACCTTCGGCGGTGAACAAGGTATATGTGTTACGTCGTTTGTTTGAATTTAGGATGCAAGAGTCTGGTGATATGCATGATAGTATGAATGAGTTAAATATAATACTATCAAAGTTAACCTCTGTAGGATTTGATTTCGACGATGAGATGAATGCTAATATACTATTGGCTACCCTACCTAAGTCTTGGGAAAATTTCGTGACTTCTGTAACTTCTTCTACTAAGAAGGGTGAGAAATTGAAGTTTGGGGAAATTAGAGACTTTGTCCTGAATGAAAGTATTCGTAGGAAAGATTAGATGTGTCTGAGTCTTCGGGGAATGCTTTGACTGTCAGAGTAGGAGGAATAGTGGGAGCTCAGGTCGGGGTCGATCAAAATCTAGAGGTCGAAACATGGAGCAAGTGTTGTGTTGGAACTGTGGTGATAGAGGTCATTTTCGTAGGGATTGTCCCAAACCTACGAAGAGCAATCATAATGACCATGATTCTGTATATTCTGCTGAGGATATTATTGATGCCCTAACTGTTAGTGTTGATAAGTCAGAAGGGAGTTGGGTGATAGATTCGGGTGCTTCGTTTCACTCATCGTCTAGCAGGGAGGCCTTTAGCAATTTTGTGAGTGAGAGGTTTGGCAGGGTTAGGCTTGCAAACGGTCAGTACCTAAAGGTGCTAGGATAAGGTGATGTGAACATTAAAACTTCCAAGGGTGGAACTTGGAGGTTGAAGAATGTTTCCGGGTCTGACCAAGAACCTCGTATCTGTGAGTCAACTGGATGAGGAGGGGTTCACGACGAGATTCGAAGATGGTCATTGGAGAGTAACGAAAGGATCTCTGATAATTGCTACTGGCAGGAAAAGGGGGAAATAATATTCTGTCATTGATAATTCTAACAGGCCTGTTCATGCTCGTTAAAGGCGTGTTAGCTTCTCTGATGAGAGAAGGGTACCAGAAACGAGGAGGTTTCCGGTCGAGGCTACGGGAACGGATGGTCAGCCGAGGAACGCATCTAACCTGCACGGGAATTCGATAAGTTCAACACGAGGTAAAATCCCAATCCAAAATTCCCCTAAGTTGTTGACGATGATGCGTAAGTCGAAGTTGCAGGGGCGTGATCAGTTCAAGTGGGAGTCTGTTGCAAAAAGAGGAGTTGATGGGAGGTCAACTGGGACCTCTGTTGATCTTTGCTGAATAAGATCGAGATGGGTGCACTAGAGGATTCGAGAAGGTGTTGAAGTGGTAGAAGACTGTGTCTACAATTGGTCTTCAAGTGGGAGATTGTTGGGTGTGAAGACTAATTTGTTGGGATAAAAGACCTAATATGAAGAAGGAACAGAAGAAGGAAGGTCGAAGGAAAAATAGAAAACACAGCGTTTTCTTCGCCAATGCGCTCGCCCAAAGAGTTTATCAGGCAAAACGCAGCCTGCGTTTTTGCGGCTGTGGCGGTTATTTTGATGGGTCGCGTGTGTTAGCCCATGTTTGTGTTATTTCCTTGCGACGGCTATGTTCTAGGTTGTATCCTAGGGTTTCCTTTTGTACCTTCTAGTATATATAGGGGTCTTGTTCTCCTTGTTTTTACCAACCTAGCAATTGAGAGTGTTTCATCTTATACCACAAGAGATTGACCTGTAATCTCTGTGTTCCTGAGGGAGTTGTGTGAGACCCAACTGTGAGTGTTGAGTTCTCAGGTTGTAACTCTAGGAAGGCTGTGAGAGATTGTGGAGGTATGGGAATCTCTGAAACACCGTTGTAATCCTCTGATAGTGCATCGTTCGTGGTTTTTTTTCCCGGTTTAGGTTTTTCCACGTTAACTCCTTTGTGTCTAATCTTTATTTGTTTTTCGCCCTTATTATTGTTTGTCTGCTAATTACGCCCTGAGAATCCTAACAACTGGTATCAGAGCTTTGATTGGAGTGTGATTGATCCGCAGACTGAGAAGCAATGGCAGGCGCAATTGTGAAGATTCCGGAATTCGATGGGAAAGACTACGCATGGTGGAGGATGCGCGTTGAGGATGTGCTCCAAAGAAAGGTTGCATCTTGCGATGGGTGATAAGCCAAAAGAGATGGAATAGAAGGATTGGGAAGAGCTTGATGGTCAGGCATTCAGTACGGTCAGGCTGACGCTAGTTCGGAATGTGGCTTTCAACGTCAAAGATCAGAAAACGATGAAGGACCTGCTCGAGGCCTTGAAAAACACATATAAGAAACCTTCGGCGGTGAACAAGGTATATGTGTTACGTCGTTTGTTTGAATTTAGGATGCCAGAGTCTGGTGATATGCATGATAGTATGAATGAGTTAAATATAATACTATCAAAGTTAACCTCTGGGATTTGATTTCGACGATGAGATGAATGCTAATATACTATTGGCTACCCTACCTAAGTCTTGGGAAAATTCCGTGACTTCAGAACTTCTTCTACTAAGAAGGGTGAGAAATTGAAGTTTGGGAAATTAGAGACTTTGTCTGAATGAAAGTATTCGTAGGAAAGATTCCGTGTGTGCGAGTCTTGGGGAATGCTTTGATCGTGAGTAGGAGGAATAGTGGGAGCTCAGAGTCGATCAAAATCTAGAGGTCGAAACATGGAGCAAGTGTTGTGTTGAACTGTGGTGATAGAGGTCATTTTCGTAGGGATTGTCCCAAACCTACGAAGAGCAATCATAATGACCATGATTACGTATATTCACTTGAGGATATTATTGATGCCCTAATCTGTTAGTGTTGATAAGTCGGAAGGAGTTGGGTGATAGATTCGGTGCTTCGCTTCACTCATCGTCTAGCAGGAGGCCTTTAGCAATTTTGTGAGTGAGAGGTTTGGCGGGGTTAGGCTTATGACGGTCACAACCTAAAGGTGCTAGGATAAGGTGATGTGAACATTAAAACTTCAGGTGGAACTTGGAGGTTGAAGAATGTTTCGGTGCGACCAAGAACCTCGTATTCGTGAGTCAACCGGATGAGGAGGGTTCACGACGAGATTCAAGATGGTCATTGGAGAGTAACGAAAGGATCTCGATAATTGCTACTTGGCGGAAAAGGGGAAATAATATTCGTCATTGATAATTCTAACAGCTGCTCATGCTCGTTAAAGGCGTGTTAGCTTCTCGATGAGAGAAGGGTACCGAACGAGGAGGTTTCGGCCGAGGCTACGGAACGGATGGTCACCGAGGAACGCATCTAACCCGCGGAATTCGATAAGTTCAACACGAGGTAAAGTCCCAATCCAAAATTCCCCCAAGTTGTTGACGATGATGCGTAAGTCGAAGTTGCAGGGGCGTGATCAGTTAAAGTGGGAGTCTGTTGCAAAAAGAGGAGTTGATGGGAGGTCAACTGGGACCTCTGTTGATCTTTGCTGAATAAGATCGAAATGGGTGCACTAGAGGATTCGAGAAGGTGTTGAAGTGGTAGAAGACTGTGTCTACAATTGGTCTTCAAGTGGGAGATTGTTGGGTGTGAAGACTAATTTGTTGGGATAAAAGACCTAATATGAAGAAGGAAGAAGAAGGAAGGTCGAAGGAAAATAGAAAACACAAACGCTTTTCTTCGCAAATACCGCCCAAAGAGTCGACAGGCAAAACGCAACATTGCGTAACGCACTGCGTTTTGCCGGTATGTTATTTTGATGGGTCGCGTGTGTTAGCCCATGTTTGTGTTATTTCCTTGCGACGGCTATGTTCTAGGTTGTATCCTAGGGTTTCTTTGTACCTTCTAGTATATATAGGGTCTTGTTCTCCTTGTTTTACCAACCTAGCAATTGAGAGTGTTTCATCTTATACCACAAGAGATTGACTGTAATCTGTGTTCCCGAGGAGTTGTGTGAGACCCAACGTGAGTGTTGAGTTCTCGTGTTGTAACTCTAGGAAGGCCGTGAGAGATTGTGGAGGTATGGGAATCTCGAAACACCGTTGTAATCCTCACGATAGTGCATCGCTCGTGGTTTTTTCCCGGTTTAGGTTTTTCCACGTTAACTCCTTTGTGTCTAATCTTTATTTGTTTTTCGCCCTTATTATTGTTTGTCTGCTAATTACGCCCTGAGAATCCTAACAACTGGTATCAGAGCTTTGATTGGAGTGTGATTGATCCGCAGACTGAGAAGCAATGGCAGGCGCAATTGTGAAGATTCCGGAATTCGATGGGAAAGACTACGCATGGTGGAGGATGCGCGTTGAGGATGTGCTCCGCCAGCAAAGGTTGCATCTTGCGATGGGTGATAAGCCAAAAGAGATGGAATAGAAGGATTGGGAAGAGCTTGATGGTCAGGCATTCAGTACGGTCAGGCTGACGCTAGTTCGGAATGTGGCTTTCAACGTCAAAGATCAGAAAACGATGAAGGACCTGCTCGAGGCCTTGAAAAACACATATAAGAAACCTTCGGCGGTGAACAAGGTATATGTGTTACGTCGTTTGTTTGAATTTAGGATGCAAGAGTCTGGTGATATGCATGATAGTATGAATGAGTTAAATATAATACTATCAAAGTTAACCTCTGTGGGATTTGATTTCGACGATGAGATGAATGCTAATATACTATTGGCTACCCTACCTAAGTCTTGGGAAAATTTCGTGACTTCTGTAACTTCTTCTACTAAGAAGGGTGAGAAATTGAAGTTTGGGGAAATTAGAGACTTTGTCCTGAATGAAAGTATTCGTAGGAAAGATTCCGATGTGTCTGAGTCTTCGGGGAATGCTTTGACTGTCAGAGTAGGAGGAATAGTGGGAGCTCAGGTCGGGGTCGATCAAAATCTAGAGGTCGAAACATGGAGCAAGTGTTGTGTTGGAACTGTGGTGATAGAGGTCATTTTCGTAGGGATTGTCCCAAACCTACGAAGAGCAATCATAATGACCATGATTCTGTATATTCTGCTGAGGATATTATTGATGCCCTAACTGTTAGTGTTGATAAGTCAGAAGGGAGTTGGGTGATAGATTCGGGTGCTTCGTTTCACTCATCGTCTAGCAGGGAGGCCTTTAGCAATTTTGTGAGTGAGAGGTTTGGCAGGGTTAGGCTTGCAAACGGTCACAACCTAAAGGTGCTAGGATAAGGTGATGTGAACATTAAAACTTCCAAGGGTGGAACTTGGAGGTTGAAGAATGTTTCCGGGTCTGACCAAGAACCTCGTATCTGTGAGTCAACTGGATGAGGAGGGGTTCACGACGAGATTCGAAGATGGTCATTGGAGAGTAACGAAAGGATCTCTGATAATTGCTACTGGCAGGAAAAGGGGGAAATAATATTCTGTCATTGATAATTCTAACAGGCCTGTTCATGCTCGTTAAAGGCGTGTTAGCTTCTCTGATGAGAGAAGGGTACTAAACGAGGAGGTTTCCGGTCGAGGCTACGGGAACGGATGGTCAGCCGAGGAACGCATCTAACCTGCACGGGAATTCGATAAGTTCAACACGAGGTAAAGTCCCAATCCAAAATTCCCCCAAGTTGTTGACGATGATGCGTAAGTCGAAGTTGCAGGGGCGTGATCAGTTAAAGTGGGAGTCTGTTGCAAAAAGAGGAGTTGATGGGAGGTCAACTGGGACCTCTGTTGATCTTTGCTGAATAAGATCGAGATGGGTGCACTAGAGGATTCGAGAAGGTGTTGAAGTGGTAGAAGACTGTGTCTACAATTGGTCTTCAAGTGGGAGATTGTTGGGTGTGAAGACTAATTTGTTGGGATAAAAGACCTAATATGAAGAAGGAACAGAAGAAGAAAGGTCGAAGGAAAAATAGAAAACACAAACATTTGCTTTTCCCGCATACCGCCCAAAGATGGCATTGTGGCAAAACGCAGTTTTGAGCGTAACGCACTGCGTTTTTGCGTGGTTATTTTGATGGGTCGCGTGTTAGCCCATGTTTGTGTTATTTCCTTGCGACGGCTATGTTCTAGGTTGTATCCTAGGGTTTCCTTTTGTACCTTCTAGTATATATAGGGGTCTTGTTCTCCTTGTTTTTACCAACCTAGCAATTGAGAGTGTTTCATCTTATACCACAAGAGATTGACCTGTAATCTCTGTGTTCCTGAGGGAGTTGTGTGAGACCCAACTGTGAGTGTTGAGTTCTCAGGTTGTAACTCTAGGAAGGCTGTGAGAGATTGTGGAGGTATGGGAATCTCTGAAACACCGTTGTAATCCTCTGATAGTGCATCGTTCGTGGTTTTTTTTCCCGGTTTAGGTTTTTCCACGTTAACTCCTTTGTGTCTAATCTTTATTTGTTTTTCGCCCTTATTATTGTTTGTCTGCTAATTACGCCCTGAGAATCCTAACAACTGGTATCAGAGCTTTGATTGGAGTGTGATTGATCTGCAGACTGAGAAGCAATGGCAGGCGCAATTGTAAAGATTCCGGAATTCGATGGGAAAGACTACGCATGGTGGAGGATGCGCGTTGAGGATGTGCTCCAAAGAAAGGTTGCATCTTGCGATGGGTGATAAGCCAAAAGAGATGGAATAGAAGGATTGGGAAGAGCTTGATGGTCAGGCATTCAGTACGGTCAGGCTGACGCTAGTTCGGAATGTGGCTTTCAACGTCAAAGATCAGAAAACGATGAAGGACCTGCTCGAGGCCTTGAAAAACACATATAAGAAACCTTCGGTGAACAAGGTATATGTGTTACGTCGTTTTTGAATTTAGGATGCAAGAGTTCGGTGATATGCATGATAGTATGAATGAGTTAAATATAATACTATCAAAGTTAACCTCTGGATTTGATTTCGATGAGATGAATGCTAATATACTATTGGCTACCCTACCTAAGTCTTGGGAAAATTCGTGACTTCGTAACTTCTTCTACTAAGAAGGGTGAGAAATTGAAGTTTGGGAAATTAGAGACTTTGTCTGAATGAAAGTATTCGTAGGAAAGATTCCGGTGTCCGAGTCTTGGGGAATGCTTTGATCGAGTAGGAGGAATAGTGGGAGCTCGGTGGTCGATCAAAATCTAGAGGTCGAAACATGGAGCAAGTGTTGTGTTGGAACTGGTGATAGAGGTCATTTTCGTAGGGATTGTCCCAAACCTACGAAGAGCAATCATAATGACCATGATTACGTATATTCACGAGGATATTATTGATGCCCTAACTGTTAGTGTTGATAAGTCAGAAGGGAGTTGGGTGATAGATTCGGGTGCTTCGTTTCACTCATCGTCTAGCAGGGAGGCCTTTAGCAATTTTGTGAGTGAGAGGTTTGGCAGGGTTAGGCTTGCAAACGGTCACAACCTAAAGGTGCTAGGATAAGGTGATGTGAACATTAAAACTTCCAAGGGTGGAACTTGGAGGTTGAAGAATGTTTCCAGGTCTGACCAAGAACCTCGTATCTGTGAGTCAACTGGATGAGTAGGGGTTCACGACGAGATTCGAAGATGGTCATTGGAGAGTAACGAAAGGATCTCTGATAATTGCTACTGGCAGGAAAAGGGGGAAATAATATTCTGTCATTGATAATTCTAACAGGCCTGTTCATGCTCGTTAAAGGCGTGTTAGCTTCTCTGATGAGAGAAGGGTACCAGAAACGAGGAGGTTTCCGGTCGAGGCTACGGGAACGGATGGTCAGCCGAGGAACGCATCTAACCTGCACGGGAATTCGATAAGTTCAACACGAGGTAAAGCCCCAATCCAAAATTCCCCCAAGTTGTTGACGATGATGCGTAAGTCGAAGTTGCAGGGGCGTGATCAGTTAAAGTGGGAGTTTGTTGCAAAAAGAGGAGTTGATGGGAGGTCAATTGGGACCTCTGTTGATCTTTGCTGAATAAGATCGAGATGGGTGCACTAGAGGATTCGAGAAGGTGTTGAAGTGGTAGAAGACTGTGTCTACAATTGGTCTTCAAGTGGGAGATTGTTGGGTGTGAAGACTAATTTGTTGGGATAAAAGACCTAATATGAAGAAGGAACAGAAGAAGGAAGATCGAAGGAAAAATAGAAAACACGTTTACCGCTTTCCCCGCCAATACCGCCCAAAGAGTCGACAGGCAAAACGCAGCCAGGCGTTTGTAACGCACTGCGCTTGCGTGGCGGTTATTTTGATGGGTCGCGTGTGTTAGCCCATGTTTGTGTTATTTCCTTGCGACGGCTATGTTCTAGGTTGTATCCTAGGGTTTCCTTTTGTACCTTCTAGTATATATAGGGGTCTTGTTCTCCTTGGTTTTACCAACCTAGCAATTGAGAATGTTTCATCTTATACCACAAGAGATTGACCTGTAATCTCTGTGTTCCTGAGGGAGTTGTGTGAGACCCAACTGTGAGTGTTGAGTTCTCAGGTTGTAACTCTAGGAAGGCTGTGAGAGATTGTGGAGGTAAGGGAATCTCTGAAACACCGTTGTAATCCTCTGATAGTGCATCGTTCGTGGTTTTTTTTCCCTGTTTAGGTTTTTCCACTTTAACTCCTTTGTGTCTAATCTTTATTTGATTTTCGCCTTTATTATTGTTTGTCTGCTAATTACGCCCTGAGAATCCTAACAACTGGTATCAGAGCTTTGATTGGAGTGTGATTGATCTGCAGACTGAGAAGCAATGGCATGCGCAATTGTGAAGATTCCGGAATTCGATGGGAAAGACTACGCATGGTGGAGGATGCGCGTTGAGGATGTGCTCCGCCAGCAAAGGTTGCATCTTGCGATGGGTGATAAGCCAAAAGAGATGGAATAGAAGGATTGGGAAGAACTTGATGGTCAGGCATTCAGTACGGTCAGGCTGACGCTAGTTCGGAATGTGGCTTTCAACGTCAAAGATCAGAAAACGATGAAGGACCTGCTCGAGGCCTTGAAAAACACATATAAGAAACCTTCGGCGGTGAACAAGGTATATGTGTTACGTCGTTTGTTTGAATTTAGGATGCAAGAGTCTGGTGATATGCATGATAGTATGAATGAGTTAAATATAATACTATCAAAGTTAACCTCTGTGGGATTTGATTTCGACGATGAGATGAATGCTAATATACTATTGGCTACCCTACCTAAGTCTTGGGAAAATTTCGTGACTTCTGTAACTTCTTCTACTAAGAAGGGTGAGAAATTGAAGTTTGGGGAAATTAGAGACTTTGTCCTGAATGAAAGTATTCGTAGGAAAGATTCCGATGTGTCTGAGTCTTCGGGGAATGCTTTGACTGTCAGAGTAGGAGGAATAGTGGGAGCTCAGGTCGGGGTCGATCAAAATCTAGAGGTCGAAACATGGAGCAAGTGTTGTGTTGGAACTGTGGTGATAGAGGTCATTTTCGTAGGGATTGTCCCAAACCTACGAAGCAATCATAATGACCATGATTCTCAGATATTCACGAGGATATTATTGATGCCCTAACCTAGTGTTGATAAGTCAGAAGGGAGTTGGGTGATAGATTCGGGTGCTTCGTTTCACTCATCGTCTAGCAGGGAGGCCTTTAGCAATTTTGTGAGTGAGAGGTTTGGCAGGGTTAGGCTTGCAAACGGTCACAACCTAAAGGTGCTAGGATAAGGTGATGTGAACATTAAAACTTCTAAGGGTGGAACTTGGAGGTTGAAGAATGTTTCCGGGTCTGACCAAGAACCTTGTATCTGTGAGTCAACTGGATGAGGAGGGGTTCACGACGAGATTCGAAGATGGTCATTGGAGAGTAACGAAAGGATCTCTGATAATTGCTACTGGCAGGAAAATGGGGAATTAATATTCTGTCATTGATAATTCTAACAGGCCTGTTCATGCTCGTTAAAGGCGTGTTAGCTTCTCTGATGAGAGAAGGGTACCAGAAACGAGGAGGTTTCCGGTCGAGGCTACGGGAACGGATGGTCAGCCGAGGAACGCATCTAACCTGCACGGGAATTCGATAAGTTTAACACGAGGTAAAGTCCCAATACAAAATTCCCCTAAGTTGTTGACGATGATGCGTAAGTCGAAGTTGCAGGGCGTGATCGCCTCAGTGGGAGTGCATTAAAAAGAGGAGTTGATGGGAGGTCAATCGGGACCTCGCTGATCTTTCGAATAAGATCGAGATGGGTGCACTAGAGGATTCGAGAAGGTGTTGAAGTGGTAGAAGATCGTCTACAATTGGTCTTCAAGTGGGAGATTGTTGGGTGAAGACTAATTTGTTGGGATAAAAGACCTAATATGAAGAAGGACGTAAGAAGGAAGATCGAAGGAAAATAGAAAACACACATTTTTCTTCCGCACCAATACCGCCCAAAGAGTCGATTGTGGCAAAACGCAGCCAGCGTTTTCAGAACGCAGCCTGCGTTTTTGCGGCTGTGGCGGTTATTTTGATGGGTCGCGTGTGTTAGCCCATGTTTGTGTTATTTCCTTGCGACGGCTATGTTCTAGGTTGTATCCTAGGGTTTCCTTTTGTACCTTATAGTATATATAGGGGTCTTGTTCTCCTTGTTTTTACCAACCTAGCAATTGAGAGTGTTTCATCTTATACCACAAGAGATTGACCTGTAAGATCTGTGTTCCTGAGGGAGTTGTGTGAGAGCCAACTGTGAGTGTTGAGTTCTCAGGTTGTAACTCTAGGAAGGCTGTGAGAGATTGTGGAGGTATGGGAATCTCTGAAACACCGTTGTAATCCTCTGATAGTGCATCGTTCGTGGTTTTTTTTTCCCGGTTTAGGTTTTTCCACGTTAACTCCTTTGTGTCTAATCTTTATTTGTTTTTCGCCCTTATTATTGTTTGTCTGCTAATTACGCCCTGAGAATCCTAACAACTGGTATCAGAGCTTTGATTGGAGTGTGATTGATCTGCAGACTGAGAAGATATGGCATGCGCAATTGTGAAGATTCCGGAATTCGATGGGAAAGACTACGCATGGTTGAGGATGCGCGTTGAGGATGTGCTCCGCCAGCAAAGGTTGCATCTTGCGATGGGTGATAAGCCAAAAGAGATGGAATAGAAGGATTGGGAAGAGCTTGATGGTCAGGCATTCAGTACGGTCAGGCTGACGCTAGCTCGGAATGTGGCTTTCAACGTCAAAGATCAGAAAACGATGAAGGACCTGCTCGAGGCCTTGAAAAACACATATAAGAAACCTTCGGCGGTGAACAAGGTATATGTGT
Source organism: Portulaca oleracea (assembly GCA_029582165.1). Taxonomy (NCBI): domain Eukaryota; kingdom Viridiplantae; phylum Streptophyta; class Magnoliopsida; order Caryophyllales; family Portulacaceae; genus Portulaca; species Portulaca oleracea. The sequence continues at coordinate 6,622,119 of CM055883.1, read as the reverse complement.
TACGTCGTTTGTTTGAATTTAGGATGCAAGAGTCTGGTGATATGCATGATAGTATGAATGAGTTAAATATAATACTATCAAAGTTAACCTCTGTGGGATTTGATTTCGACGATGAGATGAATGCTAATATACTATTGGCTACCCTACCTAAGTCTTGGGAAAATTTCGTGACTTCTGTAACTTCTTCTACTAAGAAGGGTGAGAAATTGAAGTTTGGGGAAATTAGAGACTTTGTCCTGAATGAAAGTATTCGTAGGAAAGATTTCGATGTGTCTGAGTCTTCGGGGAATGCTTTGGTGTCGAGTAGGAGGAATAGTGGAGCTCAGCCTGGTCGATCAAAATCTAGAGGTCGAAACATGGAGCAAGTGTTGTGTTGGAACTGTGGTGATAGAGGTCATTTTCGTAGGGATTGTCCCAAACCTACGAAGAGCAATCATAATGACCATGATTCTGTATATTCTGCTAAGGATATTATTGATGCCCTAATCATAGTGTTGATAAGTCAGAAGGGAGTTGGGTGATAGATTCGGGTGCTTCGTTTCACTCATCGTCTAGCAGGGAGGCCTTTAGCAATTTTGTGAGTGAGAGGTTTGGCAGGGTTAGGCTTGCAAACGGTCACAACCTAAAGGTGCTAGGATAAGGTGATGTGAACATTAAAACTTCTAAGGGTGGAACTTGGAGGTTGAAGAATGTTTCCGGGTCTGACCAAGAACCTTGTATCTGTGAGTCAACTGGATGAGGAGGGGTTCACGACGAGATTCGAAGATGGTCATTGGAGAGTAACGAAAGGATCTCTGATAATTGCTCGGGCAGAAAATGGGAATTAATATTACGTCATTGATAATTCTAACAGCCTGCTCATGCTCGTTAAAGGCGTGTTAGCTTCTCCGATGAGAGAAGGGTACGAAACGAGGAGGTTTCCCGAGGCTACGGAACGGATGGTCACCGAGAACGATCTAACTCGCACGAATTCGATAAGTTCAACACGAGGTAAAGTCCCAATCCAAAATTCCCCTAAGTTGTTGACGATGATGCGTAAGTCGAAGTTGCAGGGGCGTGATCAGTTCAAGTGGGAGTCTGTTGCAAAAAGAGGAGTTGATGGGAGGTCAACTGGGACCTCTGTTGATCTTTGCTGAATAAGATCGAGATGGGTGCACTAGAGGATTCGAGAAGGTGTTGAAGTGGTAGAAGACTGTGTCTACAATTGGTCTTCAAGTGGGAGATTGTTGGGTGTGAAGACTAATTTGTTGGGATAAAAGACCTAATATGAAGAAGGAACAGAAGAAGGAAGATCGAAGGAAAAATAGAAAACACAGCCAGCGTTTTCTTCCATGACCAGTCTGTCCGATGGCGATTGTGGCAAAACGCAGCCAGCGTTTTCAGAACGCAGCCTGCGTTTTTGCGGCTGTGGCGGTTATTTTGATGGGTCGCGTGTGTTAGCCCATGTTTGTGTTATTTCCTTGCGACGGCTATGTTCTAGGTTGTATCCTAGGGTTTCCTTTTGTACCTTATAGTATATATAGGGGTCTTGTTCTCCTTGTTTTTACCAACCTAGCAATTGAGAGTGTTTCATCTTATACCACAAGAGATTGACCTGTAATATCTGTGTTCCTGAGGGAGTTGTGTGAGAGCCAACTGTGAGTGTTGAGTTCTCAGGTTGTAACTCTAGGAAGGCTGTGAGAGATTGTGGAGGTATGGGAATCTCTGAAACACCGTTGTAATCCTCTGATAGTGCATCGTTCGTGGTTTTTTTTTCCCGGTTTAGGTTTTTCCACGTTAACTCCTTTGTGTCTAATCTTTATTTGTTTTTCGCCCTTATTATTGTTTATGCGCTAATTACATACGAGAATCCTAACAACCGGTATCGAGCTTTGATTGGAGTGTGATTGATCTGATCGAGAAGCAATGGCAGGCGCAATTGTGAAGATTCCGGAATTCGATGGGAAAGACTACGCATGGTGGAGGATGCGCGTTGAGGATGTGCTCCGCCAGCAAAGGTTGCATCTTGCGATGGGTGATAAGCCAAAAGAGATGGAATAGAAGGATTGGGAAGAGCTTGATGGTCAGGCATTCAGTACGGTCAGGCTGACGCTAGCTCGGAATGTGGCTTTCAACGTCAAAGATCAGAAAACGATGAAGGACCTGCTCGAGGCCTTGAAAAACACATATAAGAAACCTGCGGCGGTGAACAAGGTATATGTGTTACGTCGTTTGTTTGAATTTAGGATGCAAAAGTCTGGTGATAAGCATGATAGTATGAATGAGTTAAATATAATACTATCAAAGTTAACCTCTGTGGGATTTGATTTCGACGATGAGATGAATGCTAATATACTATTGGCTACCCTACCTAAGTCTTGGGAAAATTTCGTGACTTCTGTAACTTCTTCTACTAAGAAGGGTGAGAAATTGAAGTTTGGGGAAATTAGAGACTTTGTCCTGAATGAAAGTATTCGTAGGAAAGATTAGATGTATGCGAGTCTTGGGGAATGCTTTGGTATCGAGTAGGAGGAATAGTGGGAGCTCAGGTCGGGGTCGATCAAAATCTAGAGGTCGAAACATGGAGCAAGTGTTGTGTTGGAACTGTGGTGATAGAGGTCATTTTCGTAGGGATTGTCCCAAACCTACGAAGAGCAATCATAATGACCATGATTCTGTATATTCTGCTGAGGATATTATTGATGCCCTAACTGTTAGTGTTGATAAGTCAGAAGGGAGTTGGGTGATAGATTCGGGTGCTTCGTTTCACTCATCGTCTAGCAGGGAGGCCTTTAGCAATTTTGTGAGTGAGAGGTTTGGCAAGGTTAGGCTTGCAAACGGTCACAACCTAAAGGTGCTAGGAGAAGGTGATGTGAACATTAAAGCTTCTAAGGGTGGAACTTGGAGGTTGAAGAATGTTTCCGGGTCTGACCAAGAACCTTGTATCTGTGAGTCAACTGGATGAGGAGGGGTTCACGACGAGATTCGAAGATGGTCATTGGAGAGTAACGAAAGGATCTCTGATAATTGCTACTGGCAGGAAAAAGGGGAAATTATATTCTGTCATTGATAATTCTAACAGGCCTGTTCATGCTCGTTAAAGGCGTGTTAGCTTCTCTGATGAGAGAAGTACGAAGCGAGGAGGTTTCGGTCGAGGCTACGAGCGGATGGTCGGTAGAGGCATCTAACCTGCACGGGAATTCGATAAGTTCAACACGAGGTAAAGTCCCAATCCAAAATTCCCCTAAGTTGTTGACGATGATGCGTAAGTCGAAGTTGCAGGGGCGTGATCAGTTCAAGTGGGAGTCTGTTGCAAAAAGAGGAGTTGATGGGAGGTCAACTGGGACCTCTGTTGATCTTTGCTGAATAAGATCGAGATGGGTGCACTAGAGGATTCGAGAAGGTGTTGAAGTGGTAGAAGACTGTGTCTACAATTGGTCTTCAAGTGGGAGATTGTTGGGTGTGAAGACTAATTTGTTGGGATAAAAGACCTAATATGAAGAAGGAACAGAAGAAGGAAGGTCGAAGGAAAAATAGAAAACACAGCCAGCGTTTTCTTCCCGCAGCCAGCGCCCTGTCCAGTAGCCGATTGTGGCAAAACGCAGCCAGCGTTTTCAGAACGCAGCCTGCGTTTTTGCGGCTGTGGCGGTTATTTTGATGGGTCGCGTGTGTTAGCCCATGTTTGTGTTATTTCCTTGCGACGGCTATGTTCTAGGTTGTATCCTAGGGTTTCCTTTTGTACCTTCTAGTATATATAGGGGTCTTGTTCTCCTTGTTTTTACCAACCTAGCAATTGAGAGTGTTTCATCTTATACCACAAGAGATTGACCTGTAATCTCTGTGTTCCTGAGGGAGTTGTGTGAGACCCAACTGTGAGTGTTGAGTTCTCAGGTTGTAACTCTAGGAAGGCTGTGAGAGATTGTGGAGGTATGGGAATCTCTGAAACACCGTTGTAATCCTCTGATAGTGCATCGTTCGTGGTTTTTTTTCCCGGTTTAGGTTTTTCCACGTTAACTCCTTTGTCTAATCTTTATTTGTTTTTCGCCTTATTATTGTTTGTGCGCTAATTCATACGAGAATCCTAACAACCGGTATCGAGCTTTGATTGGAGTGTGATTGATCTGGATCGAGAAGCAATGGCGGTATGATTGTGAAGATTCCGAATTCGATGGGAAAGACTACGCGTGGTGGAGGATGCGCGTTGAGGATGTGCTCGCCCGTGAAAGGTTGCATCTTGCGATGGGTGATAAGCCAAAAGAGATGGAATAGAAGGATTGGGAAGAGCTTGATGGTCGGCATTGATGCGGTCGGTGGCGCTAGCTCGGAATGTGGCTTTCAACGTCAAAGATCAGAAAACGATGAAGGACCTGCTCGAGGCCTTGAAAAACACATATAAGAAACCTTCGGCGGTGAACAAGGTATATGTGTTACGTCGTTTGTTTGAATTTAGGATGCAAGAGTCTGGTGATATGAATGATAGTATGAATGAGTTAAATATAATACTATCAAAGTTAACCTCTGTGGGATTTGATTTCGACGTTGAGATGAATGCTAATATACTATTGGCTACCCTACCTAAGTCTTAGGAAAATTTCGTGACTTCTGTAACTTCTTCTACTAAGAAGGGTGAGAAATTGAAGTTTGGGGAAATTAGAGACTTTGTCCTGAATGAAAGTATTCGTAGGAAAGATTCCGATGTGTCTGAGTCTTCGGGGAATGCTTTGACTGTCAGGGATAGGAGGAATAGTGGGATTTCAGGTCGGGGTCGATCAAAATCTAGAGGTCGAAACATGGAGCAAGTGTTGTGTTGGAACTGTGGTGATAGAGGTCATTTTCGTAGGGATTGTCCCAAACCTACGAAGAGCAATCATAATGACCATGATTCTGTATATTCTGCTGAGGATATTATTGATGCCCTAACTGTTAGTGTTGATAAGTCAGAAGGGAGTTGGGTGATAGATTCGGTGCCGTTTCACTCATCGTCTAGCAGGGAGGCCTTTAGCAATTTTGTGAGTGAGAGGTTTGGCAGGGTTAGGCTTGCAAACGGTCACAACCTAAAGGTGCTAGGATAAGGTGATGTGAACATTAAAACTTCTAAGGGTGGAACTTGGAGGTTGAAGAATGTTTCCGGGTCTGACCAAGAACCTTGTATCTGTGAGTCAACTGGATGAGGAGGGGTTCACGACGAGATTCGAAGATGGTCATTGGAGAGTAACGAAAGGATCTCTGATAATTGCTACTGGCAGGAAAAGGGGGAAATTATATTCTGTCATTGATAATTCTAACAGGCCTGTTCATGCTCGTTAAAGGCGTGTTAGCTTCTCTGATGAGAAGGGTACGAAGCGAGGAGGTTTCGGCCGAGGCTCCGAAGCGGATGGTCGGTAGGAGGCATCTAACTGCGACGGAATTCGATAAGTTCAACACGAGGTAAAGTCCCAATCCAAAATTCCCCTAAGTTGTTGACGATGATGCGTAAGTCGAAGTTGCAGGGGCGTGATCAGTTCAAGTGGGAGTCTGTTGCAAAAAGAGGAGTTGATGGGAGGTCAACTGGGACCTCTGTTGATCTTTGCTGAATAAGATCGAGATGGGTGCACTAGAGGATTCGAGAAGGTGTTGAAGTGGTAGAAGACTGTGTCTACAATTGGTCTTCAAGTGGGAGATTGTTGGGTGTGAAGACTAATTTGTTGGGATAAAAGACCTAATATGAAGAAGGAACAGAAGAAGGAAGGTCGAAGGAAAAATAGAAAACACAGCCAGCGTTTTCTTCCCGCAGCCAGTAGTCGATGGCAGGTGTGTGGCAAACGCGGCCAGCGTTTTGAACGCGACTGCGTTTTTGCGGTATTATTTTGATGGGTCGCGTGTTAGCCCATGTTTGTGTTATTTCCTTGCGACGGCTATGTTCTAGGTTGTATCCTAGGGTTTCCTTTTGTACCTTCTAGTATATATAGGGGTCTTGTTCTCCTTGTTTTTTCCAACCTAGCAATTGAGAGTGTTTCATCTTTTACCACAAGAGATTGACCTGTAATCTCTGTGTTCCTGAGGGAGTTGTGTGAGACCCAACTGTGAGTGTTGAGTTCTCAGGTTGTAACTCTAGGAAGGCTGTGAGAGATTGTGGAGGTATGGGAATCTCTGAAACACCGTTGTAATCCTCTGATAGTGCATCGTTCGTGGTTTTTTTTCCCGGTTTAGGTTTTTCCACGTTAACTCCTTTGTGTCTAATCTTTATTTGTTTTTCGCCCTTATTATTGTTTGTCTGCTAATTACGCCCTGAGAATCCTAACAACTGGTATCAGAGCTTTGATTGGAGTGTGATTGATCTGCAGACTGAGAAGCAATGGCAGGCGCAATTGTGAAGATTCCGGAATTCGATGGGAAAGACTACGCATGGTGGAGGATGCGCGTTGAGGATGTGCTCCGCCAGCAAAGGTTGCATCTTGCGATGGGTGATAAGCCAAAAGAGATGGAATAGAAGGATTGGGAAGAGCTTGATGGTCAGGCATTCAGTACGGTCAGGCTGACGCTAGCTCGGAATGTGGCTTTCAACGTCAAAGATCAGAAAACGATGAAGGACCTGCTCGAGGCCTTGAAAAACACATATAAGAAACCTTCGGCGGTGAAAAAGGTATATGTGTTACGTCGTTTGTTTGAATTTAGGATGCAAGAGTCTGGTGATATGCATGATAGTATGAATGAGTTAAATATAATACTATCAAAGTTAACCTCTGTGGGATTTGATTTCGACGATGAGATGAATGCTAAAATACTATTGGCTACCCTACCTAAGTCTTGGGAAAATTTCGTGACTTCTGTAACTTCTTCTACTAAGAAGGGTGAGAAATTGAAGTTTGGGGAAATTAGAGACTTTGTCCTGAATGAAAGTATTCGTAGGAAAGATTCCGATGTGCGAGTCTTGGGGAATGCTTTGGTGTCGAGTAGGAGGAATAGTGGGAGCTCAGTGGGGTCGATCAAAATCTAGAGGTCGAAACATGGAGCAAGTGTTGTGTTGGAACTGTGGTGATAGAGGTCATTTTCGTAGGGATTGTCCCAAACCTACGAAGAGCAATCATAATGACCAAGATTCTGTATATTCTGCTGAGGATATTATTGATGCCCTAACTGTTAGTGTTGATAAGTCAGAAGGGAGTTGGGTGATAGATTCGGGTGCTTCGTTTCACTCATCGTCTAGCAGGGAGGCCTTTAGCAATTTTGTGAGTGAGAGGTTTGGCAGGGTTAGGCTTGCAAACGGTCACAACCTAAAGGTGCTAGGATAAGGTGATGTGAACATTAAAACTTCTAAGGGTGGAACTTGGAGGTTGAAGAATGTTTCCGGGTCTGACCAAGAACCTTGTATCTGTGAGTCAACTGGATGAGGAGGGGTTCACGACGAGATTCGAAGATGGTCATTGGAGAGTAACGAAAGGATCTCTGATAATTGCTACTGGCAGGAAAATGGGGAATTAATATTCTGTCATTGATAATTCTAACAGGCCTGTTCATGCTCGTTAAAGGCGTGTTAGCTTCTCTGATGAGAGAAGGGTACCAGAAACGAGGAGGTTTCCGGTCGAGGCTACGGGAACGGATGGTCAGCCGAGGAACGCATCTAACCTGCACGGGAATTCGATAAGTTCAACACGAGGTAAAGTCCCAATCCAAAATTCCCCTAAGTTGTTGACGATGATGCGTAAGTCGAAGTTGCAGGGGCGTGATCAGTTCAAGTGGGAGTCTGTTGCAAAAAGAGGAGTTGATGGGAGGTCAACTGGGACCTCTGTTGATCTTTGCTGAATAAGATCGAGATGGGTGCACTAGAGGATTCGAGAAGGTGTTGAAGTGGTAGAAGACTGTGTCTACAATTGGTCTTCAAGTGGGAGATTGTTGGGTGTGAAGACTAATTTGTTGGGATAAAAGACCTAATATGAAGAAGGAACAGAAGAAGGAAGATCGAAGGAAAAATAGTAAACACGGCCGTTTTCTTCCGCAATACCGCCCAAAGAGTCGACAGGCAAAACGCAGCAGCGTTTTGAACGCACTGCGTTTTTGCTATGTGCGGTTATTTTGATGGGTCGCGTGTGTTAGCCCATGTTTGTGTTATTTCCTTGCGACGGCTATGTTCTAGGTTGTATCCTAGGGTTTTATTTTGTACCTTCTAGTATATATAGGGGTCTTGTTCTCCTTGTTTTTACCAACCTAGCAATTGAGAGTGTTTCATCTTATACCACAAGAGATTGACCTGTAATCTCTGTGTTCCTGAGGGAGTTGTGTGAGACCCAACTGTGAGTGTTGAGTTCTCAGGTTGTAACTCTAGGAAGGCTGTGAGAGATTGTGGAGGTATGGGAATCTCTGAAACACCGTTGTAATCCTCTGATAGTGCATCGTTCGTGGTTTTTTTTCCCGGTTTAGGTTTTTCCACGTTAACTCCTTTGTGTCTAATCTTTATTTGTTTTTCGCCCTTATTATTGTTTGTCCGCTAGTTACGCCCTGAGAATCCTAACAACTGGTATCAGAGCTTTGATTGGAGTGTGATTGATCTGCAGACTGAGAAGCAATGGCAAAGCGATTGTGAAGATTCCGGAATTCGATGGGAAAGACTACGCATGGTGGAGGATGCGCGTTGAGGATGTGCTCCGCCAGCAAAGGTTACATCTTGCGATGGGTGATAAGCCAAAAGAGATGGAATAGAAGGATTGGGAAGAGCTTGATGGTCAGGCATTCAGTACGGTCAGGTCGGGGTCGATCAAAATCTAGAGGTCGAAACCTGGAGCAAGTGTTGTGTTGGAACTGTGGTGATAGAGGTCATTTCGTAGGGATTGTCCCAAACCTAGGAAGAGCAATCATAATGACCATGATTCTGTATATTCTGCTGAGGATATTATTGATGCCCTAACTGTTAGTGTTGATAAGTCAGAAGGGAGTTGGGTGATAGATTCGGGTGCTTCGTTTCACTCTTCGTCTAGCAGGGAGGCCTTTAGCAATTTTGTGAGTGAGAGGTTTGGCAGGGTTAGGCTTGCAAACGGTCACAACCTAAAGGTGCTAGGATAAGGTGATGTGAACATTAAAACTTCTAAGGGTGGAACTTGGAGGTTGAAGAATGTTTCCGGGTCTGACCAAGAACCTTGTATCTGTGAGTCAACTGGATGAGGAGGGGTTCACGACGAGATTCGAAGATGGTCATTGGAGAGTAACGAAAGGATCTCAGATAATTGCTACTGGCAGGAAAAGGGGGAAATTATATTCTGTCATTGATAATTCTAACAGGCCTGTTCATGCTCGTTAAAGGCGTGTTAGCTTCTCTGATGAGAGAAGGGTACCGGAAACGAGGAGGTTTCCGGTCGAGGCTACGGGAACGGATGGTCAGCCGAGGAACGCATCTAACCTGCACGGGAATTCGATAAGTTTAACACGAGGTAAAGTCCCAATCCAAAATTCCCCTAAGTTGTTGACGATGATGCGTAAGTCGAAGTTGCAGGGGCGTGATCAGTTCAAGTGGGAGTCTGTTGCAAAAAGAGGAGTTGATGGGAGGTCAACTGGGACCTCTGTTGATCTTTGCTGAATAAGATCGAGATGGGTGCACTAGAGGATTCGAGAAGGTGTTGAAGTGGTAGAAGACTGTGTCTACAATTGGTCTTCAAGTGGGAGATTGTTGGGTGTGAAGACTAATTTGTTGGGATAAAAGACCTAATATGAAGAAGGAACATAAGAAGGAAGGTCGAAGGAAAAATAGAAAACACAGCCAGCGTTTTCTTCCGCCCAGCATACATCGATGGCCGTGTGGCAAAACGCAGCCAGCGTTTTCAGAACGCAGCCTGCGTTTTTGCGGCTCTGGCGGTTATTTTGATGGGTCGCGTGTGTTAGCCCATGTTTGTGTTATTTCCTTGCGACGGCTATGTTCTAGGTTGTATCCTAGGGTTTCCTTTTGTACCTTCTAGTATATATAGGGGTCTTGTTCTCCTTGATTTTACCAACCTAGCAATTGAGAGTGTTTCATCTTATACCACAAGAGATTGACCTGTAATCTCTGTGTTCCTGAGGGAGTTGTGTGAGACCCAACTGTGAGTGTTGAGTTCTCAGGTTGTAACTCTAGGAAGGCTGTGAGAGATTGTGGAGGTATGGGAATCTCTGAAACACCGTTGTAATCCTCTGATAGTGCATCGTTCGTGGTTTTTTTTCCCGGTTTAGGTTTTTCCACGTTAACTCCTTTGTGTCTAATCTTTATTTGTTTTTCGCCCTTATTATTGTTTGTCTGCTAATTACGCCCTGAGAATCCTAACAACTGGTATCAGAGCTTTGATTGGAGTGTGATGGATCCGCAGACTGAGAAGCAATGGCAGGCGCAATTGTGAAGATTCCAGAATTCGATGGGAAAGACTACGCATGGTGGAGGATGCGCGTTGAGGATGTGCTCCGCCAGCAAAGGTTGCATCTTGCGATGGGTGATAAGCCAAAAGAGATGGAATAGAAGGATTGGGAAGAGTTTGATGGTCAGGCATTCAGTACGGTCAGGCTGACGCTAGCTCGGAATGTGGCTTTCAACGTCAAAGATCAAACACGATGAAGGACCTGCTCGAGGCCTTGAAAAACACATATAAGAAACCTTCGGCGGTGAACAAGGTATATGTGTTACGTCGTTTGTTTGAATTTAGGATGCAAGAGTCTGGTGATATGCATGATAGTATGAATGAGTTAAATATAATACTATCAAAGTTAACCTCTGTGGGATTTGATTTCGACGATGAGATGAATGCTAATATACTATTGGCTACCCTACCTAAGTCTTGGGAAAATTTCGTGACTTCTGTAACTTCTTCTACTAAGAAGGGTGAGAAATTGAAGTTTGGGGAAATTAGAGACTTTGTCCTGAATGAAAGTATTCGTAGGAAAGATTCCGATGTGTCTGAGTCTTCGGGGAATGCTTTGGTATCGAGTAGGAGGAATAGTGGGAGCTCGGTCTGGTAGATCAAAATCTAGAGGTCGAAACATGGAGCAAGTGTTGTGTTGGGCTGTGGTGATAGAGGTCATTTCGTAGGGATTGTCCCAAACCTAGGAAGAGCAATCATAATGACCATGATTCTGTATATTCTGAGGATATTATTGATGCCCTAACTGTTAGTGTTGATAAGTCAGAAGGGAGTTGGGTGATAGATTCGGGTGCTTCGTTTCACTCTTCGTCTAGCAGGGAGGCCTTTAGCAATTTTGTGAGTGAGAGGTTTGGCAGGGTTAGGCTTGCAAACGGCCACAACCTAAAGGTGCTAGGATAAGGTGATGTGAACATTAAAACTTCTAAGGGTGGAACTTGGAGGTTGAAGAATGTTTCCGGGTCTGACCAAGAACCTTGTATCTGTGAGTCAACTGGATGAGGAGGGGTTCACGACGAGATTCGAAGATGGTCATTGGAGAGTAACGAAAGGATCTCAGATAATTGCTACTGGCAGGAAAAGGGGGAAATTATATTCTGTCATTGATAATTCTAACAGGCCTGTTCATGCTCGTTAAAGGCGTGTTAGCTTCTCTGATGAGAGAAAGTGCGGAAACGAGGAGGTTTCGGCCGAGGCTACGGAGCGGATGGTCGGTAGAGGCATCTAACTGCGGGAATTCGATAAGTTCAACACGGTAAAGTCCCAATCCAAAATTCCCTAAGTTGTTGTGATGATGCGTAAGTCGAAGTTGCAGGGGCGTGATCAGTTCAAGTGGGAGTCTGTTGCAAAAAGAGGAGTTGATGGGAGGTCAACTGGGACCTCTGTTGATCTTTGCTGAATAAGATCGAGATGGGTGCACTAGAGGATTCGAGAAGGTGTTGAAGTGGTAGAAGACTGTGTCTACAATTGGTCTTAGTGGGAGATTGTTGGGTGTGAAGACTAATTTGTTGGGATAAAAGACCTAATATGAAGAAGGAACAGAAGAAGGAAGATCGAAGGAAAAATAGAAAACACAGCCAGCGTTTTCTTCCGCTGACCAGTAGTCGATGGCAGGTGTGGCAAAACGCGACCCGGCGTTTTGAGCGACTGCGTTTTTGCGGTATGGCGGTTATTTTGATGGGTCACGCGTGTGTTAGCCCATGTTTGTGTTATTTCCTTGCGTGGCTATGTTCTAGGTTGTATCCTAGGGTTTCCTTTGTACCTTCTAGTATATATAGGGTCTTGTTCTCCTTGTTTTACCAACCTAGCAATTGAGAGTGTTTCATCTTATACCACAAGAGATTGACCTGTAATCTCTGTGTTCCTGAGGGAGTTGTGTGAGACCCAACTGTGAGTGTTGAGTTCTCAGGTTGTAACTCTAGGAAGGCTGTGAGAGATTGTGGAGGTATGGGAATCTGAAACAGTTGTAATCCTCACGATAGTGCATCGTTCGTGGTTTTTTCCGGTTTAGGTTTTCCACGTTAACTCCTTTGTGTCTAATCTTTATTTGTTTTTCGCCCTTATTATTGTTTGTCCGCTAGTTACGCCCTGAGAATCCTAACAACTGGTATCAGAGCTTTGATTGGAGTGTGATTGATCCAGATCGAGAAGCAATGGCGGTATGATTGTGAAGATTCCGGAATTCGATGGGAAAGACTACGCATGGTGGAGGATGCGCGTTGAGGATGTGCTCCGCCAGCAAAGGTTGCATCTTGCGATGGGTGATAAGCCAAAAGAGATGGAATAGAAGGATTGGGAAGAGTTTGATGGTCAGGAATTCAGTACGGTCAGGCTGACGCTAGCTCGGAATGTGGCTTTCAACTTCAAAGATCAGAAAACGATGAAGGACCTGCTCGAGGCCTTGAAAAACACATATAAGAAACCTTCGGCGGTGAACAAGGTATATGTGTTACGTCGTTTGTTTGAATTTAGGATGCAAGAGTCTGGTGATATGCATGATAGTATGAATGAGTTAAATATAATACTATCAAAGTTAACCTCTGTGGGATTTGATTTCGACGATGAGATGAATGCTAATATACTATTGGCTACCCTACCTAAGTCTTGGGAAAATTTCGTGACTTCTGTAACTTCTTCTACTAAGAAGGGTGAGAAATTGAAGTTTGGGGAAATTAGAGACTTTGTCATGAATGAAAGAATACGTATTAAAGATTCCGATGTGTCTGAGTCTTCGGGGAATGCTTTGACTGTCAGAGTAGGAGGAATAGTGGGAGCTAAGGTCGGGGTAGATCAAAATCTAGAGGTCGAAACATGGAGCAAGTGTTGTGTTGAACTGGTGATAGAGGTCATTTCGTAGGATTGTCCCAAACCTAGGAAGAGCAATCATAATGACCATGATTACGTATATTCTGAGGATATTATTGATGCCCTAACTGTTAGTGTTGATAAGTCAGAAGGGAGTTGGGTGATAGATTCGGGTGCTTCGTTTCACTCTTCGTCTAGCAGGGAGGCCTTTAGCAATTTTGTGAGTGAGAGGTTTGGCGAGTTAGGCTTGAACGGTCACAACCTAAAGGTGCTAGGATAAGGTGATGTGAACATTAAAACTTTTAAGGGTGGAACTTGGAGGTTGAAGAATGTTTCCGGGTCTGACCAAGAACCTTGTATCTGTGAGTCAACTGGATGAGGAGGGGTTCACGACGAGATTCGAAGATGGTCATTGGAGAGTAACGAAAGGATCTCAGATAATTGCTCTTGGCGGGAAAAGGAAATTATATTCATCATTGATAATTCTAACAGCCTGTTCATGCTCGTTAAAGGCGTGTTAGCTTCTCGATGAGAGAAGTGCGGAAGCGAGGAGGTTTCGGTCGAGGCTACGGAACGGATGGTCGGTAGGAACGCATCTAACCTGCACGGGAATTCGATAAGTTCAACACGAGGTAAAGTCCCAATCCAAAATTCCCCTAAGTTGTTGACGATGATGCGTAAGTCGAAGTTGCAGGGGCGTGATCAGTTCAAGTGGGAGTCTGTTGCAAAAAGAGGAGTTGATGGGAGGTCAACTGGGACCTCTGTTGATCTTTGCTGAATAAGATCGAGATGGGTGCACTAGAGGATTCGAGAAGGTGTTGAAGTGGTAGAAGACTGTGTCTACAATTGGTCTTCAAGTGGGAGATTGTTGGGTGTGAAGACTAATTTGTTGGGATAAAAGACCTAATATGAAGAAGGAACAGAAGAAGGAAGATCGAAGGAAAAATAGAAAACACAACCATTTTCTTCCATGACAATACCTGTCCGATGGCCAGGTGTGGCAAAACGCAAAGCGTTTTGAGCGCGACTGCGTTATTTTGATGGGTCACGTGTGTTAGCCCATGTTTGTGTTATTTCCTTGCGTGGCTATGTTCTAGGTTGTATCCTAGGGTTTCCTTTTGTACCTTCTAGTATATATAGGGGTCTTGTTCTCCTTGTTTTTACCAACCTAGCAATTGAGAGTGTTTCATCTTATACCACAAGAGATTGACCTGTAATCTCTGTGTTCCTGAGGGAGTTGTGTGAGACCCAACTGTGAGTGTTGAGTTCTCAGGTTGTAACTCTAGGAAGGCTGTGAGAGATTGTGGAGGTATGGGAATCTCTGAAACACCGTTGTAATCCTCTGATAGTGCATCGTTCGTGGTTTTTTTTCCCGGTTTAGGTTTTTCCACGTTAACTCCTTTGTGTCTAATCTTTATTTGTTTTTCGCCCTTATTATTGTTTGTCCGCTAGTTACGCCCTGAGAATCCTAACAACTGGTATCAGAGCTTTGATTGGAGTGTGATTGATCTGCAGACTGAGAAGCAATGGCAGGCGCAATTGTGAAGATTCCGGAATTCGATGGGAAAGACTACGCATGGTGGAGGATGCGCGTTGAGGATGTGCTCCGCCAGCAAAGGTTACATCTTGCGATGGGTGATAAGCCAAAAGAGATGGAATAGAAGGATTGGGAAGAGCTTGATGGTCAGGCATTCAGTACGGTCAGGTCGGGGTCGATCAAAATCTAGAGGTCGAAACCTGGAGCAAGTGTTGTGTTGGAACTGTGGTGATAGAGGTCATTTTCGTAGGGATTGTCCCAAACCTAGGAAGAGCAATCATAATGACCATGATTCTGTATATTCTGCTGAGGATATTATTGATGCCCTAACTGTTAGTGTTGATAAGTCAGAAGGGAGTTGGGTGATAGATTCGGGTGCTTCGTTTCACTCTTCGTCTAGCAGGGAGGCCTTTAGCAATTTTGTGAGTGAGAGGTTTGGCAGGGTTAGGCTTGCAAACGGTCACAACCTAAAGGTGCTAGGATAAGGTGATGTGAACATTAAAACTTCTAAGGGTGGAACTTGGAGGTTGAAGAATGTTTCCGGGTCTGACCAAGAACCTTGTATCTGTGAGTCAACTGGATGAGGAGGGGTTCACGACGAGATTCGAAGATGGTCATTGGAGAGTAACGAAAGGATCTCTGATAATTGCTACTGGCAGGAAAAGGGGGAAATTATATTCTGTCATTGATAATTCTAACAGGCCTGTTCATGCTCGTTAAAGGCGTGTTAGCTTCTCTGATGAGAGAAGGGTACCAGAAACGAGGAGGTTTCCGGTCGAGGCTACGAAGCGGATGGTCACCGAGAACATCTAACCCGCGGGAATTCGATAAGTTTAACACGAGGTAAAGTCCCAATCCAAAATTCCCCTAAGTTGTTGACGATGATGCGTAAGTCGAAGTTGCAGGGGCGTGATCAGTTCAAGTGGGAGTCTGTTGTAAAAAGAGGAGTTGATGGGAGGTCAACTGGGACCTCTGTTGATCTTTGCTGAATAAGATCGAGATGGGTGCACTAGAGGATTCGAGAAGGTGTTGAAGTGGTAGAAGACTGTGTCTACAATTGGTCTTCAAGTGGGAGATTGTTGGGTGTGAAGACTAATTTGTTGGGATAAAAGACCTAATATGAAGAAGGAACAGAAGAAGGAAGGTCGAAGGAAAAATAGAAAACACAGCCAGTTTTTCTTCCGCGACAGTATACTGTCGATGGCGGTGTGGCAAAACGCAGCAGCGAACCTGCGTTTTTGCGGCTGTGGCGGTTATTTTGATGGGTCGCGTGTGTTAGCCCATGTTTGTGTTATTTCCTTGCGACGGCTATGTTCTAGGTTGTATCCTAGGGTTTCCTTTTGTACCTTCTAGTATATATAGGGGTCTTGTTCTCCTTGTTTTTACCAACCTAGCAATTGAGAGTGTTTCATCTTATACCACAAGAGATTGACCTGTAATCTCTGTGTTCCTGAGGGAGTTGTGTGAGACCCAACTGTGAGTGTTGAGTTCTCAGGTTGTAACTCTAGGAAGGCTGTGAGAGATTGTGGAGGTATGGGAATCTCTGAAACACCGTTGTAATCCTCTGATAGTGCATCGTTCGTGGTTTTTTTTCCCGGTTTAGGTTTTTCCACGTTAACTCCTTTGTGTCTAATCTTTATTTGTTTTTCGCCCTTATTATTGTTTGTCTGCTAATTACGCCCTGAGAATCCTAACAACTGGTATCAGAGCTTTGATTGGAGTGTGATTGATCATGATCGAGAAGCGATGGCGGCAATTGTGAAGATTCCGATTCGATGGGAAAGACTACGCA
Organism: Portulaca oleracea; assembly: GCA_029582165.1. Taxonomy (NCBI): domain Eukaryota; kingdom Viridiplantae; phylum Streptophyta; class Magnoliopsida; order Caryophyllales; family Portulacaceae; genus Portulaca; species Portulaca oleracea. The sequence goes on along the minus strand of CM055883.1, from coordinate 6,605,657 downwards.
TGGTGGAGGATGCGCGTTGAGGATGTGCTCCGCCAAAGAAAGGTTGCATCTTGCGATGGGTGATAAGCCAAAGAGATGGAATAGAAGGATTGGGAAGAGTTTGATGGTCGGGAATTGATGCAGTCGGTGGCGCTAGCTCGAATGTGGCTTTCATCAAAGATCGAAAGCGATGAAGGACACGCTCGAGGCCTTGAAAAACACATATAAGAAACCTTCGGTGAACAAGGTATATGTGTTCGTCGTTTGTTTGAATTTAGGATGCAAGAGCGGTGATATGCATGATAGTATGAATGAGTTAAATATAATACTATCAAAGTTAACCTCTGTGGGATTTGATTTACGATGAGATGAATGCTAATATACTATTGGCTACCCTACCTAAGTCTTGGAAAATTTCGTGACACGTAACTTCTTCTACTAAGAAGGGTGAGAAACTGAAGTTTGGGGAAATTAGAGACTTTGTCCTGAATGAAAGTATTCGTAGGAAAGATTCCGATGTATCTGAGTCTTCGGGGAATTCTTTGACTGTCAGGGGTAGGAGGAATAGTGGGAGCTCAGGTCGGGGTAGATCAAAATCTAGAGGTCGAAACATGGAGCAAGTGTTGTGTTGGAACTGTGGTGATAGAGGTCATTTTCGTAGGGATTGTCCCAAACCTAGGAAGAGCAATCATAATGACCATGATTCTGTATATTCTGCTGAGGATATTATTGATGCCCTAACTGTTAGTGTTGATAAGTCAGAAGGGAGTTGGGTGATAGATTCGGGTGCTTCGTTTCACTCTTCGTCTAGCAGGAGGCCTTTAGCAATTTTGAGTGAGAGGTTTGGCGAGTTAGGCTTATGACGGCCACAACCTAAAGGTGCTAGGATAAGGTGATGTGAACATTAAAACTTCTAAGGGTGGAACTTGGAGGTTGAAGAATGTTTCCGGGTCTGACCAAGAACCTTGTATCTGTGAGTCAACTGGATGAGGAGGGGTTCACGACGAGATTCGAAGATGGTCATTGGAGAGTAACGAAAGGATCTCTGATAATTGCTACTGGCAGGAAAAGGGGGAAATTATATTCTGTCATTGATAATTCTAACAGGCCTGTTCATGCTCGTTAAAGGCGTGTTAGCTTCTCTGATGAGAGAAAGTGCAGAAGCGAGGAGGTTTCGGTCGCTCTGAGAGCGGATGGTCGGTAGAGGAGCATCTAACACTGACGGAATTCGATAAGTTCAACACGAGGTAAAGTCCCAATCCAAAATTCCCCGAAGTTGTTGACGATGATGCGTAAGTCGAAGTTGCAGGGGCGTGATCAGTTCAAGTGGGAGTCTGTTGCAAAAAGAGGAGTTGATGGGAGGTCAACTGGGACCTCTGTTGATCTTTGCTGAATAAGATCGAGATGGGTGCACTAGAGGATTCGAGAAGGTGTTGAAGTGGTAGAAGACTGTGTCTACAATTGGTCTTCAAGTGGGAGATTGTTGGGTGTGAAGACTAATTTGTTGGGATAAAAGACCTAATATGAAGAAGGAACAGAAGAAGGAAGTTCGAAGGAAAAATAGAAAACACAGCCAGCGTTTTCTTCCCATGACCAATACCGCCGATGAGTCGATTGTGGCAAAACGCAACGGCGTTTTGAGCAACGACTGCGTTTTTGCGGCTGTGGCGGTTATTTTGATGGGTCGCGTGTGTTAGCCCATGTTTGTGTTATTTCCTTGCGACGGCTATGTTCTAGGTTGTATCCTAGGGTTTCCTTTTGTACCTTCTAGTATATATAGGGGTCTTGTTCTCCTTGTTTTTACCAACCTAGCAATTGAGAGTGTTTCATCTTATACCACAAGAGATTGACCTGTAATCTCTCTGTTCCTGAGGGAGTTGTGTGAGACCCAACTGTGAGTGTTGAGTTCTCAGGTTGTAACTCTAGGAAGGTTGTGAGAGATTGTGGAGGTATGGGAATCTCTGAAACACCGTTGTAATCCTCTGATAGTGCATCGTTCGTGGTTTTTTTTCCCGGTTTAGGTTTTTCCACGTTAACTCCTTTGTGTCTAATCTTTATTTGTTTTTCGCCCTTATTATTGTTTGTCTGCTAATTACGCCCTGAGAATCCTAACAACTGGTATCAGAGCTTTGATTGGAGTGTGATTGATCATGATCGAGAAGCAATGGCGGCGAATTGTGAAGATTCGAGTCGATGGGAAAGACTACGCATGGTGGAGGATGCGCGTTGAGGATGTGCTCGCCGTGAAGGTTGCATCTTGCGATGGGTGATAAGCCAAAGAGATGGAATAGAAGGATTGGGAAGAGCTTGATGGTCAGGCATTCAGTACGGTCAGGCTGACGCTAGCTCGGAATGTGGCTTTCAACGTCAAAGATCAGAAAACGATGAAGGACCTGCTCGAGGCCTTGAAAAACACATATAAGAAACCTTCGGCGGTGAACAAGGTATATGTGTTACGTCGTTTGTTTGAATTTAGGATGCAAGAGTCTGGTGATATGCATGATAGTATGAATGAGTTAAATATAATACTATCAAAGTTAACCTCTGTGGGATTTGATTTCGACGATGAGATGAATGCTAATATACTATTGGCTACCCTACCTAAGTCTTGGGAAAATTCCGTGACTTCTGTAACTTCTTCTACTAAGAAGGGTGAGAAATTGAAGTTTGGGGAAATTAGAGACTTTGTCCTGAATGAAAGTATTCGTAGGAAAGATTAGATGTGTCCGAGTCTTGGGGAATGCTTTGGTATCAGTAGGAGGAATAGTGGGAGCTCAGGTCGGGGTAGATCAAAATCTAGAGGTCGAAACATGGAGCAAGTGTTGTGTTGGAACTGTGGTGATAGAGGTCATTTTCGTAGGGATTGTCCCAAACCTAGGAAGAGCAATCATAATGACCATGATTCTGTATATTCTGCTGAGGATATTATTGATGCCCTAACTGTTAGTGTTGATAAGTCAGAAGGGAGTTGGGTGATAGATTCGGGTGCTTCGTTTCACTCTTCGTCTAGCAGGGAGGCCTTTAGCAATTTTGTGAGTGAGAGGTTTGGCAGGGTTAGGCTTGCAAACGGTCACAACCTAAAGGTGCTAGGATAAGGTGATGTGAACATTAAAACTTCTAAGGGTGGAACTTGGAGGTTGAAGAATGTTTCCGGGTCTGACCAAGAACCTTGTATCTGTGAGTCAACTGGATGAGGAGGGGTTCACGACGAGATTCGAAGATGGTCATTGGAGAGTAACGAAAGGATCTCTGATAATTGCTACTGGCAGGAAAAGGGGGAAATTATATTCTGTCATTGATAATTCTAACAGGCCTGTTCATGCTCGTTAAAGGCGTGTTAGCTTCTCTGATGAGAGAAGGTGCAGGAAGCGAGGTTTCGGTCAAGGCTACGAGAGCGGATGGTCGGTAGAGGCATCTAACACCTTGCGGAATTCGATAAGTTTAACACGGTAAAGTCCCAATACAAAATTCCCTAAGTTGTTGTGATGATGCGTAAGTCGAAGTTGCGGCGTGATCGGTTCAAGTGGGAGTCATTTGCAAAGAGGAGTTGATGGGAGGTCAATGGGACCTCTGTTGATCTTTCTTTGAATAAGATCGAGATGGGTGCACTAGAGGATTCGAGAAGGTGTTGAAGTGGTAGAAGAGCGTCTACAATTGGTCTTAGTGGGAGATTGTTGGGTGTGAAGACTAATTTGTTGGGATAAAAGACCTAATATGAAGAAGGCGAAGAAGGAAGGTCGAAGGAAAATAGAAAACACGGCCAGCGTTTTCTTCCATAGCGCCCATCCGATGTGCAGCAAACGCAACGGCCAGCGTTTTGAGCGCGACTGCGTTTTTGCGGCTGTGGCGGTTATTTTGATGGGTCACGTGTGTTAGCCCATGTTTGTGTTATTTCCTTGCGACGGCTATGTTCTAGGTTGTATCCTAGGGTTTCCTTTTGTACCTTCTAGTATATATAGGGGTCTTGTTCTCCTTGTTTTTACCAACCTAGCAATTGAGAGTGTTTCATCTTATACCACAAGAGATTGACCTGTAATCTCTGTGTTCCTGAGGGAGTTGTGTGAGACCCAACTGTGAGTGTTGAGTTCTCGTGTTGTAACTCTAGGAAATTTGTGAGAGATTGTGGAGGTATGGGAATCTCTGAAACACCGTTGTAATCCTCTGATAGTGCATCGTTCGTGGTTTTTTTTCCCGGTTTAAGTTTTTCCACGTTAACTCCTTTGTGTCTAATCTTTATTTGTTTTTCGCCCTTATTATTGTTTGTCTGCTAATTACGCCCTGAGAATCCTAACAACTGGTATCAGAGCTTTGATTGGAGTGTGATTGATCTGCAGACTGAGAAGCAATGGCAGGCGCAATTGTGAAGATTCCGGAATTCGATGGGAAAGACTACGCATGGTGGAGGATGCGCGTTGAGGATGTGCTCCGCCAGCAAAGGTTGCATCTTGCGATGGGTGATAAGCCAAAAGAGATGGAATAGAAGGATTGGGAAGAGCTTGATGGTCAGGCATTCAGTACGGTCAGGCTGACGCTAGCTCGGAATGTGGCTTTCAACGTCAAAGATCAGAAAACGATGAAGGACCTGCTCGAGGCCTTGAAAAACACATATAAGAAACCTTCGGCGGTGAACAAGGTATATGTGTTACGTCGTTTGTTTGAATTTAGGATGCAAGAGTCTGGTGATATGCATGATAGTATGAATGAGTTAAATATAATACTATCAAAGTTAACCTCTGTGGGATTTGATTTCGATGAGATGAATGCTAATATACTATTGGCTACCCTACCTAAGTCTTGGGAAAATTTCGTGACTTCTGTAACTTCTTCTACTAAGAAGGGTGAGAAATTGAAGTTTGGGGAAATTAGAGACTTTGTCCTGAATGAAAGTATTCGTAGGAAAGATTCCGATGTGTCTGAGTCTTCGGGGAATGCTTTGACTGTCAGAGTAGGAGGAATAGTGGGAGCTCAGGTCGGGGTAGATCAAAATCTAGAGGTCGAAACATGGAGCAAGTGTTGTGTTGGAACTGTGGTGATAGAGGTCATTTTCGTAGGGATTGTCCCAAACCTAGGAAGAGCAATCATAATGACCATGATTCTGTATATTCTGCTGAGGATATTATTGATGCCCTAACTGTTAGTGTTGATAAGTCAGAAGGGAGTTGGGTGATAGATTCGGGTGCTTCGTTTCACTCTTCGTCTAGCAGGGAGGCCTTTAGCAATTTTGTGAGTGAGAGGTTTGGCAGGGTTAGGCTTGAGCGGTCACAACCTAAAGGTGCTAGGATAAGGTGATGTGAACATTAAAACTTCTAAGGGTGGAACTTGGAGGTTGAAGAATGTTTAGTGCGACCAAGAACCTTGTATCTGAGTCAAGCTGGATGAGGAGGGGTTCACGGCGAGATTCGAAGATGGTCATTGGAGAGAACGAAAGGATCTCGATAATTGCTACTCTTTGGCGGGGAAAAGGGAAATTATATTATGTCATTGATAATTCTAACAGCTGTTCATGCTCGTTAAAGCGTGTTAGCTTCTCGATGAGAGAAAGGCAGGAAGCGAGGAGGTTTCGGTCGAGGCTACGAGCGGATGGTCGGTAGAGGCATCTAACTGCGGGAATTCGATAAGTTCAACACGAGGTAAAGTCCCAATCCAAAATTCCCTAAGTTGTTGTGATGATGCGTAAGTCGAAGTTGCGGCGTGATCGGTTCAAGTGGGAGTGCATTTGCAAAGAGGAGTTGATGGGAGGTCTACTGGGACCTCTGTTGATCTTTGCTGAATAAGATCAAGATGGGTGCACTAGAGGATTCGAGAAGGTGTTGAAGTGGTAGAAGACTGTGTCTACAATTGGTCTTCAAGTGGGAGATTGTTGGGTGTGAAGACTAATTTGTTGGGATAAAAGACCTAATGAAGAAGGAGCAGAAGAAGGAAGGTCGAAGGAAAATAGAAAACACACGGCGTTTTCTTCCGCATGACCAATGTATGTCGATGAGTGTGTGGCAAACGCAGCGTTTTGAGCGCACTGCGTTTTTGCGGTATGGCGGTTATTTTGATGGGTCGTGTGTTAGCCCATGTTTGTGTTATTTCCTTGACGGCTATGTTCTAGGTTGTATCCTAGGGTTTCCTTTTGTACCTTCTAGTATATATAGGGTCTTGTTCTCCTTGTTTTACCAACCTAGCAATTGAGAGTGTTTCATCTTATACCACAAGAGATTGACTGTAATCTCTGTGTTCTGAGGAGTTGTGTGAGACCCAGTGAGTGTTGAGTTCTCGAGTTGTAACTCTAGGAAGTGTGAGAGATTGTGGAGGTATGGGAATCTACGAAACACCGTTGTAATCCTCACGATATTGCATCGTTCGTGGTTTTTTCGGTTTAGGTTTTTACACGTTAACTCCTTTGTGTATAATCTTTATTTATTTTTCGCCCTTATTATTGTTTCTCTGCTAATTCATACGAGAATCCTAACAAGCTGTATCGAGCTTTGATTGGAGTGTGATTGATCTGATGAGAAGCGATGGCAATGGCGGTGTGAAGAGTTCGATGGGAAAGACTACGCATGGTGGAGGATGCGCGTTGAGGATGTGCTCCGCCAGCAAAGGTTGCATCTTGCGATGGGTGATAAGCCAAAAGAGATGGAATAGAAGGATTGGGAAGAGCTTGATGGTCAGGCATTCAGTACGGTCAGGCTGACGCTAGCTCCGAATGTGGCTTTCAACGTCAAAGATCAGAAAACGATGAAGGACCTGCTCGAGGCCTTGAAAAACACATATAAGAAACCTTCGGCGGTGAACAAGGTATATGTGTTACGTCGTTTGTTTGAATTTAGGATGCAAGAGTCTGGTGATATGCATGATAGTATGAATGAGTTAAATATAATACTATCAAAGTTAACCTCTGTAGGATTTGATTTCGACGATGAGATGAATGCTAATATACTATTGGCTACCCTACCTAAGTCTTGGGAAAATTTCGTGACTTCTGTAACTTCTTCTACTAAGAAGGGTGAGAAATTGAAGTTTGGGGAAATTAGAGACTTTGTCCTGAATGAAAGTATTCGTAGGAAAGATTATGTGTGCGAGTCTTGGGAATGCTTTGGTATCAGTAGGAGGAATAGTGGGAGCTCGTGGGTCGATCAAAATCTAGAGGTCGAAACATGGAGCAAGTGTTGTGTTGGGCTGTGGTGATAGAGGTCATTTCGTAGGGATTGTCCCAAACTGGGAAGAGCAATCATAATGACCATGATTACGTATATTCTGTGAGGATATTATTGATGCCTAAGCATTAGTGTTGATAAGTCGGAAGGAGTTGGGTGATAGATTCGGGTGCTTCGTTTCACTCTTCGTCTAGCGAGGAGGCCTTTAGCAATTTTGTGAGTGAGAGGTTTGGCGGGGTTAGGCTTGACGGTCACAACCTAAAGGTGCTAGGATAAGGTGATGTGAACATTAAAACTTCTAGGGTGGAACTTGGAGGTTGAAGAATGTTTAAGTCCGACCAAGAACCTTGTATCGTGAGTCAAGGATGAGGAGGGTTCAGCGAGATTCGAAGATGGTCATTGGAGAGTAACGAAAGGATCTCACGATAATTGCTCTTTGGCGGGAAAGGGGAAATTATATTACATCATTGATAATTCTAACGGGCTGTTCATGCTCGTTAAAGGCGTGTTAGCTTCTCGATGAGAGAAGGGTACGAAGCGAGGAGGTTTCGGTCGAGGCTACGAACGGATGGTCGGTAGAGAGCATCTAACACCGCGGGAATTCGATAAGTTTAACACGAGGTAAAGTCCCAATCCAAAATTCCCCTAAGTTGTTGACGATGATGCGTAAGTCGAAGTTGCAGGGGCGTGATCAGTTCAAGTGGGAGTCTGTTGTAAAAAGAGGAGTTGATGGGAGGTCAACTGGGACCTCTGTTGATCTTTGCTGAATAAGATCGAGATGGGTGCACTAGAGGATTCGAGAAGGTATTGAAGTGGTAGAAGACTGTGTCTACAATTGGTCTTCAAGTGGGAGATTGTTGGGTGTGAAGACTAATTTGTTGGGATAAAAGACCTAATATGAAGAAGGAATAGAAGAAGGAAGATCGAAGGAAAAATAGAAAACACAGCCAGCGTTTTCTTCCATGACCAGCCCATCCGATGGCGGTGTGGCAAAACGCAGCCAGCGTTTTCAGAACGCAGCCTGCGTTTTTGCGGCTGTGGCGGTTATTTTGATGGGTCGCGTGTGTTAGCCCATGTTTGTGTTATTTCCTTGCGACGGCTATGTTCTAGGTTGTATCCTAGGGTTTCCTTTTGTACCTTCTAGTATATATAGGGGTCTTGTTCTCCTTGTTTTTACCAACCTAGCAATTGAGAGTGTTTCATCTTATACCACAAGAGATTGACCTGTAATCTCTGTGTTCCTGAGGGAGTTGTGTGAGACCCAACTGTGAGTGTTGAGTTCTCAGGTTGTAACTCTAGGAAGATTTGCATGAGAGATTGTGGAGGTATGGGAATCTCTGAAACACCGTTGTAATCCTCTGATAGTGCATCGTTCGTGGTTTTTTTTCCCGGTTTAGGTTTTTCCACGTTAACTCCTTTGTGTCTAATCTTTATTTGTTTTTCGCCCTTATTATTGTTTCTCTGCTAATTACGCCCTGAGAATCCTAACAACTGGTATCAGAGCTTTGATTGGAGTGTGATTGATCCGCATCGAGAAGCGATGGCGGTATGGTGTGAAGATTCGAATTCGATGGGAAAGACTACGCGGTGGAGGATGCGCGTTGAGGATGTGCTCCAAAGAAAGGTTGCATCTTGCGATGGGTGATAAGCCAAAAGAGATGGAATAGAAGGATTGGGAAGAGCTTGATGGTCAGGCATACAGTACGGTCAGGCTGACGCTAGCTCGAAATGTGGCTTTCAACGTCAAAGATCAGAAAACAATGAAGGACCTGCTCGAGGCCTTGAAAAACACATATAAGAAACCTTCGGCGGTGAACAAGGTATATGTGTTACGTCGTTTGTTTGAATTTAGGATGCAAGAGTCTGGTGATATGCATGATAGTATGAATGAGTTAAATATAATACTATCAAAGTTAACCTCTGTAGGATTTGATTTCGACGATGAGATGAATGCTAATATACTATTGGCTACCCTACCTAAGTCTTGGGAAAATTTCGTGACTTTTGTAACTTCTTCTACTAAGAAGGGTGAGAAATTGAAGTTTGGGGAAATTAGAGACTTTGTCCTGAATGAAAGTATTCGTAGGAAAGATTCCGATGTGTCTGAGTCATCGGGGAATGCTTTGACTGTCAGAGTAGGAGGAATAGTGGGAGCTCAGGTCGGGGTCGATCAAAATCTAGAGGTCGAAACATGGAGCAAGTGTTGTGTTGGAACTGTGGTGATAGAGGTCATTTTCGTAGGGATTGTCCCAAACCTAGGAAGAGCAATCATAATGACCATGATTCTGTATATTCTGCTGAGGATATTATTGATGCCCTAACTGTTAGTGTTGGTAAGTCAGAAGGGAGTTGGGTGATAGATTCGGGTGCTTCGTTTCACTCTTCGTCTAGCAGGGAGGCCTTTAGCAATTTTGTGAGTGAGAGGTTTGGCAGGGTTAGGCTTGCAAACGGTCACAACCTAAAGGTGCTAGGATAAGGTGATGTGAACATTAAAACTTCTAAGGGTGGAACTTGGAGGTTGAAGAATGTTTCCGGGTCTGACCAAGAACCTTGTATCTGTGAGTCAACTGGATGAGGAGGGGTTCACGACGAGATTCGAAGATGGTCATTGGAGAGTAACGAAAGGATCTCTGATAATTGCTACTGGCAGGAAAAGGGGGAAATTATATTCTGTCATTGATAATTCTAACAGGCCTGTTCATGCTCGTTAAAGGCGTGTTAGCTTCTCTGATGAGAGAAGGGTACCAGAAACGAGGAGGTTTCCGGTCGAGGCTACGGGAACGGATGGTCAGCCGAGGAACGCATCTAACCTGCATGGGAATTCGATAAGTTCAACACGGTAAAGTCGATCAAAATTCCCCAGTTGTTGTGATGATGCGTAAGTCGAAGTTGCAGGGGCGTGATCAGTTCAAGTGGGAGTCTGTTGCAAAAAGAGGAGTTGATGGGAGGTCAACTGGGACCTCTGTTGATCTTTGCTGAATAAGATCGAGATGGGTGCACTAGAGGATTCGAGAAGGTGTTGAAGTGGTAGAAGACTGTGTCTTCAATTGGTCTTCAAGTGGGTGATTGTTGGGTGTGAAGACTAATTTGTTGGGATAAAAGACCTAATATGAAGAAGGAACAGAAGAAGGAAGATCGAAGGAAAAATAGTAAACACGACGTTTTCTTCCATGACCGGCATCGATGGCCGTGTGGCAAAATGCGACAGCGTTTTGAGCGCGACTGCGTTTTTGGTATGTGATTATTTTGATGGGTCGCGTGTGTTAGCCCATGTTTGTGTTATTTCCTTGCGACGGCTATGTTCTAGGTTGTATCCTAGGGTTTCCTTTTGTACCTTCTAGTATATATAGGGGTCTTGTTCTCCTTGTTTTTACCAACCTAGCAATTGAGAGTGTTTCATCTTATACCACAAGAGATTGACCTGTAATCTCTGTGTTCCTGAGGGAGTTGTGTGAGGCTCAACTGTGAGTGTTGAGTTCTTAGGTTGTAACTTTAGGAAGGCTGTGAGAGATTGTTGAGGTCTGGGTATCTTTGAAACACTGTTGTAATCCTCTGATAGTGGATCGTTCGTGGTTTTTTTCCCGGTTTGGGTTTTTCCACGTTAATTCCTTTGTGTCGAATCTTTATTTGTTTTTCGCCCTTATTATTGTTTGTCTGCTAACTACGCCCTGAGAATCCTAACAACTTCCTCTCTCAATCTCCTCTCTATCACTCGCTCCCAAATCTTCATGGTATGACTCCTTTAATCTCACCATAATTAATACAACACTGTACATCGCCCTTGTTCTTGTACAAAGAGACAACTACGCTACTGTCACTCATCAGACATTCTAGCTATTTTAATAATCTCGTTAAAGAGCCTTGTCAACCAATGGATTCCTACCTCACCTAAGCACTTCCAAAACTCCACAAGAATTTCTTTAGGGCCCACTGCTTTCCCCCTCTACAACTTCTTCAATGCCTTTATGATCTGCTCATGTTATCTTCTTCAAGCTTGCTGAGGGTTGCAATGAAGTTTCATTTGGTGTTAGTGCCTTAGTCTTTACACATCTTTTGAGCTCTAAGTTCAATCTTGGTGAGTATCATTAGAGATTGTTCATGTCTTGTCTAGTTCTTGTTGATTTGGTGTGTTTGAATCTAGATCACCTCCATTGTTAGGGTTTTAGTTGTGTTGTGAGCTCTACATGGTTGCCATAGTTGTTGGTTGGAGTTGATGCATCTTGGTGAAATTCATTTTATTGTTGTGTTCCCAATCTTTTATGGATCAGTTTCTGATAGAGAATTTTTTTTCTTGAATTATTTTTTCCAACTTTTTTAGCTTCGGATCGAGACAGATTTGCTTGAAGTTTATATATGTCTGCCATCCATACATGTAAGCCTAAATTCAGTAGAAGAGAACCATCAAATTCATTTGTCAATGACATCCGCTTTTATATTTTATATATATCGTATGGTCATTGTGATCCCTTAAGACGTTAGTGAATTTAATCGTTTTAGGATTTGATGTATCCTTTGAAGTAATGTAAGCACGTAGATATGTAATTGTTTGTAAATATATAACATAAATTTGACACACATCATACGAATAAATTGAAAGCATAGGTAGAAAAAATGAAGATGTGTATATGAAGAAGATAGAAAATTAAATCAATTTATTAGGAACAATGAAGTTGGTACAACTTTAAAGGAAGAAAATGGGAAAATATGAAAGCGGGAAGTAGGACTTGAAATTCAGAAATAAATGACATGTTGGAGAAAAGAACATGAAAAACTATGGACAAAAAATTTTAAACAAAACACAACCGAGTGGTACGAAGTGAACTTGAGCGAGTCTCCTACCAGCGCCTTCCCTATCAAGGAGGGTGCGGCGTGGTGGGTCCCACTCCGATGCTTGACAATGGGCAGCCATGGCCAAAACCACCAACATTGAAATCACTATAATCAAATTCTTAGTCTTCACTTCCATCTCTATCAATTTCTTAATTTCTTCTTCCAACTCACTAACTTTATTGCTTATTTTGGTTTTTGCTCTTGCTTGTTGTTGCTGGAATGTTGAAATGTGATGCCTTTTTATAGTGATTTCCAGAGTTCTTCCATGGAATAAGTTAATTGATTAACAGCCTTGCTCTAATTTAATACAACATATATACATGTATTACGCAACTATTCTATAGATATAAATCCATACAATAATCATATCATCAATAATTGTAGCAAGTACCTTGGACGGCCTGTAATTAAACAATAGTTTAATTAAGAAATAGGAACGTGGAATAACAGTAATAGAACTGATTAAACAAATTTTGTTTGCGTAGTTATTGGGGATCATATCAACTTCATATCTCATGAATAAATTTTTTATGTATAGCATCATTAATAGACATAGTGGAAACTCCCATAGACAAATGTGTCTACTTACTTGGTTATGTATGAAAGTCCCATGGATTAGAATTTTCGTCACCCTAAACATATCTAACAGAGAGAGATAGCTTCATACAATCGGAGATAAGAGGAGATGGACGATTAGAGAGCTTTGTTGATAGATTTCCAAAGAAACGAGAATCTTGTTGGGATGTGGTAGGAGATGAACGGCTGGAGGGAGGAGGAGAGGGAGCACAGAGATGCGTTGCTAACAGAGAGATTCAAAGAGAGAAAAAGAGAGTAGGAGGGGAGGGATGTATATGTGTAACAAATCCATGAGGGTAGTATTGGCAATCAACAAAAAAGTTAAATCTAAAATTCTTGGTGGAAAACCAATGTGGGTCTTTTTTGATCGGATTAGGCTAATTTAGGCTTTCTCCATTCATGTCATTAATCTTGAGAGTCCACATAATAATTAATTTGTAGAAGCAAAATGATAAACATCTTGATGATTAATCATCTTGCATTTTATCTAAATCACTCAAAAAATCAAATGTTAGTATATTTAAACCATCATAAAAATGTAAGTTTCATTACTTTAAGAGCTAGCTTTTGGGGTTGAATTGGGCTCAAGTCCATTATTTCACATGGTATCAGAGTCAGGGTCATTGATGTTGGGGACGCGCCCGTAGTTTGTCTGCGCCTCGTGGTGAGGGGGGCGTGTTGAGTTGTCCCACATCGGCCTTTGACACCCATATTGTGGTGTTTATAATGGCTTGGGTGCCTCAACCTCCTAAGCTAGCTTTTGGGGTTGAATTCGGCTCAAGTCCATTATTTCACATGGTATTACAGCCAGGATCATAGATGTTGGGGCCGCGCCCGCAGTTGTCTGCGCCTCGTGGTGAGGGGGGCGTGTTGAGTTGTCCCACATCGGCCTTTGACACCCATATTGTGGTGTTTATAATGGCTTGGGTGCCTCAACCTCCTAAGCTAGCTTTTAGGGTTGAATTGTGCTCAAGTCCATTATTTCACAGCCCGCAATAGTGAACATGAGTTATGTTCAATGGATGAAGTCGAAGCAGTATGACCCACTAGGAGAGTTAGAGTTAGACTTTTCATTATTGAAAATAAAAAAAGAAAAAAAAATGCTGAGAATCTCATGTTTGTCCTCGCATGATGAGCAGAGTTCGAGTTTTTCTCACCGTCGACACTCGCCCTCGCCGTTACACTGTGTTTCTTGTCCTCACCTACGCCACGCCAACGTCAGCTCACTCTCAGATTCGCCGTTGCGGATGGTCTAAATGTTATTATGACTAATAAACTATATAAAAATAATTATTTAATTATATTTTTTCATAAATATAAAAATATGCACAAAATGTGCGTTTTCTACTATGATTGATAAAATTTGACTATCATTTATATTTTTTGACCTAACTAATAAGTATTATACTCTTATAATGCCTTACAACATTTTCAACATATCTCATTCATTGGCCTTAGTGCCTTACATAATTACCCAATTGTGTAAGAGTCAAACATCCGTTTATATAATTTTCAACTTGTCCTTGTGGTCCAGTTCAAACACAAATCTCCGCACTTTGTTGTGTCTTGTACCGATCGAAACATTCAGTAGTGAGTCTAGTGACCTATTGAGTCTTGAGAACTCGATCTCTAACGACAGTGGAAAAGATATTCTTCAGGTCACACCTTCAATTTGCAGAAGTAGCCGAACAACGCAGAGAAAAAAACACAAACGAATTGAACAACACAGATGAATTCAAGAAGTAGTCGAACAACTCAGATGAAGAACAAAGAGGAATAACACAAAAGATGAACGAAGAAGAAGAAGAACTATACTGGAACTACGAACAGGAAGATAATAGATTGATACATTGGGAATGAAGAGGAAGAATAGACGGGAGGATAGGGTTTTTAAGTTTGATCGTTTTAAAAAAAAATAAAAAAATTTGAAGGGTTGAATGATAAATTGGAGAAGGAAGAATTTTTAAATGAAGGATAACTCCGTAATCTCACTCCTTTAGGTTGATCAATCCTAATCACTCGTAAAATTAAATGTAAGTATATTTAAATTAATGTAAAGGTATGTTTCATTGCTTTGAGGGTTATTATTATAACCTATAAACAATATAAAAATATTTATTTATTTATATTTTTTCATAAATATAAAAGTATGCATAAAATGTACACTTTCTATTATGATTGGCAAAATTAGCTATTATTTATATTTTTTTATCTAGCAAATAAGTATTATACTATTGTAGTTGATAAACATACATAATTATCAGAAAAAATATTATTAAAAGTTAACAAAATGTGAAATATAGACAATTGAAGATGATTATTAACTATTTTGAGACAAGATGTATATCATGGTCCAGAAAAAACGAAATAGATACAAATTAAATCAACAATAGTTAGGTACGACATTTATTGCTTTTACTATTTGTTAGGTTGGGTAAACTTCATTTCTCAATATGGAGGATAAAATCTTCATTTCACAAAATGGGAGGTATATGTTATTAGTTCTTTAGGGTCGTTTGACCGCAAATTATATAAAAAAAATGTTATTAGTTCTTTATAAAATGTATACTTAATTTTTTTTTTTTGAAGTTACAGTTTTGACTAGATTAGAATATGTGGGCACCACCAAATTCGCCCAGATTATATTCAATTTGGAGTCGGGTTTTTCCAATCGGTTTCTGATAGAATTTTTTTCTCGGATTTAGTTCGGATTTTTTGAGCTTCGGACTGTGTTAGATTTGCTTAAAACTTTGATCTGACTTTCATATCCATATATGTAAACCTAATATTCGGTGGAAGAGAACACTGGATTCGTTTGTCGATTATATTCGCTTTTAGGTTTCATATGCATTTAATATGGGAATAGATATAATGAGAAGGAAGTTTTTATGAGAAGAGAAGAAGGGTCAATCCTAGCCATTGATTCCCAAATCAAGGGTGAGTCTAATTATTTCTTTTACCTTTATTTCATTAGCTATTTTCTTTTTTGTATTTGGGGGTCTCACGTGAGTGAGGACCCCAAGAACAATCAATGTGCAGCCTACATCATGCACGCCATCTCCTTCAGGTCCAAGCATGGTGTAATTGAATGACTTCTTAGCTCCCTCCCCCCACCTCAATTTTCGCCGGTAATCACACTCCTTAACTGAGTTTTTTCCTCTTCTTTTTTCAATTCCCCATAGTTCTCCTCAATATAAAAGAGCAGAAACCCTAATTTTTTGGGTTTTCTGATTCTCCTCAAAAGTTGAACGGGTGCTAGTTAGTCGCCCAACCAATTCGTGCGATTTCCGGCAACCGTAAACGACATCCGGCGAACACAGTGCGATTTCCGGCAGGTGAGATGTTGCGATTTCTGGGTTTTTTCTGTTTTGTGGGTAATTTTCAGGGTTTTCGTGGGGTGTCGACCGATGGGGTGAGAGTTTTGGCCGGAATTACAACTGTTGAATGTGGTTTTGTCAGTGTAGGAAGAAAATTGTGCAATTTGGTCATGGCGTCAAATTAAGTGAACGACCAAGAGATTGTACAGAGGAAGAACAATACGTAAGTCCGGCTGCCTATGACTTCAATTCATCATTTTTGGGTGTTTGTTGTTCATTTCGGATCTGGGTAATGACATTAAAGCTGTAATCTATTAGTTGAGTCAAAGGAAAATGGTAGTCAAACTGTTGTTCATGAACTATAGTGTCGATGTTCATTATTGGATATGTGGAGTTTGGGAAGTGTAATTAGGGTTTTGTGATGGACATATCATTATGGATTAAACATATTTGGTTGTGAATCACATAATAGCCTACTTTTCAGAATTTGACAATTATGTTCATTTTATTCATATCTGAAGTTCATTTATTAGTTTAATGTTCATGTATATTAGTTTAATGTTCATGTACATTTTTCAGTTCTGAGTAATAGTTGTTGAATATATTGAGTTTGGTAAATGTTCACTTGTTGGTGTTTTCATCGTAGCTTGGTGATCAGGACATAATCGCGAGATGTTCTTTCATCGATGTTTTGTTATCCCAGGATGCTTGATGTTCATCTCAGAATGTTTGATGTTCATTCCAAAGCTACTTGTTGTTCATGTTATTTTTATTTTGTTATTCATCGTAATTGTAACGTGATGATCATTACAATTGTTGTTCATATCGTTTTGCTTGATGTTCATCCCAGAACTACCTGGTGTTCATCCCAGAACAAATGTTCATCTCAGAATGTGCAAAGGTGCAAGTGTTGCCACCTAGAAGAAAACAAGTGCAAGAAGGTGCAAGTGTTATGACCAAATAACAACACACGACAGCAGGAAATGTCTAGAGCATTATGGATGATCTATTCAAGTTCTTTTGAACATCAGTTGACTATAATTTTGGATTCATGATTGAATGATTGGAGTCTATGTTTTTTTTTAACATAAAAACATACATTTGCTTTATGTTTTAGTTGATGTATTTTGGTTAGATTCTGCTGAAGTATTTTCCATTAATGTACATGCGAAGCTGATTTTCAATATATATAAGTACTCATTACAACAAATGACTTGATGTTCGACTGATGTTCATGTTAATTACATGTGATGTTCATTTCAGGTATCCTTGAGTATCATTTGCATACAAATGATGTTCATTTCATTACCAAGCTCTAGACCTGGCAAAACTGACCCACCTGAATGACCCCACCCTAAGAAAACCCAACGTAGACCCCAAAATGCTGAAAGTAATTGACCTGAACCCGAAAGGATCGAAATTTTATCAAACTAAAAATGAAATGACCCAAAATCAAACTGACTCGAAAATGGCCCAACCCTAACCTTAATCCAAATCGATTGACCCAAATGTCAGGTCTACCAAACTCATTCCCAATTGGTGAGCATAAAATGCCTACCTGTTGTGCTAATTTCATCGATCATTGTCAAATTGAAAATGATGTTTATCTCAGTATGTGTTGATGTTCATTCCAGTATACCTGATGTTCATTTCACACTACCTTGATGGTCATATAAGTATGTCTTGATGGTCATTATGGGTTGTTACTAATTTCATCGATCACTGTCAATTGAAAATGATGTTCATCTCAGTATATCTTGATGTTCATTCTAGTACACGTGATGTTCATTTTACAATACATTGATGTTCATTTAAGTAGCATTACCCCAAAATGTTTATTACATTACTCCAACTGAACATGATGTTCATTACATTATCCCAAACTGTTCCAAACAAAAGATAGCGAATACAATATTTCAATGTCCAACCAAATATAATATGAGAAAACAATGTCTACTCAAAATGATACAAGGCTTTTTCGTTTTGTTCCAATGAGTTGCTCTAGTTTGGACGATGTCCTTCAAGCGGTTCGCATCATGCATAATCAGGGTGTAGCAATATCTCTTCCTCAACACATCCAACAGCTCTAGCTTGCTGCAAAAAAAATAGATGTTTCAACTGGTAAGTTAATGAATGATGAAATCAACGAATATGCATTAAGGACGTTTACTTACATCTTTCAGTATATATTTGATCAGTTTGAGAAAATGAACTTCTGTAGACATGAAAATGAGCCTCAAGTTGTAGCTAAATGAACATCAAGTATTTTAGTTGTGAACATCAACTATTCTGTAATGAACATCACATGTATTACTAACAAATAACTTACATGTCATGCAACAGAATGCCCCTTACAATAAATATATATGTGACCATTTTTGTGAAAATGAACATCTATAGACATGAAAATGAGCATCAAGTTGTAGCTAAATGAAGATCAAGTATTTTCATTTGTGAATATAAACTATTCTGTCATGAACATCACCAGTCTGTGAAAATGAACATATATATACAATGAAAATGAACATCAAGTTGTAGCTAAATGAACATCAAGCTAAGTATTTTGTATCACATGTCACTTCATCGATTCAAACTGAAATGAACACCAATTCGGTAATTGAACAGCTATACACATGAAAATGAGCATCAACATACAACGAACATCTACATACAATGAAAATGATTATTCAATTATTATGCAAATGTTCATCAAGTTACCCCTAAAAATAAAAACCAGTTTGAACTGAAATGAACATCAATTTGTGAGGATGAACAACTACACACATGAAAATGAACATCAATGTGTTTCCAAAATAGAACACCAACTGTTCTGTAATGACCACAGTTTGTTATGTTATGAACTCCAACTAACGTACGACCAAATTGTGTAAAAAAGGACATCCACATACAATGAAATGATCATCAAGTCAAATTAAAATGAGCATCAAGATGTATCCAAATGAACATCAACTGGTGAAAATGATCATCAAGGTAAAATGAAATGAGCATCAATGTGTACCCTTCACTAACACACGACCAAATTGTTAAATGAACATCTATGTATAATAAAATGATCATCCAGTTGATATGAAATGATCATTGACATAAATGAAATGATCATGATCAATTTATGAAAATGGAGATCTTTATACAATTAATTTCCTCTTCAGTGTCATCTTCGTGCACAACAATATCACCGATTGCAGCGGTTGTCACTTCCTCCACTACAACCGCCTCGTTCCCCCTACATCCCAGGCTACACCGTAAGCGAACATCATCATTAAACATGACCAAACTATATTCACTATACTTACGTTGGGGTTGAATTCGGCACCAAGACAATGACTCTTTCATCCGAGTTGTGCGTTGGCTCACTTGGCCTAACTCCATTTGCCCCCTCCCCCCGCTCCTATGTGTCCATGGGAACAAACAACAATGACGCTAACTTAAATCAAAAGAATACCATAATCATATGTCATAACCATAATCAGTATTCTTACATTGGCTTTGGAGTTGGCACCATGACAATGGCTCTTTCTTCAGAACTCCACACTGGCACTCCTGTCCCAACTGCATTTGGCCCCCCTTCTCTACTGATCCAACAACAACGCTTACTTAAATCGACTACAACAACAATCAAATCGCCTATATTAACACGAACATGATGATGTGGGTGAACATGAACATGCAATTATTTCTTCTGTTTGTGCGGATGAATACACCACGAAATGAACATCAGTTTGTGAGTGAACACAAGCTGTCACCATGAAATGAGCAACAACTAACATGAAATGAACATACAATAAAACAATCATCATATTAAAAATGCGCAGCATGTTGCATCAATATTCACCTGATGAACATCAAAATCACCCTAAAATGGTCATCAATATTTGTCCAAACACAACCCCAACTGTTCACACAAAAAACTATCCCCCGATGAACATCAATCGATGATATGAATAACAAGCCCTGATAATACAGTTAATTGATTCAATATATACAATGACTTACATCTCCTTCTTCCTTTCTATGACCTCCCCAGTTTCGTACACGCCTTTGGACGCCATCCCGAATTCTTCAACTTCCCTTCTTACTCTATCACACACCATCAATTGTTTGAATGAACAACAAAAATCCATCGGATACCCCCAATTCTGAACATTGAAAAGGCGCGAAAAAACCCTAGAAAACTCGAAATTCAGTTTACCTAAGAAGTCGTTGTTCCTGGTTTCACCGTCTCCGGGTAAACTGCCACCGGGATTAGAAAGTCGTGCCCTTTTTTCAGTCGCGCCGAAAACCTCGTCGGAGAACACAGTCGTCGTTCCTTCAACAGCTTCAATCTGACGACAGTCGTGCCCTTTCTCCTCAATATGTGTTTTTCAAAATTGTTCACAATGATGGTGTTTGTGTTGGAAACTGACGACAGTAAACCCCCTCTATCAGCATACAACTGCTTGATATCAGAATGCCCTTTCATCTCCCTCTATCACGTGACCATACTAAAAAAAACAGTAATAAAAAAACTCAACCAATCACCTTTTAGCATAAAAAAGAAGAAATAAAGGTAAAAGAAATAACTAGACTCACCCTTGATTTGGGAATCAATGGCTAGGATTGCCCTTCTTCTCTTCTCATAAAAACTCCCTTCTCATTATATCTATTCTCATTTAATATATATCGTTTGGTCTTTGTGATCCCTTGAGATGTTAGTGAACTGAACCTTGCTTGGATTCATGCATTATATGAAGCAATATAAGCACGTAGATAAAAATCGGCGTTGGCCAGTAGTAAATAGATAAAACATAAATTGAGACACATATTAATTATACAAACAAATTCAAAATATAGGTAGAAAAAAGAAAAGATGAGTATATGTAGAAAGCAGGAATTTAAATCAATTTATTCACAGTAATGATGTCAGTACAACTTGAAAGGAAGAAAATGGGAAAACATGACAGTAATAAGTAGATCGAACTCAGAACTCGGAACTTAGAAATGAAACAAGTAGAAATTACTATGGACAAAAAATCTTAAACAAGACACAGCCAAGTGGTACGAACTTCACTTGGGCGAGTCTCCTACTAGGGTCTACCCTATTAGTGAGGGTACGACGTGGTGGATCCCACTCCCCTGCTGCTTGACAATGAGCAGCCATGGCCAAAACCACCAACATTGAAATCACTATAATCAAATTCTTAGTCTTCACTTCCATCTCTATCAATTTCTTAATTTCTTCTTCAACTCACTAATTTTATTGCTTATTTTGGTTTTAGCTCTGGATTAATGTGGCTGGAAGATGGAAATGTGATGCCTTTTATAGTGATTTCAAGAGTTCTTCCATGGAATAAATTAATTGATTAACAACCTTGTTCTAATTTAATACAACATACGTGCATTACATAACTATTATTAAATAAATATTAATCCATACAATATAATAATGTAATCAACAATTATTGCAATTAAGAAGACTGGACGGCATGCAATTAAATAATAGTTTAACTAACAAATAGGGACGTGCAATAATTGTAATAGAAGTAATTAAAGAAATTTAGTTTCCGTAGTTCTTGGGGATCATATCAAATTCATATCTCATCAATATTTTTTTTTTATACAAAGTATCATTAAATGACATAGTGGAAAAGCCTTGCTTGACTCTACAAAAGCATAAATTTTAATGGGTTATTGTTAATGGAATTTTAGTATGAAAAAAGTTAAACTATAAAATTTTAGAAGAAATTATGAGATTCTTAAGTATATTTGTCTAAGGATAACTAGATACATCATTCTAGCTTGAAAAGTTTTAGATATTAACCATGGATATAAATATAATTAAAAAATAAAACTCACACTAAAATTATAAAATTGGGTTTGGTGGCTTGGGGATCAAGATAGAAGAGTTTAAGTGGGAATCAAGTTGCTAATTTTTACCTTAGTATTTACTGTTAGCCGCCTTTGTGTAAATAATACGCTGCTAAAGACTCTATTAACCCTAATTAATTGTGTTAGCCTTGTACTATAAATAGGGCTTGAGTGTTAGCTAGGCTTCTTTGCATAGTAGTTGAAAATGTTTCATCTTATACGACAAGATATTGATCTGTAATTTTTCTGTCTCTAAGGGAATTGTGTGATACTCATATGTGAGTGTCGTGTTCTCCATGTTGTAACTTTAGGGAGGTTGTGAAAGATTGTGGGGGTTTGGGAATCTCTGAAACACTGTTGTAATCTTTTTATAGTGCATCGTTCGTAATTTTTTCCCGGTTTGAGTTTTTCCACGTTAATTTCTTGTGCTGAATATTTTGTTTATTTTTCGTCTTATTATTATGTGTCTGCTAACAATGCCCTGGGAATCCTAACAACTGACATCAGAGCTTTGGTTGGAGTATTGTTGATCAATAAATTGGAAGTAATGGCATGCACAATTGTGAAGGTTCCGGAGTTTGATGGGAAAGACTACGCGTGACAGAGAATGCATGTTGAGAATGTGAATCGCCAACAAAAGTTGCATCTTTTGATGGTTGAAAATCCAGAACAAACGGAACCGAAAGATTGGGAAGAGCTTGACGGTTATACCTTTTGTACAGTGAGGTTAGCTTGGAACATGACTTTCAACGTCAAAGATCAGAAAACAACAAAAGACCTTCTTGAGGCCCTAAAGAACACATATGAGAAAAGTTCGGCGATGAACAAGGTACATGTGTTGCATCGTTTGTTTAAGTTTAAGATGCATGATTCTAGTAATATGAATGCTAATAACCGTTGGCTACCCTACTTGAGTCTTGAGATAATTGTTTGACTTTTGTGACATATTCGATTAAGAAGGATGAGAAGCTGAAGTTTGGGGAAAATAGACTCTATCCTAAATGAAATTATTCGTGGGAAAGATTACGATGTTCCTGAGTCTTCAGGGAATATTTTGGCTGTCAGGGGTATGAGGAATAGTCGAAGCTCGGGTCGGGATCGATCTAAATCTAGAAGTCGAAACATGAAGTACATGCTGTATTGGAATTGTGCTGATAGAGGTCATTTTTCATAGGAAATGTCCTAAACCTAAGAAGAGTAGTTATAATAACCGTGACTCGGTAAATTCTGGTGAGGATTTGGGTGATGCCCTAACTATTAGTGCTGACGAGTCAGAAAGGAGTTGGGTAGTAGATTGGGTGCGTCATTTCATTCTTTGTCTAGCAAGGAGTCCTTTAGTAATTTTGTTAGTTGGAGGTTTGGCAGGGTTTGGCTTGCAAACAGTCACAAGCTAAAGGTGCTAGGAAGAGGTGATGTGAACAATTAAACTTCTAAGGGTGGGACTTGGAACTTGAAGAATGTTCGGTATATCTTGAGTCTGACTAAGAATCTTAGCTTGTATCTGTGGGTCAACTGGATGAGGAGGGGTACACGATGAGATTTGGGGATGGTTATTGGAAGGTTATGAAAGGATCTCTGATAATTACAAATGGCAGGAAAGAGGTGAAGTTGTATATTGTCATTGATAATTCTAATATGCCTATTCATGCTCGTCAAAGGCGTGTTAGCTTCTCTAATGAGACAAGGGTACCGGCAGAAACGAGGAGATTTTTGGTCGAGGCTACGGGACTGGATGGTCAGTCGAAGAACGCATCTAACTACCTGCATGGCTATTCAACAAGTTCAATAAAAAGTAAAATTTCAACCCGAAATTCCCATAAGTTGTTGACGAGGATGCGTATGTTGAAGCTATAGGGGCGTGAACAATTAAAGTGGGAGTTTGTTACTAAAAGAGGAGTTGATGGGAGGTCAACTAGGACCTCTGTTGATTTTTGCTGAACAAGACTCTATTGACCCTAGTCTTTATTGTTACCGCCTCTTTTGTAATTCCTTGACTGCCAAAGACTATTAATTGTGTTAGCCTTTTACTATAAATAGAGTCTGGGTGTTAGGCTTATTTTGCATAGCAATGGAGAGTGTTTCATATTATATCACACAAGAGATTGACATGTAATCTTTGTGTTGCTGAGAGAGTTGTGTGTGAGGTTCATCTGTGAGTATTGAGTTTTCAGGTTGTAACTCTATAAAGGTTGTGAGAGATTGTGAAGGTTTCAGAATCTCTAAAACTGATAGTGCATCATTCGTGGTTTTTCACGTTAATTCTTTGTGTTGAATCTTTTATTAATTTTTCGCTTTTATTATTGTTTGTATGCTAAGAACGTCCTGAGAATCCTAGCAAAATATGGTTCTCTAACAATGGTGTATACCAAAGAAATTTGTTTGTCGTTTTTAATTATTCTTCTTTTTTTTTAGTGGATGAAGGACAAATGCGAGCGAAATATTTGCATGGGGAAATTGATTTAATTTCTTTTTTGTAAATGTTAAAAGTTTAACTATTTTATACAATGCATACTTAATATATATATATATATATATATATATATATATATATATATATATATATATAACTTTACGGTTTTGACTATATTAGAGGAGTGCACCACCAAATCCGTCCCAATTATATTCAATTGGAGTCTGGTTTTTCCAATTGGTTTCTGATAGAATATTTCACATTGAATTTATTTGGGATTTGTTTAACTTTGGATCTGGTTAGAATTGCTACAAACTCAAATCCGACTACGATCCATACATGTAAGCTTTACATGTAGTGGAAGAGATCAATCCATCGGATTCGTTTATCGATTATATTCACTTTTAGATTTCATATATATTGAATATATATTGTTTGTTCTTTTGTGATCTCTTGAATTGTCAGAGAATTGAACCTTGTTAGGATTCATGCATCCTGAAAAAACTTTCAATGTAAGAACGTAGATAAAAGTGAGCGCACTGATACATTAATAAAATATACACACATTATACATACAAATTCAAATTAAGCGTAGGTAGAAAAAAAATTGAAGATGAGTATATAAAGAAGACATAAAATTAAATCAATTTATTGGGAACAATGAAGTTGGTACAACTTATAGGAAGAAAATGGGAAAACATGAAAGCAACAAGCATAACTTAAAGCTCAGAATTAAATGAAGCGACGGAGAAAACAACATGAAAGAAGCTTAAATTACTATGGACAAAAAATTTTAAACAAAACACAACCGAGTGGTACGAAGTGGACTTGAGCGAGTCTCCTACCAGCGCCTTCCCTATCAAGGAGGGTGCGGCGAGGTGGGTCCCACTCCCCTGCAGCTTGACAGTGGGAAGCCATGGCCAAAACCACCAACATTGAAATCACTATAATCAAATTCTTAGTCTTCACTTCCATCTCTATCTATTTCTTAATTTCTTCTTCAACTCACTAACTTTATTGCTTATTTTGGTTTTTGCTCTGGCTTATTGTGACTGGAATGTAGAAATGTAATGCCTTTTATAGTGATCTCCAGAGTTCTTCCATGGAATAAATTAATTGATTAACAGTCTTGCTCTAATTTAATACAACATGCATGCATTACATAACTATATTATTCAATAAATATTAATCCATACAATAATGAAATCAACAATTATTGCAATTAAGTAGACAGGTACGGCCTGTAATTAAATAATAGTTTAATTAACAATAGGAACGTGCAATAATAGTAACAGAACTAATTAAACAAATTTAGTTTAATTTGCGTAGTTATTGGGGATCATATCAACTTCAAATCTCATGAATAAATTTTTTATGCATAGCATCATTAATAGACATAGTGGAAGATCCCATAGACAAATGTGTCTACTTACTTGGTTATGTATGAAAGTCCCATGGATTAGAATTTTCGTCACCCTAAACATATCTAACAGAGAGATAACCGCATACAACTGGAGATAAGAGGAGATGGATGATCTACTGTACCGTTCTTTTGTGTGTTGTGTTTGCGTTTCGATAAGTTGTGTTTGGGTTGCGCTGGATTGCGTTGGGTTGCAGTATGAAATAATAAAAAGGTGAGTAGAGGTGAATAGTAAATTGTGATAAGTTGCGTTATCTTGCGTTTGCCATGCGTTAGGTTTTATTGATTTTACGTTGCGTTTGGGTGCGTTAACACACAAAAGAACGGTGCCCACGTAAATTAAAGTTTGTACTTTATGTCATGGTAATATCGTAGTCATCTATCGAACGCTACTCAGTTCAATTAAGATTACACAACAGACTAATTAAGCCAGTAATTCATATAGTACATATAATAATATTGGTATTAGGCATCTTTCTAACAATGATCAAGGGGTAAAAAGCCCAACATTAAAATCAAAAAATGGTGATTCAAGATGCATATAATACAAGTAGCATCACTTGTAGCGATGGCAGAAATTCGGGTCCAGGGAAATTTGGGTCGAACAATTTCGGACAAGAAATTTATGTCCGAACTTGGTTTTATTTCGGATTCGGACAATAGAAAAAAGAGAAATTTTATGTCCGAATATTCAGTCAATTCGGACAATATTAAAATTCGGACAAAAAATCTATGTCGAGACCCGATTTTTTCCAGGTCGGACAATTCAAATAATCCAGGTCGGACAAATTTTTGCCAGCTCTAAATTCACTTGAAAGCAGCAGGTTTGAATAGTCTGAATCAAACAATTAACCCAGTCTTTACTGACAATAGCAGGCATCCTTATCTGCGTGGTAGAAGCAGTGTACATAGTTTCATATATGTCAGTTTCAGTATGGTTCCACAAATAATCTACCTTGGAAAATTATAGTTGAAATTTATTGCTTGCTATACAAATCAAATCTTGTAGAATAGACAAGTCTTCACTTTTCTGACTTGGTCTAGCAAGTTAATGACCATAGTTATATATCAACCATCAAACTAGACAAGGTCCACCACCTTTCTGCAAAGATTGGTAACAAAATAAAGAAGTTATCCCACCAATATCATATAATATAATCCATAGCTAATCAGTCAGTTTGGACTAACTTACCTAGGTAAAGAAAAAAAAAAAAAAAGGGGGTCTATTTGGATATTAATTAGAGTGGGAAGGGAGGAGGAGGTTTATGGAAGCTAGGAATGTTCAGAGATTATAAGTAGAGGGGAATGGAGTGTAACAAAGATTAACAAAATTTGTTGTGTTTGGATTAGAAAAGGACCGAAGGAGAGGGAAACTTAAAAAACAAAGTTAGGTAGATTTGAGTTGAGCAGTTTTGCATAGCAATTGTTATATGGTACACCTTGAAGTACCTACCCATGTCCAATGGTGAATTTAGGTCTTCATATTAGCGGTAGCCAACACATTACCCTGCTTACTTAAAAAACACAAAATCCATCATTTTCTTTCCCAAATTATACTAAAATCTTAATATTTATTTTCCAAGTTGAGGGTGGCTATGGCCACCCCCAACACATGAACAAATACGCGGCACTGCCTATGTCCATTAATGTGTTAAATGTTTAAAAAATATCACCAATATTTATTACAAAATTCACCATAAATTTATTAACATTATTGCAAAATTCATTAATTTTTTAAAATTTATTAATTTTCACACAAATTGATCACATAAAAGATTGACATATTTTAATACATACAATGGATTCAGGTAGATCTACCATTGTAAGGTATAATTTGCGGCCTTCCGCTCTCATAAACCCTACTCTCGTAACCCCTGTAATTTGGATTTATAGACATGTAATCACTTTCTGCATTTATTTTAGACATGCAATTTGGATTTATAGATGTTAATTTCAACAGTTTACAGTGACGTTGAATAATCAAAGTTTCAACTCCTGTTATGCATGGAGGTCCCAACCCTAATAATCAATTCAAACCAATTTGCACGACACCTACCCAACATTATTACATCTAGTACTGGGTGGATAATGATATATGGATACCCCTTAAATTTCTAACAGTATTTCAGTGGAAAATTTGCAAATGACCCCGTTCAAGTTTATGTATTTATAAATTTAATCCTGAGCTTTTGAGTTAATATTGAACTTTTTTGAACTTTTGAGCTAAATAAATTTAGTAATTATAGTTCAATCCCTGTTCTTTTATGCGGTATTTTGCGGAATAGTGTGGTGAGGTGTGGTGGAATTATAGTGGGCGTGGTGGAATTGTGGTAGGTTATTGGAATTGTGAGAGAGAAAAGTAATGATTTGCGGTAAAATGTGGTGGGTTGTGGCAGCAGAGGTATTGTGGACCGCATAGTAGAAAAAAAAAAGTATTGGCTTGACCAAATATTAATCTAAAATTATGAAATGATGATGATTTGTGATAAAATTTATTTTATGAAATGATGATGATTTCAGCAAATAAATTTTATCTCATGCCCTAGCTTGACCAAATATTAATCTAAAATTATCAGCGTTAAATTTGTAAATATCATAAATATGAAGGAAGACATATGCAATTTTTCTTATTTTCAGTACAAATTTAAAGATTTAAATGCATATCAAATAAGGGTGTCCATCTTCCCTATTCAGCATGTATATCAATTTAAGGATCTAAATGCTGATTTAACTAAGGGAACGTTTGCATAGGAAGTCTTTCATGCTAACCCATGGAACAGTTTCCGTAGGAAGTCTTTCATGAAAAGATTTTTTCGAGAAAAATTTCCCTCAGGTCCCCTAATGGATATTTTTTCTAGGAAAATGTAGGAAATGATAGGACCACCGTAAAATGTTTCCCAAGATCAACTTATAAGTCAACCCAAAAAAAAAATTAACCATCTCCCAAAATTTTTGACCAACCAAACGCACCCTAAAATGAATACAAGAAATCAAGTGGTACAACTAGATGATATATATCACGTTTGGAAGTGAGTAAAGTTTGAATAGTCTAAATCAATTTAGGCCCTGTTCTTTTCTGCGGTATTTTGCGGTGTGATGTGGTGGGGTGTGGTGGAATTGTGGTGGGGTGTGGTGGAACTGTGGTGGGGTGTGGTGGAATTGTGGTAGGTTATTGATATGTGGGGTAGGTGAGGAGAGAGAATGTAAAAAATAGAGGAGAAAAGTGAAGAGAGAGAAGAGTGAGAAGAGAGAAAAGTAATGATTTGTGGCAAATTGCGGTGAATTGTGACAAACTGCGGTGAGGTGTGGTACCGCAGTTTGCCAACCGTAGTATAGAACAGGGTCTTACTTGCATCAATCTTTATTCAACGTACCCATCATTGCATCAATCTGTAATTGGCTGGTTTTTTTTAAAACCAAATTGCATTGAATGGAAGAGCAGTGGACCTATTTCCACAATCCACTAGTACTTTTCTGCAAATATCAACATGCTGAAATTAATATACCATCCAAAGACC
Organism: Portulaca oleracea; assembly: GCA_029582165.1. NCBI lineage: Eukaryota > Viridiplantae > Streptophyta > Magnoliopsida > Caryophyllales > Portulacaceae > Portulaca > Portulaca oleracea. The sequence continues at coordinate 6,576,597 of CM055883.1, read as the reverse complement.
ATTTCAACACCTACTAATGAAATTACTTACATCAGTCTTTATTAACTAGGTCATGTTCTTTTGTATGGTAGGTGGATGAGATAAAGTGGATAGAATGGATAGGATAAAGTAGAGATAGACCCGTGAAATAAAATGTGGTGGATGGATAAAGTGGTTAATTTCATCAAACAAAAGAATGGGCCCGGCTAAAACCATGTACCTAGGTGTCTCATAGTAGAATTTACATTTAGGGTGTGTTTTTGTAAAATGATTTTATTAGAAAATGAATTTTCATTTAATAAATTTCCGTGTTTAGTACACATGGAAATGATTTTTCTGGAAAATGATTTTCACCTGTTTGACAATAGAAATAGATTAAAATGCAAAAAATTCTTTGATGTCTGGCACATTTAACAATCGATTAGAAGAATGCATTTTTAATGCACCGAAGAAGACCACATTTTCAAAGAATCTTGGTGATTTTAAACCATTTTGACCAAATTCCAGTGATTTATATATGAAAAGACAGAAATACCCCTATGTTTTATCAAACAATTACTGGGAGGTGTCCTACATTTTTAAAAAATGACTGGATAGGGACCACTTTTTTCACACCTCTTCTCTTCACTCTCTCCTCCCCCAAATATCAATACAACTCAACCCATCAAAACCATAAACAAACTCATTTCTTCTCATTCTTCTTCATTCGTCCACCACCCGACCACCAACACAACCACCAGTCCAACCGCCAACAACACCAACATCACTCAATCGACACTCAACCACCACCGAGAACCACGACGACTATTTTAAATCAAACCACAATCTAAGTTTTACACAACAAAGCATAAATCCCTCTCTTCATGCCATCAGTATGTCAATTTCTCAATTTGTTTTTTGTTTTTGGGTCTTAACTCCACCCATCGAAACCTAATATCAAGCAAGCAAGGAGAGAGAAAGAGGAATGGCGTCCGGTGCGACGTTTGGTTGTCGTGGGTTTGGGTGTCAGTCAACATAGGTCATTGGCGTGATCTTGTGGCGATTCGGAGTGCAGTCGAGCGAAATAAAGGAGAAACGGGGATGATTTTGTAGTGAGTTCGGGTGGTTATCAGTGTTTCTGGGTGGCTGGAGCGGCTTTTTCTGGTGATATTTGGGATGCAAAAATGAAGTCTGATTGGTGGTTATGGTGTGAGTGTTGAATTCTGTTTGAAACAAAGAATGAGAAGAAGGGTAAGTGCTTGGTTGTGTCAAACTTAAATTGAGATTTGATTTAAAATGGCCATTGTTGTTCTCGGTGGTGGTTGAGCGCTGAAGTGGTGGTGTTATTGTTGGTGGTTAGACTGGTGGTAGTGGAGGCGGTCGGGTGGTGGATGAAGAAGAAGATGATGAGTTTGGTTATGGTTTTGATGGGTTGAGTTGTATTAATATTTGGAGGAGGAGAGAAAGTGCAGATAAGAGATGTGAAAAAAGTTGTCCCCCTCCAGTCAGTTCTTAGAAATGTATGACACCTCCTAGCAATTGTTCAATAAAAACATAGGGGTATTTCTGTCTTTTCATATATAAATCGCCGGAATTCAGTCAAAATGGTCGGAAAATCACCCAGCAGCCAATTCTTTGAAGATGTGGTCCCCTTCGAGTGCATTAAAAAAATGTGGTCCCCTTCTAGTCAGTTGTTAGAAATGTGTGACACCTCCTAGCAATTTTTTGGATTAAAATGTGTGTGTGTGTGAGAGTGGTGGTGAATGAGAGAGAAAGAAAAGAGAGAGAGAGGGGGGGGGGGAGGGAATATTAAAACGGGTATAGGGGAGAGAGTGGTGGAAGAAAGAAAAACGAGAGAGAAGATATTAAAATGGGTGGTCGATAGAGAGAAATATTCAAATTGGTGCATGAGAGAATTGTTGAGAGAGAGAAAGAAGAGAGAGAGCCGAAAGAAGAGAGAGAGAGAGAGAGAGAGAGAGAGTAGGGGAGAGGGGGAGAAAATTATTTTTACTAGGTTGGAGTCAAAAAAATAATTTATAAAGAGGTGTGGGGAAATCATTTTCTTAGAAAATGGTTCTCTCCATTTTTGGTCACCAAACACCGGAAATTGGGAAAATCATTTTCGTCCAAACACACCCTTAATATGATAGTGAGAAGAGTGTTGAATAACTTTGTTAGATGAGTGAAGCAGAAAAATCAATTGAGAATACTATTCACAACCTTCACCCCAAGTACACCCAAACAAGAAAAAAGACAAAATTATTCAACCCAAAATGGACCCATATAACCCAATTTGCCTTTATTCCCTTTCTTAAACATTATTATCATACGTATGGGGTTGACCCAGCACTACGTACGTTGAACACTGTTTAGCTTATTCAGATTACCATTCAGAAACCAATACAATACACCTTCTGTTCTTCACTTTCTCAAGAGAAAACTAACCATGTTTTGAAGTTCTCCCCATTCAAAATTCTGTTCCATACATTTGGGGAACAATGATTCTGAAAACTGCAGTTTCTCTGATTCTACTTCTGCTTCAGATTCATGTCACAAAGTCACAAACAGACACTAAAGACTGTCAGTCTTCAACTTCCATGTCATCTGATCATGGTTACTAATCTGAAGTTATCTGATCATGTTTGTATGTTTTGAAGCTGAACTGGGTTTTATGCAATGCAGCTGCTGCTTTGAATTCTCTGAAGACAATCTGGCAGAATGTGCCACCCTCTTGGAAAGATTTCGACCCGTGTGGCAATCATTGGGAAGGAGTTATCTGCACCGGTTCCCGGGTCACATCTATGTAAGTTTCTCTCCATTCAATCATTCGGGTTTCGAGTATGGTAGATTGAATTCTGATTGAAATCATGAAATTGTTGTCACAGAACTTTGTCAGGCGTGGGATTGGTTGGGACACTGTCAGGTGACATTCAGGCACTGTCAGAACTGCAAATTCTGTATGTTGTCTTTCTTTAATTGACATACTTATAATTATCTAGTTTTAATTGTAGACAACATCTAATTTTGACATTACACAGAGATCTGTCATACAACAAAGGTCTGACGGGCAGTCTTCCTTCGTCGATTGGGGCTCTATCCAAGCTCACAAGCCTGTATGAGACGAAAAACTGTAAATAACATCTATTTCCTCCTGTGAAAAGTTTGTTTTCTGAAATCCTGATGATTGCGGTACGTATTTCAGGATCCTGGTTGGCTGTAGTTTCAATGGTGAACTTCCGAGCGAACTTGGATCCCTGACTCAGCTTGTCACCTTGTGAAGAACATTCTCTAGTCTTCTTTTTCCGAGAATCGAGTAGTTGGTGTCTTTGGCTAATTGGGTCTGTAATTGTTTGCTGCACAGATCACTGAATTCTAACAGCTTCAGTGGCGAAATACCGAGTTCGATTGGACAGTTGTCCAATCTTTACTGGCTTGATCTCGGCGAGAACAGGCTTACAGGAACTTTACCAGTCTCCAATGGGACGACGTCGGGTTTGGACATGTTGGTTCACGCCAAGCACTTGTATGTCATCTCATACTGTCTCCTTTGATTAGTTATTTCGGTTTTTTTTTTTTCCTGAATCAAAGCGACGTAGGGCTGAATCTCAGTTTTGACCGTGACAGTCTGTTAGTTATTTCGTGATGATTTATTGTCTTTTTCACTGTCCAGTCACTTGGGAAGAAATCAGTTTTCTGGCTCTATTCCGCCCCAAATACTCCATGAAAATATGTCCTTGATTCATCTGTAAGTACTGTTTACCCAAGAATACGAAGAATACTAACTCTGTCATTATCGCCTACCAATGATTGAAGTACAGTTTGTTTGACAGTTATTTAACTGAAAATAAGGTTTGTTGGGCAGGCTGTTGGATAACAATCAGCTGACAGGAAACATCCCTGAAACTCTTGGTCTGGTGACGACACTGGAGGTTGTGTAAGTATTGTTCTTCTCTATGATGCTCCTTCAAAATCTTCCGTTTTTACCGTGAAATTCTGAGAAAACTCTGTGTGTTTCTTAATTACAGACGGCTTGACTGGAATTCACTTAGCGGGTCTATTCCATCGAATGTCAGCAACCTTGCAAGTGTTACTGATCTGTAAGAAGATTAACCCGTGTCGTATATGCATTAACTCTTGTCTTATTTAATCTGGATTTTGTATTCTTATACAAGTTTACCTATGTTTTTTTGGTAGAATTTTGTCCAACAATCAATTGACTGGCTCTCTGCCTGATCTCACTGGCATGAATGGTCTTAATTACTTGTAAGATTTCATTTTTCAGTAAGAATTTGGATTAACACACAAAGCATATTTGAGATGTCATTGACAATCTGGTTTTAATTTGTTGATCTGCAGGGACTTGAGCAATAACCCATTCGATGCCTCGGATTTTCCAGAGTGGATTGTGGGCTTGAATTCTTTGACGACTTTGTATGGTTTTCCTCACATTTGAATCATTCTGACATACTTATGTTTTCTTGTTTTTGATCTGTAATTGTCTCTTTGTTTCTTATAGGGTGATGGAGAACACAAAAATTCAAGGGTCTATTCCTGTTGGTTTATTTGGCCTTCCTCAGTTACAAACTGTGTGAGTATCAGCTTAGTACCCTGCATGTCACTTCAAAGGGTTTTCTCAAAAGTTTGTCTTGGTGGGTCCCTTAGAATCAGCCTCTCGGGATATCCATGGTCACCATTTTTTCATCCGAATTTTAGATTCTGCCAATTCGGACATGTCGGAATTTTAAAAATGGGTCGGGTTCGGGTTTAGGGTCATGAATTTGGTTGTCCGAATTTTGTGTCAAATCTACATTCAAACATATATTTGGACAAATTCGGTCAAGGTTAAAACCCGGACCTGACTATTACGCCATTGTCTAGCAAATTCAGACATTCAGTCAACTCACTCAACTATCGTCAGATTATCACAACCAAAATCCGGACATTCCGACAAATCATACAATTCAGGTCCTGGTTCTGACACAACAAAGTGTCCATATTAAAAAATTCAGACAGAGTTCAGGTTCGGGGTTTGTGTCCGAATTTTCTGAACCCGAATTGACTTTCCTTGTATGTTCACAAATTACAGAGTACTGAAGAACAACAGACTGAATGGCACACTAAACCTCGGCACAGCATCCTCGTTGCAACATCAGCTTGTTGATTTGCAAAACAACAAAATTTCTTCCTACACCTTCACATCTGTGAACAAAGATGTCCAGCTAATGTACGTAAGCCCCCCTTTTTCTTCTTAACTCCTGCTTAAACAATTCATCAACCCATTAATCTGAAACCATCCATGCACATAAATGTCACTGCAGACTGGTCGGAAATCCGATATGTTCAAAGTCACTCACAACACAGACATACTGCATCCTTCCTCAACAGTCCAATCCTTCCTACACAACCCCACCCCAGAACTGTGCTCCTGCAGCGTGCCACACGAACGAAGTTTCCAGTCCAAACTGCAAATGCGCGGTTCCATATACAGGAACTCTCGTGTTCAGAGCCCCGCAATTCTCTGATCTGCAGAACAAAACTCACTATGTTGCCCTGGAGGAGAAACTGATGAAAAGCTTTAGATGGTCGCATGTCGCGGTGGACTCAGTTTCTCTAGGAAACATCAGCAGAAACCCGTCGAATTACCTTGAGATGAAGCTGGAAGTGTTTCCACTGAGTCAGGAACGATTCAACAGAACTGGGGTTTTGAGTGTTGGGTTTTTGCTTAGTAATCAGACTTTCAAGCCGCCCAAGGATTTTGGTCCCTTTTATTTCATTTCTGGGGGGTACACAGACTTTGCAGGTAACTAACTCAGCAGTATCATCTTCACTTTATTTGTCGAAGTATACGTTTAGACATTTAGTTTAGAATAAGTGCAGTCAAAATAAGATAAGAAAACATGTTTAATGCGGGCTAGATGTCAGCAGACAGACGTAAATTTGGGCCAAAATTGGGTTCTGACGATAGAAATGTGAGAAAGTGTATCCGAATTTTGATCAATACAATAAATGTTAAAATTCAGACAAAAGACCCATGACTGTATTTGATTTTAACAGCTTTACATTGACATGTCTCAATCTAAGACAATTTTCTTTTCCTTTTGTGGTTTATCCAACTGAATCTACTGCTTCCTCAGGAAAGAACAAGCTCAGTACTGCTGCAGTTATTGGGATATCAGTAGGAGGCAGTGCAGCTCTACTAATAATTTTAGCGTCTGCAACGGCTTTCATTTGTTTCCGGAAGAAGAAACAACCTCATAAATCCACCAATCTACCAGGTAACAATTTCGTACATCACCATATACGCGCGCACACACACATATATGTACTTGAAGGTCTCAGTGTCACTTGAATTGTACATATATAAGCTAGATGACGTTGACTTTGTTTGACATTTGCGGGTTGAAAAAAATGTGTAATTTGTAGGAGGTATATCGGAGACATCCTGGATGTCTGTAGCAACCAACAGTGGCGACGTACAGTTCTCCTCTTCGAGGATGTATTCGCTGGAAGAGGTGAAAAAGATGACCAATAATTTCTCAGAAGCCAATGTCATTGGTGCAGGTGCTTTTGGGAAGGTATGTTTGTTCTACAACTTTTGTCCATAGTCTTAACAGTTGAAAAAGACTGTTTTCAAGTTATAGATTGTACTGCACTAAAGTAAAAGGCCTCTTTAATCTATCATCTGTGGAATAGTGGGTAACAAACGATTTTTAACTACTTGGTCATTCGGAACCAGTTTCTTTAAATTGACCGTTGTATCTAGAGTAATTCAGAATAGGTTCAGATCAATTATTTGAAAATATGTTATTTCATGTTCTAGTCGATCTTCCTACATAATTTCTGCTTCAAAATCTGCACGCTTTGGCAGGTTTACCGGGGGAGCCTAGCAAATGGGCAACTAGTAGCTGTGAAAAAAGGGGAACAGGGACATCAGCACGGCGGGCTTGAATTCAAAACCGAGATAGAACTTCTCTCAAGAGTCCACCATAAGAACCTCGTAAGTCTTTTGGGGTTCTGTTTGGAGAAAGGCGAGCAGATTCTGGTGTATGAGTACATACCAAATGGCACTTTGAATCAAAGTTTATTAGGTAAGTACGAACATCTCTACGTACTACTATAAGACTGTCTCACATGAGACTTACTAACGATGATGGTTTTGTTCCTACGACGTCGTTTTTTTGTGTCATTTCGTTGGAATTAATGCAGGAAAGTCGGGAGTAACATTAGACTGGATGAGAAGAGTTAAGGTGGCATTGGGTGCAGCAAGAGGGGTGGCTTACTTGCATGAACTTGCGAATCCGCCAATTATACATAGAGACATCAAGTCGAGCAACATCTTGTTGGATGAAAACTTGAACCCGAAAGTTGCTGATTTTGGGCTGTCTAAGCCTATGTTGGATGTTGGCAAGAATCACATTACCACGGAGGTCAAAGGAACCATGGTATGTAGATTTTTGTTAAAGTATAAAAACTATCATCGGGTCTACAACTATCAGCTTAAACTACTTTTGGTTCTGGGCAAGAGTACGGCTACAAAGGTATAATATGGGAAATCCTTAAGCTTACATTGCTACAAGAAGCTACTTCTAGGACTCGAACTCATTACCTCATGATCACATAGCAACAATTCAACCATTGCGTTAAAATTCTCATTGCAAGAGCTTATCTAAGTAAATTAATAAATAGTTTCTAATACTCACATATAAACGGGCCACCAGCAATTGGGTCATCTGAGTTAGATACTTAGGTCCATATATGCACTTGACAATAGTCCAAAAAAATACAATTTTATCTTTTTTGAACTGCTAGCGCACATTTTAAAATTTTGGTTTATTATTGTCAAATTGCTCACACCTCCGATTCCCTCCCCCCCCCCCCCCCAAATTTTGTAGGGATACCTGGACCCAGAATATTACATGACCCATAAGCTGAACGAGAAGAGCGATGTTTACAGCTTCGGAGTCCTAATGCTAGAGCTAATAACAGGAAAGTCCCCAATCGAGCGAGGCAAGTACATTGTAAGAGAAATGAGGAACGCCATCGACAGATCACAAGATCTATACGGTCTCCACGAGCTTCTGGACCCCGCCATGGGGCCAGCCACGACCCTAAAAGGGTTCGAGAAGTACGTAGATTTGGCACTAAGGTGTGTCGAGGAGTTGGGAGATGATCGACCCATGATGGGGGAGGTGGTTAAACAACTCGAGGACATAACCGAGATGGCGGGGTTGAATCCCTACACGGATTCTTCAGGTGGGTCCGCCACGTTTGGCTTGAGAGGGTCTCGTCCGTTGTATGATGAGTTGTCTGTGTATAGTCGCAATGGTGCACTTGCACGTTGAGCTAGCTAGCTAGCTAGAGCTGGTTGCATTGAGAAATTCGTTGCTTTTGGGTGGATGCGTGTGTATGTGTGTGTGAGCGTATATGATGGATTTTTGTGATGGAATGTGACTACGACGAAAATTTTCAAGGACCCGTGATGGGAAGAAAGAAAGATAAAAAAGAATGATTAACCTGTTTATCTATTTTTTATTATGTATGTGAGCTGTGAGCTTTTTTGTTATATTTTATTATAGCTATTGAACTGTTACTTTATGGTATATTCGCAACTTTGTTGCCAACTCTACATATCGACTTCGACTTCAAACAATTGAAACAAAATGTGCAAGTTGTTCCAAGCTTTAAAATTGTGCAAAACTAAATGAGGAAAGTAGTTGTTGTTGCTCCCTCACAGGCTGTTGGAAGCTCCTTGCTCGAGGTGTGACTTTGTTGGTCGTTGTTTACCTTTGTTTTCTTGATTCTGTCGTTTGTATCTGTTTTGCCCTGTTTGTGTTCTTTGTTTGGTGTTGTTTTCTCTGCCTTGCGGGCTGGACTTTGTCTTGTGTTGCCCTTTGCCGTATCAATCAAAAAAAAAAAGTAATTGTTGTTGCTACCTTGTACATTCCATCACAATTTTCACAATTTCCAGCTTTGAACAACAAGTTTTTCCACATTCTATCACAAAAATCCACCATGCAACGTTCATATGCACAAACTCCATATATCATCTAAAGCTCAAACACGCAAAAACATTGAATTTCTCAACGTGCAATTGGTCCACTGCGACTATAGAGTGACGTATCATCGTACAGTGAACGCGACCCTCTCACACCAAATGTCGCGGACCCACCCGAGGAATCGGTGTATGGGTTCAACCCGGCCATCTCGGTTATGTCCTCGAGCTGTTTGACCACCTCCCCCATCATGGGTCGGTCGTCTCCTAGCTCCTCGACGCACCTTAGGGCCAAATCGACTTACTTCTCGAACCCTTTAAGGGTCGTGGCTAGCCCGATGGAATGGTCTAGAAGCTCGTGGAGACCGTACAGATCTTGTGCTCTGTCGATGGCGTTCCTCATTTCTCTTACAATGTACTTGCCTCGGTCAATGGGGGATCTTCCGGTTATGAGTTCAAGCATTAGGACTCCGAAGCTGTAGACATCGCTCTTCTCGTTTAATTTCTGGGTCATGTAATATTCTGGGTCCAAATAGCCCTATAAATTTGAGGGAAACTGAACTTGTTAGAGCTTCTCTATATATGATGTTAAACAATTAAACAATGTGTTGGGAAGGAAAACGTCACAGCAGACTTGTAACGAAAATAAGTAACTTATCAGATGCTTTAGATATCCAAAATAATAATGCAAGAATAACAACAAGAATAATAGAAACAAAGGAGACAAAATTTAACGTGGCAAACTCAAGAATTGGATGAACGTATTATGTATGTTTCACTGAGTCTTGACCACTTAAACTCGATGATAGACTGACACATCAGTAGAGTTTGTTTATTTTTTGTATATATGCGAAACAACTTCATTGTCACACACATCACTCTACATCTGTTATGTTGTGGTGATGTAACATGTTTGAAGTTGATTGTGAAAATTTTCGATACGTACCATGGTTCCTTTGACCTCTGTGGTAATGTGATCCTTTCCAGCATCCAGCATAGGCTTGGACAGCCCGAAATCGGACACTTTGGGATTCAAGTTTTCATCCAACAAGATGTTGTTGGACTTGATGTCTCTATGTATAATTGGCGGATTCGCAAGTTCATGCAAGTAAGCCACCCCTCTTGCTGCACCTAATGCCACCTTCACTCTTCTCTTCCAATCTAGCCTTACTCCTGACTTTCCTGAATAATTCGAATGAAAGTCACACTATGTAAATAATTCCTATGTGAGACTGTCTTACTGTAAAGATCGCATATTCGTACGTACCTACTAAGCTTTGCTTCAAAGTACCATTTGGTACGAACTCGTACACCAGAATTTGCTCCCCTTTCTCCAAGCAGAACCCCAAAAGACTTACGAGGTTCTTATGGTGGACTCTTGAGAGAAGTTCTATCTCGGTTTTGAATTCAAGCCCGCCGTGCTGATACCCCTGTTCCCCCCTTTTCACAGCTACTAGCTGCCCGTTTGCTAGGCTTCCTCGGTAAACCTGCCAAAGCGCGCACATTTTAAACCGAAAATGATTCAGGGAGACTGAAGAATTATCTTTTTCAAGTGTCGAGATTATTGACAAAATTTGCAGAACATACCTTCCCAAAAGCACCTGCGCCAAGTACATTGGGTTCTGAGAAATTGTTGGTCATTTTTTTCACCTCTTCCAGTGAATACATCCTCGACGCAGTGAACTGTACATTGCTACTGGTGGTTCCTGCAGACATCCAGGATGTCTCCGATATACCTCCTACAAATTATACATCATTTTCAGCCCACAAATATCGAACAAAGTCTATGTCTAGCATACATACATACATACATACATACATACATACATACATACATATATATGGTGATGTACGACCATGTTACCTGGTAGATTGGTGGATTTATTAGGTTGTTTCTTTGTTCGGAAACAAATGACTGCAATTACAGACAGTAATAATATTATTAGAACCGCGCCACCTCCTGCAGATATCCCAATAATTGCACCAGTACTGAGCTTGTTCTTCCCTGAGCGCGCAGCAGATTCAGCTGGATAAACCACAAAAGGAAAATTGTCTTAGTTTGGGACATGTAATTAGACATGTTCTCTTTCATCCTATTCTGAACCTATTAACTCTGAACTAAACTTATTTAGCACTGAACTTATTCTTTCAAAAATAAGCTGAACATGATACTGTCTGACTTAGTTACCTGCAAAGTTTGAGTATCCACTGGAAATGAAATAGAAGGGACCAAAATACGGGGGTGGCTTGAAAGTCTGATTACTAAGCAAAAACCCAATACTCAAAACCCCAGTCCTGTTGAATCGATCCTGACCCTGTGGAAACACCTGCAGCTTCATCTCAAGGTAATTCGACGGGTTTCTGCTGATATTTCCAAGCGAAACAGAATCAACTGCGACATGCGCAGAGCGAAAACTGTCCATCAGTTTCTGCTCCAGAGCTCCATAGTAAGTTGTGTTCTGCAGATCAGAGAATTGCGGGGCTCTGAACACGAGAGTTCCTGTGTATGGAACCGCGCATTTGCAGTTTGGACTTGAAACTTCATTCGTGTCGCACGCTGCAGGATTACAGTTTTGAGGTGGGGTTGTGTAGGAAGGATTGGACTGTTGAGGAAGGATGCAGTAATTCTGTGTTGTGATTGCGTCTGCACATATCGGATTTCCTACCAATCTGTGACATTCGAGTTACATGGATGGTTTAAAAGTAAGTGTTTGAGTGTATAGGCCGAGATTAAGAAGAAAAAGGGTGGCTTACATTAGTTGGGCATTTGTGTTCCCAGGTGTGATGGTGTAGGAAGAAATGTTGTTGTTCTGCAGATCGACGAGTTGAAGTTGTGAGGATGCTGTGCCAAGGCTTAGTGTGCCACTCAGCGTATTCTTCTTCAATACCCTTTGATTTGTGAGCATACAAAGGAAATTAAGTCATGTATGTAATATGTCTGAGGCAAAAGTATGCAGCAAGTAACAAATCGCGGTATGGATCCCTGTGAAAATTCGGATTCATACAAATCGGATAAAAACCCCAAACCTGAACCCTGTCTGAATTTTAAATCCAACACTTTGGTATATCCAACCCTGGGCCTGAAGTGTCTCAGATTTTGTTTGTGACAAATCTGACGATAATTGAGTGAATGTCCAAATGTGTTAGAGATTGTCCAAATATTCGGGTCCATGTTCAAACATTGGCCAAATTTGTCCAAATATGTCCGAACCTGAACTCAACAAGAATTTGACACAAAATCCAGTCTGCCGAATTTATGATGCTAAACCCTAATTCGGCTCAGTTTTGCATTTGGACATGTCTGAATTGAACGAATCTAAAAATTGGACGAAAAAAAATGATGGTCATGCCCATTTTGATTCGGGTATTCGGCTTAGACCGACTTTTGCGAACGCTCTGGGAAGACCCAGAAGTGGGTATCCGAAAAGCCGATTCTAAAGGACCCACCAAGAAAACCCTTTGAAGTGACATGCAAGTGATTAAGCTGATACTCACACAGTCTGTAACTGAGGAAGGCCAAATAAACCAACAGGAACAGACCCTTGAATTTTCGTGTTCTCCATCACCCTATAAGAAAGAAAATAGACAATTACAGATCAAAAACAAGACTGCACAAGCATGTCAGAATGATTCAAATAAAAAGGTTCTTCTCTGGAACAGTTGCTGAGAAAAAGCATACAAAGTTGTCAAAGAATTTAAGCCCGCAATCGACGGTGGAAAATCCGAGGGATCGAATGTGTTATTGCTCAAGTCCCTGCAGATCAACAAACCCCAGATTGTTAACGACAACTTTGAAATATGTTTTATGTGTTAATACAAATTCTTATTGGAAAATGAAGTCTTACAAGTAGCTGAGATGGTCCATTCCAGTGAGATCAGGCAGAGAGCCACTCAATTGATTGTTTGACAAAATTCTACCAAGAAAACACAGGTAAACTTGTATGAGATTACGAAACCCGGATTGAATAACACAAGAGTCAATGCATATACGACACGGGTTCATCTTCTTACAGATCAGTAGTACTTGTAAGGTTGCTGACATTGGATGGAATAGACCCTCTAAGTGAATTCCAGTCGAACCGTCTGTTAAAAAACAGTAAAATCGACCAAATAAACAACAGTTTTGTGAAACTTTTCGGTAAAAAAATGTACGATTTTGAAGGAGCAAATACTTACACGACCTCCAATGTCTTCACCAGACCAAGAGTTTCAGGGATGTTGCCTATTAGCTGGTTGTTATCCAACAGCCTGCCCAACAAACCTTATTTTCAGTACACTAACTGTCAAACAAACTGTATTTCGTCGAGTATATTCTTTGTATTTTCTTGAATGGTACTTACAGATGAAGCAGGGTCATATTTTCGTTGAGTATCTGGGGCGGAATAGACCCAGAAAGCTGATTCCTTCCAAAGTGACTGGACAAAGAACGAACAACAAAACATCAGGACGCACTGAGATTCAGCCATATGTCGCTTTGATTCAGGAAAAAAATACGAAATAACTAATAAAAGGAGACAGTATGGGATGGCATACAAGTGTTTGGTGTGAACCAACATGTCCAAACCCGGGGTAGTCCCGTTGGCAACTGGTAAAGTTCCAGTGAGCCTGTTTTCGGCAAGATCAAGCCAGTAAAGATTGGACAGTTTACCAATCGAGCTAGGTATTTCGCCACTGAAGCTGTTAGAATTCAGTGATCTGTGCAGCAAAACAATTACAGACCCAGTAAGCCAAAGACACCAACTAAGCGAATTCTCGGAAAAAGAAAGAAAAAAAAGTTGCTTACAAGAAGACAAGCTGACTGAGGGATCCAAGAGTGCTCGGAAGTTCACCGTTGAAACTACAGCCAACCAGGATCCTGAAGTATGTACCAAAATAATCAGAAGTCTATCTCATTTCATAATACTAAACTTTTCATGCATAAGAGCAGATAGATTTGTTATAGCTTTGAAGTAAAAGTTTCTTACAGGCTAGTAAGCTTGGATAGACTCCCAATCTTCGAAGGAAGAGGGCCCGTCAGGCCTTTGTTGTATGACAGATCTCTATGAAATGTCAAAATTAGATGTTGTCTACAATTAGAACTAGATAATTATGAGTATGTCAAAGAAAGACAACATACAGAATTCGCAGTTCTGACAGTCCCTGAATGTCACCTGACAGTGTCCCAATCAATCCCATGCTCGACAGAGTTCTGGGACAACATTTTCATGATTTCAATCAAAGTTTGATCTACTGTAACCAAAACCCGGATGATTGAATGGAGAGAAACTTACATAGATGTGACCCGGGAATCGGTGCACATAACTCCTTCCCAACGGTCGGCACACGGGTCAAACCCGTTCCACGAAGGCGGCACATTCTGCCAGAGTGTCTTCAGAGAATTCAAAGCAGCAGCTGCATCAAATACAACCCAATTCAGCTTCATAACATACATGATCAGACATTGTCAGAAACAACAGATAATTTCAGATAACATGAATCTGAAGAAAACTGACAATCATGATTGTCTGTCTGTGACTTTATGACATGAATCTGTAGCAGCAGTAGAATCATCCAAACCGCGATTTTCAGACTCATTGTTCCCCAAATGGGACAGATTTTCGAATGGCGAAAACTTCAGAACATGGTTTTCTTTTAAGAAAGTGAAGAATTCAATGGCTTGACAAAAGACAAAGAAAACAAGGTGTATTTTATTGGTTCCTGAATATCTGAATAATGTATACAATGTTCAATGTTGTACTGGGTCAATCCCATAACCAGAAATTAATTGCTTTTATGTGTAACTTAACCAGAATAGTTGTCAATAATTCATCAAATTGGGTATATAATTATTTAAAGTCTGTTCAAAGATTGGATGATTCTGTCAAAAAAAATAATACATTGGATGAAATGTCTGCACGATAATTTAAACTAAACAAAATTGACTCAAAACTAATGCCAAGTTGCAGCATTTGCTCCCATGATTAAACCAGTTGGGAAAGAACCATTCAAGCAAGCAAGTTTTCCCAACAAATGCCTTTGAAGTTTTCAGCTTTAATTCATCTCTTTTGTCTTTTTTTTTTTTTTTGCCTACTACTTGCAGAAGTCAACTTTTTGTGTGACAAACCTCTCAAAATGGAAACACTGAACTACTGAAGACCTAGGGTTAACATAAAATATCATCCACCGCAATGTACCTATCCAATACATCACATGCACTGAAATATATAAATTTTTTATATGATATTTTTTGTACAAATTTTATAAACTTAAAAAATATTGATGATTTTGCTTTATTATCAATTTTTTATATGATATTTTTTGTAAAATTTTATAAACTTAAAAAATATTGATGATTTTGCTTTAATATCAATAAATTAATGATGAATGTTATAATTAATATTAAATAAAAAATTTAATATAATGGTGTATTTAGGTAGGTGCATCACAGTCAACCATATAATGATTGGTTAGTTAGTCGGTTGGTGATGGGTAATGGATCGGGTTGTTATTGGGTCAAGCTGAGTTGGCCCGTATAGAAAAGGGATGAAGGATTAGCTAGTTTAAGTTTATGAATAGGATGGGCCGGGTTAGATCGGCCCACAAATGATCCATTTAAGAATTTGATTCTCACTCCTTTCCAAGTTTTCTTCCTTTTTTTTGAACTCCTATTTCAAGTTATATGTTGTTCTTAGCCTCTAATTGTTTATTGTTGGTAAATATTTGGGTTTGGATCTAATTTGGATAGGTCAAATTGATCAATGTTAAAATTTGAATGAGACATTGATGTTAATTGCTCAACTTTGTTCGGACTAAATAGGGTCCTACAGTAAATATTTGGCAACAAAAACCGAATCGAATCGAGGGATACCTGCTTTCACCTGACCCAGTATGGGTGATAAAACTTTTTAAAAAAAACAGGTAAAGGTAGAGTAAGGACACTCATCTCTACGAGTATGACCCGACCTGATGATACCTAAGAAAACAAAAAACAAAAAAAAAACGTTGTTTACTCATTATTAGGCACTAGATATATGTTAATATTTGAGTTTATGGCTAATTTGTTGAGTTTTAAGGATTAAACTTGTTGTAGTTAAGTGAAAGTAACACACTAACACGGACACACGGTTGTGGTTCTTAGTTAAATGAAGTGAAAATTGTTGTTGCTTTAATGCTTCTGAAGTTTAATTTACTAGTTTGTTGTGTTTTGTAACTATGGTATCTATAACCTTTATTTTGGCATAAACCGTTGCCCAATTTTTTTCTTCTAATAGGGATCATCATAGGAGATTTCCTTTTTATGGTTAATATTATTATACCCGAAAATAATCCATTAATTTATACATATGGGAATAAAATATTGTATAATTTGATCTTCAATTTTGCTTGAATTCTATCCATTATGCCCGCAATATAGGGGTGGAAACGGTGCGGTGCAGTGCGGTGCGGTTTCGGTGCGCCGAAGCGGTGCACCGTATGAAACGGTGCGCGAAAATTATAAACCGGAACCGAATCACCCGGTTTTTAAAAACCGGTGCACCGGCTTTAACGGTGCGGTTTCACCGATGAACCGGAACCGCATAAATTTCTATCAAACATCAAAAAATCTCTATTTAATAAAAAAAATCTCTATTTAATAAAAAAAGATCTATATTTAAGCCCAACCCAATAACACATTAACACCCAATGCTCTTTTTTTTTTTTTAACTAGTTAATTTATATTATTTTTGTATTAATTTTTGGGTAGAATTTTTTTTAACCAAAATTTATATATATATGTATTTAATTATATTAACGGTGCGGTACCGGTTCCCCGGCGGTGTGAATATCCCAAACCGGAACCGCCCCGTTTAGTATCCGGTTTTTCCGGTGTGGTGCACCGGATTTTTAAACCGGTTCGGTGTTGCCCGTTCCCGGTTTCTTTTATCCGGTTTCCGGTTCGGTGTGCCGGTTCCGGATTTTTCTTCCACCCCTACCTGGTAGGTAAGGGTAAAGATACTCATATTTGGTATCCACTAGATATGGGTACGGTAAGAGTACAACACGGACCGCCCGAACCAGACTCATTGTCATTAAGGAAGGAGATGAAGTAACGGATGACGAGGACCAGAGAGAGACTTCAAACAAAATAGTTAAAAAGTCACCCAACAACATTTAATTGAAAACTTGGGATCCCTACATTGCATTAAAATAATGTTGTCCCTTGTGAGTCAGGTATTAAAAAATGTAGGATCTCCCCACAATTTTTTTTGAAGAAATTTAAGTTTGAATTTCATTTTTTTATTTTAACATTTGAAATTGTTTTTTGTTTTGTGAAAAGCTTATTTTTCTTCGTTGAGGATGAGCTCCCAAAATACTAGAGTCAACTACACAATATAAGTTTGCACAACACTAATATTTGACTTAGCATTTGGTTGGTCAAAAGTCCAAGGGAAATAGTCAATTTATTCAAGTTGACCTATTTTGTTTGTTTCTTGACCTTGGAAAAGATTTTCCAGGAGTTCACAATTTCTCATCTTAATTTGAATAAAATTTTCCTTAGGAGAGGATAAGAGAAATTTTTCCATGGAAAATTTTTCCAAGAAAAAAATTCCGAAAATTCTCACCAAACGCTCCCTAAATGGAAAACTTAATGCATGATATAAAGGATCAAAAACATAATTATAGAGCATTGAGACAAAGTTATTAATCTTATGGATATTTGGATTATATAATAACAAAGGTACATATGATTTTCAAAAAAAAGATAAAATATTTAAAATATGTAATTTAATTGAGTCTCGTGCTGCGTATGGGTTTAAGTCCTAATCTATATATTATAATAGAAATCATTGTGAGTCCCACGAAATAAAGCCACGAGAGTGATTGTAGGAGAATTGACCAATCAAAATGTAGAAAATTATATTTTTTTTCTATTTTCAATTTTTTTAGTTTCAATCCGGATTTTATTTTAAAATTAAAATATCAGACAGTATCACTAATCCTTGACTGCTTTGGACTCTGAATTAAATTATTTTGGTGCAAATAACAGTAATTATTTTGGTGTTGCCTATAATAATCTATAATAATAATATAAAAGTAATATATTCGAAATTTGAAATACTAAACCCAGAGTGATTGTAGGGGTTATCGGCCAATCAGATTAAAGAAAAAAAATCGATTTGAAAATACTAAAAAATTCCCGCCCATGAAATAATAATAAAAAAAATCGATTTATAAAAAATAATAAACAAGAAGTCTAATCAGATTAAAATTCTACCTTATCTAATTAGAAGTCTACTTCCCACCCAATTAGGACTCTAACTCCCACTCAAATCTAATTAGGACTCTACCTCTCACCCAAATTTAATTAGGACTCTACCTCCCGACCTAATATATAAACGTCGAAACATCTTTCATTCTCTTCCAATTTGTCAACTATTAACATTTGAAGCAACCATTAAATTCTCAGCAAACCTGCAAATACAAACATGTTAGTTTTCGAAAAGTATTATTTTCTCGACAACTCCACCATATATTTCGTTTTTTTTCCAAATCAAATACTGTTTCCTATTCTATCTCTATCACTTTCTTCTCTCTCTCCCTGAACTCCACCCAATTCCGTTCTTGCTTCCCTTTCTCTATCTTTGTCTTTCTCTCTCTCAAACCAAGAGCAGTATGCATTTCAATTTCTCTCTGATTTTAGCAAATTACTACTCGAGATTTGACAATTTCAGGCTTTTTTGAATGTCGGCGCTTCCGAAACTTATCCACAAACCAATTAAGAGCAGTATGCATATAGAATTGTATATATAACATTGCAACCAAATTTCTGTATACAGCAGAGATATTGCTTGTCTTTATTTTTATTTTGTTGCTGGAAAAATATAAGTCAGGCCTGGAGAATATACCTTAGATATTGATACTACCTAATATTGTTGCTCTTTGTTTCATCAGATTGAACAACTGTATACCCGTAAAATATTTGTTTGTTGTGATTATTCTTTAGACTGTTTAAAATACACTTACAGCAAGACTATGCATATCTCTCACATTAAATTCCATTTAGTCTTTAGGGTTGGCTATGCCATGCAAGGGTATGTCTAAGAGTGAAATGTCGTTTTGCCGTCATATCTAAATCCTAATTCTTTTGTCTTAGTTTATATTTGGACAAGTTGTAAATAATCTACCTTCTATTAATGATATGTTAATGTGAATCCGAACAGGTTCTCTTGGTGTACGAGTGACACTAAAGGTAAAACATCAAGGCTACATGGCTGGAATTTAGGAAGCTCGCAATAGAAGAAAATTTGATGGACGTCAGTTGTATATAATGGAGATTGTTCATAGAATTAAGAGGATTATTTTTTAATAACACACTACATGCATTAAGGAATTCATTCAAGCATCATATGTGTATAGATAATATTTTGCATGGATCATATATGGTTATGTATGATATTTGATATTGGTGTATATAGGGTTCAGTGAATTTTGCGCTTTCATATACGACATGTTAATAAAGGTTGTTGCCCTTTCATTTTCGACTTATGCGATATTGTTTATGAATAAATTAATGTCACATGCTTCTTTTCAATGAAATAATAGGCAACGAACGCTTTCTAAATTATGGGTAATTAACTGGAATTTGTCTATCTAAATTGCAAGATAAGATTGTTACATTCGACCACTCCATTTCAAGCCCGGGTAAGATTTCAGAGTATTGGTTTTTGTCATTCCAAGTCACTTCTTTTTTTTTTTACTTGGATTCAGAATGTTTGGTAATATATTTATTTTTTAAAACAAAAATAACATATTTATTTTATTTATTTAATACTATTTAAAATTTTAAATATCTCGTGCATCGCACGGGTTAAGGACTAGTAATAATAATCTATATATTACAATAGAAATCATTGTGAGTCCTGCGAAATAGAGCCACGAGAGTGACTGCAGGGGAATTGGCCAATCAAAACGTGCAAAATTATATTTTTTCTATTTTCAATTTTTTTTTATTTTCAATATGGATTTTATTTTAAAATTAAAAAACCAGAAAGTATCACTATTCCTTGACAGCTTTGGATTCTGAATTAAATTATTTTGTTGCAAATAACAGTAATTATTTTGGTGTTGCCTATAATAATAATAATAATAATAATAATAATAATAATAATATATTATAATACAAATCAATGTGGGTCTCACGAAATAAAGCCATGGGAGCGTTTCTCGGAGTCTAGACCAATCACAGCGTAGTAAATTGTATTTTATTTTCAATTTCTTTCTAGATTTTATTTACAATTAAAGAAATTAAAAAATATATCATTAATCCACGTCTGCTTGACAGCACTTACATTTAAAATGAGTCCTACTAAATCTCAAACAGCATTGTTCAATTTTAATTTTGATTGTATTTTATTTTCTATTTCTTTCCAGATTTTATTTACAATTAAAGAAATTAAAAAATACATGCTTAATCAATCTTATCGCAGTTCAGAATTATATAGACATAATCCTTTACAATGGAGGAGGGGGGATAGTGATGGAGGTTGAAGAAGAGAGAGAAGTGGTGGTGGGGAGGGAACAATTTAAAAGAAAGCATGGCGAGTTTCAGGCTGGTGGGCAGGATTGGGGGTCAGACCGACGGGGAGATGGAAGCTCAACCAAGCTCTTTCTGAAGGTGGAGGCTGCTGGACAGCCCCGCCAAGCACCATGAGTATCCTTTGTTTAAACTGTAGGGGGCTTGGTGATCCCTCTGCAGTTAAAGATCTTCGGGGGTTGCTCCGAAGGTATTCATCGGGCATGGTCTTCCTTTGTGAGACCAAGAGGATGGATAGAGAGATGGAATGTCTAAAGAGGAAGCTTGGAGGTTGGGAGGGGGTGTCGGTCAGTTGTGTGGGGAGAGCTGGGGGCTCGCTTTACTTTGGAAGCGGGATTTGAAGGTTACCTTGAGGTCATTTTCTCTACATCATATTGATGTCCATATAAACGGCTGGGGTAGTGATGGTGATTGGAGGTTCATAGGGGTCTATGGGTGGCCGGAGAGTACCCAGAAGACGAGGACGTGCGATATGTTACGGGACCTCGGTGATCCCTCTGCAGTTAAAGATCTTCGGGGGTTGCTCCGAAGGTATTCACCGGGCATGGTCTTCCTTTGTGAGACCAAGAGGATGGATAGAGAGATGGAATGTCTAAAGAGGAAGCTTGGAGGTTGGGAGGGGGTGTCGGTCAGTTGTGTGGGGAGAGCTGGGGGCTCGCTTTACTTTGGAAGCGGGATTTGAAGGTTACCTTGAGGTCATTTTCTCTACATCATATTGATGTCCATATAAACGGCTGGGGTAGTGATGGTGATTGGAGGTTCATAGGGGTCTATGGGTGGCCGGAGAGTACCCAGAAGACGAGGACGTGCGATATGTTACGGGACCTCGGTGATCCCTCTGCAGTTAAAGATCTTCGGGGGTTGCTCCGAAGGTATTCACCGGGCATGGTCTTCCTTTGTGAGACCAAGAGGATGGATAGAGAGATGGAATGCCTAAAGAGGAAGCTTGGAGGTTGGGAGGGGGTGTCGGTCAGTTGTGTGGGGAGAGCTGGGGGCTCGCTTTACTTTGGAAGCGGGATTTGAAGGTTACCTTGAGGTCATTTTCTCTACATCATATTGATGTTCATATAAACGGCTGGGGTAGTGATGGTGATTGGAGGTTCATAGGGGTCTATGGGTGGCCGGAGAGTACCCAGAAGACGAGGACGTGCGATATGTTACGGGACCTCGGTGATCCCTCTGCAGTTAAAGATCTTCGGGGGTTGCTCCGAAGGTATTCATCGGGCATGGTCTTCCTTTGTGAGACCAAGAGGATGGATAGAGAGATGGAATGTCTAAAGAGGAAGCTTGGAGGTTGGGAGGGGGTGTCGGTCAGTTGTGTGGGGAGAGCTGGGGGCTCGCTTTACTTTGGAAGCGGGATTTGAAGGTTACCTTGAGGTCATTTTCTCTACATCATATTGATGTCCATATAAACGGCTGGGGTAGTGATGGTGATTGGAGGTTCATAGGGGCCTATGGGTGGCCGGAGAGTACCCAGAAGACGAGGATGTGCGATATGTTACGGGACCTCAAAGACCACAGTCAGTTGCCGTGGGTGATTGGAGGGGATCTTACTGAAATTTTTTATAATTTTGAAAAAAAAGGGCGGGAGTCTCAAAAGTCAACCAGTGCTGGATGAGTTCTGTTCTACTTTTGATGAGTGTAGTCTTCATGACCTCAATTTTGAGGGGTATGAGTACACTTGGGAGAATAGGAGGAGGGACGGTGAGGTGGTGGTGGAGGAGAGGCTGGATAGATTTGCGGCTACAGTGAACTGGGTGGAGCTCTTCCCAAGGCAACGGTCACTCACATCGATGAGACATTTTCCGACCATCTGCCGATCATATTAACGTTGAGGAAGAAGGAGAAGGGTGGGAGGAGACGGGGGAGAGGATTTAAATTTGAAAATTGGAGGGCTGAGGGGGAAAATTGTAAAAGGGTGATTGAGGATAGTTGGGGTGCTGGTGATGGGCCGTGTAGTTGGGCTGCTGTAGGGGAGAAAATAAAGAAGGTCTCAAAGGCTATTTTACAATGGAGTGGAGAGAAAACAAAGGGGTTGGGCCTGCAAGTTAGAGAGTTGGGCCAAAAGTTGAGCAAGGAGAAGGAGATTGGAAGAAGGAGGGAGTTGTTGTCAAAGCTTAAGGAGGTGAAGCGAAAGGAAGAAATTTTTGGGCGCAAAGGGCAAAGGCAAACTTTTTGAAGCATGGGGACGCTAACACCAAATGGTTTCATGTGCGAGCGTCGAGCTAGGGAACAACAAATTCAATCGCCAGACTTCGAAAGAAAGACGGTGAGTGGACTGAAAATGAGCAGAAGTTAGAAGAGGAAGTGATTGATTTCTATCGAAATCTTTTCAGCTCAGAGGAGGTTGTAGACCCAGAAGAGGTGTTACAGCATGTGACACCAAGAGTAACGCAAGAAATGAATGAAGCTCTTACAACCCCCTACAGTGATGAAGAGATTGAGATGGCATTGAGACCGATGCACCCTAACAAGGCCCCGGGTCCGGATGGTCTAAACCCTCTTTTTTTTCCAAAAATATTGGGATATTGTGGGGAAGGACGTGTGTGCATTTGTCCGGATAATCCTTGCTGGTTATGAAATGCCGGCGGACATCAACCATACAAATTTGGTTTTGATTCCCAAGAGTGCTCATCCTGAAAGTATTACCGAATACCGTCTGATCAGCCTATGTAATGTTATGTACAAACTGGCTACGAAGACTATCGCCAATAGGTTGAAACGGGTGTTGGAGAAGATCATCTCGCAAGCTCAGAGTGCTTTCACCCCAGGGAGGTTAATCACTGATAACATCATTAGTGCCTACGAAATCTTCCATTCCATGGCGAACTCATACGGGGAGAGTGGGTCAATGGCTATTAAAGTTGATATGATGAAAGCTTATGACCGTGCCAAATGGGAATTTCTTGAACGCATGTTGTTAAAGCTCGGGTTTGATGATCAATGGGTGAGGGTGATTATGAACTGTGTCACTTCGGCAACGTTCTCGGTGGTAATTAAGGGGAGTCCAACTGGTTACATTAAGCCATCATGCGGGCTGAGACAGGGCGACTCAATTTCCCCATACTTGTTCTTGTTTGTAGCTGAAGGTTTAGTGGGGCTATTGGGGAGAAGACGGGACCATTCATGGCCACAAAATTTTCTCCAACGCTCCTAGCATATCCCATCTGCTGTTCGCGGATGACTCGATTTTTTCCTGTAAAGAATCAGTGGGGGAAGCAAGCGAGCTATTGGAGATCCTGGCTAGGTATGAGAAAGCTTCGGGGCAGAGGGTTAACTTGGCCAAATCCAATGTAGTTTTTGCGAAAGGAATCCCCGAGGGGAGAAGACAAGAAGTAGTTAACAAGCTGGACATAAAAGAAGTTATAGCCCAAGAGAAGTATCTCGGGGTTCCGGCGTATGTAGGGAGGAAGAAGATACGAGCTTTTCTGAGTGTGAAGGACCGTGTGGGAAAGAGACTCTCGGGATGGATGGACCAATTAGTCTCGTGGGCGGGGCGGGAGGTGCTAATAAAAGTGGTGGCTCAAGCAATCCCAACCTATGCGATGAGTGTGTTTAAGTTTCCAAAGACTTTGTGTTCGGACATCCAGAGTATCATTAGCCGGTATTGGTGGAACAGTGATCACAGGCGAAGGAAAATTCATTGGGTTAGTCGGGAAAAGTTGTGTGAATCAAAGGAGAGGGGGGGTTGGGTTTCAGAGATTTGGAGTCCTTCAACGATGCTCTTCTAGCGAAACAATTTTGAAGGCTAATGACAAACAACACGTCCCTCTTGTTCAGGTTGTTGAAGGCGCAATATTTTCCTGAGGGGGATATTCGGGAGGCAGTGTTGGGTCATAAACCAAGCTATGTATGGAGAAGTATTTGGTAATTGAAGTATATTATGGAGAGAGGCTCGAGGTGGGTGATCGGGAATGGAGAATCAGTTCAGGTATGGACTGACAGGTGGCTGCCCATACCGTATTCTTTCAAAATTATGCATCACCACCCCATAGGATACCCCAACCTGATGGTGTCTGACCTGATTGACAAGAGCAATGGGGTGTGGAAGGAAGACATGGTGAAGGAGCTCTTTACACCGTGCGATGCGGAGTTGATCCTATCGCTCCCTCTTTGCAAGAGCTGGCCGGAAGACTATTTATCATGGTTCTTCATAGCAAATGGAGTTTATTCGGTGAAGTCAGGATATCATTTAACCCAATCACTGAAGATTTGGAGAAATCATCTTCCTCGACAGATGATGAACAGGAGGTGGTGGAAGCGGTTGTGGGCTCAAAATATCCCTCCAAGAATCAAAGTCTTCAGCTGGAGGAGTGCGGTAAATGCTCTTCCAACAGGCATGAATTTGGCTAAAAGAATACACAATATAAATCAACAGTGCAGGGTGTGTGGGTTCTGACGGGAGTCTGATGCACATGTAATTTTAAGTTGTCCCCTCGCAGTCCACATTTGGGAGAATGGTCCATTTGATGAGAAGGTGTGGGGAGGAATATACCAGAACGTGGTTGTTGGCTTCTTCAGAGCGGCCTCGGAAATGGACGATGAGAAGCTGGGTGAATTTTTGGCAGTAGCATGGTCGATTTGGAATGCTCAGAATAAATTTATCCACACAGACAGCACAAGATCGGACTCAGAAACAGCCAATTCGGCAGTCCAGTTGGTCCGACGGCACCGTGAAATTAGAGAAATTGATGGGGGGAGGCCAAACACATCTATGCAGGTGTGCTGGAGGTCACCCCAACAAGGGTGGATAAAGATCAACTTCGATGCAGGTAAGGTGGGGGATCCAGGCTTCGGTTGGGGGTATGTATTCCGAGATTCGACAGGTTCTATTGAAGTTGCTGGGGTGGAACAAGACCATGGTTTTACTGACTCAATGATGGAAGAAGCCAGAGCTTGTTTGCTAGCTATGATGGAGGCTCGGAATCTGGGATACAGACGGATAATCATGGAGGGTGACTCCATTATTCTCATGAGGAAATTGCAAAGAAGAGAATTAGACAATAACCCTGTTCTATGTTTTTAGGTGGAATTTTCCAATTGTGTTTGTTTTCTGATGAGGTAGTTTTCAGTTTTATTAGGAGGAGCGGTAATGGTGTTGCCCATGCATTAGCCCACTTTAATCCTACTCTAATAGGTAGAAGGGTATGGATAGGAGTGGCCCCAGATTTAGTCAACGATCTGGCGGAAAATGATCTTTGTAATCTGGTTGAAAATGCATGAATTTAATATACTGTCCAGGTTCAAAAAAAAATCCTTTACCTTCCCTATCAAAATTGAGTTATGATTCTTTTTCGATAACAAAATTGAGTTATGATTCTATACATGGACCTAGAACTCTACAGCAAAAGTAATCCCTCTAACTTAAAGCAAGTTTGAAATTGAAAGTTATGCAAAACATATCAAATTCATATCAAATAAAAAGAAGAAAGCTGAAAAATTGGATCCATATAAGGCCCCGTTCTTTTTTATGGTTGGTGGTTTATGGTTCCACATCGCACCACAACTCACCATAACCTACTATTTCCCTTTTTATTAAAAGTAAAAACTTTTCAAATAAAAAAATCAAAATTTTCACTTTATTAATTTTTCAAATTAAAATATACAAACTCATCTTCCATTATTTTCACCGTAACTTTCCACATTCCACCACACTTTTCAAATTTCAACCACACCCCAACCAACCGCACCATTTAGAAAAAAGGTCTTAGATACTATGGCTCTCTCAATGCAAATTACTGGGCGCTTCGATAAGCATATGTTCTAGAATCAATGGTTACTTACTAATATGTTTCATTTTTCATTCACAAAATTAAAATTGTTCGCTATGAAGCACGGAATATTTGCTAGGATGTCTCCATGCTGTAATATATAGTGCTCTCCCTCTCATTTAAAGCTAGCAAAAATCTAGGTCCGAGTATTTCAAGTTCGGACAAATTGAACATCGGACGAAAACTTAATATTCAATATTTAGTTGCTTTGCATATTAATTTCTCGGGTCGGACTCAGGTTGGAGTAATCGAACGAACATAAATTTAGGTCTAAATTAGGTTGAAACAATAAAAAATTGAAAAGAGCTTATATTTTAATTTTCGATATAAACATCAAAATTCAACCGAAACTTCTATAATCACACCCGATTTATTTTTCTGAATCGAACGAATTCGAATTATTGTGTTGACCAGACTTTTGCCGCCCTATTCCCACTGTTATAAAAGGACTGCGTGCGTTTACCTTGTAGACTTGAGTTGTGAGACGTAAAGATATTGAGTAGACTCTGTTTTCGGCCAAGATCAACACAATCTCAACAATTCACCAAACAATTGGGAAAATCAATCCAACTCCCTCCAAATCCCTAATTCCTAAAACCCTAATTCCCGAATTCCCAAATTCCCTCACAATCAATGGAAACTCGCTGCAAGAAAAGGAAGAGAATCGCGAATGACAACATCATCAACGCCAACGCCGGAATCCAATCGGAGGATCGCCTGAGCTCCCTCCCCGACCCAATTCTCGCTGACATCCTCTCCCTCATTCCGATCAAATCCGCCGTCGCCACCGCCGTCTTGTCCCGGCGGTGGCGCTTCCTCTGGAAGCAAATCACCGGCGTCCGCCACTACAGTCACCTCAGCTTTCCCCACCTCCGCAGCTTCGCCACAACCATCGCCCAGATATGCGGCGGCGGTCAGCTTCTGCGTCCGTGGGTTTCCTCGCCACGACTGGATCCCGCTCCCCTGCTCCGTCTTCCAATGCGGGTTGCTGAAAACCCTAAAATTAGGTCTAGGGTTTCACCTCCGGCTCCCCGACGATGGAGTCAAGCTTCCGAATTTGCAGGAGTTGGAGGTGGTAGTGAGCAACAATCGTGAGTTTGCGTTGATGAGTGTCCTGTTTAAATCATGCCCTCGATTGGATACGTTACATGTGGTGGGTAATTTGAGGGATCATGCAGAGTCCTGTGTTCATATAACTTGCGCTAATTTGAAGTCATTGCGACTGACCATCGAGTTTGGCGGGATCTATTTTGACCTAGACATGAATTCAAGGGTTGTGATTGATGCACCACAGCTCGAACGTCTTTACATGGACGGCTCTAGCGGTTTCGGGTGTGACTTTTCGACGGGTCCCACCAGTTTACTCGAAGCGAGGCTATGGATGTGCATACAGCCGGAAACACCCAGACCGGGTCTGATCCGGTCCATCTCCCATGTTAGGTCACTCACCCTCTCGGGTTCCATATTGATAACCCTCGCGGGAATGGAGGATGGGATCATGCCCGTGTTCGAGAATCTTACTAAGCTTACTGCGGTTTTGGATGACGACGGGCTATATTATTCTTCTCAGTGGAGAGGGTTAGTGCATCTGCTTCAGAACTCGCCAAGTTTACAAGTCCTTGTAGTAGGAGGGGATCTACATGGGGTTAAATCATCCACCACGGACTGGTTACGTTTGAGGTGCTTGTCGACGAGTGTGAAGAGGGTCAAATTGGATGACTTAACGGGGAGCGACAACGAGGAGGTGCTAATGAGGATTGTTCTGAAAATGGGGAAAGTTTTGGAGACCCTTGATGTTAATGTTGCTCGTCGCAGATGCAAAAACAAGAAAGCGAAATTGGGCGAGGAAGTTGGGTTTTTCGAGAGATTGTGTAAGTTTCCTAGGAGTTCTCCTACTTGTCAAATTATGTTTTCTGGTCAGTTCTACCATGCATCAAGCTAGCTAGAGCTTCATTTATGGGGGATTTAATTAAGAGTTTAGTTATACAAGTGATTGTATGGGTGAAGGGTTAGTTACTTAGTTAGGATAAATTCAAATTGGTCTTTTTTTTTCTTTTGAATATAGAATAGTTTCATTTGCTTTGTAAGGTTTTATTGGTTTAAAGTCTTGGTTGATAATTTTCTTTTCTTGTAGTTTAATAGTTATAGATTTGATTTTCTTGGCTTAGTATCATTTTTTTATATAGTTGGAAGCTTTAAAAGGCTAAAATCTGCATCTAAGATGCAATAAAGATTCGCAAACGGCAAAAATCAACAGTAAAAAATCACAACAGCTAAAATATACAACTATTAAGTCACAAAAAAAATAACACTAGACAACAGCTAAAAGATGTGGTCATCAAATGAAACTACTCCAAAAGGTCTTTAATTCTTCTTAGTTGATATAATCTTTGACACACTTAAATCGTGTCCGCCAAAACCCTCAACGTTTTGGCTCCAAAAACCTTCCTTGCTAGAATTTAGGCTACGGATATAAAACATGTCTGCTCTACGTAGTTGTATCGTTTTCTCACTTAAACCTTAGAATTATCTAACTAAAAAGATCTATCAATGTAATATTGACTCTAATTTTGACATTTTAATTACTTTTCAATTGTGGGTTTTCGATTGTTAATATTTTGAGGCATGGAAAGATCATTTTTAGTAAGTTATTGCAGGCATGTCTTTTGACTAGAGCTGGGAAAGCTGACCCGACACGATTATCGACCTGAATCTAACACGATATTAAATGGGTTTAGGTAGAAATTTTCAACCCATTTAATTAAATCGGTTGACATGGTAAACCCATTTAATTAAATGGGTTAGGTTCATGTCAAAATTTTTGATACAAAAAAATATCTACTTAACCTGTTTAATTAGCCATGTTAAATGGGTCAAGTCATTTGTTCGATAATTGTTACCCAATTATACCGTTTATCAATAAACTTAGGTGAAAGTTACAGTTAATACTCTTTAAAATATACATGAGACTTGTAATTTTAACTTATATTTATATTTTACTATGAATTAAAAGACATCTCCTTATATATATATAACTCGAATTATATTACCATACAAATTGTTGAGTATGATATGACATTTATTTCGATCCCACAATGAGTTATTTTGTATACTTAAATGGGTAAATTGGTAACTTTATTCCAACATGTTTACTAAAATGGGTAAATAGATCAAAATAAGGTCAACCCGTTTAAAATTTTAAACAGTTTCAATTTCCAACTCGTTTAATAAATGAGTTATGTTCAAGTCGGGGGATTTTGAACACGTTTAAGTTTGACATGAACACGAACACGGCTCGACCTGACCTATTAGCCAGCTCTAATTTTGACGATTATGATATAATACAATACACCATTCCTTCTGGAAAAATATAGTCAAACTCTTATCAGAGTCGGAGGCCCGATGAAGTTACCCCGTGGCGGATTTAGACTACGAAATAGCGGTGTCCACTTAATAATATTTTAGATAGTTGAACTGTTGTGTTGAATTGGGCACCCTTTATTAATATTTTTGGGTCTTTTTTAGAGCGTCCATTTAACATAAATATACAACAACCTCCTAAAATATAATAGGTTGCTTAATAAATTTTCGGAGCTTGGGGTGTCAATGGAGATCCTCAGATCTGCCTATGAAGTTACCTGCGATTCTTCAGGCTGGGAGGCCGACTTTACCTCTAATTATGAATTGGAGTCGGAGTTGGAAGCTCCCAAATTTATCTTGCTCCAATCCATTATCATCCCTAGACTAAATTATGCTTAAATTTTATCCAAAAAAAATTATGCTTAAATTAAAAATTAAACAATAATCTCACAATCATGTTTTAAAGAGAACATAATTAGCTTTCAAAAAAAGAGAACATAATTAAAAGACGAGAATATTTTATTCATGATCTCTTATGGCGTATTTGCATCAGTTAACAAAAGTTCGGCACATTATAACTTCAATTAATTAGGGGATACAAATTGCAAAGTCCTCCCATTATATATCATCATAGTATATCAATATACACAGAATTATTGTGACATCATGACGATATATAATAATAACACATTTTAGTATAATCTCATAATTAATGCGATATTTGAAGATACTAAACGTAGGTACTACCTCCTCCACCCCAATTTCTTTGTAACCCCAACTAATTTTACAAAACCAATACACCTTAAAATTGTGGTGAAAAGTTTGAACCTTATCCAAATTGCCCCTATATTTATTACTCCCTCCGTTCCATATTAATTGACACTTAAACTAACTTTTTTTGTTCCAAAATAATTGTCACTTTCCATTTCCCGATACTTAATTTAATTATTTAACTTTAATAATTATGTTAACTTTTTACTTTTCCAAACAATAATAACTACTCCTACTCACATTCTCTCACTACCTACACCTTGATATCCGAAAAAACAACTTGGAAAATAGTATCATTTAATTATGAAGGTAGTTTTTTTAGTTAAACCTTGGTATGTGAAATTTTTTTAAATGTGTCAATTAATATGGAACGGAGGGAGTAAAGTAATAGTTGTTGGGATTGTAAAAAGTGATAAATAAAGCTATTAATTATGGCAAAAATAGAATTATAATTGTTGGAATTATTAAAGTGACAAATAAATTGGGGTAAAAAATTAGTTATTTTAACAAATATTTTGGGAGTAGTATTTTTTTCAAACGTAGAGATGCACAAAGAGAAGGATTTAAAATACTCCCTCTTTCCCATATTATTTGACACTTTATACATGATTTAGAAAACCAAAAAGACTTCCACCTTATATTAATTTATCTCATTGAAAGTATAACAATGGTAAATAAAAAAGGAAAAAGGTGAATAAAAAGGAAAAATGGAAGAAAAAGATGTAATTAATAAAGTTAATTTGATAAATTAGTAATTAATGTGTTATTAGAATTATAAAGTGATAGATATTATGAGAAAAAGAAAGTTAGTTAAAGTGACAGATGATATGGGAAAGAGGGAGTGTCCAAAAACAACTTTTTGAAAACCAATAAAACAAAACCGATAAATTATTGCTTGGAAATCAAGAGACCAAGAGAAGTAGGATTGATATTAATCTCAATTTATTTATTTTGGACCAAATCTAGAAAAGTAGGTAATATGTTCTTTCCTAGGAAAATATTTCTCGATAAAGTTATTCCTGTGAAACTTTTCTTAGAAAATTTTTCATGAAAAAGAATATTTTATAGTGTTTGGTTTATATTTTAAATCATGAGAAAGTTTATGGAAAAGTTTGTTTAAAATATCAAAATTACCGTTATTTATTTATTTATAAAATAATTTTTACGGGTATTTTGGAAAAGTGGATTAAATTAATTTTCCTTTTCCATGAGAAACAAACTTTCCCAACTCTTCGTGTGGGAACCATTTTCCCATCTAGCATAGAAAAATATTGGCCTGGGACTTACCATAAAGTTTTTCACATTCTTATTTTAACATAAACGCATGAAAGGGATGGACTAATAATAAACATCAATTTTTTCTCCAAAACTTTAACATAAACGTATTTAAACCAATCTGAATTAAACTAGGAGTCAACTTCACACCTATATATATATATATATATATATATATATATATATATATATATATATATATATATGTATGTATATATATATGCCGCAACAGACTCTACAAGTAACAAATACGGGTATACAGCTGGTATAAAGTTTTTCGAGTGGATCAGTTTTCCAAAATATATAGCAACTCTCAACAATTTTTTGTTTCCTCAATCATAAAATCCAGTTAAATAGACTTAGCAATCGAAAATCCATAATTGAAAAGTAATTAATAAAATGTCAAATTAAATTAGAGTCAGTATTACATAATTTACATTGATAGATCTTATTAGTCGGATAATTCTAAGGTTTAAGTGAGAAAACGGATAAAACTAGGTAGAGCAGACATGTTTTATATACGTGGCCTAAGCTCTAGCAAGGAAAGTTTTTGGAGCCTAAACGCAAGCATTTTGGCCAACACGATTTAACTGTGTCAAAGATTATATCAGCTAAGAAGAATTGAAGACCTTTTCAAGTGGTTTCATTTAATGACTACATCTTTTAGTTGCTGTCCAGTGCTGTTTATTTTTGGGGAAATGATAAAAGTCTTGTGCAAGACACATATTTTGTGTCTTGTCATTATAAAAAACCTATATATTTGTGAATTAAATTGGAAAAAAGTTACATGATTGACTTCTATAACTATAATAATATATATAAATTGTATAAAATCACACTTTTATCTATATTTTTAAAAATTTACAAAAAAACGTCTAAAATATGCCCAACGGATGGGGTTCATTCGTTAGGGTATCAATTTTAATTGTTGGCGTAGCCAACACATTCCAAGCTTCTTATAATTGATAATTAATAGTATCTGTCAAAAAAATTGGGATTAAAAACGATAATAAGTATTGATTTTATATGGGAGAAGACATTTAAGGAGTGTCTTGGGGCAAGACACTTATCATCACCCTTATTTTTGTGACTTATTAATTGTATATTTTAATTGTTGTGGTTTTGTATTGCCGTCGTTTGCCATTTGTGAATCTTTATTGTATCTTAGATGCAGATTTTAGCCTTTTATGACTTCCGAGTTCCAACTATCAAAAATATAAAAAAAATTATACTAAGCCAAGAAAATCAAATCTATAACTGTTAAACTACAAGAAAAGAAAATTATCCACCAAAATTTTAAACCAATAAAACCTTACAAACCAAATGAAACTATTCTATATTCAAAAGAAAAAAAAGACCAATTTGAGTTTAGCCTAACTAAGCAACTAACTAACCCTTTGCCCATACAATCACTTGTATAACTAAACTCTTGATTAAATCCCCCATAAATGAAGCTCTAGCTAGCTTGATGCATGGTAGAACTGACCAGAAAACCTAATTTGACAAGCAGGAGAACTCCTAGGAAACTTACACAATCTCTTGAAAAACTTAACTTCCTCGTACAACTTCGCTTGCTTGCTTTTGAATCCGCAATGAGCAACATTAACATTGAGGGTCTCCAAAACTTTCCCCATTGTTAGAACAATCCTTATTAGCTCCTCCTCGATGCCGTTTCCCTTTAGGTTATCCAATTCGACCCTCTTCACACTCGTCGACAAGCACCTCAAACGTAACCAGTCCGCGGTGAATGGTCCAACCCCATCCAGATCCCCTCCTACTACAAGCACTTGTAAACTTGGCGAGTTTTGAAGCAGACGCACTAACCCTATCAAGGAATAGGAATAATAATATCCACCCAAAACCACGGTAAGCTTAGTAAGATTCTCAAACGCAGGCATGATCCCATCCTCCATTCTCGCAAGGGTTTTGAATATGGAACCTGAGAGGGTGAGTGACCTAACACAGGAGATGGACCGGATCAGACCCGGTCTTGTCCAGATTATCTCCGGCAGCCGCATGTAAGTCCACAGCCTCGCTTCGACTAAACCGGTGAGACCCGTCGAAAACCCACACCCTAACCAGCTAGAGCTTGCCATGTAAAGACGTTCGAGTCCCGGTGCGTCGATCACAACCCTTGGATTCATGTCTTGGTCAAAATAGACCCCGTCAAACTCCATGCTCAGTCTTAATGACTTCAAACTAGGGCAAGTCATATCAACACAAGGCTCTGCTTCATCCCCCAAATTACCCACAACATGTAACGTCTCCAATCGAGGGCATGATTTAAACAAGACACCCATCAACGTAAAGTCACGATTGTTGCTCACAGCCACCTCCAACTCCTGCAAATTCGGAAGCCTGACTCCGTCGTCGGGGAGTCGTAGGCGAAACCCTAGACCTAATTTTAGGGTTTTCAGCAACCCGCTTTGGAAGACGGAGCAGGGGAGCGGGATCGGGTCGTGGTGAGGAAACCCACGGACAAAGAAGCTGACGTCAATGGTCCTCACCTGACTGCCGCCGCATATCTGGGCGACCGTGGTGGCAAAGCTGCGGAGGTGGGGAAAGCTGAGGCTGCTGAGGTGGCAGATAGCGGTGAGGTGGGTCCAGACGGAGCGCCACCGCCGGGACAGGGCGGAGGTTGTGACGGCGGATTTGATCGGAATGAGGGAGAGTATGTCGGCTAAAAGGTGGTCCGGGAGAGAGCTCAGACGATCCCCTGCCGCCTCTGATTTGTTGTCGTCGGCGTTTTTTTCGTTGCAACTGCTGATCATGATCATCATGCCGTGATCGTGATGATCGGTTCTGATTTGCCGGGTTTGTTGTTGATTGTGAAAGCTAGGGCTTAGGGTTTTAGGTGCTCGCTGGGTTACCATGGGGAAGAATTTATGTGATTTTGTTATTTATATATGGTCATAATTTTACAGGATATAGTAGCTGTGAATTAAAAAAAAAATTATACCAGCTGTATATCCGTATTTGTTATAGAGTCTGTTGCGGCATAGGTGAGAAGTTGACTCCTACTACAATTCAGATTGGTTTAAATACGTTTATGTTGCAGTTTTGGAAAGAAAATTGATGATTATTAGTCCATCTGTTTCACACGTTTATGTTGAAATAAAAATGTGAAAAACTTTATGGTAAGTCCCTTTATTTTCCTATGCTAGATGGGATAGTGCTCATGGGAAGAGTTAGGAAAGTATGTTTTTCATGGAAAATTATTTTAATCCACTTTTTCAAAATACCTGTAAAAATTATTTTATAAATAAATAAATAACAGTAATTTTGACATTTTAAACAAATTTTTCTATAAATTTTCTCATGATTTCAAATAAAAACTAACCACTATAAAATATTTTTTTGGCAAAAAAACTAACTTTACAAGTCGAATGCTCAATGGAAATAGGGCAAAAAATTTGTTCAAAGACAAATATACCCTTCCACTAATTTTGAAGCAAAGAGAGGGATAAAGGAGAATTTTAAAAGGTAAATAAAACTCAAATTCATTAATTAAGAGTAATTTGGGTATTTTAATTATTGAAATTATAAAATTGAAAAATAAAAAGAGATAAGGTAGTTAGAAAAATTGACATTCATCAAGAGACAGAGGGAGTGTATCGTCACGGCGTCACAATAATTTCTGTGTATATTTTTACAATATATTGTGACAATATTTATATGCTTTGATAGATATATAATTAATGGGAGGACTTTGCAATTTGTACCCCCTTAATTGAAGTTATAATTTCCTGAACTTTTGTTAACTGATACAAATATGCCACAAGAGATCATGAATAAAATATTCTCTTTTTTTAATTATGTTAAACCATGACTGTGAAATTATTGTTTAATTTTTAATTTAAGCATAATTTAGTCTAGGGATGATAATGGATTAGAGCCGATAAATTTGGAAGCCTCCAACTCCGACTCCAATTCATAATTAGAGGTAAAGTCGGGCTCCCACCCTGAAGAATCGCAGGTAACTGATCATAGGCGGATCTCCATTGACACCAAGGGTGTCCATGACAACCCAAGCTCTGAAAAAGATTTTAAGTAACCTATTATATTTCGGGAAGTTGTTGTATATTTACGTTAAGTGGACACCCTAGAAAAGACCCAAAAATATTAATAAAAAGTATCTAATTCAACATATCAATCCAACTATCTAAAATATTATTAAATGGACGACACTAAATTCGTAGTCTGAATCTGCCACGGTGATCGGAGTTTGACTATATTTTTGTAGAAGGAATGGTGTATTGTATTATATCATAATTGTCAAAATACATGCTGGCAATAACTTACTAAAAATGATCTTTCCATGCCTCAAAATATTAGCAATCGAAAACCCACAATTAAAAAGTAATTAAAATGTCAAAATTAGAGTCAATATTACATTGATAGATCTTTTTAGCTGGATAATTCTAAGGTTTAAGTGAGAAAACGGATACAAATACGTAGAGCATACATGTTTTATATATGCACCTGGCCTAAGTTCTAGCAAGGAAAGTTTTTGGAGCCTGAACGCGAGCATTTTGGCCAACAAGATTTAACTGTGTCAAAGATTATATAAGCCAAGAAGAATTGAAAACCTTTTGGAGTGGTTTATTTGATGACTACGGTTGTGTTCGACATTAGCATTTAAAGTAGCGTTTCATATTTTGACCAGGTCAAAACGCTATTTTATTATATCATGAGTGTTCAATTAAGTAGTGTTTTAAATTAATAAATAACGTTTGTTGTAACATTTGAAAGTTTTGCCAAGGTGTCATCTACATGCCCTGGCACATTGACATGATTGTCAGAGATATCAAAAAACTAATCTTACAATTGGAGGACTCCAATATTTGTCACATCTATCGAGAAGCAAACTCAGCGGCAGATTGGATGGCTAAATTTGGTCACTCTCTAAACTCAGT